>JADNYV010000004.1:0-600000 GCA_015501055.1 Mucidula mucida
TATTATAATAAGTGCCCCGCTTTAGCAGAATTCTAGATTAGAGCCTGTACTGTAATACGGTGCCCTCTTATTAGAGTACCATATTATAAATAAAGTACTGCATAGGTGTGACTAATTGGTTGGCGGGCATGCACAAGCGAGGCAGCGAGGTGAGTGTAAAAGAGTCGTCAACGTGTTAAGGACGGAGTCTGGTGTAAACCAAACAACCACCCAAGTTGCACGGAGATGGGGAACAATGGAAATAAGAGGCAAAGATAATGATAAGGTGGAGTAGGAAGAGTCAGGCTCAATACAGTGCAAGGGCTACAAACAGTGTAGAGACGAAGTTGACGACTGAGGGATTTACCTAGAAAGGCCGTGTATATATAAAGAGTCTGTGGCTGTGTAAACAATAGAATGGCTCAAAGTTAAACAAGAGGTAGTGTGGATTGCGTCATGGGGTAATGAACAGGTGACAGGCTATGCTGATGGGCTATACCTGAATCAGGCCTGGCCACGGCGTGCAGACGGACCGGAGCATATGATATGTGATGAATGGAAGAGTGTGTGTGACACAATGACGAGGTGACCGAGTGGGTGGTAACAGAAATAGAGTGATTTGTGATAGCGCCAAATGTATGTGTTCCCATTCCTAAATGATGTTTGCTAATGCAAACATGCCTTGAAAACTGTGCAATCTGCTCTGAAAGATTGCAAAATTGGTTTTGGACAGCTTCTTTAACACATTTAATAACAGCAACCAACTTTAAAGCAATTCATAAAAGTAATGTTGTGTTAAAAGGGCGGTAATAAGAAGATTCAGTGTTTTGAATGTCATTAAATAGCACAACAACATTTTGTAATGGATATTTTTGCAAAAATTAAACAAAAACATTAAGGACTGTGTAAACACATAATTGTTAGTGATTTGTCCATATAACCGTTAGCATTTCTATTAGTGCTTTGAGCTCTCCTTTCTATAAAAGGAAATATAGCATCAATCAGCTTAAGAAAGGCTTTGAAGAGATAGGTTGAATTTTAAGAATGTCAAGTAATACAAGAAATTATACCCAAGCTAGCGCAAAGCAAAGAAGAATAGGATTCAAATGCTGCACTCAAAAGTGCTTTCTTTGCAAGTGCTTAATTATAGTACACTCAACTCCAGCCACCCAGCGCCTTGACAGCATCTACAAAGGTGCCATATTTGTATGCTATCTTGGCTGCATATACTTATCCGGTATATGTACTCTTCAAAGCTTCACAATGGCAAAATGTGTTATGTTTGTCAATACGGCCTTTAATGCTGATTGGTCTTTGATTAATTAATAAGACAAATTAGTGCCTAACTTGCTAAGTTTCAGCTATGCAAAAGAAAAACATATTTGAATTACCATAATGGATACTGGTATGTCCAACACTGGGTGAAGGCCTCGGAGTTTTTGGCGAAAACCCCGGTTAAAGAACTTAAGAGTTTTAACAATTTTTTTAGGTTAAAACAATTTTAAAACAATTTTAACATTCTTTGAAGTATTTCAACCAAGAATTTGAGTAAAATTTATCTTGAAAATAATAGTAAGAACACCAAAAGCCAAATTAGGAAATTTTAGAGTAGTTTAATTAAATTAGGTTAAAATTATCAGAACTTGTATTTTAACGAGTTTAATTGGTTTTCAGCGAAAAAGTCACAAAAAATCAGAAAGAAATAGTTAAACTTTGAGAAGATAGTCAGGAGAGATTTTATGATATATTTAGAGAGTATTAATAAATATTTATAAGGAATTTTGATGAGAATATTAGAAAAGAGGTTCGGAGGATTTTGACTGAAAAAAAAGATGAAAATTGTGTAAAGAATTGTAAAATGCAAAACTAAGAGATCTTTAGAGAATATTTGTCATTGTAAGATAAATTTCTTAAAAAGTGTTGCAAGAGTTTTTGATAAAAATAGAACTAAAAAATAGAGTGAAAAGTAAGGTGAAAACGTCAAAACCAAAAGCGCGATAATACAAGAAGTACTGACATCAGTGCAAGTCACTATACTCAACACAAGGCCCAGGCAAGGAGTACTGCAGTCAATGTGGATTAACGCCGTCAACGCAAGGAGTACCGCAGTCAATGCAAGGAGTATCGCAGGCAATGCGCAGTCAACGCGGTCAACGCAAGAGTACCGCAGTCAATGCGGGTCAACGCACTCAACACAAGATCAATGCAAGGATACTGCAGTCAATGCAAGATTAATGCAAGAAGTACTGCAGTCTCACGCTTTTGGTTTTGACGTTTTCACCTTACTTTTCACTCTATTTTTTAGTTCTATTTTTATCAAAAACTCTTGCAACACTTTTTAAGAAATTTCATCTTACAATGACAAATATTCTCTAAAGATCTCTTAGTTTTGCATTTTACAATTCTTTACACAATTTTCATCTTTTTTTCAGTCAAAATCTCCGAACCTCTTTTCTAATATTCTCATCAAAAATTCCCTTATAAATATTTATTAATACTCTCTAAATATATCATAAAATCTCTCCTGACTATCTTCTCAAAGTTTTAACTATCTCTTTCTGATTTCTTTGTGACTTTTTCGCTGAAAACCATATTAAACTCGTTAAAATACAAGTTCTGATAATTTTAACCTAATTTTAATCTTCAAACTACTCTAAAATTTCCTAATTTGGCTTTGGTGTTCTTACTAATATTTTCAAGACAAATTTCACTCAAATTCTTGGTTGAAATACTTCAAAGAATGTTAAAATTGTTTTAAAATTGTTTTAACCTAAAAAAATTGTTAAAACTCTTGAGGTTCTTTAACCGGGGTTTTCGCCAAAACCTCCAAAGCCTTTGCCCAGTGCAATTCAGGCATTGGCACTCTTTGAGAAAACAAGTCCAATCCTAGAAGAGACCAAAGGTTGTCTTCTCAAAATGTCGTATAAGTTAACATTAAAAGCATAGCATGATTACAAACACCCACATACAGGGTATGTGGTGCCTTACACTGTTTAAGACACTACATTGATGTGTGCACAAGCTTCTCCAGAATGTGATTATCTTAATAATAATAAGATTAAAAGTTAAATAAAAGAAGTATACTTATCTGCAAACATGCCTTTTGCACCTAAGTAGTTGTTATTTGTTGAGGCTCCCATGGGCAAGATGCCTTCTCAAACTCTTTAATACAAGCATCGTCTTAAAGAGGCTTCTGAGACTCCGGCGTGGCAAGATAAAGGTCCTCATATTAATAATTAAAACAATGGTGTTCAAGTACACACTGCTTGACGTGTTCATGGCCCACAATACTGCCGGCAATTTCAAGTCCATTATAAGTTATTTAGAGTTCTTTAAAGTTGTTAGCCCTTAAAAAATTCATTATTGATAGGAAGTAAATACTAACTTCTGGACGTGACAACTTATATTTCAGCCAAATAGCAACTTTTGTTTGCATGATGAGTTCACAGGGAATCTGCACCCAGCAAGGATCTGCCTATATGCGGTGGTCTTGATCCACCAACTACCAGAGCTTGTAGTGCTTAACATGTTGTATATATGCTCCCTGTGTGCCCTTATTGGCATTCATAGTGTTATAAAAAGTGAGATGCATTTTTTGAGATTAATTCAAAAGTATGCAAAGGGCCTCAACTTGAGTGAGCATTGATTGTGGAACAGCTGTAGGAATGTCCTTAGACACGCCCATTTCCAAACTATTGTTCATAAAATTAGGATCAGCAGAGGGGAGACAGATGAGGCCATGATTTAGATTAATATGGCTATTTGTTGACTGCATAGGCAGTAAATTAGAGGATGAAAGTATTGTTGTTGACTCTGATAGGTGATTAGTAGAGACTGCCACATACTTAGCCTCAAAGTCAAAGGATAAAGGATTTTTGAAGGGCAGAGCCACTATTCCAAAAAAGTCATAAAAAGATAATGCAAATAGTGGCAAATAATTACTTGTAAAGTAACTTTTGGCGGGCAAGTTAAGAGTGGAGAATGGTTGAGAATATGCTTTAAATGTGTTCTTCAAATCAAGGTCATTGTGGGCTTCATCTCAGGTGCATTTGTGGGCCTGCAATAATAAACAGTAAATGTGGACCAAAATGACGGTAACCAGAAGAAAGGATAATGTGCTTCCAAATGGAGGCCATTAATTATGGTTGGTCATTACCCATTAGAGCCGCTAAACCCGCTTTTGAGGGTATTATACTGGTTAGACAACAGTCTAACCTTGTCTACCCATGAATATATTGGGTTTAATCTGTAAGGATTACACAAGGCCAATATGAGGTAAGTTCTAGCCTTCAGCACCTACCCCTTACTCAATAGCACTTCTACCTAGGTTTCCTAAGCCGGAAAGAAGTGCTTATGGTTATTACCCTTTGGGTTAAGAAATGTGCCAGGTAAGCGGCCTCTACTCAGCCTTTGGCACCTTCTCATGCTCACCCTTGTGCAGCTAGCCTTTGGCACTTTTATTATGCTCACTTTGTGCAGCAAGCCTTCAGCACCGTTCTTTCTCATTCTTCTCTGATCCATTTTCCCTCTCTTGAACTCTATGGACTTCATTCCTCTCGTTCTTCTTAGGACATGTATCTTTGTTCACGGGCTATTTCTCTCCCTCTTTTTTCTCCCCGCATGTGGCTACAAGTTCAATTCTTCCCATGCCTAGCAACGAGAACAAGACTGTGCGGGCTGTTTCAGTCCCCACAGCTCTTACTGTTCACTTGCTAGGTTAGTAGGATTTCTCTTTGCCTTTTACATGCTCTCTAACGTAGAAACCGCTAGTTTATTTCTCGTTGCCCACCCTATGTACTGTACATTACCCTCCCGCGACTCGCAATCATACACGCGGCCTCCGTGTCCGCACGGGGGTCGGCTATTTGGCTACTTCCGTTCCCAAGACTCCTCAGATTGGATCCAGTATGTGATACACTCTATGTATACAATACGTAATACTGTCTGTCTACACAATCTGGGAGTCCAGAGTTTCATAGGCCCGAGGGACGAGGGCCTGAGCCTCTGCGCGTCAATCTGTCAATTATCAATGAAGGCGTAATGTAGATCGCAGAAGAACCGGACAGCCCGAAGCAAACACCTTCCAAACCATCATAGTATATGTACATACTCTACTCACAACTCGTAGTTTGCGCGATTACTGGCACGGAGTCTGGATGAAGGCTGTCTCAGGACAATGCTCGAATTGAACAAAGGCAGCAACGGATTCCTGCCATCGAAGTTGATTTACCAGATGCTGGACATCAAAAAAGTCACGTCCACGTCCTCATCGGCGCCGGGGCTGTTAATTGGCGTCTATTTCGTCCGAGTCTTTTTGCTGCTTGGTCGCGTGTCCTCCGCTTGGAGGCTAAGTGGTGTTGATATTGCTCGATTTCGTCATCACCTATGCTGTGCTCTCGTGTAGTTGTTACACATTTACGTGCTCGTCCTCCACACTCTCAGATCTAGTCGTCGCGGGGGCGGAACGAACGACATGACAAGACACTGAGGGAAGGCCTGGGAAGGCACACCAGGAGAGCGGACTATCCATGACAGCTTGCATGTAGGGCATGGTAGCAAAGTGGAGTGAGACGAACAACTAAACTGATCAAAAATCTCGGTTGTGTGCAGGACACTACGACAGTTTGTTCAGTTCCGAAGGACCTAAGCGACGGCAGATTTCGTAGAGATTTTGAGACGACTAGTCAATGCTAGTATCCATGACTGAATGCACTGTCGATGCCACGGTGTGACAAGCGTCCGTTTTGGCATGCTCACTCGAGTTCGATGGTCTGTCATGGCACTGGAGGACGATGGTAGGGAAGGCCTGGTTCCAGGCCCGAAAATACGGCGGGCCGGCGCCTTAGGCAAATGATTGGTTTAAATGATGACCCTCGCACTCTCGCTTCATTTTCAACAATCATGTCTACCCCACCACCTCCAGGATACTATGTCCCAGCCGTCCTCTTCATGACAGAATCAGAGGACTTTGACGTTCCCGCAATTCAATCGCACATCATCCGGCTGGCAAAGGTACGATCGCTTCTAATCCATCTCGATCAGTTGGAAGTTAGACGAAGGTGTGGTAGGGCGGCGTTACTGGAATCCTTGTCCAAGGGAGCAACGGGGAAGCCCAATTCCTTTCGCAAGCTGAGCGCAAGGAGGCCATCAAGTTGACACGCGAAACACTCGACGCGAACGGTTTCCAGAATGTTGTGGTTATCGCTGGGACCGGTGCACAATCTACAAGGGAAACCGTGCAATTGTGTATCGACGCGAAAGACGCGGGCGCCACCCATGTTCTTGTCCTCACGCCATCGACTTGGCCTCCACAGATGACGGTCGACAATGTCATCAAATTCCACACCGAAGTAAGTCTTCCTGATATATCGCCACATAGATCAACAAAACATTCCAGGTTGCCGATGCTTCTCCCATACCCACAATGATTTACAATTTTCCCGTTGTCACTGCTGGTCAAGATCTTGACTCGGATACCATCGCCACCCTCGCCCTACACCCCAACATCGTCGGCACCAAACTCTCGTGCGGGAACATCGGAAAACTCCACCGTCTCACGTCCACATTCAAGCCCTCCGAATTTGCAGTCTTTTCGGGTCGCAGTGACTTTTTCATTCATGGCCTAATATCCGGAAGTGCGGGAGCCATCGCCGCATTGGTGAACATCGTTCCTGGGTTGCATGGAAAGCTGTGGCAGTTGTTCAAGGACGGAAAGATGGAAGAGGCTATGGCACTGCAGGCGAAGCTGGGACATGCTGATTGGGCAATCCAAAAGATTGGTGGAATTGGTGGTGTTAAGAGTGTCGTGTCAAGAAACTTTCAGTACGGTGAGACGGTGGTTCGGTCTCCGTTAAAACGGGTGACATGGGATAGCCTGACCATCAATAAGCATTATGGCGCGTTGGAGGAGGTGATCAGATTGGAGAAGGCGCTGTAAGAGCTGGGATATGACTCAGGCGACCTCATGTAAAGCACCATTGCGTATTTTGAAAGAACAATATGTATTCGAAGCCTTGGAAGATGGGTCATAAGGTTAGGAAGTATGGGAACGAAGCACATACCATAGAGCGAGAGTACAAGATTTCAGCGTAATGTATACTCTCTGATTCTTGCTCTTGCTTCGAGAGCCAAAGCGTACAGTCACTTTGAAAGGCAAATGAAGGTCCTAATGCTGGCTTTCTTGTCGTCCGCGGTAACATGGAACTTGAAGTGCTTTCACGGAGGGAAGTGGAATTATTAATCACCTATTCAACATGACCGTGTCATAACCAAAATAGTACGATTGGGATACATACCAGAATAGTCAAGGAGCGCTGATGTGCTAGTTCACGTAAATGTCTCATGAAACCGATCATAATCGCGTGTCCTTGAGCAGATGTCGGGCTGAAGTACGAGCTAAGAAGAGAGGTTATGTTGTCAATGATGATACATTTGACCTCGTTTGATTCGCCCAGCTGCAAAGACCAGAGGACCCCATAGACAGCATCCAACTCTAGAGCTGTTGATACGCGAAGGCGGTCAAAGACATCCGGAGTCTGTAGTTTCATGAGTGCAACAAAAAAAGTGATAGAGGCGTAAGGACCTGTATATTTAATTCGGAAACAACGGTCACGGCTCTTTCCACAGAGAAATCTCCTCGAGTGTCAATCCAAAGAACGGCGGAGTTGGGATCTGTTGCCAGAAGACGTAAGGCAAGATTAAGAACTAGAGACTCCGCGAGTTTCAATCAAACAGGTGACCAAGATGCATTCAGTATGCTCACAGTTTTCCCTGAGGCAACATCACCAGAAATTTCAACGATAGGGAATCCAACGCAACATTCGGCTATTCTATCGAGAGATGGTAATCCAGAAGAAAGAGGTGTATTGCGTATTGGAGGAATGTCCAAAGATACGACGCCAGGAGCAGCACACAATTCAGTAACGCGTAATATAAGGCTCTTGAGGTCTTTGAGACTAATCGTTCCCTGGGGTAATTTCTGGAAGATTTCGAGTGGTGTCTCGCGAAACAAAAGATCCGTCTCAGTCGTGATACCGATTTTGTCCAGTTCAAAAGCGAGTTCCTGCGGAACAGAAGGAGCCAGAGCTGTGAGCCTCATCGTGGTTCGTGTTTAAGGGTGAAAGTGACCATATTTGGACGGATTATTGCCCAAAACAGGTGATCTGGATTTGGTCGAGGGCGACAACAGAATTTGTCACTTGCCGGTATGCACTCAACACGGCGACCACTGGCCTCGGTATTGAAGGCGCAAAAGACGGTAACATATGGCTTGAATGCCTCCCGACGGGCAGCCCAGCATGCCCGCCCTCTTCACCGCCAATTCACTACGTTCTTCGCCTCGGGATCGCTGCGGCATCGTTATAATGCCAATCCGTTTGCCAACCTTCGACGCATGCATGTTCGGGCCCTTTCCTACTCTTCTATACCCCGCTTCGTGGCCAGGGCTTTCCGAGTGCCTATAGCGGGTGCTACCATCGGTGCTGGCGGCTTTGGGTACGCAAATTACAAGTTTGAAGGTGCGGCATCCTACGCGTATATGTTCGGCACGAGTTAACCAGGATCGTCTCAAGAGTTGAGAAAGACGTCGCAGGGATGGATAGACAGCGCAAAGGACACTGTCACAGATGCATTCGACACTGCCTCGGACGGCGTCAAAGCACTAAAGGAGCGCGTCGCTGAGGTCCACTTGCCAGAAGTCCCCGACATTGGTGCAAAAAAGTTCTTCCAGGGCCTCTTCAATAACAGGAAGAAGGGCGAGGAGGGCGGCAAAGGAGATGAGGACAGTGGCGAAGGCAAGTCCGGCGGGAAACCACCTACGGACGAAGCAGCCGTCGCCGCCTTGGTCGCTGCAACCATGTCCTCTCCTTCTGATCCTCAGCGCGACTCGGCTTCCACTCTCGACGTTCGCCAGAACGGCCTCATGCATTTGACGCGCAAATTGATTGAAATCCGGACAATGTTGTTAAGCATCGACCAAAGCGATGCACTCAAACTGCCCAGCATCGTAGTCATTGGAAGCCAGAGCTCTGGAAAGAGCTCTGTTCTCGAATCCATCGTCGGACACGAGTTTTTGCCCAAGTATGTTCCTCCCAACTCTTTACAGGCTTCTCTAACAATGGTCGCAGAGGCAACAACATGGTTACACGCCGTCCAATCGAATTAACGTTGGTACATACTCCTACACCGCCCGGCAAGACCCCCGAAGAGTATGGAGAGTTCCCCAATCTCGGCTTGGGCAAGATCAAAGACTTTTCCGTCATCCAACGTACCCTCACCGACCTCAATCTCGCCGTTCCAGCCACAGAAGCCGTTTCGAATGAACCAATCGACCTTCGCATTTATTCTCCGAATGTCCCAGACCTTACTTTGATCGACCTTCCTGGTTACGTCCAGATTGCTTCCTTGGACCAGCCGGAGACTCTCAAGGAGAAGATTGCATCCCTCTGCGACAGGTATATTCGCGAGCCAAACATCATTCTCGCTGTCTGTGCTGCCGACGTCGATCTGGCAAATTCCCCAGCGTTACGCGCGAGCCGCAAGGTCGATCCTCTAGGTCTGCGTACCATTGGTGTCATCACTAAAATGGATCTGGTTCCTCCTGAACAAGGAGCGTCCATATTGGCTGGTAACCGATATCCGCTTCATCTGGGATATGTTGGCGTGGTCGCGAAGGCATCTGGTGCGAAACAGGGTGCTGTCGTCCGCAAGGCGGAAAACGACTTCTTTGCTGCCAATCGTGGCGTATTCGGTAATTCAAGCGCGTTGATGGTTGGAACCGACACACTCCGTCGCCGGTTGATGGAAGTTCTCGAGTCCTCGATGGCGTCTTCGCTTCATGGCATAACAAACGCCGTTCAACTTGAACTGGAAGAGGCAACGTACCAGTTCAAGGTGCAATACAATGATCGAAGAATCAGTGCAGAGTCATATGTTGCCGAGACGATGGATGCCTTGAAGTTACGGTTCAAGGATGCGGTTGCTCAATTTCGTCGCCCAATTATTCGCGAGAAGCTGAAGGCAATGTTGGATGACAAAGTCATGGACGTTCTTGAACAACTCTACTGGCTCGACAAGCGCGCGCATGAACTTGGAGACATTGCTGCCGATCCTCGAGTGAAGCCCGAGGATGTCGATTCGTTCTGGAGACACAAACTTGAGGCTGCTTCCTCGCTTTTGACCAAGTCTGGTGTCGGCAGAGACTCTACACTTCTTGTTGCGGATGGCTTACGAGCTTTGATCGACTCAATAGCGTCTGGAGAACCTTTCAACTATCATCCAAAGGCAGCAGAGCGCTTGATTGAGTTCTCGCATATGATCCTTCGGGATCGTATCGGTGTCACGTCGGACCAGGTGGAGAACTGCATCAAACCTTACAAGTATGAGGTCGAGGTCGATGACCGGGAGTGGGAACTTGGACGGCAGAGGGCTATTGACCTGTTCGAGAAGGAGGTCACTATGTGTGAAACCAAGTTGAAGGATATCAGGAAGAAGGTCGGTGGTAGTCGACGACTGGGTGGTCTCATCGGGTATGTGAGGACATTGGAAAAGGAGGACAAGGAGCGCAAGGCGCGTCCAAAAGAGGCTGATGAGCAACCTGCCCCGCTGCCCGAGTCGTATAAGTATCCCACAGCACAAATCCTAGACGGTACGTGGCTCAACCTACTTTCTTGCGTCCTCTAATGCACACACAGCTCGTCATGCACTCCTATACAGCGATAGGCTGAGCATCTTGAAACTTCGCCTGACAGCTTTGCGGTCCAAACGCTGTCGCGCAGGACCCGACAATGATATTCTCTGCCCTGAAGCCTTCCTCGACGTTGTCGCCGACAAACTGGCATACACCTCTGCGATGTTTATCAATATCGAGCTTTTGGACCAGTTCTTCTATCAGGTGGGTGTTCCCTTGACTGCACACTTGTCCTCCAGAAACTCATGGATTCCAGTTCCCTCGTGAAATCGATACCCGGTTGCTCTATGATCTGGATCGACGCGAGATAATCGAATTTGCGCGGGAGAACCCCTCTGTGCGGCGACACCTAGATTTACAGCAGAGGAAGGACAAGCTGGAGGAGGTAAGCCGAAGCACTCATTGTGTTGGACCTATTCTGATCCCCGCATTCTTTCAATAAGGTTATGAAGCAGCTTAACAGCTTGTCCACGTTACGAGCAGATCCTCAACCAGCGCAAAGGCGTAATAGAGGGTTATTCGGAGGCATATTTTGAGCCGTCACGACACTTTGCATGATGTACATTTACCGTATTTTATCTTTTCTTCTTCTTTGTCTATGGCACACGTATATTGTCGGTCCCCACTCACTACCGCTTATCACACGGATAATACAGTTACACTTTTCTGTGATCGTCGGGAGTAACGGGAAGGAGTTGGCGCGATCTGACAACTTGCGAGCGTTCCGACTTGTATGTTTTCTCTGGGATAGTATATATTACCTTCGAGAGTTTTACACGTTCAGGTGGCCTCGATACAAGTGCTATTAGCAGAAAATCAGAGTAATACAGAGTTGGACGCCGTGGGCCTTGAAAGTTACCCTGACGTCAAGTAACCGGTTCTTGAGGAGGTAAGCATGTGAATGATCCCCACGGGCAGATTACTCGCCGTCGGATGAAGTGGCCCCCAAATAGCTCGGCTTGTTCTCCTACCACTCACTACTACCTTTCCGATCCACCATGTCCGACCTCAAAGTTGACGGTTTCAAGGCGCGTTGCGTTCGCCCTATTCCCGCCATCTCCATTGCTCACCATTCTTCATATATTCATTAGTCCTCCGAGTTCATCGCCGCCCTCGGCACGGCGTTCGCTGCATACAGCGAGGACGAGAAGAAGGCCCAGATCAAAAAGGTATGCGCGCTGCTGGTCATTTCTTTCTCGTTCTTTCGGCTCATCAATTCAATCTAAAAGACGAACGGCATATTCGAGCTGGCGGTGACCAACGAGGCGGGGCAGAAGGAGACCTGGACGATTGATCTGAAGAAGCAGGGCGCGGTCACCAAAGGGCCGTCGCCGACCAAGCCGGACATTGTCATCACGCTGTCGGACGAGACGCTCTCCGACCTGGCTAACGGAAAGGCGCGTGTTTCGTGGAGGGTTTATGCCAACTGACTGACCCTATTCGCAGACCAGCGGTCAGAAAGCCTTCATGTCGGGCAAGCTCAAGACAAAAGGCAACATCATGCTTGCCACCAAGCTTGACGGTGTTTTGAAGGTTTGCATTCTGTCTTGTCGCGTTCATTTGCTCATTCAATGTGCTCGCAGGGAGCAAAGGCCAAGCTGTAATCTATCTATATATGCTATATACTATTCAGAATGGATTGTTTGTATTCCTTTGCGAAAAAGAGCAGCGATAATCTACTGCTACCGGACGCGTCGTTGGTGATTCGCGTTCTTGATGAGAAGGTAAGATTGGGCGCGTTTCGTCCACTCCAACCGAGGTTAGCAAGTTTACAAGACAGGCGTCTCCCAAGTACACCTCTACGAACACTCTTATAACAGGTTACAATACATAAAATACAAGAAAACGAAATGAAATATTAACAACGAATCTAGGTGAGCTGTAACATACTTGCGTCCTCCACTGGCCCCATATTGCCGTCCAGAGATGCAGATGGCTGCACTTCGTTCACGATTGTGCCTTGTCCAGTAGTCCCGAACTGCATAGGCCCAACACTCGCGCCCATCTGCGCTTTTAAACTCTCCATCGTCCTTTTCATATTCGCCCTCTCCTGAACCAATGCTATCCGCTGACTCTCGATACCCTTACGTTCATCCTCCAGTATCTCCTCTAGTTCCTCAAACTGGGACATTTTGAGCTCCAATTTAGTCAACGTCAGCTTGATCATGTTGGCGAGCGTGGACCGTATTTGAGTCTCCTCGGCCTCGGCGAGTGCAGTGGCGGCTTTGGCGGAAGACTTGAGCGCCAGGTCGGCGGCACGGACAACCTTGGAATGGGGAATAGTCTTGGAAGGCGACTTTCCACCCTCCGAGCCCTCTGCAGCTGGCCGGTCCTCCTCCATTTTGTCGTCCTCCTTCTCCGCCTTAACACTGTTGTCGGTCAGCTCGTGTAAAGCAGTTTTCGCTGCCTCTGAAGCGACTCCAGGGCTAACGACACCCGCCAAGAATGCAACAACACTCATGACTGGGTTGTCGGCTTGCTCGAATGGCACTCGTCCGAAGCGCAGTGGACCCATAGAACCTTCAGTGTTTAGGTACGGGTCCTCGATGGGTAGCTCCAGGAATTTCCGAATGCACTGCTGGGCGGTCTTTGTCACGACGTGCTCTTCAATTTTGGTCCACTCATCGTCGAACATTTCAACGCCCTCCAGTAGCGCCAGAACCTCTTGATCTGACCAAGTATCGCCCTCTGTTGAAGGAGTAACGCCAGTCAGCTTGACAAAGTCACCGCTGAACATGGTTGATGGGAAACGACCATCCAAGTAGCAGGGCCCACACAGCTGAAATTTTTTGTCCTTGAGGGAGTGGTATCGTACTTGTGTGCAGTCGGAACCACAAGTATCGCAAGAGTAAAGACCGCTGGCGGGCATGGTGGTACCGTTCGCGCCATTGGCGAGTTCCTTGGCTTCAGAAGAATTGATTGGCCGACTGGCTTTGGATGTGGTTTGGTATATAGAGGAACGAAGTTCAAGGGAGGCAGAGGCGGGGGCACCAGACGATTTCTGTGCACCGTTGACGGCAGCTGCGCCAGGGTTTGTGGGACGTGTACCGGGATGTAGAGATTGGAGGCCGCGCGGGGTGTCGAGAATGACGCGGAAATGGCCAGTGAAGGGTGGCACAAGAGCAGCTGGGCGCGTGTCCGGGTCGATCTAAAGAGTATGAGAGAACAGATAGCAGACATGGCAAGAGTATTGACCTGGTAATTTATGAGACCCCACTGCTCGAGGAACGCGTGCACTCTCATGATGGCGCAGACGTCTCCAGCAAGATTTCTACGACAGGCGGTAACGGTGAGATATTCCATGGGCCGCAGTCGGTATGTGTTTATCATAAAGTCGCGGTAGTCCTTGTATATGGCCGGCGTTTTTGAACGGTTGCGAGAGTTAAAAAACTCGGGAAGCGCCCTTCGCTCGACGGCATTAATCTTGGCCATGTCGAACCAGGCAGAATAGGACGGAATGATCACTTCATGCGTCTGCGCCGCGAGATATTTGCGCGCCTGCTCCTCAAGCCGCTGACGCGTAGCTTCGAGCTGTGCTGGGTCTTCATCGTCAGCTTCGTCGGCAGACTCGCCCTCTTCCTCGCCCATCGACACATCGCCACCGTCGTCGTCGTCGCCAAGAACCCGGACACGTGCATCTCCCTTGGACGACGACTCGCCCGTGACCGCACCCTCTTCGCTGGGCAGATTCCCAATGTCACCTCCCGGAACCGGGTCGAGCTCGTTGCGTTTTCCTAGGGCGTTGTCCGGGTCGACGGGCACGGCGCCTTGAGCTTTCTCGGATTCTGACAATTTGACCCGTTTCGAATCAGAGCCCGGAGAAGGTGACGCAGGGCGTTTCGGCGAGCTCATCGTGGCGGTCTTCAACAATGTAAAGTGGCTGTGACACAACCTTTGGCAGTTGATACGGTTCCAAACAACTTCCTTGTAAGGACCATCACCGCATGATGGCAGTCAATTTAGCAGAGATATACGCCGACGAGCATGAAATGCCTGATTACAGTTTCCTAGAGAGTTAGCCGCGAGTCGCTTCAACCCCATGTGGTATTCCAGGCCGTCCAACTCGAGACCATTACTAGAAGCTGAAGGACAATTAAATGTCGGCATACCCATTGAATGTTTATTGCTTCGGATATCGGGGCCTGAGTGATATTCAAGTTACCGGTTTGTTTTTCTTTTGCCACAACTTGAGTTGTCTCTAAGCTTCTTCTAGCGCGTGCCGACGTCTTCCACTCACTCTGCACTGGGCAGTGTGCGCTCCTTTCAGCCTCTCATACAATAGGGGCTGTAGAACATCTCTTCTGGGACAATTACGAGGCTGGTACACATCAACGCGTGCTACTGTATATGATACGGTGAGCGTTATGTACTGTGGAAAAAGAGCGTGCAAACGTACTTGTCTGATGAGGGTATCACCTTGGAAGAACATGAATACAAATTGACAACAAAAGTCTACGCTTTCGTACCGCTTCTGGGGCGCTATGCGAGTCTGGAAAATCGACAGTTACAACTACACTCCACCCGTGCATCGCAGCCGTTCTTGCTAGTCGCTTCAATTTCCGTTTCCACCACGAGCATGCCCTTGCGCTCATAATGCAAGATCGAGCCCTTCATGGAACGTCCTATTTGGGCATCATTCTTCGATCCTCCGCACTACTTTGGGCGGCCTGTGGAATGTATAGCAGAAGACGCCGGCGAAGAGGCTTCCAGAAGAGAAGAACTTTACGCAAATGAGACTGCAGTGCTTGCGAAGCGTGTGGAGGACATGATTTCCTCTCGCTCATGACAAATATTCATGTTGGATGAAATTTCTCTTCATGTAAAGTGTGTCTTTGATGAGTTTCTTGTTGTTGCGCGAAAGGTTTTGTAAAAGGTTTCATGTACAACTTGTTAGACTAATCCGAACACCCTAAATTCAAAGTAACCACACCATTCCCGCTAAAGTTCGGTGATGTCAGAGGTCGTGTACTTGCAGTACTGCAAAGGTGGATTTATTAGACTGTGTATGTCAATGGATCGTAGCACTCACAGTTCCATCTGGACCACTGCCAGTCTTGGGGGGTTCATCGCCGTCGTCGTTTCCAGTGTATCTGGCAAGGACATTAGACAAGGGAATATGCTCATGTTATGCATCAGCCACGCACCTCACGCAAATGTCGTTAACATCGTCAACCTGGGTTGTCCTGATAGTAGCAGTGCTGGTGGCGGTGTAAGCGAATTAGAACGTCCGAAAGACAATGCCTCTTACTCTCCGTAGTTGCTAGACACAAAAGTGAGTATGGACTTAACACTTTGAAGAAGAGCGCAGTTCTCACGTGTTGATGCCCACAAGAGCAGATCCATCCACAGCCCAAACATCGTTGACCTTCCAGCAAAGTGAGCAAAAACCCATGATCAGTCATTTGGGTTGCTTACCTGGACCGTTCGCTTGTATTGCGTACTACATAGCGATGAGAGGAGTGTAACACAAGCTTATTGATAACCTACCCGCAGTTGCCGCACTAAACAAATTTTGAGTCATAGGAGGAGGGCGAACGATATAATAAACGCACGCTTCTGTAGAGCTTGCCAAAGTCTTCGACGTAGAACTGCGCAACGCTTCAGTACAGCCATACCCTCCAAAAGTATGATGATTCCTACAGAGTTGATGATGACGGTGCCGCCTCCGTTGTGTTGGACAACCTTGTCACTGGCATGCTTCGCCTACAAAGGTGTCAGGCTTGGCTCCAGAGACGTAACGAAAGGAATCTTACACCTCCATAGTTGATATGAGAAGTACCAGACTTTTGTTTGATGGTAATCGCGTCTTCACAAACATCCTACGCGACGTCATTAATAACCCAAATTCACTAACGCGACTTGGGACCACAAATACCTCGAAGAAAACGTGGTCGAGCGTGCAAGAGCCTAGCAAAGGTGAATTCGTCGTAGACAGCACATTGTCATTGAAATGCACAAACCCAAACAATGAACTCCTTCCGCCTGGTTGGCTCCAATAACGACTCGACTCAAGGTCGCGCCCTCTTCAAGAAGGAAGACGGCATCAGAGTCTCCTCCTTCAGCCTGTCCACTGCAAGCACCAGACCCTCTATCGTAACGCGTGTACGCCGAAGAGGGAGTGAATGTCTCTCCAGCCTTGACAGTGATAGGAGAGCTCAGCGAGCTGGTAGTGGGAGGCGTCGGGAACACATTCGTAGCCGCACGACGCTCCAGCCTATACAACGCGTTAAAGCTTGCAAGGATAAAATAATCGCGTGGAATTATACGTACGGGTTAGCGCTGGCGAGAACGGCCACGGCAACTAGTGAGAGAATCTCCTTGGAGAACATGACTAGTAAGTAGTAGCTGCAAACAACTGAGGAACTCTCGACAACTCTTCAGTGCTGTTTTATAGGGATACCAGAGGTCCGGACGGCCCGTCGACACAGTGCGCACAAGTTACAAGCAGTTTGGTAGTTCGACCGTTTGAAAGAAAAAAAACGCCGCTGCCGATTTTCACCCAGGTCCCAGCGCAGTCTCCAGGGGACTTAGATAAAGGCTTGGCACGAAATATAAACGCGTGTCAGTATAATAGAACATCACGAGCGAGGGACAACCAAAGGGTCCGCATTGATTCAAGGAACATCGACGGTCGAGAATTCAGATGGCAGAAGGATAAGAGACGAGCTCGTGGGACACACGTGGATGTGTCGAATCGAATCAGAAGATGGCGAGTATGCTGTACCATATCCAGCAATCGCGAGGCCAATGGCTGTGAGAATAACCACGCTGAGAACCTAGTCCGGTAAAGACTATAACCAGTCTCATCCACGGAAGATGATACACGTATATTGAGTCCCCTGGTGCACGCGTTAAGTATACGACTTCGTTTTCTAGATGGACAACTCAAATTCGCATCAGTCACATGAATAATCTCTCGGTAAAAGCTACCTTTGTTTGACCGTTCGCACGCACGACTAGCAGTCACCCGTTGTCGGGTTTCAATGATACCATTTGGCTGGTACATGCACCGCCCGGGCCGCCGTAGAGAGACTGAACGTACCGGTACCTCAGTTCGTATAGTCTCGTTGACAGTTGCATTGTCTTCAGCTCATCTTCTGACCGCACAGCCATCTAAGAAGGTCATTCTCCGGGACTGAACGCGGGGTTATATGCCCTGTCAATTCGGTGCAAAAACTCGCTTCGTTTGGGTCCTCCGAGTCCTGTCCTCCCTCGATGACGATGAGAAGCGCCCATCTATCTGAAGTCCACGGCCACACCCAATTCAACTGTGGACACGAACTTTGTTCCCAACAAACCATCGCTAACAAAACAGTAATAGACACAAAAAAACATGAAAGAGGAGACGTTCAGAAAATTCGATAAGCCACTAAAAGCAGGTTCTCATTTCAGAGCTCCGTGATGTCAGACGACGTGTATTTGCAGTACTAATGGCAAGTCAATATCATTGTAAAGTCAATTATGTAGACGTTTTGTACTCACCGTCGAGTCGGGACCACTTCCAATCTCATCGGGCTCGTCGCCATCATCATTGCCCTCGTATCTAGTAGACATGTCAATGGGAGCTTTGCAGATGAGCTGATCGGTCTAGATACCTTTCACAGATTGTGTCAACGTCGTCGACCTGAGTTGTCCTGATAGTGGCGGAACTAGACATTCGTGTTAAGACAGCCAGCCGCGCTCAGAAGATGGAAAGCAAATCTCACTCCCCGTAATTTCTGCGGAGTAAAGATCCGTCATTTATGCATTTAAAGGTATGAACGTCGCACTTACGAGTTTATGCCAGCAAGAACGCTACCGTCAACGGCCCAAACATCATTGATCTAGAGAAACCTTGTTGAGACCTTGCGCTAAACGAGAGTTCTGGTACTTACTTGAACAGCTCTTTTGTATTGAGTTCTGCAATATTGATGAGTAGGAAACTTAGTCGTCGCGACAGGACAACTTACTTGCAGTTTCCGCACTGAAGACAACCAATCATGAGTAAACACAACTAAGAGCAGCAAAGGTACGCCTACGCTTCTGTACAATTTGCCGAAATCCTCAACGTAGAACTTGGCGCTTTGTTAGTGTTCAAGAGAGGGAGCTGAATAGGCGCATACCGAGTTGATGATGACAGTACCACCTGGTTTCATGAATTTTTAGTGGGAAGGTCTGCGAACCAATTGTTAAGATACAAACCGCCGTTGTGTTGAACGACTTTGTCTTCGGCGTGTTTGGCCTAACGAAACGAGTGAGGAATAGAGGAGGTAGTAGAGAATATGACTTACACCACCATAGTTGATATGAGAAGTACCCGAGGTCTGCTTGATGGTAATCGCGTCTTCGCAGACATCCTGAAAAGGCATTTGAGCAGCTGAACCAGCGCTTGAGCGCATCTCGGCCACTCACCTCGAAGAAAACGTGGTCAAGAGTGCAAGAGCCTGCAATCAATCAAAAATATATCGCGCTAAAGTAGTGAGTAAATTCGAACCCAAACAATGAACTCCTTCAGCCTGGTTCGCGCCGATGACGACGCGACTCAAGGTAGCGCCCTCCTCAAGAAGGAAGACGGCGTCAGAATCTCCACCTTCAGTCTGCCCTTCGCAAGCTCCAGAACCTCTATCGTATCGAGTGTACGCTTGAGAAGGTGTGAAGGTCTCCCCCGCAGCGATGGTAATGGGAGAGCTCAGAGAGCTAGTCGTAGGAGGCGTTGGGAAGACATTAGTAGCCGTGCGCCGCTCCAGACTATTTACAGTATCAGTCAATATAAATAATACACGCAAGCTTCGACTCACGGATCAGCGCGCGCAACGGCCGCCACTACGAATAGAGCCACCAATTTCTCAAAGAGCATGTGTGACAGTGGAGGAGCACAGGGAGTTCACCTTGTAGTCTCTACATGATTTTCTACAGAATTTATAGCATCTCGAGGGTCCGGGCGGTCCGTTGGTGACCGTAGTCTAAAGGTCAGTGGCGCAAAAAAGAGAGGACGGAACCGATTTTTTGCCAGCTTTTTACCGTACCTCTGGCTTTCATTGAGTGCTCCGCGGAGAAAACCAATAGCAGACATCACGAGCAAGGGCCTATATTATCTGGCCATGCAGTTCCACGGTCGTAATCAAGGAAAGTGGCAAAAATAGACTGTGCATCGCGACAAAAATAGAGAAGGGGTGAGATATACAAGAGATATTCGACGCTGGACCTGCGTTGAACCATGCAGAAACGGAATAAGAGAAGTACGCAGAATGATGACAGACCGTCACGAGGAAGGCGGTGGATATTCTGCCATTCAACGATGCGTAGGTTGGATAAATCGTGGTTGGCGCGTGGGCTCTTTCAAGAAAAGAAGAGACCTATAGCATGGCAGAATCTGTCCCATGTCGTCCGCGTGCAAAAGTTCCCGAACGTATCCTTGAGAACGCGACTGGTCGGATAAAAAACCCAAAATGCGACGTATGTAGCCCCTAAATAAGCAAAAGACACGACGTGTAAGGTCTATAGCACCGCCAGTGAGTCCCGTCAAGCATAAACGAAATCAGAGGATGATGGTGGTTGTGGTTTGAACTATAGTGGCGCCGTGAATCACATGGCAACTGTCATATGTAGAAGCGCGGTTTGGTTGCCGACTCTCATGGCCTCCCCGCGACGACAGCTTTTACCTTCTTTTCCAGAGGATCCCACTCACCCTGCACAAGTAGCGCTTAGACATATGGCCTCGCCTTATCGCTGTCTCTCGCGCCGGCGGTGACCCCGCTGCTCACGTCGGTGCTCACAACAAATAAGTCGACCAAAACCCACCTCAAAGCGCTGCGGAGGCTGCTCAAGCGAGAGCTAGGCCTCGGAGGCTTCGCGTTCGCCGTCACCCTCGCCGTCGGTGGCGGTTCTATCCTGAGATCATTGTGGAACGTTCTTGACCAATTACCACCACCTTCGGATGATGAACACCCATACAGACGCGTCTTGCGCCGCCTGCAACGTTCATTGGCCTCCTTGGACCTCACAGTGACCCAAAAGACGTTCATTTCGTTCTGCCTCACATCCTCTTTGGGCATCTTTCTGCTCCAAAATGGCCGTCACCGCTCCATCTTCAGCAGACCCAAACCATCGCGCACTCTAGATCTCACCCTTCTACTGCTTGTACGGGCTCTCGATGCAGTCGTGCAGTCATTTGTCTTCCACCGTTCATCTCGCGTCCGTGATCAGAGCAAAAATCCCATCACACTTCTCTACCACCGGATGCTCTTCGACAGCGGCTACTCAAGGAGAAGCATGAGATAGCACAGAAAAAGAATAGAGACACCTTGACAACACAGATAGACGGTCTTGTGTTTTGGGCATGTAGTGCAAGGTTTGCTGACCTGTTATCCACTCTTCAAGCGCCTCAACATCCGACAGGATAATGTGGTGTTTCTTCTATGAACCGACACAATTACCGCATTCCTATGTTCGGTGGATTGGAGCTTTGGCCGATGTTGACCCACGTCTTTTGAAAACTCTCCAGCTCATTCGGGAGAAGAAATGGTCCTACGTGACTGGTTCTGCCAACCATCTATCGCTATTGGAAGATTTCGCCGTCGACCTGGGGTATCCATCGGCTTGGGGAAACCCAGCCGTGTTACCGGCCTATGGCGGGAGTATCGCCGACAAGGCTTGGACTATGTTGGGCGTGAGCACCGGCCAAAGGTAGGCGGTCTACCTTGCTCGATGGTTCATGGTGGCATGGGATCTAGCTTGGGGCTAGCCCATAGTTGTACTGCCAATACTTCTTTGAGGGTCCTCAGGGCTCTGGTCCAATCGATTTCATCTACCTTCCTGTGCATTTCATTCCTACGTTCCTCACGCGTCCTAAACTCCTTCTCCGTCCTCACCGCATTCTAAAGACGCTGCTTGGCTCGCTACGCAGTGCATCGTTTTTGTCCGCTTTCATCGCTTCATACTGGTACACGGTCTGCCTCACTCGTTCGCTGGTATTGGCGCGCCTTTTCCCCTCGATATCGCACGACTTTTGGGATGGTCCCTACGGATGCATTCTTGCAGGCTGCATAGCTTGTGGTAGTAGCATTTGGATTGAAAATCCTCGTAGGCGTGGCGAGATGGCAATGTACGTTATACCCCGAGCCTTGCGGACGCTATTGCCAGAGTCTTTCATTCGCAGTCGCAGTATACTCGTCCTCGAAAGGTATGTTGTTTTTCGTTGGCTTGTCAATGCTGATTTTTGGTTTTCATAGATTAGTATTCACGTTGTCGTTGTCGTCGCTTGTCACCGCGATGATCCATCGGCCTGATTCCCTTCGTGGGCTTTCGCGGTGGGCTCTAGCCTTCGTGATCAACGGCCCCAACGCAGGATTTTGGCAAAAGCGACGGTCTTTTGATCCGAGTATTCCTGTTACGCCCAGTATTCCACCTACGCCCGCGCTACGAGATACCAATGATACCCAGACATCGAGTGAACAATAGTAGTTCAAGTACTGTAAATTAGTCTAATCTTTTCAGGCGGACCTTGGAACTTGTACATGACTTGCCTAAGAATTTATAAAACGTATTCTGACACTATTTGAGTATATCGTAATGAGGCATCCCACAGTATCCGGACATCCACTTGGGGACGGAGGAGGTGCTTCGGTTCCCAAAAAGGAAGGTTTCTTGGTAACGCGTAACATTTCCTTTTGTGGCGGCCAATTCATCTTGACTGCGCTCATCGACATGGGCTTGCTGTTTTCCATTCCATTAGCAGGTGTCTGGGCACCGTCGGCTCATCATGTCTTGCTGGACTCGCATTCTGCTGCACATCAACTGCTGGTGCGTAATGGCTGTTGCTTTCGAGTATTGCCCTCAACTCTCACAGCATCCATGTTCTTCAAGTCATGCAACTGCAACTCTTCCATCGCTACTCGTGTCGGATTTGCTGTGAGAAGTGCTCTTCGAATCATTGTTAAATAAAACTCAAAGACTACAGTTCATATTCTGTCTTAATTCAATCCTCGCGTGGGTCATGAAGACGGATGTTGCTATACGGCAAATCGAGAAATGGAGTTACGATTACATCAAGATGGATTGCGCAGGGGACAAGTGTTATGGTGTTCTGGCAGTGCGTATATATAACTCTCACCAGGAAAGCGTTCAATAATGGTTAGGTTCACCGCATATGCTTTGCCCTCGCCCTATTCCACGCCCTCCTTAGTATCTCGCTTATTGGCGTCCGGGACACTCGAGATATGCGAGCAGCTATTCAGAATGGGTGCGCTGTCATCCTATATTCTGTTTCCTGTCCCTAATAAACCTGTAGCTGGTGGGGACCCAAGGTACTCCTTTGGCTCGTCTTCGTTGTTGTTTCCTTCTTCATTCCCAACGGCTTCTTCATCTTCTGGGGAAACTACGTGTCCTTGATAGGTGCCACACTGTTCATCCTCCTCGGTCTAATCCTCCTCGTCGACTTTGCCCACTCCTGGTCCGAAATGTGTATGGAGAATTGGGAGAATTCATCGACTGGCTCCAATCTTTGGCAGTGGATCCTCGTCGGGTCTACGGCTTCCATGTACATTTTCACTATCACCATGACCACCCTTCTGTTCGTGTTCTTTGGAGGATCAGGATGCGGACTCAATCGCTTCTTCATCGCCTTCAACCTCATTTTGTCCATCATAATCACCATAATGTGTGTCCATCCGGTCGTGCAAGAGTATAACCCACGTTCTGGCCTGGCACAGTCCGGCATGGTCGCTGCGTACTGCACATACTTGATTGTGTCTGCGGTCAGCAATCACACCAACGACAAACATTCGTGTAATCCACTGCGGAATGGCACAGGCACGCGGACTACTGCCATCGTTATCGGCGGCGTCTTTACCTTCTTGGCTATCGCCTATTCCACTACGCGTGCGGCGACTCAAAGTCGGGCTTTGTCAGGAAAGAACAAGAAGGGAGCTGTACACTTGTCTGGTTCTGATCCCCTCGATGGACATTCTGAGCTTGGTGTAGTAAACACACAGCCGAAGAAGATAGACTCCCCAAGGTATCAGGCTTTGCTTGCTGCAGTCGAAGCGGGGTAAGCATTTTTATGAGCTGGAAGAAAAGTTTGTTGACCCGCACTAGAGCAATTCCGGCTTCTGCTCTCAACGAGCCAGAATCTGATGACGAAGACGACGAAGTTGTCGGGGAGATGCGAGACGATGAGCGCTCTGGCACACGCTACAATGTATGCATTCCGCTTGCTTGCTTGAAAGCTCTCATTAATTGATTGATAGTACTCGTTCTTCCATATCATCTTTATTATGGCGACGATGTATGTCGCGATGTTATTAACTGACTGGTACGTCAAATCGCCGCTGTTTTCTGGTGTTCTCAAATGTGTGCGTAGGAATGTTGTATCCAAGAAGCCTCTTGGAAACGGCCCCGCCGATCCTAATGACGATGTGTATATCGGGCGTTCAGAAGTTGCGATGTGGATGCGTGTAGTTTCGAGCTGGGTTTGCATGCTCCTCTATATATGGAGCCTCATCGCGCCTGTCTTGATGCCTGACAGGTGAGTTCTTCTATATTGTTGTAGTCCCATGTGCTGACTATGTTGAAGGTTCGACGACGTTTATAGTTAAGCTGGACTGTATTGTATTTTGGATATCTGTTTATCAAGTTTATCTACGTTATAATGCAGTGAGATTATTGTTATTCGTCCGGCTGACTTGTCGTTTTTTCTCAGAGTCGTCGACCATGTCATGCACTGCGTCCTTCAAGAACTTCTTGGTGCGCTAGATACAAGACTGACATACGTCGAGTAAGACTCGTAAAGCGTGTGTATTGTTTCTTTCACCTCGATTCTTCAAATTATTGTTCGAATATGCGCATCTCGTGGACATGGCCTTCTCTCCCGAATGGTGGAACCGATGTGTTCTATGGCAGTCTTTGCGGTTCATCAGCACTCTCGACCACAGTGCTGGTGCGGATATACGATGACGAACATCGACGTGGAACAGGCTCGAAGCCCGGGGTTGCTGAAGAGGAGCGACACGGAGAAGATATGCGCGAGAAGCTGAGGCCGGTAAGTACATCGAGGTATAGGTTTGCGAAGATGAGTGGTTATAGATAGATTACATCGGCAATTACAAGACACAATGCGTTTTACATTGAGACGTTTGCGCTTTTCAAAATTCACTGCGCGCGACCGGGTATCGCAGTGAGGTACAGTGTGAGTTGCCACCAAACGACCATGCCGAGGCCCAACAAGCCATGGATGGTACCCCAGACGGCCTCCGGCGTGACGCGATATCTGTCGGAGGGTTATATCCAATGTGTTCCATGTAGAAAACGACGTACTGTTCGAAGAGCGGACCAAATGAATAGGGAATGAACCGCGGCGCTTGATACAGAATAGTCGAGCTTGTACTGTGGTATATGCAAAGCGCAATCGCGAGAGCGCGCTTCCCCGGAAGAAATTCTACGCCCGGATAAGAAAATAGAATAATTTTTCTGAAGAGGTGGCCACATACCGGGCAGGTTGAAGCATAAGAAAGCCATGACACAGGACGATAGAAGGAGAGCTGAATACAGCTAGAGAATCGTTCGATGCAGGTAGACTGAGGGAGAAACGTGCAGCGTACCTTAAGGACGACCAAGGTGGTGTTCGTGAGCTGCATAAAGGGCAGCGTCGCCGGTGCCCAGACACCTTGGATCGCGAGGGGAATTTCCAGCGCGGCGTGCATCAGGAATACCACAGACCTAAACCACACACGATAAATGTAGCTCTTCGTAGTGGATTTGGTACTCACAGAGGGCTACGAACGGTGGAAGGGTTGGACATGGTGGTGGTGGTCAAAAGGGAGGACGTGTCCACTGTCCAAGTCGTTTTTGTTGATGTTGATAGCACATGGTCAGCCAATTGTTCCCTTTCAGGCACCGAGATAAGGGAGCCCACATGGATACACAACACAGTTCCAGCTCTTTTTTAGCTTCATTTCAACGTAGTACGGGTATTTCTATCGTTTTTTTATTATTGCGACTTGTACCGAGGTCTAGACTCTTATTGTGATTTGAACACTTTTGCGTTCCGACATTGGTGGCGCTAATGATCATTCCGATTGCGATGTTCTGATATTTGTGCCTCAGATCATGAATCGTGGATGTGCGCCTTAGACTGTGAAAGTTTGCATATTGTTGTTCTCGAACGTGACACAGAAACGACTTAGTATACCAGTAAAAAAACTGCTATCACTGCATCACCATTCCGCCGCTGATGGCGATCTACAAAAGGTCAAAAAACGCACGACTAATGGAGAGAAAGAGCATACAGTTTGACCTACAATATCACGCGACAAGTCAGGTGAGATACCGAAATTCGTGTGCGCGACGTTACCTGTTATGAAGTCGGCCTCCTTTGAGGCGAGAAGCGATACGACTTGAGCAACGTCCCGGCCATTCATGCGCTTCCTGGGAAGATGTACACGGTTATCAAGCTATACTTTGTCAGTAGCGCTAGCATGACCGGATTACAGTGCCCCACCATCTCCATGATATCTTTCGAGGTCTCAATGCCTGCCAGCCGATTAATGGCACTCGCTCCTGGTGTTTTGGCATTAGAAACAAGTCAGCTTCCATGAACCTAGTTGCCTGCCTGTCATCTCTTCGTGTGGAGCTGCACCTAGAAATAGCAACGTTCAATGTTATGCTGACAGACAATAACTGCTGTCATTGAACACTTACCGCATGCATACGAGTTCACGGTGATGTTGTGGGGACCTAGTTCAAGTGCTGCCGAGTGCGTCCGTACAGATTCAAGAAAACGATGACAATGTGACTAACCAGCCGCTTGTACGAGTCCACGGATAGCAAAGGATGCTGAGGTTACGGCGGACGTGTTGCGCAGGAAACCTGAACATTATTGACCGATTGCTGCAGATCAATCATGACACACCTCCATCTATGCCCATGATGGTATTCACGCATATGAGCCTGCCGCCACGCCCTTGTTTAATCATCTGCTGGGCGGCGTACTTGAAGCAGATGAACGCAAATCGCGCCGTCACACGGAACGTGTCATCCCACTCATCGGCAGAGGCTATTCAGAGCTGAGATCCAGAACACTCCGCTAGAGAATAGAGAAATTGAGACCTACTGCCAACTAAAGGGGCAACCGTAGGCACTACAAGATTATTGGCTACCACCTGTATGACAAGTTCAGATATGAGTCCTCGAAGTTACGAGTGTGAGCGACATACGACATCTAAACCGCCAAAATCCGCCACCACATCCTCGATCAGTTGCTTGACTTCGTCTTCCTTCGCCGCATCACAAAAATAAGACCGACATCGTACCCCCTTTGACTCGATCTCGTCTTTGAGGGAGGCTAACTCGGTTTCCTGAGATGCGTCCTCTGCGAGGGCAACGTCAAACCCGTCATTCGCCAGTTGAAGGGCGACGGCGCGACCGAAGCTGCTCTGTGTGCAGCGTTTGATAACGGCTGTTCCTTGGGGCATGTTGAAACGTCAAAACTGTTAGAACTTCGAAGCATTATATCGGTGCAGCACTGGCTCTAATGATAGATTGAGCCTGCTGACGCTAGTAGACACCCTCAAAGAATTCGTTCTCCTCAATTCTCCGGTGGCGTATCAGCACGAGGGTGTGCGGAACATGAGGAAGTACCGAGTTCGCAGAGAGTGTTGGCAGGATAAGAGCCCAACATTAGTAGCGCGCAAATTATCTCGTGGCTTGATGTCGACACCAGGCTCCAGGCTGATACCAGTCCAGACATCAAAACAAGTCGCGCAAGAGAATCAGCAAACATGATGTTCTCCAAACTGTTGTTCAACATGAAATACAAACGACGAAATTACTGTGATCACTGCATCACCATTCCGCCATTGATGGAAATCTGTAAGCGGGTCAAGCAAGAACACAGTTTTGACGATTTTGCGCGTACTGTTTGACCTGTATCAAACGAGAGGTCAGAAGAAACGCTGAGTTCGTGCGCGCGACTTTACCTGTTATGAAATCGGATTCCTTCGACGCGAGAAGCGACACAACTTGAGCAATATCCTGGCTACGAACCGCTTTTTGGGAAGGACTACACGACTCTGCACTATAGGGCGTCAGTAGGGCCTAACGCGTTGAGACGCGAGCTGTCACCATTTCCCGAACATCCTGCGAGGTATTAGATAGTCGATCCATGGTTTTCGCTCCTATATTTTTGCGTTAGATGTAAATGTCAGCCTTCTTGAATCTTGTGACGCGCCTTCGATTTCTTCCTCTGGAGGTGGACCTGTAGATGAAGTGTTCAATGCATACTGACGGAAACGATCTCAGTTGAATCCATACCACAGGCGTAAGAGTTGACGGTGATGTTATGGGCTCCTAGTTCGAGCGCTGCAGATCGCGTCCGTGACATACTCGATAACCAAATGGTGTAATACTGACCAGCCGCTTGCGTGAGTCCACGAATGGCGAACGCAGCCGAGGTTATAGCTGATGCATGGCGCAAGATACCTGGAAATCATTGATCACTTTTCGCGCGGCGAAAGAGAAACTGATTATACCTCCACCCAAAGCCATCATAGTGTTCCCACAGATGAATCTCCCGCCACGTCCTTGTTTGATCATTTGCTGCGCGGCGTACTTCAAGCAGAGAAATCAAATCGCGCCGTTACGCGGAACGCGTAATCCCATTCATCGGGAGAGACTGTTCTACTATGATGATGACGCTCTACGGGGACTTCGACGCACTATCAACCAACGGCCAACTATTGGCATGACTAGTTATTGGCTACACCTAGAACCAAGTTTGAGCGATTCATCACAGCCAGAGTTGAGTAACATACCACGTCTATTCCGCCGAAGTCTGCCACTAAATCGTCCATCAGGCGCTTGACTTCGTCTTCCTTCGCGGCGTCACAGAAGTAAGAGCGACATTGTACCTCTTTGGATGTAATCTCGTACTCAAGGGCAGCTAACTCGGCCTGCTGGGATGGGTCCTCTGCTAGAGCTATGTCAAACCCGTCACTCGCGAGCTGCAGAGCGATGGCACGACCGATGCTACTTTGGGTGCAACGCTTGATAATGGCGGTTCCTTGAGGCATTCTGTGTGTGGTGAAGCTTGCAAAATATCGAACAGTTTATATAGACAAAGCAGCAGTGGCCTCCAATGATAGAGCAATGGCAGAACCTGCGAGACACCCTCTTTACGGACCTCTTTTTCTTCGGTTGCATATCTGAACAGCCGACAATCGTGGGTAGGTATTGGAGCGTTCAAGGCACTGAGTCCACAACAAGAGTTCAAGGCAGCATAATGGTGTATTGAAAGCATAAGAGACAGCGACAGCGCGTAAGTTAACCGCCGAGAATGGTGACCTCGACCTCGACACCAGGCTCCAAGCTGATACTGGTCTGTCAAAGATAGACATGAGAACAAGTCGCACAAGGAGATCAGCAGACATACGATCTGCTTGACAATCTCGCTGGAAGAGTGGAGATCGATGAGGCGCTTGTGCACCTTGAGCTCGTATCGATCCCAGGTCTTGGAACCTTCACCACAAGGCTGGATAAGGCATCAACGGAGGGTTATTCTCGGCAGAATGCGCCTGCTTACAGTTTTGCGGGTGGTGATCTTGAGGACCTTGGTGGGGAGACGAACGGGTCCCTTGACACGGAGCTGCTTGTCCTTGGCTCTGTTGATGAGATCGCCAGAGACTGCAATCGCGGTCAGAAATGCAACAAAAGAGTAACAATAAAGCGTACACTTTTCCAAGTTCTTGACGTTGCTGCTCGTCAAGGTGATACGGATTTTGTGGGTTTTGGCAGCCGGGACGGGTGCACCGGTTGCGTCGTATTCTTTCTCTCCTTTGGCGACGTAACTCATCTTGAATGTGCGAATGAGTCAGGAGGTGACTGAAGGAGCGTTAGCAAGTGAATAAGCTGCGGGCAATATCACTCACCCAAAAAGATGTTGTTGTGGACGAAGGATGCAGTGGCTGAATTTGGGTTCATCCTGTTCAAACTCCGATGGCAAACTCCGAGTCCGTGGTGTATTCCAGGTGTATTCGTTACTCATGAACTGGCAATTGGGATAATCCTAGACTAATCCAGATCGCTGCAGGTAAGTTCGGCGGTGAAAGCAGCGGCGGCTACACCGTCCTCGAACCGACAGACATCCCGGAATCTTCATTGCGAAAAGGGTCTCCCAGTTTGCAATATGTGATGAATATATATATATGTGTTTATTCCACTGGCGAGCTTACAGACCAGAAACCCAACATGTTCAGTAGTTTAATCAAAAGGTTGCTATGAAGGTCGGTCCTCTTGTCCACTGTTACTCGCGGTCTCCTCGCTGTCGTCGGCATCCTCACTGCTCTCCGCTGAACCATCCTCAGGCTCCCCGTCTGATTCAGACTGTGAATCCTCATCCTCCCCAGAGTCTTCCTCCGCTTCTTGATAGAACTGATCCAAATTCTTCTTCCAAGGCGCGGCCTGTTCGACCTTCTGCGATACACTCGCCATGACGCGCCGCTGCGACGACGAAGAAGAACTGGAGATCGCAGTCACCGGCGGCGGCACCGCCTGCGCATGATCGTCTTCCGAATCTCTCAACACACTCTCAACACCATTCTCTAACCAATCTGGAAGGATTGGCTCGTCGATTGAATGTTTTCCTGTGATTGCGCTCCAGGTGCCAATAGTCGCGTTCACTAGGATAAATGTAAGCGAGGCAGCGAGACATACGATGATTCCCTTACCAGTTTCATCAAGCTCGACAACGTTCTTCTTCCCTTGAAACAAAACCATCTTGACCTGCTCCCTCCGTAATACCACTCCTTCACGTTCATCGCTGTCCAAAGTAGGATCCAGACCGGCAAGCAGGCCAACAAGCATCCTCGCCCGATCTCGCACATCCCAATCGGCATCGTACCGGGCCATCTGCAAGACATACTTTGTCAACTGACTTATCCTCTCATCCGTCGACAGAACGGATAGCTTCGCCGCCATGGTCAAGACCTGGAGTTTCACGACGCCTTTCTCTTCCTTGAAAGTTTTGGCCATACGTCTTAAAACATCGGGCGCGTAACTCGCTAGTCCGTCTACTGCAGATGAACCCTCCGCGTATTGCCCCGTAAGCCACACCACTGTAGCTCGTGCACTGGGATCGTGAATGGTATCGAGACGGCCAGCGAGACGCTCCACTGTAGCAGCCGGGACGAGGTTTTTAAGTACAACCACCGCCTGATCATTCCCGCGGTCGACCATCCCAAGCAGCGCGTTGACACATTGTTCCGCGCACTCTGGTACTCGCACGGCGCAGCGGCCGATTTCATGAACAGCTTCCTGCTCGACGAGTTCGCGTAGAATGCCAGCGTGATTGTCAAAGTTGAGGATGGCCAGGAGAAGGCGGAGTTTGGCAGCTTTCGTGTCGGGTAAATCGCCGTAGGAGATTAGGAAGTGAGTAAAGTAGGAGGAGAAAAGGGATGGCGTGGACGCGAGTATGTAAGAAAGAACGATGCGCTCTAGTTCCGGGGACATGTGCAAGATGCGGAGAAGGGGATCGACAACTTTCGGATGAAAAGATGGTGGTCCGACATAGTATATGACACGCACTGCAGCTATAACAACCTAACCATCGTAAATGATTGAATCAAAACAGAATATGTATATGCGCATACCGCCGGATTTCGACTGTAGAATAACGGTTTTGTTGATGTCAGAAGTAAATGGACATCCTTGTCAATCTCTTCGTCCTCTTTCGGTCGCGGGAGCATTGTCCTTGCATATCTCAAGAGAAGATTGAGCAGATCAACCTGCCCCCACTCATCCACGTCAACCAAAGTCTTGCACAGGCGCCGATAGTGTTTGTGCAACAGATCCAGACGCGTCGGGCAGACCGCTTCGAACGCGACGGCAACACTCCCGATGCTGAGCGGCGACCGATCCTTCCACATCGGTATAATAACCTCCATTAAGCTTTCCTGCAGCCCCGCATCCAGCTGAAAGCATTTCGGAGTAGCTAACGCTGCGACCTTGCGCACATACGGGCTGATATCGGCGGCGCACTTTTTGATGGCGAGAAGGACGATGTTAGCAATCATGGGCACCTTGATACCGCTCAGTACGCGGAGCGCCATGGCGCGTATGAGTGGATTGGGGTCCGCTAGGTCCTTCTGGAATGTGTTAATTGAGAGCAGAGCAAGGTCGGGCTCCTGCTCTGCGTAGCGCAGGAGGAAGATGTAGACGAGCTTGCGGAGCTCGAGATTGTTGGATGCGACATTCTTGACGACAGGCGCAAAATAGTCGGACATATTGCGACCCTTCGATGTGAGCGCTATGAGGACCTTCATCGCGGCGAGCTTGTCGCGGTCGCTGCTCGAGTCGAGCTGTTTCCGGATATGCTTTGTTTTGTCGTCAGATACATCGTAGTAGTTGTTCCGTGTGAGGTCCCTCGTGTGCTCTGAGAACGATTCCTGCAGTCGCATGCCCAGACGCGACACATTTTCCGTGACCGAGCTGAGATACTCGCCGGACATGGTGGCAGGTGCTAGACGTCATCGTTCAGGGTCCGCCTTTGGTAAACTTGCTTCAATAAGTTCCTCATGGCGGACTGAGCTTTCAAGAATACCAAGAACAAAGGCTTCAATTTCATAGCTGACAGACCTTCCCTGTCTATTTGCTCATCGGTCCATGTTCAAGGACGTTGAGTTGATATCACACTTTCAAGTGCTTCTTGTCTCTCAGCCGACAGTCAAGCTCAAACTTGCTGTCGTTTCCTTCTGAGAGACGACACTCATTTGTGCGTCTCTTGGAATTGAATACTACACGACGTTGTATTCATCGATAGTTAAACATCCATGAGAAGTATCTCGATGTGAGCACATATTGGGTTTATGAGCTATATATCAGAGCGTCCAAGGACGCTCGCCAGTGGAATGAATACATCAGATCTACACTTAGGTATTAAATAAATGGATAGCAGTGAAAAAGCGCAAGCAAGTCAGGTCGCAGGATACTTTTTGAATCAAATGTCCCCAGAGATAGCTGTGGCACCAGGTCAGCGCACATCTAATAGGAAGTTGAAAGGACGAACATCAGACACCGTTTCTGACGTAGACAGCAGTTACCATAGCGTGGTCACGTTCGTATGGTTCAAGAGGAACTTGTTCGAGCGGCCTGAATTTTTCCTTCTTCAATGTATCAACCTCGTTGGCGAATACGACGTCAGGAGGGGCAGTAGAGTCGATACAACTGGCTTTTATGGAGATCACGACATGGCCGCCAGCTTTCAAAAAGTGCTCGGCGTTGTGGGTGACGATACGGGCTGATCCGGCTGAGCTACGTCGGCGAATATAACATCGACTTGCGAGACGAGCATCCGGTATTTTTGAGGTAAACGAGCGTCTTCGACGATGGCTAATGAATGCGTCAGCGCGAACAGTCTTATGTGCATTGGTGGATACTCACGGATAACGTTTGTGCGTTTCTTGGCCATGCCAATAAGATCACGACCGGAGCGTAATGAAAATTCGACGGCGTAAACAATACCTTCCTGAAAAAAGTTGAGAAAGTCAAGAATGAACATATGTGGAATAGACACACAGGACCAACTATGTCTGCGACATGGCTGACACTAGTACCACTAGCAGCACCGAGGTATAACACCTTCTTGCCTGGGCCAATGAATATATCGTCCAAACCACTTAGCACACCGGCAGCGAGCTTGCTTCGGAATGGATTCCAGACGCGGTACTCGACCTTGGTACCCTCCACGGCACCCTCAATCGATATCCGCTTTTCGCCATAGACTGATTCGCCGGGTACAAGATTTTTCGTGACGAGCAGAGACTCTTTTCCTTTTGCAATGAAGATTCCTGGATGTCTGTGTGGTTCGAGAACGGTGTTTGCGCCGCCCCTCGCACCACCACGGGCGCCTCCACGACCACCGCGAGCACCACGGGGAGCACCACGACCACCGCCTCGACCACCAGGAGCGCCTCTTCCACCACCGCGGCCGCCGCTAAATCCACCTGCAACAACCTGGATTAGTCTAGGATGATCCCGATAATGATAAGCACGCACCCCGTCCTCCACCGCGACCGCCGCCTCGTCCACCACGGTCACCACCACCTCGTCCTCCGCCTCGTCCGCCAAATCCACCTCGACCACCTGGAGCACCTAAAGGATGTTAGATTGACGACATGAAGACTAGTGCAGTACGCGTACCGAAAGCCATTGATAAAAAGTTACAAAAATGGAGTTGTCCCGCTCGCTACCCAGCCCGTAAAAGTCAGAAGATGGCCAAGGAACGGAATTACAATCAATTTTTTTGGTGTCGATCGTATACAGACGTCAATAGTCACAGGAAGTAACGGGGCTTGTGACACGATTTCACCTACTTATTAACTTTACTGAGTGAAGCTTTGAAGTCTGGCGAAGTACTTTGATCATTCCAGGTCTAGTCTTGCAGGTATCCACCCGTGGATAATGACCTGTCCCACATGTAATATCTACATCGCTCTTCACACAAGAATCTCGTAGCTCATGATTGGTTTATAGTGTCATGGTACAACCGATGCGAGAAGAGGCAGGTCATCACTGAGGGTAAAAACCCAGGATTGTATCAAATCATAAATTGTGGCGCAGTCGTAATCGAAATGCGTTTCTTGAGGCGCGAGACTGGGGGCTGAGATAATCTTCATAGAACCCGACGACGAATTCTTCCGCCTTGAATCCGAACCGATTGTATAGTAACTAGAAGAGACCTTCAATCAAACAGCAGAAACAGCAAGGGAACAACCAACAATGGCTGGACTATTGGCAGAGACATGGAGCGTGATGTCTTTTTGAGGATTAAGTTGAATGAGGTGATAGAGTAGCGCTCTTTCATACAGAAGTCAGACCATAGTTCAGGCGTGATAAGAGGATACCTACGTCGCAATTTGAGAGTTATCCCACCCAGCTCTGACGACAAGATACGTGATGTATGTCTCTGTTGGAGAGCTGATGATGACAATTCCAAGAACTAAATGCTTGTACGTTGCTACAACTGTACAGCGCTCCGGCCAGTAGTCGAGGGAATCACTAACTGCAACAGGTCTTGTCAGGTACTATTCCGTCGACGTATTGAACACACACCATCGATGCCATCCCAGAACGTTCGTCGGAGGAGGTCGTGTACTTGCGGTAGGTGCCACGCCTGAAGAGTACCGTATTCGATTATTCCGGCCTTTTCAAGAGGCAACTCGTGGTCTGGACTAGGAGGAATTATCAGTCGAAACCCGCTGTCACTCATGAGGTGTTCCTCACTGTGCAAAACGGTAATGTTGTCGAATGTCTTCCATAAGGGACATCCAAGGGGAACATGCATCCCAATCCACCGCTACTGTATTTCCTGGGTTCGGCGGACCCGCTTCAAGGCGAGACAGGAAGGAGCATCGATAGGGCGTTGTTGAAATACCTTGCAACCCATTCAGAACGTGACCAGGGAGAACGTTGTCGAGTTCAGCTGGAAGTGTAGAGCATTCTCTGAGACTAGCATGCAATGGGATGGTGGGCAGGTTTACTTTATGCTATTCATGATTAGCACTTATTGTTAGTAGCGATTTCGAGATCCTAGCATACCTCATCATACTCAAGCCGGTAAGCGAGCATCTTCATTGGGCTATAATCAGCTGTCGCCAGCCGAGAAAAGGCACTCAAGTCATCGCGGAGATGCGATTCTTCCAGACGTGATAACAACCGCAGATCTGTCGCCTTGAGAAGAATGATGTCAATGAGCCTTTGAGCCATTTAGACAACGAAAGCCTTACATTGTCATCCTTCCCACCAAGTTGAGAGAGGATTGAATCTCTTTCCTGATGGTACTCGGAGAGCAGTTGAGATTCAAAAAATTCATCATATGGCGAAGAGTCACTTTTCAAGACAAGATGCTCGAAGAAACTCTGAAGATCGTGTGATGTGGATCTTGGAGTATCGTTGTCAAGCTGGTGTTGGATCCCTTGCCGTTTCTTTCGCTTTCCAGTGTGCTAGATCGACCGTCAATTCTACTAGAACCTATTATGTTCGTCAAATCATTACCTTCTGATATCGTCTTCGCTTTGGTTTAAGAACATCATCATAGGACTCGTCCGAAGACATTCAAAGAACGTTGCCTATTGTCGTACAAATCAATGGCGGTTCATACCAATGAAAGTTTTGGCTAAGCCCATTGACTACGTCATACTTTTACTCGTCTCCGTGTTGAACGAACTTGTTCTGCGCTCTACTCTGCACTCACCTCCTAGTCGCGTCATAGTGAGATGGTTTTCATATTATTACAATTTACAAGAAGTTATGCACTTCCCAGTGCGATATCCAACCACTCCTTGAATATCATTCTGTAGAGCTCTAGATTCTCCTGGGTTTGCCACCTACGACCCGTTGACCATAGCATATCCAAGCGCCCAGCGTACTGCCAGCAAATCGGAACCAACAGCGGATGCGTCACGCGAATAGAATGACACTGCTCCAAGACACTAAGCTCGCTAGACAGCTCACCAGTACCAGGAACGAAGGGAGTCATTATATCCATAGCACTGTAGTCTCCAATAGACGAAAGCATCGGAACGCGCATATGGTATATCGAATCTTCGTGCTTTCCAGCATCGAGGGCAGCTTGACGATCAACTTCACGCTGGAACACAGCGGTAAAGTCTGCCTGCTCGAGCGTTGTTAGCTTCTCGTATCGAGGATCGGAATGCTCGCGACTGACCGGTGCGCTTTTAGCGACAGTATGACTCATTTGGACGACACCATCCCAGATGATGGCCCGTGATGTATCACGGACGACTTTAGCGTTCGCTCTATCATAGACTATCGCTTTGCGCATGGTGTTCATATCGAAGAGCAGGTCCGTCCCTTCACAGCCGAATAGAAGAGCACCATCTTGAAGAGTCTTGTAGTTGCCAGGGAGTTTGTGGCGCTAGTGTAAGGTATTCTTAGGTCACAATGGTCGGGAGTGTAGAACGCTACTTACGTGGTTCATAAAATAGAAACCAAAGAGGAAGTGAGATGCCCGTTCGTACGCCGCAATGTTTGCCTGCGCGACCTCTTCAGGAGCGTCAGCCGCGCTCTGCAGGGTGTACTCGATTTCGGCAAGAGCCAGTAGAGCGAGCCAAAGATCTGTTACAGTGACACCGTTTGCACGGCACACTTCGCGGTATCTTGTAGTCTCGTCCTTGGTGAGAGTAAGACGAACATGTACATTGTTGTGATCGTTTGCTGATGCACTCGTGTTATCAACGATACGTGGTAGAAAGGGTGCCTGAATGCCCAAAAGTCAATATGAGCAACGACATTAAGTGGAATCATAGAGTGACTGACAAATTCGGCAGGAGGAAGGGGTGCAACTTTGGCGTCCGGACAATCTTCGAGCGGCATTTGGGCTGCGACAATCAGAGTGGGGGCGAGACGAACAGTCTCCGATCCCCAATCCAGCAATGGGTCTCCCGTGGAAGGTAATTTCAACTCTTCCAACGTCCAGGTCAAGACGTGCTCCATGAGTTTCATGAGGGATCGCGCGTCAATCCCATTATGAGGAGAGAGATACCTGATTCGAATCAGTAAGACTTCTGTAGTCGTATAGCGTCTATCACTCACGTTATGTGCCAATCTCCCGGAGTATCAGAGGAAGGGAAAAGATGCAGTTCAACAAGATAGTGCCCATCGGCGCAATTCCACCACTTGTCTTCCATCAATAGATCCACCTCCAGGATGGTCTTGGGCTCTTCATGCCAGAAGATAGTCTCCGACACCCACTCGTGAATTTCGGCCGACGTAGGTACCGTATATTCGTACCAATAATGATCATCGCGCTTCACTTGGATGGAGGCAATCGATGGTGCCAAATGGCGCGCTTTCATCCACGACACAGAAAGAGGGCGTTGAAGGTCGGTTTGGGCACGACAAGGATTGAAATGAGCTGTCAGCGTGCCTGCATACATCGTGAAACCTTCGCCTGCATCACTATCGTCGAAGAAAGTGAGGTCCACTAAGTAAATCTTGAGCTGTAACACACGTACATGAACCATGCAGCCTGAGCCTCTTGACCGTATAGCATTCGTTTCCATGTCTTACCATCCGCGGAGGAGAAGGTGAGCTGTTTGGGATCAAGCGCAGGCATGAGTACACCGGAGGGATGGTCTGGAAGTTGTTACGGCAAGGATGTTTTATATGGGATCAGGCAGGATTCAGGTGTGTTCAAGATTCTGGCGTTTCTTCCTTCCGTCCCCTGCACGCCGATCAGATATGTTGCGACCGTCAATCAGAACAAGAGGAACCAGTGCCGAAAACTGGAGAGCTAATCAGCTGCTCGTGACTTTTCGTATTCAAACCTTACTGCGTTTGACACTCGTTGCAACTGCAGGCGATTTGAAAAGAGTCAGAATTGGCTCGTACCTCCATCGAGTTCGAGATCAAAATATCAGAAGACATGTGAGTTGGACACCAGCAAACAATTCGTAACAATGAGCAGAGTGGACGTCGATTCACACGAGTTCCCACAGTCGCCTCACCCCGAAATCTGTTCTACGTGACTGTGACGCAAGCGATTGATCGTAATCCACGTGATCGTGCGACTTCGAAGGAATTTACCTTCGTTGGTCCTTCGCGCTCGCCGCTGGTCTCGCTTCCAACTCGCTTTACCAGATGTCTTCTCAGTTGACAAATTATCTTACGGACCCCACTCCATCTACCATCTTTCACGCAAGCCCTTCTTTTAAGCTGGTACTAAAAAAAAAATCAATGGAACCTAGACCGCAGACCGGCTTGTCGCCCGCCGCAATTAACTGACATCTTTTCGACCCTTCAATTCACTTCAAGCGCTGATTCTTGAGTTTGCCGACTGTACCGTATCCCCACCTAGTTTTCTCCATCCGAACACCTTGTTCTCAGCTCTGCTTTGAGCGGTCACGACCGAGGAATCACAAGTACTTAAGCCTCTTTTCTGTCTTGCGCTCGGGGAGGTGCCTTAGAACCTCTCAGAAATGAGCGTCATCTCTCTCAGTAAGTACTATTTGGAAAACACTACCCTTGGCGTCTCACGATTGCACAGCTCACGGCCCAGCATTAGTCGGGATATTTCTGGCGTGCATTCTCTATGGCGCTATGCTTGTACAGGTCCTCTCGACGATCCCTTATGCGGTGATTTGGCTTATACTTACTCTGAATGTTAGTGCTTTGTTTTCTTCACAAACTACAGCAAGTACGTTGGAATGTTTTGCGTCACGACCGTATTCACCTGATCATGGCAGAGACGCATTGTGGTTCAAGTCCTACGTGAGTGACTTCAGACAGCGTCGAGTAATCCTCCGATTTAACTGCTTGTTCGCCACGCAGGTCGTTCTACTGTTGATCACGGACACTCTAAGGTGCAGCTGTCCTATGAAATCCTGCCTGTCGTCTGAATAACTCTCAGCACCGTCCTCGCTATGTGGTGGATTTACAATCTGTTGGTCAATAACTTCCGTTAGTTTCCGATCTCATAACCTCAACTTCCGCCTCATGTCTCGTTTATCAGAGGACCTTGCCGCATTTGCCACGGCGGACTGGTGTACGTGCTTCGTATACCTGTCCTGGAAGATTCTAACATAATTCCCTCAGTGCTTGCAGCCGGTATGATACCTATCTCCTCCATCGAGCACAACTTACGTTTGTCCTGGCCAAGACCCTGCGCTTGTCGTAAGCATATTTTCACTCCACAATCCTTTTTCGTGTTAATGCCTTGCAAGGGAATAACCGGGACCTTGTGCCAACTTTTTTTTCGCGTATCGCATCAAGATACTCACAGGAAGCTCGTGGCTAGGATACGGCATCGCCACGCTTTCTGTGGCATCCGGCCTCTGCGCCATTGGGTCTGGGATTGCTGTTAGTTGGGTCAAGTTTCTCGCCGATTTCGACAAATTTCAAGCTATTGGCTGTCTGTGGTTGGGTCTGACTGCCCTAGTCGACATTCTGATTACAGTGATTGTCTCCTCGTTCCTCGTGAGTTCCTATTCCCTGTCTTGCATGTTTTCATCCATTTCGTTAGCATCAACGAAGGCAGGGTTTAGAAAAACAAAGCAGCTGCTGAACCGCATTGTGCGAGGTTTGTTTCAGCGCTCAGTAAGAGGAGATTTGGACTTATGCGCCTTCAAAGTCACCATTGCGAACGGCCTCATGACTACCGTCTTTGCTATCGTTGAACTAAGCTTGTATGTGGGAAAGGTGGGTTTTTCCCCTTCCTCATTCCATGCGCTTAAGTGATTACTTGTATACAGCCTGATACCGGTTTACACATCGGCTTCAGTTTCGTCCTCGTGCGTTACTCTGTGCGATACGTATCTGTCAAATCTGACCTTCATTCAAGCCTAAACTGTACTGCAACTCGGTGATGTCTAGTAAGTATTTTGTAGAGCGACGTTGCTGTTCATCTCATCTCATCTTACACAGGCTTGAATGCGCGTATGCCACGCGGTGCATCATCTATGGTCCAGGACGAGCACATTGCCGTGACAGATCCAAGTTTTCAGGTTTGCACGCTCTCACTCATCCCAGTTCGCCCGACTTATTCAGCATCTGTAGCATCCTGATCAGACCGAGGCCAGCCGACCAGACGTATGGTTTCTAATCAACTCACCGAATAGATTACTCATGATGATTCCTCAACAGCTCTTCATTCAAGTTGATACAGAGCGACACGAGATGTACGATTTCAACAAACAAAGGGAATGGGAAGATACCTCTCCGGAGCCTGCCCAAAAAGCGCGACCGATGGCAGTTTGAAAAATAGCAGTTCAAGATAAATTGATAGGGACCCGTAAAATCGCCGTACATTCAAGTTGTTACCAAATTTTCGAGAAGTGTTAAACTCCACCGGGTCTGTGCCGACTGTACGTCTACAACGGGACATTTCAAGTCGTAAGCATATTCAGCGGAACTTCGCAAAAGCGCGCAAGTTACGGCCCTGGTACACGGGCACAAGATATTCCTTGTAGTGCGCAAAGTCGTTCTGTCTGTCACTTGGTAAGCGCCAAGCGGAATAAATGTGTGCACACCACAATTGATTCACTTACGTCGTATCATAGATCTCCAGGTCCAGAAGCCGAAATACATTCCCGAAGATGAGGTATAGTTCAGCCCACGCAAGGTTGAGGCCAGAGCACATCCTTGTTCCACGTGAGAAGGCGACGAGAGAGCTGTCTAGCTCATTCGCGTTCTCAGTCAGCCAGCGATCGGGATTGAAATGTTTCGGGTTCTCGAAGATCTCTGGGTTGTTGTGAACGAAGCTAGCGGCCATGGAGACGTCGACCTGCCCAAAGCAGTTTCGTAAATGGGCGAATCCGGACAACAAGAGACAAGACCTACACCGGCGGGCACCGTATAACCCGAGATCCGCATACGTTGTTGTACCACTCGAGGAAGAGGCGTCACGACGCCATTGGACATTCGAAGAGACTCCTTGATGAAAGCGGTCTTTGTACCAACGTCAGTTACAGAAAGGAGATGGAGTTGGATGTGTACCAAGTACGGCAGGTTCTCCAGCGCTTGAAGCGGGAAGGGTTGGGTTTTATCAGGCCACGCTTCATCAAGTTCAGCTCGCAGCTTGCGGTAGATCACCTTATCGTTTAGTGCGTGGAACACGCCAACGTAACAAGTGTTTCCAACGGTATCACTACCGGCCTCAATTAAGAGCATAGCCTAGAAGTATTCACATCTGGCACGATGGGAAAGCCTCGAACATACCTCATCAAGCAAAGAGCTTTTCGATGGCCGTGCATGTTTGTCCGTCGATGGATGTAACAGGTGGTGATAGATAATCTCGTGGTCACTTTGCTTCGCATTCTCGTTTTCAAGAAAGCTATCGATCTGATGGGTGAGCATGTCACGCAGCTCTAGATTCGCGCGCAGGAGAGGGTCCAATCGCAACACAATGAAATCCGGCAAATTCATCAGAACGAGAGGAAGGGTCGGAAACCATTTCCAGACCCAGAGATTTTTTATCTGTGTGGCAATATTCACAAGAAGTTGATGCCGGAAACCCGGAGCATCTAGACAGCCAAAAGATTGTCCGAAACAGTAGGAGGCTATAACCTCCAATGCGACTGCTCGGAATGCAAAATATAGGTCAAGCGGTTCATCAGGTGTTTCGGAAAGTTTGTGCACGAGTTTGTCAACCTGAAAAAAAGATTCTTTCAGCTACAAGGTGACCATGAGCAAGCAAAATACCCACATTAGCTTGAAGTACAGATTCTAATTGCAATACGGCACGTCGATGGAAGAAAGGCGACAAGAGTTCGCGCCTCACACGGTGTTTGTGAGGATCAGTGAATCCGAAAGACGCTTCGGTGAAGTAGAAGCACTTGTAGAAAAACGGTTCCTTCGTAAGAGCAATCCCAGTCCTATAGATATCCGCGTATGCCCGTCTGTCGTTAAAATGTAGCTGGCGCCTATGAGTAATTGTATGGGCATCAGAACACGACCTACCGAGTTCGGCCCATATCTAATGACCGGACCTAGATGGACAAGTTAGCTCGAAACGTTGACTGCCATAGTGAGCTTACCATAAACGGAATGTAGACGTTCTAGCTGTGATAGCATCTCTCCCCCAAGAATCACATCGTAGTAGAAGCGATATATACTCGACGCAGCGGCGAGTTTAGGGCCAGGAAAGTCCGCCAGTGGATGAAGATAGAGTCGATAGAATACGGTGCATACTTGATATGTTAAACCAAGAGAGAGGACAGAGAGTAAAACTGTCGACAACGCGTCGGTGGGCAGAGGAGACGGCCACATAGCATGGGAAGCACAGGTTGCCGGCAGCGTTCCATTTTCCTTTTGAAGTTGACATTCTAAAGGCTCCGTCGAGTTGAATACATCAAGGGTCCGCGGCGATTCGAAGGTCTTGCCTAACACGACCAAGCAAGTCCGCGCTAAAATAAAATTCACTAAGGTCTTTTTGATTTTCGCCCAAGTCTTCCAGGTGAGTATTCCCTCTCCTACTTATGTCCTGTTCATGATGCTATTTTGTAATTTGCGTTCGAATGCTGCCGCTCTCATACCAAAGGGACCACCCGCCAGTGCGTCCTGGGACTGGCAGTTTGAGACAATCTACTTTTTCTGACATTCATCGCTTTTTTCGTCAACATCGCGCTTACCCATTTCCTCAGGCTCCCAAGCATCCATAATTGTGACCGATTTTGTTCGTAATTGCGTCGTGTTCGCCGTGTTTGTATCCTGTCGAATTAGTAACACTTGTTTTTCTCTTACCATCATGTCCGAAGCCGAAGCCTCCTCCTCATTACCTGCAGCGGCGTCAAACGACATTGAGCAGACGCTATCCGCATTGGCACCGGCAGAGCCATCGTTCAAGGTTTATAAACCATCAGACGTCACTTCAGCCGCGCCTGCGCGTACGTGGCCCATCTGCTCAATCAGCAAGTGACCAACAGAGTTACAGCCTTGCCCGATGACTACTTTACGCCAACTGCCGCTGACCTGAGGGCTGCACAAACGCAGCTCGCCGCACGCACGCAAGCTTTGACGAATGCCCCTTTGAAATTGAAGGCCACAAGGGAGGCTGAGGAGAAGGCGAAGCAGGATCGGTGGCCCACAGTGCGTGTTTCTTGTTTGTGGTTATGGCTCGACGTTGACAACATATCAGACAACAATCCGGATACGTTTTACGGATCGAACACAACTCGAGAAGACTTTCCCATCCTCAAACAAGATCAGAACCGTCTATGCATTTGTTAGAGAATTACTGCGAGAAGACGTCAAACCCATCAAATTCGTACTATGTAACTATTATCACGATCTCTTTTACTTGTTGACTCACTGGAGTCCCAGACCAACCACCGAAACGCGACTTGAAAGTGTCAGATCCCAAAGTGCGCGATCAGACTCTCGTTCAACTACAATTGGCACCTTCTTCTGTCCTCCTTCTACGGTTCGAAGACGAATCATTAAACAGTCAGTTCGCGTTCATCGTTATAGGATGGGTATTTAACACTGTCATAGTGTCAACTGTGCCTGCACCTCTCATAGGGACAGTACTGTCCCAGGCCATCGACATGCCGAAGCCTATTGTGATAGAGGATAAACCGTCATCCAAAGCAGGTTCTCAGAAGGACTCGAAATCATCCCTAGGCCCCTCGGTCGAGAAGAAGATTCCCAAGTGGTTCAAGGCAGGATTAAGTTCGTGTGAATTTCTCTCAGATCTATCTCAAGTTACTTACTGTTTGCAGAGAAATAGCAAGGCGGCTTGATCATGCACTACCCAATGCACTACCAGAATGACATATACCGGACACCTGGTAACATCTATGGTCAGACAACGTAGCAGTCGAAAATCAAAGGCAGTACAACTGCTGAGCATGTTCAGATCTTGATCAAGTATTCCCTAAAAAACTCGCCACAGTGTACCAACCCCAACCACACCTAGAACCGTCTCTCCAGAGCTCACTTTGTTCTGGCACTGCTGCGTGCATAGGAAAAACATTACAGTATCATAATACATCGCTGTATCAGTACACAGGAAACGTACCGTCTATAGTCTTCGACCATGCATGAAGACCACCGACGACATCTTTGACAATGACACTAGGGTCGTTCCGAACGGAACGCAAGGCGTCAGCGCCGATCTGAGAATCGTTCCCCAGTCGACAGACGACATAAGTGTCGCCAGTGGGCGGTAGATGAGTTAGAGGGTCTGCAACGAGCTCCTTCAAAGGGATGTCTGGAAACGCTGATGTGGACACGATACTCACAATGTGCAATGCAAAACTCACTGATAGATCCCGGAAGAGCACATATACCAAATTCAGTACGTGGTCGAACATCGATGATGTTGATTGGCCCTTTGACAGCCTTTCCAAAGTCATGAATGGATACGCGCGCAGATTCTGTGCCCACTGACAGCCCTCTACTCACCCAGTCTGGCGTTGGGCCTCCACAGAATTGGATATAATCGATATCCTTGATAGTACCAACTTTCTGACCCTCCCTCCCACACGCGGGACAGCCTTCTTTACGCGTCCTGAGCTTTATGTTACGAAACATGGGTACACCCAGCGCCGAGAAGATGAGCATGGATGGTTTCTCGTCGCGCGGGAGGCCAGTCGCAATTTTTATCGCTTCGAGAGCTTGCATATTGCCGATGATGCCAGTTACAACGCCTAGGATACCAGTCTCCTCGCATGTACCGACAGTTTCGGGAGCAGGCGGCGTCGGAAAGAGACACCGGTAACAAGGTGTGGAAGGGGTGAGGTTGTATACGCAGAGTTGACCTTCGAACTTTTGGGCTGCGCCACTGACGAGAGGTTTCCCTAGCGCGACTGCCGTGTCGGAAAGAAGATAACGCGTGGGTGCATTATCCGTACAATCGAGGATGATATCGTAGGGCCCAAGAAGAGACAAAGCGTTTTGGGACGTGAGAGCTTCAGTGATCACATCCAGTGTTAGATGAGAGTTTACTCTAAGAAGAAAAATAAGTTAACAGCGTTTGTGACTGCTGAAGTAACATACCTTCGCAACGATTGCGCTGCAGATTCGGCCTTGGGCGTGCCAACTGTTGACTCGTTGTGGAGAATCTGCCGTTGTAGATTGGAAACTTCAACCGTGTCATGGTCAATGATGCCTATTCTGCCTGTCTTGGATGAGTAAATATCGCACGAGTCCCTTCAAACCTGCCGCACCAAATCCAGCAGCGCCTAGATACTGCAAGGCTGGGCAGCCCAGGCCGCCAGCACCGACGACAACGACGGAGGAACCCTGTAATTTGAGCTGTCCTGTTCTTGGTCGCGGTCAGAACCAAGTCTGCTATAGAAACACGTTCTACACCTTCAAGACCGAAGCCATCGAGGATCATCTGTCTGCCATAGCGTCGATAGTCGTCGAGCGGAAGCTGGCCCTGCATGACGTGCGAAGACAAAGACGCGATCGCAGTTGTGCACTGTTTGCTCTTCGAAGTTCTAGTTGAAGCCGAGCGCCACCGCGAGCCTTTTTGCCCAGTTACGTGTTGTGCATGCATTGAGGTTGAATCAAGCCACGTCGTACCATGTTGGCCTCCCTGACCTTTGCAGCATTCCTAATCTTGCTCCTCGTATGGCGCCGTAGTTGTGTTTGCCTTGGCGTCATCCGCACTGCCATTTATTGGAAGATCCGCTCCTGGGCATGAAACTACCCACTCGCTTCAGCATGCCCCGACCTCTGGTACGCTGGGGATCCCAATGATCGCCAATTGTTTCTACAAGAAAAGATTCGCCTCATACGCATCTGGACCTTTCTCCGTCCGTTCTTCGCCTCACAAGGTTATGACCTCTTCCTCAACAAGGAGCCAAGTAATGTTTCTGGCCGCTTGTTGCCTGTCAGTCCCCGCGGCAGCCAAAATCCCGGTCATCCTTTCGCACAGAACTATTACCGCGACGATTTCTCTTTCTTTGTACGTGGTCGACGGGATGGCCTCATGTCAAGTGATTGTTGCATGTAGTCGTACGCTTTCAGCGCCGCTCTCCACGTCCTTCAGCTGGGGGCTCCGCTACAAGGGCAGCCTTCTATACCGTCGGTGAGATCGTCCGCTACGGACAAGCATTTTTCGAAGTCTGTTTGCTCCTTTCTTGATTTGCGTACTAATATTATGTTGATACCCCAGGCTGTGCACTTCTTGCATGCCCATCACATTGCACACGGTGACATTAGTGGACAGAACATTGTCATGGACGTGGCAGCACCCGAAGGGCCCACCCGTATTATTACGGTGGCCTCCGCGGCGCCGACCGCAAATATGCTTCATTGATTTCGAGACCACGCTCATTGTATCAGATGACGAGGACATGACTTCTCTCGAGCCGGCTTATCGCCGGGACCTACATGATCTGGCTAGAACGTTGGAACCAAACCTTCGCGTGAGTCGATCTTCGTTCACTACAAACAGATTGCCTCATGCATCTGATAGTGTGCCGAGGACATGCTGCCAGGCCTCGTGTCTCTCTTGGACGACATGCAAATGCTGGATTTACCTCTGACCGCACCGGTGGCGTTGGCTCGGTACCAAGATATATGCAAAAATCTGCCTGACACCGTCCTCAATCGTCCAGTGCAAGCTGTCTCATATAATCATGGTATGCTGCTCGCGCTGCCAAGACTCATGTTGTACTACTTATCTCCAGGCAAATTTAGGTATCGCGACCGTGATCCTGTAATCTTGTCCTCGGTGCTCTGAAAGCTCAATGGTCATATTGAATCATGAATTGAGGCTGCGTTGTGGCATTCTTCGAGCGCGGTAACAAGCTTAAAAACGCCGTTCAATTGTCTTCTCCATTGACAGTGCTCGGGCAGCTTGTGTTTCCTGCCCTGAAGTCCCCAATCCAACACTGGTCACTTAATGCGCGAAATTCAAGAGCTCCCTAGAATCTTCTTTAGTCCGGCTTGTTCAGTTGGGAGGTACGCTAAAAGTCAGGGTGCTTCGCAAAGCCCAAAACTCGGGCACTGCTAGACACGGCGTCTTATTGCTTGCTTTATGTCTTGAATACCATTGTATTGATCTGTCCAAATATTACAACAGACCATTCGTAAGATGACGGAGAGCCTGCAGCTGGGGTTCGCAGTCCTGGTGCGTACCAGAGGAGGCGTCGAATGTGCCGACGTCACGTGTGACCGATGGGCCCTACTTCCTGCCACCATGGATCCTACTGGAAACATGCCAGATGCTCAAGATGCTGCGACTAGCGGTATACCTCCGCCACCACTTGATGAGGCGAATCTCAATGCGCCGTTTCTGCTCTCTGGCAAGCCAAACACGACTACTCTGATGCGACGGTATTGACGAGATCACAGCCGTCAAACACCCGCCTACCCTACCATGGCCGGACATCTCTGGACGCGCCAAATGGTCTGTGTCATCTGCCAAATTTGGTTTTGGTGTCGAATGTCTACGCGATGGAGATCCAGACACTTTCTGGCAGTATGCATGTGTTCTACAAACCCGAGTGGCTAACAGAACCTCAGCATAGCTCTGACGGACCACAACCGCACTTTATAACCATTGAATTTCCGCGAAAGGTCCTGTACAGGTACGAGTCTGGTCTTGAGAATCACCTAGTATTGACGTCGTCTCAAAGAAACTAAGTATCTATCTGTGCCATCCTCAAGACGATTCTTATACACCTTCGACGCTTGCTATCCGTGCTGGAACAGGCGCTAGTGACTTGCAGGATGTGCGAATAATCACTCTCGAAAAGCCGGATGGCTGGATAACATTCGACGTCTCATCAGAACCGAATGAGGATGGGGATGGCCTGTAAGAGCGCGTCTTTTCTCGCCCAATTACTTCATTCAAAACTTCTAACAGCAAACCCGTTAAAGCCTACGTTCTGCAAATCATCGTAATGTCGAATCATCAGAGCGGCAAAGACACGCATGTTCGCGGCTTGCGCGTCTTGGGCCCTATGGAGTTCGTGTCATGCTCTTTATGCTCTCCCACATCTGATGCTCATGTGCAGAGAGACCGATCCCTTCAAGAAGATGTCTTTCTGTTAAGTCACCAGATTACCGCATGTACGCGGGCATTCGGTGATATTTGAGGACTCGCCCATACATCTTGTACAATAATTCAAGTCTTACAACGAGTAGGAAAAGGGAACAGTCAGAATGTCAAGAGAACGCTATGCATCTTCCTCTGCCTAGCCCTGTGTGTCTATTATGGTGAAGGTGCTTGTATCTTTCGTTCTTTTGAACATGCCCTGCCATTTGACAGCATGCTCTGGAGGTTGGGCGTGCGTTTGAAGGTATCATTTGTATATCCCCAGGTTCAGATATCATGTAACGACTCTTCATCGTCCAGTCGATTTATGGAAAGAGGAAGGTGTTGCCAGTATCGAGTCAGCTATACGTGGGCGTTCCTAGGAGCGTTGCAGGATAAACAGCTATAACAGTAGTGATACATCACAATACAAATGAATGCATTTATAACGATTGACCAGGTTGCAGAAATTGGCTTTTATCTCTCGTTCTCTCCATGGCTGGGGGCAACGTAAGTCAATGCACAACCGTAAGATGATGAACGTACGGTTGTATTGCAACAGTTTTTCGATGAGGTCTACGTGAGTCAGGACCATGCGCCGACAGCAATATCGTTTTAGTTGCAGGTCATCCAAAGCTTCACTACGTTTGGATTAATCAGTAAAGAAAAGATAGAGGGGGACGACGCACCCTTCGCTTTTGTCCTCTGCTAATAACTTCAAATAAGCAGTCCATTTGTCTCCGACGACTTTGCCGCATGAGAAGCATCGCACAGGGATGATCTGTAAGTTGGATGTCGACTTCTTGAGTAGATCACAGCGTTGGGACTAAGCAAACCATTTTTGAGATGGAGGCGGGAAACAAATACGAGATTTAGTCAGCGTGAGCCTGATCGGGATTCGGGACGCGCCCGATCTGGCCTTCACCGCCAACAAACGCGAATGTGCGCATGACGAAACGTTCTATATCCTCTCTTTATACGTTTGAGTGTAAGCCTTCCGCGGCATAGGATCTTCTACTGAGCTCAACTTGAACAGTATCTGAACGTTTGAACGCTTGAACTTGAGAGTATATTAACAAGGCGTGACAATGACAGTGACATGACTCAGCAAAGTGTACGTTTGTTTGGGATTCCGGGTGTGGCGAGTAACCTTGTGCTATTTGCTGTGGTCGACGACACCGACTGTGCTCGACCTCTCTTGTCCACTTATTTCTATTTATCATTGCATTATCAGCAACAATTGTTTCTTGGCATTTCTTTCCAGGACCCTCCATTTTTCTGCCAATTCGGCCTAGTGACGAGCCGAGCAGTCCTCCACTAATCATATAAACGGCCTTGCCAGTTCATCCAGGATGACCCGCCGCACTTCCACCCGCAATTCTACTATCCTGGAGGATGAACACATGTCGCCCGCGCCTCCCGCGCCCCCAGTGGCGCCGTCGTCGTCGCCCGAGCTCGCGATCCTCAGGACTCATTGGAAATGGGCCGCGTTCAGCCAGTTCTTCTACACGTTTGCCCCGATGCTTGCCATGGACGATGTTTCCTTAAATGTGCGCCTATATTTATACATCCCTCTGCCTTCAGCCGCTCATGTAGCTTTTGTTCATTTCTAGGACATCGAGGAAGATCTCGCCTGCGGCAATACCGTTTACCTACCCCGCATCATTCAAAGATTGCTCTATACCCTTTCGTATGACCGGAAAGTTTCGTGAGCATCTTTTCCTTCCCATTCACACGTAAATTCGCGTATTCATCGCGTCCTAGCAATGACAACTGGCAGACCGCTCTCCGAAAGCAGTACTACAAACGCGACCCGGAAGCTAACCCCATAGGTCCCGACCCATTCCTCGACGTCGCCAAGTACTCGCGCACAACTGGCTCGGCAGTCACTCCCGACCCCCAATCTCGCGCTCGAACAGAAGACAGGCAGCGGGGAGACAGTGAAGCGCAAATCAAGAGCGAAACACCTGCTCCGGACGGTCTCGACCACGCGCCGACGTCGGATCCTGCAGACGACGGCAGACAGTCTTCCGACTCGCCAACCTCTCCCAAAGATGAAGAAGACCAGGACGGGGATGTGGCGGAGTCGAAGGATTGGCGAGATCTCGCAATGCTGGACAAGTTGGACTCCTTACACCTCCTCATGGAATGGCAGTTCCAAAACGCGACCCGACTGCGTACCCTCATGAAATCCGACGATGATTATGCTACATGGGTATTCAATAGTCCATGATATTCTCCACCTCACTGACCATTGTTTTCTCAGCGAATCGAACCAGTTGGTTATGATGCTAAAATGAACTCGTTTTGGCTCATCGGTGGTAAATCTTTTATGTCGATTACTTCTATCCGCTTTCTCATCTGTGCGCTAGAACGCCTATGGATGCAGCGAGCACCTCCAAAAGCTCCGCGTGGGCCTAAATCATTGAAACGCAAGCGCCCCCCTCCGAAAGTCAACGGAAAGAAAGCCGTGAAGGCTGCAACTGCGAAACGTGCTCGCGTCGAAAAGGCTGCCGCGCCTTCTAAAGGCAAAAGCAAAGCAAAAGTATCGGCCCCGGAATCACCGACCAATCGACATAGTCGTGCAGCCAAATCTCAAGCTAACCTCAAACTCGATGCTCAAGCTAAAGAACTCGAAGAACTCAACCGGCAAGCAGTCGCCCTTGCTAGGGGTGAAGCCGGTCTACGCACGTCGAGTCGAAGACAATCATCTCCTCTCAAGAACACGAGTAGTACCCGTTCGCTGGGAACCCGAACGAGCGCCAGATTGAGAGGGTCAGAAGATGATGAAGAATGGCAAGCTGTACCAGAAGAGTGGCTGCACGAGGACAGTGGTCCGTCTACGAGAAGATCCAAACGAAAAGCGCCTAGCGACTCAGGCAGCGTAAGCGACTTGACGGAGCTCACTGACAGCGATGATAGTGACAGTGATGCCGAAGAGGATGAAGAGGACGAGGAAGAACCGGAGGCAACAGACGTGGAAGAGGCTGAAGACGAACCTATGGACGCGAACGAAGAATCATCCCAGCTTCCAGCAGACTTTGTTGAATGGGAAACGGTATGTAAACTTGTGCAAGATTCAATCATTTGCTTACTATTACATGTAGCTCTGCGTCACCATCTACGATTGGGAGAACATCGCTCAACGTTGGGAAAATGCGACGCATTATACCGAGAAGGCGTTTTACAAGATGTTAACGAAAAACATTGTCCCGATAATCGTCGAGGAGCTCAAAGTAGACACTCGTCACTTGCACATTGTGATCCGTCCTGACCGTTTAACAGCGTCAAGAGGTCGAACGGAGAAAGAAGTTTGTGGAGGAGGTGGTCACCACCCGAAAACGCTCCTCGCGCATTGCCATGAAAGAAAGTACTCGCGAAGAAGCACGGCTTGCGATCAGGAAACAAGCTGAAAGCCAAGAGAGGAACAGTCGTGCCAAGAGAGCAGAGGCGCGCCAACAGAAGGAAGAAGACTCTCGGCAGCGTCGTGAAGCCGCCCGAGAGGAGCGGCGTCGGGAACTTGAAGCTCAAGAAGCCAAAGAAGCGCAGGAAGAGGAGGAGCGGAAGTATGTATAGTGACTTCGCATTCTTTGTTCTATCTGATGGTCTTTCATTGCAGCATGCGCGTTGACGTCGTTGGGAATGGTACCAAATCGAAAGTCAACGGTCGCTCTTCTCGCGGCGGACAAGCTAAAGTCCAGTCTTCTCAAGCAGGCTCGTCCACTGGAACCCGCACGCCAGTTGATGGTGATTGGGAGTTGGACTGTGAAATATGCCACCGTCATGGTACCAATCTCGTAAGTGTGCATCCACTTACATTCAAACAACGATTAACGGTCTTCAGGATGGCGACTATCGCTTAGTCTCCTGTAACGCATGTGGGAAATGGCAGCACATACAATGTCATGACACCGCGGATCGTCGAAAAGGGCTCACCATCCGGAACTGGGAAGCAGTCGACTTTTTCTGCAAGAGGTGTCTACATACAAGTCATCCCCCTCGGGTCTATAATGGAGGAGGACTGCCTCTCCAAACCAGTCGCGAACAATATCTAGGAGCGCATCCACAAACGGCATATCCCAACTATTCCCCTCGTCCAGCAGACTATGCGCCTTATCCTCAATATACCCAAGCAAAATCTTACCCCGCCGCTGTGTCAGATGTCCGATCTAATGGACATGTCGCCCCAGTCTATAATCATTCACCGCAACAATCTAAAGCTAGTCACGTTTCTTTCAATCATTATCAGCCCCAGCAACAAGGGTTTGCGCAGTATCCTGGGCCTGTACAGTCGTACGGGCAGATGGCATCGACATCGAGTGGACGTTACCCTCAGCCGTACTCTGCCAACGGATACGCTGAATATACGGTACCTACTCTTCTTCCATGTATATATTGACCTTGTTGCTCATTTCCTTGTTACTAGCCGCCGCCGCATCAGTCTGGGAGTCGCTGGACCTCTGAAGCTCAATCATCCAGCTACGGTCCTGGATACCCACCAAGTGCAGATAGAGGATATTCGGACGCTTGGCCTCAAAAGATGGCGGACCCTTATGCGGCGACGAACTACCGCTCAAACACTTAATAACTTATCAACATCACACTATTAGTAGAATCTTCCCGCACTACTTTTTTATTATTTGTGTTTCATTGTGTTTGTCGTAGAATTCTGTGTTGTATATGTACGAATACTTGCTAGTATTATAATATGAGCTCAGATTTGTTGAAGGGTTTATTAGTCGGGTGATTTATGTGAAGGCCTTGGCTGAAGGAGTAATCCGGCAAACCGTTATCTTGTGATGCGCCACACAAAGAGTGACGAAGGACCGGATCGCTAAGGGCAACTGAGATCTCTGGTGGAGGACTGAGAGTTGCAGTGCGATCTGAAACTGAAGTCCTGAGCTCGGAACTAGGAAAACGGACAGGCGCCGGACTGTGGGAGGACGCTTCTCAAGCACTCGTGTGCAAACAAGTATAAGTCGTGATGCCACATTACGTTTGTCTAAGCGAGAGTTGAATGCAGAAGATTGTTTTACTTAGACCTGCCCTTCTATCTGAGCACTCAGGCGTTGATGCGTTCAAGTTGTTTCTCAATGAAACGATTTCTTTTAACGAGCGTGTGTATTCAAGGAATGTTAATGAGCTAGTACAATGTCTAAGCATTTTACTTGGAGTGGGAGTGGACGGGTGTAATGTGGATGGGGAGCATCGCGGCCTCGCCGTTGACGAATGGCTGAAGAGATGGGGATATGATCTTTTCAATCTTGGCTCCAGAGTCCTTGAATTCGAAGGACTTGATCATGACAGCAATGATGAACTTCACTTCCATGACGGCTGGAGCGGAGTAGGTCAATTACGCGAGGCAATCTGGCGAGAAGGGGAAAGAGACAAACCTAAGCGCCACCCTAGACACATACGAGGACCGTCGGCGAATGTAGAGACGTTGCTGAAAGGTCCATGGGGTAGATCTTTGCCAGAGGGTACACCGCCTTCAGAGAGCCATCGCTCGGGTATGAACTTGTCGCCGTCTCGTCCCCAGATCTTAGAGTTCGTGTTCATGACAGTGAAAGGAATCGTGAAGCCCTGGGCGATACAAGTAAGTATAGGGTTTGAAGAAAAAGATCGGCTTACATCGCCCGCCTTGACTGGAAGAGAAGTGATCGTCTTGCCGTTTTTCAGCGTGATAGGGTTCTGGAGGGGAATCACATCGTCTTTGGCAGCTATTCTGTGGGTGTCGCGAGCCGTGGGATGTAAACGAAGTCTGAAAACGCCGGTCAGCGATGCAGTCCAAAGAATGACGGAAGCGTACCCTTCGCGGGCAACGGCATCCAGTAAGGAAGAGTCTCGAGATTCTCCGTCGTGAAATCGGCATGCGCAAGCTCCTCGCGGAGTTGGATTGAGCTCAAGGTTCTGAGCGAGATCTAAAAGGGTGAATACAATGACGCCTGATGATGTCTCGAATCCGGCCATGCTAGTGAGCGCGATACGTTAAGCGCTTGCATAAGAGAGTGCGGAAACGTACAAGAAGCTGAGGATCTGAGAGGGCAGTGAGCAATTTTTGAAAACGAAGACGAGTAAAACGGACATTATCGAGAAGAGTGTGGTCGTCGAGCTTTGTCCTTTCCTTACCACCTTCCTTCTCTTGCCACGACTCCCTGACGAGAATAGAGAAGATATCCTTGCCCTCTGGGTTGATCGCCTGCTTCATGAGCTGTCGGCCAACGCGATGAATGGTTTTCTTAGCGGTACTGTCCTCGTGGAGCTCCTTTATTGGCAACTTGGAAATCCAAGGGAAGACACCAATGAGGATGGGCGCAAGGAAGGCTGGGAATGTGGCGAACAATGCGACGTCCTGCTGCCATGCTTCGAGGATTGCTTTCGCTTCCGGCGTGTTGTACCCGAAGTCGTATCCAAACCCAACACGTCCGATAACTTCAAGACTAGCCGAAGGAGTGCGATAAGTCAAACATGCAACAAGCCAATATCCGACGAAAGACCTACGTGCAAGGAGGAATGTACGTGGTAAGGTTGACGATACCAGAGCCACGGGACTCGAGATCATCAGCTAGCCGCCGTGCAGTCTGGAGGCGGAGTGAGTCAGAGGCAAGTGAGAGTAATGACCAGATGCAAACCTTCTCAGCGCAATGAAGGACATCATCAGCCATTGCCTTGACCGCTGAAGGACTTGAAACGTGTCTTTAGATAGACTACTTAATGAGGGACTTCGAAACTTACGTGAAAGCGGGGGCTAGCAGTCTGCGCTGCCACTTGTGCTCTTCATCTTCTGCCCAAACGACACCGCGACCGACTACTTTGACGACTATGGGCTGGAACGCAGCAGATTTCACTGAGGGCGAGATTAGGCTGCGATACAACATGCAAATTGAGAAGGGCGGGCGAACAGTATGTATACGCATTCTGAAAGATGTGTTGCACGGCCAAGTTGTCGGATATGATGACCTATTGAATGCTCAGCTACTACTAGAGAAAAACGGCGAGAGGCGCACAATGTCTTTTTGGAAGAGAGCCGCCTTGATTCTGTATACTGGTCCAAGCAGATCGGTCCATCGTGAGTACTCAACGTCGACTTCTCCTTTCGCTACGCGGTATTCGTGGCCCAAGAAGAAGTCCGCTTCCTCTACGGGCTGTAAAGGAATGCCTTACTCAATCAAAATCAATGGAAGACGTTCGATCGACTTACAGCAATGGGAAGTTTGGCAATGGTCGAAGAACGCGACGCGGCAATGAGGCGCACAATATAGGCTAAAGTGAGAGCGGCCAGCGCAGTACAGGCCACCGCGCTAGATGAAAACATCGTGAGAGATGAGAGGATTGTTGGGATTAATTGAGAGACGGGACGGAGCTAAGAGGCAAGCTCCTTATAGACATTTCTCGACTGCATCCGGGGATAATGTCGCGTCCCAAGGAGCAAAGAACATGCTAAGATCCTTCAGATCGTTTCGTGACTGCGGTGTTCTTGACATACAGTAATTTTAGCCCTGACTTTCAAGTTCGCCGTCCCAGACCGTCCAAGGAATGAACTGAGTGGTAAGTTTTGAGAGCGTTCGGAGCGAAATTTGGGTAGATACAATGCGAGTTCGCGATGCTTCGTGTCAAACTGGACGTCTGTGTGACTTGAGGACAAATGCCGTCGCGCAATATTCACCAAAATTAACGGGTACGTGGTTTCCCACGCTCAAGTTCGCATTTGGGCGCCCATCTTCTATCAGATTTACACTAGATACTTCTTGTGGAGGCAGATCTTTGTCGCAGTCATACAACGGTGCATGGTCGAGTCTCTGAATACTTCACCTAATGGTACGTGAAGGAACAGCGGGCCGGATGTGTTCACTATATTCAATATTGCAGGTTATGATGTACGTCAACCCGAAGGTTCTCAATTAAATGATAAGGTTAAAACGTACCACGGCATTACATGGCCCACCAATTACAGCAGAGTCGTGACTCGGCAGGGAAGGCAGTTCTTGTGAAAACATGACGGACAATGCCTTTCAAGCCTTTTTTGGACGGCATTCACCGTGTTCCAAGTGATGAATACCGTTAGTCTTGGCTTCGTGGGTCGTCTCTTCAACTCTCTGTCCACTGAAATGGTAGAATGTGCATTGTCGAGTGAGCATTGTCTAACATGTCTGGGCATCGTGTACGACATGCATCGTTTCAGGGAGACTTGCCGCACTTGGCGGGTCTCCGGGTTTTGGACAGACGTCTTCTTCTCACCTCCTCCCTGTAAGGCCAGGAGCCTCGACCCCAAGCTCGACCCTCTACTCGGACCATGTTCGGCGCTCATTCTACCCCCTCGTAGAAGAAACCCCAAAACGGAGAACCCATCAAATGCGCAGAGCTCCAGCAATTTAAAGGACGCACAGGGCGGTATCGCTTGAATTTCTCTTCCTATATTTTTCTGTTTGTCCGATTATTCCTGCAACATGCCGTCTCAACTCGACCTAGCCCTTGGGGGCGTCGTACGTTCATTTACTCCCGTACATCGCGTCGGCTCACGTTGAACAGGTCGTCAGCACATTCTTCTCGGTACGCTTTTTTCTATCCTCATCGTCGATGCGCCTTACACATTCGGTAGTTCTTGAGTATGGGAGTCATCTGCGCATGCGGTAAGCGGGTGCTACTTGTCTATCTCGAACACCATCTTACCGTTTTTTCTGCTAGCTTTTCAATACTTCGCGAACTTTCCCAACGACAAATGGGTGTTCAAGGCGCTCGTGTCTGCTTGTATGATTATGTCGACCATTGACACGATTTCAACTGGTGTGTTCAAGAAACTGCTGTGGCGATCCTCTTAACGCTAATCATTGTAGGACTTTGGTGTTACAATTGGTCGGTCACGAACTACGGAAGTAAGTCGATATCTGGCGACTTCGGAATGAAATTGACAATGGACGCTGCTTTCAGATCCGGCGGCCATGGCTATCACTCACTGGTGATCATTATCCATGTCTGTAGCCACCATCCATCACTTACAAATTTATTCCTCAGGGGATTCGCCGCTGAAGCGGCCTTGCTGTGAGTTTATCTTACCTCCAGCGTATCCTCTACTAAACGTTCGTTCAAAGCGGTACATGTAGTCTTTTCGTTCAATGCTTCTACGCGTGGCGGATATGGATGGTCTCCATGAAGAAACACTGGTGGCTTTCAGCTATCATTGTGACTCTTTCTACCATGGCGTGGTGTAAGCGCTATTGTCAGGCTTGGTTACCAGCATCTCACTATCTTCAGGCGTCGTTGTATGGATGACATACATCATTTCTACGCACAAGATGGTCGCTGATTTGCACCTTGTCTTGTACGTGATTCTATGTGCCCTATGCTCGCTCAGGCTTCAATGTGCAATAGACCTGTCGTGTACATCTGGCTGGGAGGGTCAGTGTGAGTGCATATAGTCTACTGTCGATGGACCTTCATTGACCTCTCAATTAGGGCGGCTGACGTTATGATTACATGCTGTATGGCCTATTACTTGGATCTACGATTCCGCAACAATATGAATCAAAGGCATATGCCATCTGGAGGGTATGTACCCTGCACTTTTCTCTACATGATGTCTCATCGTTCCGATCCCTAGACGTTTCAAGCGCATCATCGTTCGTACAGTTGAATGCAACGCTATCTCCTTGGTCGCCCAAACCGTCACCGTTGCATTGTTCAACCGCCCTAATGTTGGATTCTACTTTGGTGAGCATTTGTTTTATTTGTGGCTAGAGGTTTGGCTCACCGGATGATAGTACTCACGGATATGACTTTGGCTAAAATATACACGTTCTCCTTGCTCGTTTCATGTACGTGGTGTATCTCTTTACTCGCAGCGAAACATTATTCACGTCTCACAGTGAACGGCCGCCATCTCGATGGCAGAGAAAGCACAGGTATCGAGTCTTCCAAAGGTGCTGCTCAGGCTGGTGAATCACACGCGTTGTCGGAACGTCGTCGGCCTCCAATCATGAGCGCTCAGGTGTCCATTCAAGTCCAGTAGGTCTTACAGACATTTTTTCAACTCTGTAGCTCATACCTCTCGAAAGGAGAGAAGTGGACGGAGCGTCAGATTCGTGGCCCAAGGAGAATGAGGCCGACGACGATTACACTTTGAGGAAAGTGAAGCTCGACATGGTCTAACTTGTATACTCTCCCTACGTATCATATCCCTTCAAAATACTGAATTACGACTCTGTAATGGACCTGTCTTCTACGTAATATTATACACACTCGTTTTGTTTGATTCGGCGCTCATCCTCAACACCTTTCACATCTGTGGCGTACTGAATGAGCCATCGAGACCTTTGATTTTCTGGTGATCTGCAGGATTTGCTTGCGCTTCATATACCGTGATGACGGGATTAGATTTACGCTGCCAACAATGAGCATCCAATTGCATCACGGTTATAGTAAAGTCTACCTCTGACCAGTGTCCCATAAATCCAACGTAGTACATTCGAACGGTTTCGGCTCCTTGAGAGGCGGGAAAGAAAAGGGTAATAGAAGATACATTTGAGAATCTCGCGGTCCTTCAACACTGTAAGCACAGCGTACATTCATTGAGATGGCACATCACGAACTTGACGGCATACTCTCCTACGTCTCTACTCTCGGGTATATCAAATTCCTGCAGAGGCGTCTTATCGGAAACATCGTTAAAGTCAAGTGAATCTTCGTTCGCGAACTGTGGCAACGATATAGCAGATGCGGGACTGGCAACAATAAGTCAACATTACAATCGCGACTTTCTGGGGAGTTTGATCTCCAGGACCAGTCTTCAGGAGAATCGATCGGAGTTTGACAGAGCCAGTGAAGGGAATTCGAAGAATTCTGTGCGTGTCGCCTAAGAAGAGAAAACGATATATCAAAATTGGGCGAGTTCGTACAGTTGATCGTCAGCATCAGATTCCAAGTACTGAGCAGCTACAAGTCGTAATCAAAGGAGGAGAATGTAACGCTGAGGTTACCTTTTCTTCATTAGCCCGTTCGTGCCAGGGTTTTATGACACCTCGGCCGTCGCCCTCGCCGTTGAGAGCCACGACGTTGTCGCGATCGATATGCATGTATAAATTATCATTCGGACCAGTGTCAGCGTCGTCGTGGTCATGGTCATGATCGTGGGCTTCGTGGCTGCAGTGGTCGTCGTGGTTGTGGTGAGCCATGAATGTTTTGGACAAGTAGTTTTGATCCGTTGCATGGCGTCATCGATCGATGCTTGAACGCCGCTCGGATACCCACGCAGCCTTTGATTTCTCGCACAACGACAATGTCGGCTCAGACTGAACAGACCTTTCTTGTTGGCGGCCTAGAGGCCAATGTCTACTCGCGATCTTCCCAAACTCCGGGACCGGCTGTGGTTATGTTCGTTCTTCATGGACGTCACGGCAACTGTAAGGATCCTGCGACGACATCCATCGTCAATGGACTACTTCAGAATAATGCAAAACAGTCCCGAAACCTCTATGTTGTCACCTTTGTTAGCATTGTTGAGCTTTCTTCGTTATCGCATTCTCTAAAAGGCGCCACAGGACCAACGAAACCACGGACACCGTCTCGTCAACGAAACAGCTAACAAGGGCTGGAGTAAATCTCCAGATCGCCACAACGATCGACATGCGTAGGATTTCTCCATTTATCTGCATTCTTGTGTTGATATTGGCCTCAGAACTGATATGTACAGCATGCAAGGTCTCAGCCCTTGCCTCTTAATCAGTGACATTATCTGACTAAGGACTTATTTTTACTCAGTGGGAACTGCAAGGGACGTGTCATTTCTCATCGACTTCCTTCCCTCGTACCTATTCCCATCCGGCGAACAAGTCATTGAAACCTGGGCTGTGGCGGGCGTGAGTCTTGGTGGCCATGCAACTTGGCTCGCGCTGACGCATGGTAATGACTTCATTTCATTATAATCATGTCTAAACCGAGTCAACTAGAGCCACGATTGTCAATCGGAATACCCGTCATCGGGTGTCCCGACTACCTCAGTTTAATCTCTGAGCGGGCCCTCAAGTTCGATATTCCATTGGATGGTTCTGCTTACCTCCCCGACAGTCTCCTCTCCTTAATCCAGTCTAGCGACCCAGCAGCGGCGCCTTATCGCTCAATTGACGCGTCCAATCCGTTCTTAGGCAAGAAGATTCTCGTTTTATCTGGAGGCAAAGACACTCTTGTGCCATGGTCCGCGAGCGAGTCATTTGTGGAGCACTTGAACGTAGGGGACAAGGGTGTCAAGCAGGCTGTCGTCCAAGAAGATGCAGGCCACGAGACTACGCCTGAGATGGTACAGCGTTTGGTCGACTTTATTACTGAGCATGCTTTGAAGAAATGATTACACTATCGTTGTGCGCAACGCCGCAGGGTGGAATTATGTGCGTTCTCTGAAAGCGGCTTGGTGCATAACAAATTTGGAGAAGCCGACGGGAGTGCAAGTCGCTCAAAATGCAGAAGGATAGATAGTACAACAAATTGTCCATTCATAGTAACTTCAGTATGCAAAAGTCCGTGCCATAACCATGCGACAGATCCAGATACTACGAGCATCAGCCTTTTGTCGATTCCTGTCGATTCGGATGGGGCGTTTCGTTCCGCATGCCCCTCGTAAGCATAAGCAAAAGGCTTTCAATACGTGCTTGTCGTTCCTAGAAATGAAAGCCAGCAATTGGTACTCCATGCCACGTATGATCCGCCTAGACGTACCTGCAACTCTCTCATCTCATCTTTCAGTCGATGAACCGAAAGATCCTTCAGATCTTCCACAAGGGCGTCGATCTTCTTCGCAGTGGCCTCGGTTTGACTTTCAGTCGCCAACGAACCACCACCCCGCGTAAAAAGTCTCCCCAAGGGGCTCCTCGGCGTGGAGGGAACCTCGGCAGACAGATGAGCGCTATTCCTCACATTCGCAGGAGACATCACCCTGGATAACCTGCCACCGGGAGATACAGGCGGCGAAAATGGCCGACGCGTCGCCGGACCCATACTTGCTGGACGGCGCGATCTTCCGTTGCCTACATCGAGATTCTCTCGCGAGTGATAAGACCTAAGGTGTGGCCTCGGGAACTCGTCGTCGGACTCGTCGAAGATGTCAATGACGCCACTAGCATGGTCCTCTTCAACGTCGAATATCGCCTCATACAGATCGCTGGATGCAGACCCGACGATGGCTTCTATGAGTGGCATGTTTTTGATATGCCGAGGCAGACTGTTGAACAAAGTGTGTGCGGCGCCCTTGCCGGATTCCCGGAACTTCTGTCCAGAGGCAAAATGCCTTTCGTACAGACCGATGACGACTAAAATTGGGAAGGAGGTGAGCTTGATGAGGAAGACGTTCACGGAATGCAGTGCTCTTGGGGAGAGGAACCAGCTGGACGGCTTCAGGATCACAAAGGCCAGAATATTGAACGGCGGTTGATATGAGAACAAAGCGTCAGACTTGACTCTAGAGAACATTCATCAGCTACTGGCAATCACCTAAATACTGAACACACCCTTCAATAGTCGTTATGGCGAATTGAAAGAGGTACTAAAGAATCGGTTATGAATACGGGAAATTCATATGGCGGTGCATTATGTACCTCTTGGGTAGCGTTCTGCAACACCATAAGAAAAAACTCTGCAAGCGAAACGAAATGAGACCTACCGCATCAATGCGGGCAACGGTATTCGATAAGATGGAAATCAAAACTGTTCACAATGTTAGTTATAAGCGTGAAGGGAAAAAGTCCTACCATACTCGTCAGCAGCAGTGTATTAGACAACGCAGCGAATCCGGTCATCAATACGGGGCCGAAGATGGGGTGGAAACTCTCAGCCTGGCCAAAGCTCAGATAGGTATTACCAAACCATATCTGAACCATCAGCCAAGCAATCGATTTGACTGTCCAGCGCTCCTTGCCTACGATGAATGAAAATCTAGATAATACTTACAGGTGAAGCCGCCAAACTGACCAAGAGTCCAAAGGGTGAACAGTAAGCCTGAGAAACAGATTGCTGCGATACCGATAAAGAAGACGAACTGTGCAATCATTTCCCGAAGTGAGCTAGAAAGTGTAGTGTCAGACTGTGGTTTCTGATAGCCGAGTCGACTTACAGAATGACCACATTATTGGAGACAGCGAAGAACGCTAGCCGAGGAAAGAGAATGCATGCTCCACAAGCTAAGACGTCGAAGGCCATATCCGAATAACTCGGATTCCCATCCGACAAGCCTTTCATCCGAAGGCCAAAGTAGATGAGAAATACCAAGATGAATGAAAAATCGAAAACGTTCCACATCTAAAATCAGTCAAATACTGCAGCGAGAAAAGGGAAACAGTTGGAGCGTACATTCGCCACGTATATGACCCAACCATGTTCAGTAGCAGCTGTATACTCTTCGAGAACAAAGGCAAAAGCAAATATGATGAACAATGTTTCCCAGCCGTTGACTGCATCCAGACTCTGTGCTGTGGAGTATGCTCGTTAGCATAGTCTATTAGCAAGAGCGATGCGAGGAGGCTGACTGGCAAGGCAGAGAACGAAGGTAATGAGTAGCAGAGCGAAGTTCAAGAACTCCAATATGGCGCCATATCTGGGTACGCGCAGTCTAGAGACAGAACGTGAGCTGAGATGATGAATAGGTAGGAAATGGGAGGCACCGGTAGTGGTCCAGAAAGGGCGCTTTACGGCAATCGTACACCTCTATGGCGCGTGGTTTGTAATTATCGGCGAGGACAGACCGATGCGCCGCTAGAGAGAATACAACGCGTCCAGAATAGATATCGTTGACAACCTTCTGGCTAACGGGAGAAGAGAGGAGATTTTTCGATTCGGTCGAAATGGCCATCTGGATTTACTCGAACATCAATGCCGAGACGAGTAAGAAGCAATCCACGTACCTCGAGCGCACTCTGAGGACTGTTGATACCGTCGTCGCTCCCAATCACCTGTCTAACCTCGTCCACGATCTCGAATGATGCGCCAGCAAGGGGGTTCCATGTTGTAGTGAGCACGGCGACGAGATGGATGTGGTTGCTGGCAAACGTCCCCAAGAGTTTGATGGCCAAAATCTCGCAGAGATCCGCGCGGGAGGTCATGAGCCCAGCATATGCAAGGTCGTCCTCCGCTTCGCCGAGAAAGTATGAGCGCGCAACCAGGCATGCATAAACAACAGCCATGTTTTTGAGCTAGTATGATGAGAATTTTTGTTATCCGTGATGGACTAGGAGGCGCACCTTTGCATATTTGAAGACTATGGGGCGCACTATAGCGAAATTGATGTCGGAGGCCGTTAATTGACTGCGCCATATTCAGCACGGTTTCGCGTCAAGTTGCAAGTCGCTTACTCCCAGCTAAGAGCAGAATCTCCTTAGCGTTAGAGAGTGATAAGATTTTTCAGACTGAAAAGAGCCAACCTAAACGTTTCTACAAGGGACGTTCAGTGACGATATGGGAGTCGCTTGCTGGAGAGACGAGCGTACCCTAACTTCATTTTTTATTGATATAATCAAAGGAAAGACCTTTACTGTAGCCAAGTGTTCTGCAGTGGGTGCAAGCAACGCTGTGTTATCTTCCACATCCATGGTCAACGTGAACGTGTGATCTAAAAGTTAAACGTTGCCTTGCCTTCGGTCGCTTTAGATCAGTTACCGCCGGCATTGTGTGCTATTCTTGGATCAACACCAAATAATTGACAGTGACTAGAAACCTTGTGGTATAGTAGAACTGTATGAATAGGGCCTTTCTATAGTGCGGTCTTGTAATGCCTGAACTAGCCGTTTGTAACGCTTCGTTACCCCTTGTATAACCTTTGAGAGAACGTATGTAAGATGTGCATAGTACACGCGAAAGAGTGATAATAAATAGGCAGTCCACGAGGGTATTAGTCAGTCCTGATCCAAGCGCCCTAGATCTCCTTTAGAATATGGCACGAACCAATCCGCCACCAATCGCTGCACCAGCACCGAATCCAACACCACCAGCAGCAGAATGAGCCATCTTAATGATAATTACATCAGCCAGCAGCAATCAATAAACAGAACAGTCAAACTTACCGTATTACCGTACTTGCCAAACTTGCTCTTCTTCTGATCTTGGCCACCTTCCTGCTGAAGCCCAACGGTGTTGGTGCCAGCACCAGGGGGAGGAGGCGCATTGGAGTGAGACGCCATGAACGGCTTGTACGCCTTTCCTCCAGCAGGAGCAGGAGCAGCAACAGGAGCAGGCGGCTGAGCCATAGGATAAAACGACGAAGCAAATGGGCTGAAAGCAGGCGGCAAAGTCCTGCTAGGTAGCGCAGGGGTGGCCGACGCAATCTTCTCCACGTAATTGGAGGGGAACAGGGCCCTGCGTCCATGAACCTCGCCCATCCACCAATCATCATTCGTCTCCTCTACGATGGTGATGATATCGCCAGCGGCGAACGAAAGATCATCTGCGTCCGCTCCGGACTTGTTGTAATCCCACAGGGCTTTAGCAGTGATCACATTGGCGGCAGGTGGAAGCGACGGAGCGGGCATCTGCCTGGGTGCGATGGGAGGTGCGGCATAAGCACTAGGAACAGGTGTCGCCTTGGTTGGCGGAGCAGAGAGAGAAAGAAGCTTCCTCAGCAGACCAGACGCATCTGCCTGTGTGACATAGTTGTTCTGTACGAGGAAATCAACATTAGCCTGTGTCTGAGAGACAATGTGAGCGAGGAGTGCGTCGTTGGACATGATTGTAGTCGAAGGAGAGCCGGTTCCCGTTCCTGGCTGATATTCATCTCGGCGTGCGTTTGCGATCACCTTTTTCCAAGATTAGATTGTGGCGGTGCAGCACTTCTCCCTTCAAGTCATGGCCGTCGTCCTGTTATCGACTATTCCCGTTTTCTGCACACCAGAAGAACATAGGAATCTGGTCACATCCACTCCGCAAAATTTAGCAGACATACCCCCAGTTTTACGCCACAAACAAGACGATGTTCGCGTCGTGTTTGATCCTCCAGTTTCCACTCATCCAGAGTGGACTGTTGGAACGCTCTACGTGATTGATTCTCACCTGGCTTTCATGCAAAATCAAGGAGATGAAGGGTTCCAGATCCAATACCCCGCCGTTACTCTCCACGCTATTTCGCGAACAGAGGGTGAAGCGCCCGCAGTCTATTGTCAATTAGACGATACATTTGGGGAGGCGGCGCGTATGGAAACAGACGACGACGATCCGATGACGGAGCTGAGAATAATACCAAACGACGCAACAGCTTGTATGTAGTTTCACACCTCATCGTACGTCGCTAAAATGTTTGATTTTTCCAGTGAACAATATCTTCGAGGCTCTCTCGCTCTGCGCATCTCTACATCCAGATGCAGCACTACCAGATGATGGAGACGACGATGAAGCATTCATCGATACCAACAATTTCGACGTCTTTGATGGCACAGAAGAGGAAGAGCTCAGTGCTGTAGGGAGGGTGCGCAGTGATTTCATTAACAATAATCGATACCAGCCGTATTGATACACATCATTCTTCCTCTCCTCATCCGTGCCGCTTAGGCCGCACTAGACTATCTCGAGTCCATCATTGACTATGGTGACGCCAAAGCAAAGGTCACAGAAGCGGAGAAAGAGTCGTAACGTCGGGGGTCAGGGTAGTTCGTTAACGTTCTAGCAAAAACTAAGCAAAGACGGTGATAACCTGAAAGACGATGATGATACGATGATAAATACAGTGCTACAGTAAAATGCGATGACAATGCGAAAAGTAACTCTCCAATCTATCCACCCTGGCCATCAGCGCCATTACGCGTCATGAAGGACTGCATAATCTCGTTCGAAAAACCCCCCATATTCGGTTGCATCGGTCTTGGCAGTCCCGCGGCCTGCTGAGGCTGCCCCATGTTCGGGAGCCCAAAGTTCATCATGTTCATCCCTCCAGCATTCGGCGGCATCGACATCCCAGCTTGATGTTGTTGTTGCTGCTGCATCCCCCCAGCTCCCATATACGATGGCAAGTTGTTCATATTGTTACCATGGGGCATACCAAACTGTAACCCATTCATTCCAGGGGGCATCCCGCCAGCCTGCATACCGCCAGGATTGCTCAAAGCCGCCTGTTGCGCTTTGAGTCGGGCCACGTAGCGCGCCATAAACATGTTACGCTCTTCAACAGACATCTTCGCCAAGTGCTGCTCAATCTGGGGAGGCAAAGTCATAGCAAGATTGTTTGGCAGTCGTGGCATTTCGGGAATCCCGTCGACAGGGAAAAACGCACCGACCAGACTACCAGGGATCGGGAAAATTAAGCATCCAGGATTCCTGGACCCACTTGGTAGCGTCCATGCTGCCAGAGCGTACTGAGGCGGGATAAGAATTGGAAACGGAAAACAGCGACAGATCTACGCACTACTTTCTTGGACATTAACAAAGCAATTAAAGACTTGAAGTGCGCATCATTGGTAGCTTTATCGACATTGGGCGGTGGTTGAGGTTGAGGCTGGAACATGCAAAGGGCCGGCGACGTCTTCTTTACCCATGCTTGAAGCTCTCCCATAGGTACCGCTGAGGTCGAAGTGGGCGTAAGCATCAGCTGGTTCGGCCAGGTGTGCGTACGGCTAATGGTTTGTTGAGCTTTCGCCACAGCAAAAGAAAATTTGACTCACAAATCGCCGGCGTTCTGCGAGACAGCCATAACGTACGTTTGCATCTCCCGCTTACCGTTATTGTTGTCCACACCACTCCAACATAATGGACCGTGCCATATCGGGATCTTGCCATCAGCGCCGCCTCCTGGAGGAGGTTGATTGACTTGAGGTGGTGGCATGTTCCCAGGTGGAGGTATCATCATGTTCACATTTTGGCCGGATGAGGGACCCGAAGTCATATGCGTCTGAGCATTATGCATGCCGACGTTCATACCGCCAAAGTCTCCCGATGCAGATCGCGCATGACTCATGGGTTGCGGGGTGTGAATGTTGGTAAACCGGTCGTGTCAGGAAGTGATATTGACGGTTGCATCGGAGGTGGTGCAGACATGGATGGGGCGCCAGTGTTTATTGGCATACCGGACGGTGCGGGCATGCCAATCGGTGGTTGTACTGGTGGTCCCTGTAATCGGGCTATTAATTGGGGTTTCATCGCTGCGAGCGCAGGCGTTGTCAGCAATTGTTGGACGAGCTGCTTCATCTTTATATATTGAGGTTTAGACTTGTTGATCTCTCCTTCGACAATCGCAGTTCGCTGTGGGTCGGATTTAGCGCGCGCGTCGAGCAGCAATTTCTGCAATTGTTGCATTTTCCCTTCCATTAATCGGAAGCGATCAACAAGCTCCATTGGACGCATGTTTGCAAACGCCGGAGGAAGGGGCGGCACAGTTGGGGGTGTAGGTTGCGGTGGTGTGGACGTGGGAGGTGGTGCCGGAGCAGGAACAGGGACAGGGAGAGCTGCAGGTGCAGGTGCAGTGTTAGATGGAATAGTCGTAGAAGGGGGTGTAGAGTCATTTGGTTGTGTGACGCGCTGTCTTTTGATTTCTGGAGACTTTTCGGGAGGCGCTTCCGATGGACGCTTGACCGAAGCTATATGAAATTAGCATAGAAAAGTACAACGATAACTTGCAACGTACTCTTACCGGGAAGAGTATAACCAGAGAGCAGAACTGTGTGGCTGGCATGGACGGGGAACCATGGCGAGACGTGGTTGTCTAAAGCTTTGTGCAATCTTACGATGGGTGGTAGGTCCTGGTCAATATTTATAGATGTAAAGTGTATGTGGCGCTGACATGATGCGTTAATATTAGTATAAGGAAGGTTACTGAGCGGTAGATACCTTTGTAAATTCTTCTGGCATTGTATCCCACGTCACTTCGTCAAAAGCAGAAGCACCGTTCCATACAGGATTTACCGCGCTGTCCAGTGGAGATGCAGTAGCGTGTATTATATGGGATATTGCACCTCGAGAACCTTCGGGAATCGACAGAGACGCCAGTAGAGTATCGAACATCTAAACGGCGATTACGCATTGTGGAAACAAGAGAAGAATATAAAGACACCTCAAGAGCAGCAATGATACCCTCCAGAGAAGACACGCCCGACCTTCCAGTACCCGAAACCCCAATTCCCAGTCTCGAAGAATCTTCCCTGAGCATCTTGGTCACTGGAAACATGTCATGGAAGAAGCGCTTGATGATGAGCGGCGTTGGACGCGTTTCGGCATTCCCATAGGCAACAAAAGCGAGCAAGTACTATCTCGGGTGACTCGTTAAGTACGTTTGTCGTGAATGGTGCCAACAAGAAAGACTTACCTTGACACCAGGATTACTCTCCGCAATGCGTTTCAGCAACAAACCGATATAAGTAAAGACGGAATTCCAGTGACCAGCCAGTGTGAGCGAGGCGTCAAAAACGAGGGCAATTGCAACTGGAGGTCCATTCAATGTAAGTGGGTGGGCCATGACACGACGACCAGTGATGAGGGTAAGGAGCAAGTCAGTGTAACCCTAACCCGAATAGAAATGCCTCCGCCTGATTGTCTGTTATCAGTTCACGGTTATATTTCTTGCCGGTTTGAACCTGGCTTGAACAAAGGTTTCGTACAAACCATGGCGCCAATCCGGACTCACACGAAATCTCGCAGAGGATGCAAGACGTGCCGTAACCGAAAGGTTAAATGCGACGAAACATCACCCATCTGCTCTAATTGCGCGAAGCGGGAGATCGAATGCATCTGGGAAACCCCCAATACCTTCCCTACAATTCCTCCTAGCACATCAATCGTATCCTCCCATACAGAACCGAGGCCATTGAGATTCATGTTCGACGCCGATAGCACCGCTCTGGATTTCATGGCTCTGGAGCTTATGCACCACTACACCGAATCCACCTGTTACACAGTCTTCCATCATCCCGACATGTTACACGTCTGGAAATCGGTTATCCCCAACATGGCATTTACGTCCAGCTGTCCTTTCCTACTTCATGCTATTCTCTCGGTTTCCGCCCTCCACCTGTACCACCTGTATGGATCTAATGCTTCAGCCGCCAAGTACGCGTATGCAGCGGCTACCTATCACGCCCAGGCCCAGAAAGCGGCTCCAACGCTTCCTCAGTTGATTCCTACCGTTAATCCCCATGTTGTTTTTATCACCAACTCATTCATGACGTTGTATGGATACGCGACATGTGCTGGTAGTGTGTGGGCCCAAAGCGAATGGATACAACAGCTACGTTGTAAACCCGAAGAGGCACGGATAAGATACAACGCGTACCAGGAAAGCGGTCTTGCGCCACTGCTGAACGTGTTCGGTCGAATTCACCACGCGGTTATTAATAGCCTCACCACAGACATGGAGGGATTTCCGCGCTCTCTTGCCACAATACATCTACCCACGGTAGATGATCCAGATCCCGCTGAACTCGCCGACCCCAACGTTGCCAGCATGTATGAAAAGGCCGTGGTAGATCTCAGACGTACATGGACGGCATCCTTTTGTTCCGACTATCATGCGTATGCTGCAGTTTCATGGCTAGTGAATGCATCGCCGTACTTTATGGATTTCCTGTGGCAGCGCCGTCCGCGTGCGCTCATTCTTGCCGGTCACTATTGTGCCATCATGCGACGTATGAATGGTCCTTGGTGGACCCAAAAGGATTGGACGGCCGAGATGAACAGGATCGCAGATCACGTCGGTGAAAAGTGGCGTAATTGGATGGATTGGATACCACCGGATGGTTCTGGGCTTGTGCCTTTTGACGATGACAACGACTCGTATTCTTGGTTGTCGAGTGATTCACTCGTCAGTTTCTCTTCGACCTTATGACCAGAAGCGACGGCTAGGATGGGAAGAAATGTTCCAGCGCGTCTGCCTCGTATGTTTTATACTTATTTACCATCTCTTTGGTTAACGCTGGCATCAATATCACCGCCAGTGTTCTCCTAGTTATCTTGAAGCTGTGCTTGTAGAGTAGATTCGCTGTATAACCTTAGATTGCTTCATTGAATGCTTCAAGTAGACGTTAGGACGCACAATAGCAGTCTACTCATGCGCGCTAGTGTACTTGGTTTGTAGGTCAAACCTAGACCACACAGTCTGTCTCGGCCACAGTGTTGTGAGCACGACGCGTCTCCTTGCCTGTCGATCAGAAAGCCGGTACCGCGTCAGAGGCACGGCTTCCTATTTCGGACTTGCCGGAACACTACGTCCATCCTCTCCAGCGCACATCGAGGCATTTAAACTCTCTTGAACTACATTTCTTTCCCCATCTCACCCACATTATCCACCAACCATGGCTCTGGGAAAAGTCTTCCACTACGCCTTTGATGCCGTCCTCTTCTCCACCGTCCTCGCTGGCATACGGCGGTCCAGTGGCTTCACGTATGTCCTACTGACATCCTCTACATGCACACATATTCACCGTCAATTGTAGACCAAATACGGCGTCCATAACAGACCCAACTTTTCGATCAGTAGCGGATACATTTCTGGGTGCTGGAGAGACCATATTCGATATTGCGCAAATGAGAGCTATGAACACGGAATACTTCAAGAAGGAGCCCAAGGCAGGGTCTCGATGAAAGTGTGTTGGGGACTGTAAGCGTTATTTCTATTGGTGTTGGCGCAACTCAATGAAGCTGGCAGATAAGCTAGTGTATTTATGTCAAGGATCGGAATGTCGTTACACGCCTGGGCGGTTGTTCGCTTTATATCATTTCTCTTTTTCCAAGGACCTCTGTTGTGATCTTATGCTGTTGGCGACACGATGCAGTGAAGCTGAGCTCCTCCTCAAGCCACGTCCTTCGTACGTAAACAAAGATCCGTCGTCGCTTCACGTCCTGTCATCTCAAGCACAGTTGCAACATGTCGAAGGGCTCGCAACTTGTAATCGAAAAGCCCATAAAGATATCATAAATATGGTAGCCAGGAAAATACCAAATGACCCAACACAACTATGATCCCGATTCCAAACGCATCGTCAGACATCGACCTGGTCATTTGCCTACACCGCTTGACCGAAGCGACCCTCCCAACATCCACGGGCTAGTCATGGCATTTGAGTTCCACTGATGATTCGAGAATCGATGCGGACGGAGGGCACCCTGCCTCATTTACGAAGAATCTAACAATCTATCTTGTTTCCGTTTAAATGCATTGTGTCCATGGTCGGACTGCAAGTTGCATCATTTGAGAGCCAAGCATAGAGATTTGTGTCCTCTTCAAGTTCGAGGTGCGCAAAGACACCATCCTCGTGCGGAACCCAATCCATCCACGGGCGCCACTCCTCCCCCACGATGCTAGCAATGTGCTCCATCTCCTCCGTCCACTTTCTGCGCGTCCACCAAGGCTCCTTTACGCGCCTCATAATGGCGCAGTAATGGGACGCGAGAACAAGGGCGCGAGGCTTCCGTTCGACTAGCAGTTTCATGAAGGCATCCGGCATAGTAATAAACCATACGACGGCGACTTGTTTCTGGTATCGTGGGTACAACGACGCTACCCACGTCCGCCTGAGATTGCGGACCATTCGCTGATACATTCGGAACAAGAGGATCGCGGACTTCCTCTGGGTCAGGAGCGCCTGAGTTGGAAGATGTATGGATGAAAGGGAGGAAGGGAAGCGGGGATCGCCATCCAGATCTGTGGCGAGATGAAGGGAGACGGCATTATTCATCGCTCGATATTCTTCAAGCAATGGTGCAAATTCGGGACTGTTGTAAGTCTTCCATTTGGAGAGTGCCGCTTGCGGTTTATCGCTCAAACGCACTGTGGCCATGGAATCGACGTTCTCCCAGAGGGAAGGAGAAACGAGAAAGGTGTACGCCGTGATGAAGGATTCCGTCAGGTGCACGACGCTCGGGTTGACGCCGGGGGGTAAAAGGGATATAGAGGGGAGAGAGTTCTTGACCTGAGTGTGATAGCTGCTCGCTGCGTACGCGTATTTCGCGCCGATATTATTCGACCCGTGTAGAGAATAGAGGTGGAGTGCGGATAGGGATAATAGGGCATGCAGGAGGAACGTGCAGTTGGCTGAGAAAGCCATCGTTGGGACGATGGTCTTCCAGATATGTAACGTGTCTGGTTCCAAAGACATTGAGCAGCAGGCGGAATCCGTGTAGTGATGCATGAGCTCCAATGCCATGAGATCTAAAGTGAAATCACACGTCCCGCTTATAGTGTTTTGGTCGCCCGTAAGCGAGGGAAATGATAGGGCAGAAGTGGATGCTTGGGGAGATGATTGGTGCGTCTTTGAGTCATTCCAAACACACTCGATTTGCCGCTTCGTGCAGTTGGTGCAGATGGGCGTCTTCTCGTCGCATTTGACCTTGCGGTTGCGGCAACTTCTGCACCCAGTGCGCGATTTGGTGTGGGTTCGTATCGGCGCCATATTGGTAACAAGTTGAGTTGTCTGCCGCGCAGTCTGTACAATCATGTGGGACCTACTATCATGTCTTTAGCCTACGATCAACGTCGGGCATTAGAGGCCTTCGTTTTCAATGTTTCTTAGATATCGCGAACACCCAATTCGTCGGTGGCGGCGGGCGGTAAATGGCGTGATCAAGTTATAAATGGAGTATGTAGTTCATGTATGGCTTGCATGAATTAAAGTATCTTTAGACGAGCTATTTTGGCGTTGTAGTGTCAGATTAATGCGTGTTCACATCGGAGAGCAATTCTATGTGGCGCAGTACTGGCTGAGTGCTAGCGCTGAAATGTCGTGTCGCGGGCAAGATTTGCCGCGTTCTGGGCTGCAAATCCGATCAGTTGTGCAACGCGGCAAAGCGCGGTAGTCAGAGATGAATTGGAGCGTTAAAGTGGGGTGACTGGGCGGTGTCTTCGGTTGTAGATAACTGATCGCAACTGTACAGAGCATTACATTATGACGCATACAAGCAAGACAGTACGCGCAGGCTGCGCGCTGCGCGCTTGTTATATTGCTTGTCGTTTGCTGGGCGCCATGCCGAGGGCAACAACTCCCACGGCCTCGTGCGTTCGATCATTCGGCAAGTCATCAGCTGGTTCCTCCTTATTTTTCCGTCTCTCTCCTCTGCACCACCACCATTCTTCCCAGCTCAGCTTAGCTTCAGTATGCGTTCCCCTGTCGCTTTCCTCACCCTCGCTGCTGCTTTCGTTGGCGGAGTGTTCTCTCAGACCATCAACACGCCGTATGTTCTTTTTCCCGCTGCGCAGTCGTCCAACCAGCTCACTTTCCCGCAGCACCAACCTCGCCCAATGCCTGCCTTCCCTCATTAGCTGGACCGGTGTATCAGGTGCGTCTTTTTAGCCTACAGCAGCAATACTGTTGTTGCTCACCGTTATCGCAGGCAGTGTTCAGCTCGTACGTTTTTTTCCCACCACGCGCTCGGCTCCATTTTTACCTTGTATAGTTCATCACCTCTGGCGACGCCCCGAGTGGCCCTACTACTCACGACCTCGGCAGCCAGTCCGGCACTTCGTTCACCTACATTGTCACGGAAGCACCTAGTTGGTGTCCTTGTTTTTGCGCTTCTCTGCAAGTCCTTATCCGTATGCAGACAGCCGTCTCGTCTTCAACATTCGTACCTCCACCGGTGCCATCTTCCAGACGGGTATCGTTACCGTTACAACTGGCGGAAGTAAGCATGCCCCTGACCGCCTTATCCGCGCTTTTACTAATCGCTATCTCGTAGATACTGACTGCTTGAACTCTTCGGGATCCGGCTCTGCCTCCGGTACGACCTCCTCTGCTGCTACCAGCGCTGGAACCACGACCTCTGCCGCCGCTACGACCACTGCTACGACTGCAGCGACTGGCACGACGACTGCTACCACTGCCGCCACGAGGTATGTAACAATGAAATCATCTTTGGACGTCAATCGCTGATCTCATCATTTCAGTGCGACCCGCACGACGTCCCGCGCTACTGGAGCCTCGACCGGAGCCTCATCGGCTGGGTCATCGGCTACCTCAGCGTCGGACAACTCTGCCCCCACCCAGTACTCCATGGGTATTGCCGGTGTCGTTGGTGCAGCTGTCATCGCCCTTTTGGCCTGAACGAACATTTGAAGTTAGACCAGTCCTTTTTCCTCCAGTTCTAATCTTGGTACTTTGGAAACATTTTACGATTCTTTTACTCTTCATACCCATCGTCCGAACTCTGATCTAGTCAGAAAACGATTACGCTTTACATAGGCAAAATTAGTGTAATGTCTTGTCGTTCTTTTTCATGTTGTATAATTCCTTTTTGGTTTGAGGGGTTTCAATTGACTGCATCCAATCGTTATGCTACCGAAGTTGTATGCTCGAAAAGTTGTCACCATGACTTGTGTCCCCACGCATTGTAGGCGACACCCCGCATATTCCATACGCCTTCCCTATTCTGAACGTTGCCTTGTTGATCTTTGGCTCTTGAGAATACAACGCCGGATGAGCTGACTCGGCTTAACTCCACCTCCCATATTGTCCAGCTCCATTTACCCTGCTGGTAGACAAGATTGGCGGGTGTCCAAGTCGCTCCGTCGTCAACGGTGACGTGAACAGATGCAACATTACCAGATCCACCTGGCACGGCGTACCCTTTGACGAAAAGAACGAGTCTGAAGTGTATATAGCAGAAGCAACGACTGAATTGAGGGGAAGGGCGGTCATAGACGGGTATTTCGACCAGACGTCTTTCGCAGCGTCCTTGGTTTCGATCTGATCGCGCGCGGTGTTAGTCGGAAGAGAAACGAGGAAGATAACTGCGAACATTAGGCGGTAGGACTTTGTAGTCGCGTTGTTGGTAAAAATTCGGAGACTCCTCTGCCGACACGATGATTGTATCCAGCCATTTGACCCAGCGCGCGCCCAAGACGCCCGGGACCACCAGGCGAAGTGGGCCGCCGTGTTCGGGTGTTAATGGTTCGTCATTCATCTAGAGAATAGTGAGAACCGGATCATGCAAGAATTAGACTGAAGTCACCTCATACGCGAGAAGAACGTCGTCCCCCATCTGCATGGCCTTCTTGATCGGGATGGAAGACCCATAGTAGGTATCGTCTTGACAAGTGTGGCGTAGGATGCAAAGCACACGTGTATATCGCTCTGGTACTGGACGCCCACGCGTTTGAGGACGTCGCACAGTCGCACGCCTCCCCATCTGCAATTCGCGATGACGCCGTCATTCCAGCCTACACCGTGTACGGGCTTAATCTGCCCCATTTCGTTGCGGCGATTACCGGCGCACTAGAAGTTTGTTAGAATCAGAACCAGGCTGGACGTGGAAGTGGGGATTCACCTGCAAGGCAGCGACCACCGATATCTTGGGGTAGGAGGCTTTGATATCTCTCAACGAAAGGCTCATTTCTTGCTCGACCATTCCTTTGATGGTTATGCAGTAGTCATCTTCAGGAAAGACTCTGACAGGACCATGATTTCGGCAATAGACAAGCTCTTCAGGGGTCAGGTTGAATTCGACGAGAGCGTCGGAGGGTGGTTCTGCATTGAAAGGTTGAAGCGCCTGTACTCAAGCAGATCGGAGTGCGGAGGTTCAGCAGAGTAGTCCATGGTGGTCGCAGGTCAAAATGTGGCCCAGCGCCGTTCACATGAGGAGCGTGCATACGTAAGGTCTCCGATTGCTGGTGACAGGAATTCCGAATTACTTCATTGCCCGCAGGCTTAGGACGCTGGATAGAGTCACACTGGGAAAGACTAAGGAAACGATGATTGATTTCACGTGACCTGAATGGAATTGTGCAACTTCTGGGAACAACATAGTGTGTAATGTACAATCCCATGCATCCTTCAGTTCAACGCGACGTTGGCCAAACTAGGGCTCGAGAGATGCGGGGAAGGATCCGGCCTCGCGCTGGTCGTCCCACTTGCCGATCTGAGGGCAGGTTAGATGGATTTGGCTAGGTCATGGAAAGCGTACCCATTCGTCTGTAAAAGATTCAGTGCAAAATTATTGTACGAAAGCAAAGCACGTACTAGGGCACAAAGTGCGGTAGGTCCTCTTGAACTGCTGGCATGGCGCAAAGTCTTCTCCCTTGGCGTTGATACACTTGAAGTAATCGACGTAGCTCTGGAAGCTGCTCGGAGTGAGCAATAATCGGGTCATTTTTTGGATGCGCACCAATGGCGGGTCTGATTCTGGTTTGGAAACCGGGCTATAATGGACATTAGATATCGGGAACAGCGAATAGAGAGGCAGGGATTATACCGTCAAAGCCAACGGTCTGGAGCACGTATTTGCTGAGAAAATATAAGGATGAGTCAAAGAGAGTGGTATGGCATAGACTTGCCTAGAGAGCTCTTCGCTGTCAGACATGGTTGTGGTGGGCGATAACAAGAGGAGACGGTTGAGGGTCGGGATACAGCGGGAGACGCTTAGTCATTCGCCTAGACTCTGACCATCATCTCCTTCCAGGCTCATTCTCGCCTGGTCCTATATCATGGACGGCTTACTCGCCGAACTCGCGACCAAGAGGAAGGCGCTCGCCGCCGTTGACAGCGATGAGCGACCCAAAAAATATATGCGACGTGGTGAACTCGAACGCCTCAGAGAAGAAAAGGAACGCGCAGAACGAGAAGCAAAGGCTGCTAGCGAACGGCGCAGCAAAGGAAACAGCAGACGCATCAAGGCAGCAGAACGACGGCGAAAGTGAGTATGTACCACGCATACTATCCTGCTATTTGTACTGATTCAACGCTGGAGAACAGGCCAATGCACGAAGCTCTAATTCACCGCATCCTTCTCGCGACGTAGAGTCTCCCAAACCCGAGGGATCATTCAACATATCTCCCGAAGAGACTGTACGGCGCCTGCGCACCAAGGGTCAGCCCATCCGGCTCTTTGGAGAAACAGACAAGGATCGGCGTCTACGCTTACGTGCACTTGAGCTCATTGAGGAAAAGGGCCATGACCGACAAGACGGTCAGAACGACTTTAAGAAGGCGCTTGAGGACGTCGAGAATGTCGAACGCCAGATGCAGGCAAAGGGCGATAGCAAAGGTAAGAAACGAGAGGAGTCCCAGGTCGTCACGGACACTGTGCTGGATCTTAGTCTCGTCAAAACGGATCCGGACAAACTCTATCCAATAATCTACTATGCTCTGAAACGGGTATTGAAGGAGTGGGAGGAAGCTATGGACGAGCGGCCCGGTATGTCGTGTTTTCTTGCTCCGCTTCTGCTCAACTTAGTCTTTTGTTAGAAAACATAAAGCGTACGCATCAGGGAAAGCTTGCAGCCGCTACGCAAGTGCAATCAGCCGAGTACTTGAAACCACTCTTCAAGCAGCTTCGCGCAAGGGTAAGAGCGATCTACGATGCTTCTCAACATGCCTAACCTGGATTTTAGTCACTACCGGCAGACGTCCTTGCCCGGATGGCGGAGATCGTGCATTTTATGCAAAAACGACAATACCAAAAGGCGAATGATGCATATCTCCGTCTGTCCATAGGCAACGCGCCTTGGCCTATTGGCGTAACCATGGTTGGGTATGTGTTCTTCCGTCTGTCCTTCACCATGGTTTCCTCATTCATGAACGCCACTACAGTATCCACGAGCGATCTGCGCGTGAAAAGATATCTTCGGATCAGGTCGCGCATGTGCTGAACGATGAAGTCAGTCGGAAGTACATCCAGAGCTTGAAAAGGTATGATTCATGTTTCGTTCTTCTGCTTGGAATCTAGGTTGGTTGATGCGAGCCTGCAGACTTCTTACCTTCTCGCAAACCAAGTACCCACCCGAGGATGTTTCGCAGCTGATGGGGTAAGCTCAGTCTAATAAGACGCGTTTCGGCGCCGTCTGTAATCAGAGTTGTGCTTGTGTGTAATCTATTCTTCTTTCTACCGCATTCCGAGTCTGGGCCGATCAGTCAAAGCTTCACGGGCGGAGAGTTCACGTTACATACATCGTGTCAACATGACAGTCTGGTCCGACACGTACTCGGGCTGATATCAACGGGAATCAACCCATAATCTGGCGGAACGACGCCGTCTCACGGTGATAGGGTGTGTAACTTGTGATTGACCCGAATAAAGATTCCAAAGTCTTTGTAAAGATGTGATACCACTCACGGTCAGCAAGCGCCGAATCTACTTCTTTGACAGATTTCTGGTGGCGTCCCATACGAACCCTCACAGACTCAGGAATTCTCCATCCTTTTTCTTCCATTCCAAAAAAGACGAAAATGGAACATACGTGCTACGTACACGCGGTCTGCAATATAACTAGGCATCAATCTACAGGGCGTAGAGCGCGGAGGTGCAAGCAACGGTAATATTTTATCCAGGTCACCGCTTGCCTGGCTTACCCTTCTTGCTGCGACTAGGCGCGTCAGGTTCCGCACGAGCATGGCCCGTATCCCCGATGTGGGTAAACAGCTTCGTTTTACTGGAGAATGACTCAGCGCACACATTGCACATGAAGTGTAACTGTAAAAAAAATGTTGATTGGCATCACGTCACGGGCAGGGTGAGAGCGAGAAAAACTCACATGATTCTCGGGGAGTTTGGCAGCCTCCGCTTTCTTGGTTTGTCTAGCGCGTCTCTTGTCGCGTTTGGACGGTGCCACAGGCCCCGAAGGCTCTTTCGTTTCTCCCCCTCCTTCTACTTCTACTTCGTCCGTCCCCGAGGGCAGCCGAGAAGCGGATTCTGCCTCTGTCCGAGTTAGTTTCGGCTCAGAGGACAGGTCTTCAATGTCTCTTGCCATTCGCTGCGTCTTCGTCAATGGTTCGGACAGCGCTTGTTTCTTCTTGTTCTTCTGCTTTTTCGGCTTTTCGGGTTGAGACTGGAACCCGTCGCCGTCTTTATCTAGGACTGGCGATTTCCTCTCCTCCGGGAGGTCAGGAAGGGGCAAAGGTTCTGGTGACGGCGCAGAGGAAGAAGGCACCTCGTCAGGATCCAATCCATCCGCGTCGAGACCAAGCTCATCGTCCTCCGCTTGCATCTCAAATCGTAGGCGTTCTACCTCCTTGAGATGCTTTTTGCTTCGCTCGTGACTGTCCCAGGCAGCTTCGCTGCGGAAAAACTTGCCACATACCACGCACTCCCACTCTTCAGAATCTTCGCCTTCGCCGGCGGCCCAGTCCAGATCATCGTGAAGCCCTTTTGTATCGAGCTTTTGCCACTCTTGTTCTACATAATTCGTGGCCACCGCCGCAGTAGCACGAGGTTGATGCGGAGTAGATGTACCAGATACCGTACGACTTTGCGCATCCTCCGCTTGACGAGCCAAATGAGACTTGTAGCGGGGGTCACGCTTCCGTAAAAATTTAGCCAAAGACTACGCGTTAAGTTCAGCAGCACACTCTCCACAGGTCGATGGGAATTTCTTACTCTAATAGTCTCATTGTATTCTCGACGAGCGTCATCACGCGCTTTCTTGTTGTCTTTTTCCATCAGTCTTCGGATCAAGTTGTCAGATTGTTTGTTGATTCAGTCTACTGAAAAGGCTAAATGCACGTACCGTCGAACGCGTCGATCAGGCGCCTCTGAAATATTCCAGGTCTCAGACCAGACAAAATCTTTATTCGTCGAGAAGTTTGTCCACGCGTTATAGAATGTTCTAGCAGCGGTGGATTCCTGTCCTTTTTGTGCAGGCGTCCACGTCCAGGAGGAGAATCCAAATGACGGCAGTTCAGAGTCCGCGATCATCGCTTCTTCAGCTTGAAGTCTCAAAAACAGATTTCGGTAGATCGTGTAAAATCCCTGAGTGGAAGTTCAAGCCCTCGACGGTGTTTCCTCGTATCCGAACTGTCTTACCTTGTCATCGTCTCCGAATCCTGACCAGATTGTCGCATCGAAAAACCTTGCGAGGTGCCTTACAGTCAAACCTCTGTCGCGAGCACGCGGTGGAGGTGCACCACGTTGGATATCTTCGAATACTGTTTCCGCGTCCGGTTCGGGTGCCAGAGATGCCTTGTGTGAGTCATACCATGCGCGCTCCTACTTGAAAGTGACGTTGGTCTTTCAGGACATGAAATGTCAATAAAAAAATCCTCACTTGATCATCACTTAGAACCTGTTCGATTTTAAGGACATTAATACGACGAAGGTGGCGCATAGTAACAGAGAACTTGCTTCATATGCTTGTTGCATGGATGCGAAGCGTTTCGTAGCACCCTCTACATCGTTGGGGTTCTTGTCGGGGTGATGGATGAGTGCCAATCTTCTGAATGAACGCTATACTTGCACATTTACAATCAGAATAGGCACGGGTGAGGGCCACTCCCACCTTGATCTCGTCAGCTGTCGCATTTTCATCGACCTCAAGAAGATGGTAATAATCGAGAACATCCTCTCCGTCCTCTGTCGAGTGCTGGCCCTTGGATTCTCCTGCGCCCATTGCTCCAGGCGGATCCGCGATAAATACTCTCTACAAGGGAGTCAGTATTCCTTTTGATGTCGTGGTTGGCTCTGAGTAACGTGCTGCCATAAATAGAAGTCTCCGATCACTGGTGATCAGAAATTTGCGGTGACGTTTTCTTCCGAGCCAATCTTCACAGGACGAACTTGTTAGTCCTCCATCACTACTTCGAACACATCACCAGAGCATGTCTGACTGGTTCAAGTTTGGCTCAAAAAGCAGCGATACCCCGGAGTCTAGCCCGGTGATAGGTACGACCTCCGAAGTGGTCTGATAGACATTCGTCACGGTCATTGTTCTTGTTCAGATATGGACAAGAAAGAGCAGATTAAGACCGCCGTTCGGAACGAGCTGGCTCAGGCCAACGCTCAGCTTCTTGTTGAAGTAATCTTCTTGCGTTTTATTGTCCAACGTCACGTAAACTGAACGCGCTTTAGAACATGAACAATAAATGCTTCAAGGCCTGCATTACTCGACCGGGTCCCTCGCTTTCCAGTTCGGAAGAGGTAGGGGCATCAAGTCGTTCTAGTTCCGTGACTAACAGCTTTCGTCTCAGACCTGCTTGTTGCGGTGCCAAGAACGCTACATGGATGCGTGTACGTGACCCGTCTTCCCTGTTTGTAAGAATGGATTGACAGGGCTTCTTCTCTTTCAACTTTCCGTTTGCAGTTAACATAATCAGCCGCTCATACCACACCCGGCTGAGCAGGGAGAGGATGGACTCTATCACTTCGGAGATTGATAAGACTCTGTAGAATTTAATGTATTGGAGAATTCTTTCCCTACAAAAATGCGACCCATTTTGTACGGGACAAAGCGAACTAATGACAACAATATATCCGACAGCTTCGACTACCAAATGTCCGACAACGAGAAAGCAAGTAAGTTACAGTGGTGAATGAACGTAGTGTCCGTGTGAGATGAAATGATGGCTACAGTGAAGATGCACGAAAACGGTAGAGAAATATTATAAGAATGCGATGATAACAAGTCCATAGCGAGTTCGGGAACGAGTGACTAGACGATGACGACAACGATGAGTATAGTAGTGCCCGACATGACGGGCAATAGTGTGGCAAAAATAAGAGAGCGACGATAACCTGAGTGGTATATTATACTGCACACCGCAAGCAACCCGTAGGCGCATTAAATATTAGTGCTGCAACGGCAGCTGTATTTTAGTGTGGCGGATGGGGTCCAGACAATTCTGGCATTAGGGCACTGGTCCTCGTTGGATAGCTCTGGACGAGGTGCATGGATGGGTAGAATGGGGTCGTTAGAAGTGGCGGCGATAGAGGTAGGTGGTTGTACTGCTGAGCAGAGCCCATATCCCCAGCCTCGCGGGCGTAGTTGTTGTCGAACTGAGGGCCTTCCCTATAGAAAGCACGAGGCACTGGCTGAGCATAGTAAGTTTCCGAGGAACTAGACACGGGAGCGGCGTGAGATGACGGAGGGGGCACCGAAAGGCTTCCGTAATTCCCACCATTTCCACTTTCCCGTCCGACATCTGCGTACTGTCAGCGTAGTGAAAGACCGGGTATGACGACCCATAGGTGGAGTGAGGAATGTGACTGCTGTATGTGGACGGAGGAAATGAAATCGATGAGAGTGATCGTGATCCTTGAGATGGCCTGTGTCCGACATACGCAGTGCCCGAGCTGAACAGAGGTAGGGGTCTCGGCGTCTCTGCTTTTACATACCCATAGGGTTGTTCCGGCATCACACCTTCGAGCGGCGGGCGGGGAATTTCCATAGGCGGGTCCTGCCTCTCGTCAGCGACGTACGTCGGCGAGTGCAGATATATGTCCGCCGTGTGGTTCCGTTCGCGGAGATTCTGGACAAGATGGGCCAGCTGCACCGCGGCACCAATGATTTCGTGGCGAAGAACTTGGGACGCCTGATAGCCCTGCGTCCAATCGGCGCTCTGCGTCCAAGTGTATGTGCCCCCGGTGGGAGCCTCCACATAGAAGCTCGGTGGCTTAGACAGCGTGAAGCTGGCAAGAGCAGTGCCAGGTCCGGCGTTCGTAAAATTGCTCTCGGCGACAGAGTCGAAGGGAATTTCCATTTTAAACCCACAATTATTCGACAGAACGAACCAGACGAGAATTCGCTTGGTTTCGCAGACGTACGCCACGAGGTCGTGTTTACTTGTAGTCGACGCTATACGGCGCCAAGTTCCGACCGACAGATCAGTACACGGGATGATGGTGACGGCTGGTTAAATCCCCAGTCAGCAACTGCAGGGTATATAATTGATAACACGACATACGCGCATCCTCGTGGATTAGAGCAATGATATCGGATTGGCTCCCTTTTGATAGCTCTGGAGGGATGTCCGGGGCAGATTGCGCACGCGGCCTGACCTCTTGCTTCTTGTTCTGGAGCAGTTTAGCCTTCGCACGTCTGAGGGCAATTATTAGCACGGTCATTCGTTCAATATTAATAATTTACGAACCGATTCTGAAACCAAACTTGTGTTTGGCGCTCCTCCATGCCGAGCATGTCACTTATCTCTTTACGACGAGCCGCAGTGGGACTGCGCTCGACGGCGAAGAACTGCTCCAGATGGACAAGCTGGTCTGGCGTGACTCGCGACCGTTTGCGTCTCTCCCCGTCTGACTTTTTGGTGGTCGACGAGCGCTCCGGTCCCCAAGCAGGTTCTTTCTCTTTCTCCTCATCGGCATCGGGCAAATCCGAGCCGCTGGGGGAAGGACGAGCAGAGCTTATAGGCGTGTTGGGCGACTGAGATGTGGCTGAAGCCCGGGGTGAAGGCGAGGCAGACGCATCTGAACCGTGGAAAGAGCTAGGATCAATGTGGAGAGAAGCACGCTTTGCACGAGTATGGAACGCCTCTCTGGGTACCATTTCCTCGGCTATAATACTGTAATATCAGCAATAAAGTTTAGAGAATATTAGAATAAATGGAACGCACAGCTTCAAACAGATCCGCTGACGCGAACGCTAATGGGTACCAGATTTGTGAAAGCTACAGGCGTCCACGAGTGGGGATGAAAGACGTGACGGCACAGCCGGTGATATAGTATAAAAGTAGGATATTTGGCAACAAAAGTGTCCGCGCGCGTGCCAGATTAAATGATTGTGGTAAACCGGAGCTAAGGGAATAGAAGTGGACGCGACGTCTCAATGGTGATAGAACAGTGACGAAAGAATGTGAAGTGGCCTCTCGACCGATGCGAGTCAGGTTGGCGGTTCAAAATCCTGTTAGTCTTCGATCAGATCGAGGAATTGCCGAAAATGTTGATCATACGGATGAGAGGGTCTCTGTGCGTGGTGTAGGCGTGTTCTCTGAGACCCGTGAACACTGGCTACTGGGGGGAGGAATTCAAAAAAAGTTTGGACATGTAACTGTGACAAATGGAGACTGTGCGCAGAAGTCCCCAAGTTGAGAAAAGAAATGATCCGTGGACGTTCACGCACGCGGCAAGTTTTGTATGTCCAGGGTTCGGGAACCAGGGAACGCCCGATAGATCTCGGGAAGCTGAACAAGGTTTGTGGGAGGTGCTTATCTCAGTCAGGAAATTTACCTGGTGACCTGGCCGCTTCCCAGGAACGCGAATGTATCACTGGAGTATCATACGATATCCACGCGTCTCCCAGAGCTAATAGGCGCTAAGAAGCACTTGAAACGCGTCAAGCGTCTTCCCTCTGCAACAGGTTCTTCCAAGGTCTGAACCTTGCGTGTCTACGGGCGACGCCACCGTCTGAAAAGGCGACTGTTGCTAGCATGATGTATAAGACAAGCTCCCTGAAAGAGATCCAAATTTCCTTATTTGGTTAACGAGTTACGAAGGTGATGATCGACCCTTGCAAGAATATTGGACTTTTGTTCGTTTCCTTGTTGTCAAAGATTCTCATCTTAACGACTAACATAGACTCACGGGCACTGCTCCGCAGGTCAAGCAAAGACTAAAACTCTTCCGTCGTTCAACAATAGGCTGGCTGCAAGTGCATGTTTTCGTCTATATTGTTCTACAGACACCGAGCGGCCGTCGGAAAAGAACTTGAGAAGCCATTCAAACGTGATACGCTGATGAGCGGGACAAGAAAAGCCCAACAGTGCTCATCCCCAACAAAGGAAGTGTGAATTTGAGAAGAAGACGAAGGCGAGGGAGTCGAGTTCAAGGCCGATTCGGGTTCAAGCTTCAAGGCCTATTGGTTTCCGTGGTGAACGGTTAAAGATATTAAAGTTGACCGCGACCAACTGCGACAACGGGGTATGGATCCATGTGCTGCTAGACGACGAGATCTTGAGGACAAAAGGCCGATTCCACGATAGTTGGGAGACTAGAGCGTCCGTCAATGATACTCGGATTCACCTCCACTCCAGTGATCATGCATCATGCTATCAGAGTCACTGCCCTTTGATGGTCAAGCCTGGAATTGTTGTTCTTGTGCAAGGCCGCGCCACGACAGGAACAAGGAACAATGCAAGGGCACTTGAGGCGCTGCTGACTTGTCAGGATCCACCAACACCTGAAAATTTTGCAGATCTGAACCGCGCAAACCGTTTCTCGAAAGCCACCATCAGACCTCCTCGATGCGTCCCCGGGTAACGCCGACATGACCGACGTGGTTGAAAACTGTCAAAACCTGGTCGAGACAAAAAAGAAAGTACATCAAATTATACCGTATGTATACTTGCCTGCCTCATATACAAGCCCTTGGGACGATACTTACGCTCATAAAGAAAACAACAAACCAATAAAGAACGCAATGAACAAGAAGAGAAGAGACGACAACAGCCCTACCCACATAGAGCGGTTACCTTCGTACGCGCCGAAACGTCGTCGTCGATGAGGAGAAACCAGGTAGGAGCTTGAGGGTGGACTAATGTTCAGTAGCGAGGTCTCTTTGCATCCCTCTCATCATACCCTCCTGGACCATCGCCACGCTTGAGGTCGTTGCGATACCCACCAGCTGCGGCAAATCCGCCTCCTGGCGGGGCGAAGCCGCCACCGGGAGGACCACCAAACCCGCCTTGAGGAGGAGGGCCACCAAACCCTTGGTCACCTCCAAAGCCGCCGCCGCCTTGATATCCTATGCCTCCACCACCTCGGCCACCCCTGCAAAACGAGACGGTTAGGTACCAAAAAAATGAAACGAACAGTAGCCTTACCTGAAGCCGCCACCGCCTCCGTCGTGGTCACGACCACCATACCCTCGGTCTGGGCCACCACCGTAACCTCTATCAGGACCGCTGAACCCACGATCGGAACCGCCTCCATACCCACGATCCCCACCTCGGAAGCCGCCTCGGTCACCGAAACCACCACCACGGTCACCACCTCGGAATCCTCCACGGTCTCCAAATCCGCCGCCGCCACCGCGCCCTCCAAATCCACCGCCGCGTCCACCGCCACGGAACCCACCGCCACGATCGCCAAATCCGCGACCACCTCCGCCTCCACCAAATCCGCCGCGGAAACCTCCACGCGACGGAACCGCTGCGACTACTGGATCTGGCCGTTTCGGACGACCGCCAAGCCCGCCTCCTAATCGGCGAGGCTTCCAGCCACGGACGGTGCGACCGCGCTCGACGTCGACGAGTATCCGCTTGCCCATTATATGTAGGCCGTCCGATTCTTTGTAGGCAGCTAGATACAGAGTCGGCAAGAGTTAGTAGAGTTGTCAAAGCACCATACCTTTCATATCTCTTTCACGCTCGTAAACGACGAAAGCATACCCTCGGCTGCGATTCTTTTTGTCGCGTACTATCCGTACACGTTCAATAGTTCCATAACCTTCAAATTCGCGTCGTAGGTCATTTTCGTTGGCGCTTTTATGCTGCAAAATGCATGTCAGTACGTGTATGTCGATCACGATAAAAGTACGCACTAAACGTGATATGAACAGCGTTTTGTAGGGATCACCAACGGCTTCCGGGTCATCCGCAGGCTTATCTGTGAACGTACAACGTGAGTTCTGCCTAGCCACAATGGGAAATCAGCTCACAAGTTTCTTTAGCAATTTTGTATTCCTCCTCCTTCCGTTTCTTCCTGTCTTCGCGCCGCATTTCTCGCTTAATTTCCTCAGCATGCGTGAATACTGGTTCCTCGCCTTCCTCCATGGGCTCCCCGTTCTCGTTGGCAGCGAACAAGTCTCCCGTGGCCTTCTCCTTGATCTGTTCCAGTATAGGACCGACTCCAGTGACATTTTTATTGCGTATCCGGTTGATATCCCTGTCCAATGGTCGCGAATACGGCAGAGGCGGCCGTGGCGCAAATAGTTTGAGCAAATTGGGCGGCAAGAGATGGGTTCCAGGCATCGTGCCGTCGTCGTTGTGGTCAAAACTAAACACGAAAGCAAGCGATGCCGCAGTCAATTGAGACTCCGCTTGAAATCCGGTTTAGGTAATGATCGTTTCTGGAAATCCCTTAATGCTCCGTCCATGGCAAAGTTTGCGACGCGCCTCTTCAAGCGTCGCGAGTCCGTCGTTTTCGTCATACTTCTTTCATAATGCGCAATGGTTGGGACAGGCGCATGTCCAGAATAGGAAACACTCACTGAGGCTTCTCGGCGATCCAGCTGTCCTTCCTAATCAGGCAGCTTTCAAGCGCATCTCCATCGCCTCTCCATCCCAGTTGCTCGGTGTCTATGCCCAGCTATCCAAGTCACGACTTAGCATACTCATGGTGCTCTCCGCTATGGGTAGTGTAGCCGTCTCTCCCTTTCCCGTCACGGTCCCCACCCTCCTCGCCACCGCATTGGCACCGGACTGTGTTCTGCAGCTGCCAACACGTTCAACCAGCTCCAAGAAATACCATTTGACGCACAGATGGCGCGGACGCGCAATCGGCCTCTGGTACGACGAGCAGTAACGCCTTTGCACGCTTCAGCGTTTGGCATTGTAACTGGCGTTGCGGGTCCGGTCATTCTCTGGACCATGGTCAACCCCACTACGGCGCTCCTGGGTGCGGGAAACATCTTCCTGTATGCCGGCGTATATACTTGGATGAAGCGCAAAAGCATCTGGAATACATGGGTCGGATCAGTGGTCGGCGGTATACCACCACTCATGGGCTGGACCGCGACGGGCGGTCACTTGATTCCAGCCCAGATGCATCTTTTCTTGCCATGGGCACCTGCGTTCGACTTGTCTCTCGTCGACAATATCCTCTCTCCCTTCGCCCTGTTCATGCTTCTATATACATGGCAATTCCCTCACTTCAACTCTCTATCTTATGTTGTCCGCGGTTCGTACGCCCAAGCAGGGTATCGCATGCTTTCCGTGCTCGACGTACGCAAAAACGCGACTGTCGCGCTACGCTATGCATTCCTTATGATACCGTTGTGTTCCATAGTCTTCCCTCTCTCCGGATTGACGACATGGGCATTTGCTCTGACTTCCCTCGTTCCCAATGGTATCTTTGCAGGCGCTACGTATCAATGGTGGAAGCACGGGGGCGAAAAACACGCACGAGCTGCGTTCCGACATAGTCTTTGGCAGCTTCCTGTGGTTCTGGGCTTGATGATGATGCACAAGAACGGTATGGATTGGACCAAGTGGCTGGGCTTGAAGAAGGAAGAACAAGTAGATTTACATCTAATGAACAGTCTTAAATAATTCGTGATGACCAGTTGAACTTCATTTATGGTTGACAGTCCAAATGGGAAATAAAACAAATTTCCGTGATACTCTTGTACACCACAACCCGAGGAATAAGCGCAAGTTGAAATACCGTGATACTTGGTTGATACTATTGACACCTTTCCGAGGACGATAGAAGCACTCCAACAGATGAGCCTGTATTTTTTAATTCCCGGCAACCACAAGGCTCGGAGGCAGAGATCGGACTAGAGATATTTCATGCATCTGCACCCGTCAGGAACTTGGTCTCCGAGATAGAGTGCCCAACAGCCGGGATCATGACAACATCCGACATGTCTAAGCGAACTGAGTACGACAACGAATGCTGGCATTTCTTTCCCTGAAGCCTTCAGATATCAGGTGCACGATGGATTCAATAGCTCGGGGCCAACTGAATTCAGATAGAACGGGGACCATGCAAGATGTCATGAAGATGGACAGCAAGAATAGAATCCGTTGAAGGTGAGTAAAGGATGGATGCAAGATAAGTTAGTCTGTTCAAGGTTCGCTACATGACAAGCATGAGAGTCTGAAGACAATTACGAGAGAGTGAACCCATACGTTCGGGACGCTGAATAGAAAAGGACGAAATAATACGGTCCAAAACTTGAGAAACAAGTTGAGTTTGAGTATGCAAATTGCAGACGAAACCTACTCGTCATGAAGCCGCCTTGTGCTTTGCTGCCTTGGCAGCCTCCCGTCTCTTCTTTATAGCATCCAGTTTGTTTTTCATCACCGTCACTTTCATATCCGCATCCTCCTGCGCTCTTTCCTCATCCAGTAATCGGTCCATAATGAGCTCCCGCTCGTCCTGCGCTTTCCGCCTCCTCAGCTCCTCCTCATCTACCGTTTCCTCAACAGCTTCTGCCTGCTCTTGTGGCGGGAAACCTTCGGGAACCTCTGGCGCCATAACAGGTTCCGCAAACACCGTAGCACTCTCATACGTCTCGTGGAAATCGGGCGCATTGATCACTTCACGCTGGAACCGTGTCCATTCATCGTCAAGCACCGCGGCGCATTTTGAGGTGGGTCTGGTGGAGACGCGTCGCCTGTTTCGTCCGCCATGTCCATGGTCGGAGCACGTGTAGGATCTGAGAAGAAATCTGCAGGGAACCCGCCCACCGCGTTCGGCTTTGCCTTTTTGGGCTCGGGTTCGCCCATCTCTTCGTCCTCATCTTCGTAGTCCTCTTCCACTGCCTTGCGTTTTCCCAAAGAGACAGCCTTTTGCTCCTCCCGAATCCTCTCTTCCTCCTTTAGCCGTGCGACGGTTGTTCGATGTGCTTTGCTGCCGAGATGGCCTTCCCAAGCAGAGCTATGTTTGACTAACGTTCCGCAGGCAGAGCAACGAAGCTGGCCCGAAGAGGAGTAAGACGCCAAAGGGTGATTTACGCGCGCCTCTTGTCGCTTCGCCTTCAGCAGAGCCCGTACGTCCGCCATGAACGTTTCTTGTGAGTACTTGGCTTACCTAACCAGTCAAGTGCGATCGCGTTATTCTTAGGGTTAGGGCTTGAACCGACCTTGTCGGTTCAAGAATATAACAAAAGTTCGCATGATGTACAGAGACGACATGTCTGAATGGTAATTGGACATTAGAACGACACTAAAACAACCTCGCTATCCTGAATATTAAAACCATTGGCCACCTGGATATCATCAACTTCCAGCTGGCCTTGTACCCTGCCATCAAGTGTTTCGTACGTCTGTCCACCCCATTTCAAGCCTGATACATCGTCTGACAGCCTATAAGTTCATTTCACTTAAGCATCTTCCACGTATAATGCAAAGTGAACACGTACCCGATAGCCAGCCGCTTCACATGCGCCTTCGCCGGCTTGGTAGTCGAACTCCTAGAAAAATCAAGGCCAACGTGAATGACCGACCGTGTTGCATTTGAGAAATGTGCCCGTGAGTTGATGAACACAGCCCTTGCGAGTATTCCATGCTCATAGAAGGCGTAACCCGCTAAGCGCGTATTGTCTATTGAGAGCTCGACGGCTTGGGCACCGCCTGTTTTCCCAATGGCCTCCCCCGCAATCACTGCAGCATAATATTGCGGCTGTACATGGGGAGGAAGAGGTGCTGGCAATGGCGAGCCGTAGAGCGTAGAACGAGTCAACTCGACGGGTTGTATCTAGAGGGAACTCAGACAATCGTTTGATGTAGTGTTAAGTGGAGCTAACCAGATTATACTTGTACCCGACGCCTTCGTGAAAGAATAATCTGGATATTCCTAGCTGTGTTCTGTCCGATATCCGTCAATGGCGGATGGCGAGCTCTGAAGTCTAATGGACTCACGCGAACAGAGCGTAATCAAGAGTCCAAAGCGCTGCTCCAGCAGTATTACTAACGCCTGGAGCTCCCTAAAATGTTCCAGCATGAACTGCCCATACACGCGTTGAAGGAGTACTCACATGGCACGAGTAACTATTAGTTTCTCCCAAAACATACTCAAGACCCTTCGCATGCGTTGCCTCATATCCGGTCCAAATATCGACAATTACTTCGAATAGTCGCTTTCGTCATGAGATCTTGCAACAGTCCACCATTTCCAGAACAAAACGATCCTGAGTACCGGTGCTCGGAGAAGCTTCACCCACAGTCAACCAACTCCTCGATCAGAAGTAGAAGGGAACCTACGAAGTAATGAATTGTCCAGGGCCAGAGTCGAGAATCCCAGCGGCGTAGATCGCTTGAGGAGAGAAGTCTCCCGTAGTGTGGGACGAGCCTGCGAAGCCGCCGACCAGGAACTTGATATGCGATGTAGAGCTAATCCCAGCCACCTGAGATACATTCGCAGCCATTTTTTCCAGCTTCGTAGAAGATCATCAGCACTTTCCTCCCATGAGATCGGGCTACTTGTTGACGTACTCAGCAGTATAGTTGACAGGACTATAGTTGCTCGGGCGCAAACCGTTATTCCTGTACAGGTCTGCTTCATTTCCCAGCTCGATGAAATCAAGAATCACGTCTGCGCTTTTCATTTCCTGGCTCTTGAAAGCTTTCACAAGTGACTGAGCCTCGCGGACGGCATTCGTTATATTGTTAGCACCCAAATTTAAGCCCCATGTAACGCGCGTGCCTGTTCGGATCGTTGTTATTGCCTTAACACTGGGAAGGAACCATCGCGCACCTGCTGGTAGGAATTGAGCAGCCTGGTAGTACCCATCACCTACGCTGATGTTAGAGCCTCTGGGTACGGAACAGTTGATGAGGGTTCGGGAAATGTGGCATTCGAGAACTGAAAGCAACAGAGTGAGATTATATCGGGAGCTTATTCATCGTACCTGGATACTTGGATTAAATACGGTGTGGTCTTCACTGTCTGCACCAATCCTAATCTGGGGTGCCACACCCGTAAGGGCCTTCAAGTTGTCCAGAACGTTGTACGTGAACTGGTTTCGGGACGATGTGCCTGCCCATCCGTCCACCTGTCCTGCTCATGGAGAAGGAACAATGACGGCGATATGGTGGGGGCTTGGAAGGAGCAGAGAGTGATAGAGTTACAACTGCAGTCGAACGTGACTGCACGGAAGTCAACCACAAGAGAACACGCTTGGGAAGAGTTGCTGAACTCTCATGGTGACCGGGGAACCAGTGGCGACTAGACTCTAGAAAGAAAGCCCTCCTGGTCATACTTATATCGAAATATGGATCCTGTGATCTCATTGTAAAGCGTAAGAAGAGCGAAGCAGGCATGGACGTTTCTTGCAAGTGCTGGGCTTACATAACGAACGTCTTAGGGTTAGGGCTTGTGATCGTGGCGCTCATCTGTCAATGGTTGCATCCAATATAATCAATTCTTTATGTAGGTGATTAGAAACAGCCTGTCCCAATCGTCAGAACAAGAAACAGAAGAGACTTATGAGAACGACAGTAAGTCCGCCTCGCTATCCTGAATGTTAAATCCATCGGCTACCTGGATATCTTCAACCTGCAGCTGGCCTTCAGCTCTACCATCAGATGTCTCATAGGTCTGTCCACCCCAAGTCAATCCGGACACATCATCTGTGAGTCTGCCGGATATAATGATTCAGAGTTGTCAACATACAGCATGATTTTACAAGACACGCACCCGATAGCCAGTCTCTTCACATGTGCCTTTGCCGGCTTTGTAGTTCCAGAAGAATCGAATCCAACATGATTAACCGAACGCGTCGCATTCGCAAAGTGCGCTTGCGAGTTGATCAACACGGCTTTCACCAGTGCCCCATGTTCGTAAAAGGCGTATCCTGCCAAACGTGGGTTGTCTATTGGAATTTCAACTGCCTGCGTGTTGCCGCTTCTCCCGACAGCCTCTCCTGCAACTACTGCAGCATAGTACTGCGGTTGCACATGGGGAGGAAGAGGCGCCGGCAGCAGGGAGCCGTCGAGAGTGGAACGGGTCAGTTCGATGGGCTGGATCTGAGAAGAACTCAGCCAACTTGTCTGACGAAGTGTTTTAGGACTGACAAGATTATATTTATAGCCAACGCCTTCGTGAAAGAACACCCTGGATATGCCTAGTTGCTCTGTCCGATATCACTAGTCAGCGCTGAGCGGCGGGCTGTGACAACTGCCGGACTCACGCAAAAAGAGCATAGTCCAGGGCCCATAACGCTGCTCCGGCAGTGTTACTGGTTCCAGCTGCTCCCTGAAAAGTGCTTAGACCGAAATCGCTCACAGAGCAAAGGGACGCAAGTACATGGCCAGGAATGCTATTCGTTTCTCCCAAAACATACTCGAGACCCTTCGCATGCGTTGCCTCTATATCCGGTTCATAGATAGACAAGTTGCTTCGAATAGTCGCCTTCGTCATAAGATCCTGCAAAACTTCACCATTGCCAGAAAATGAAAATGACGAATAGTGGTGTCCAGAGAAACTTCACGTCCCAAATCAATAGCATCATGATCACTGAAAGGAAACTTACGAAGCGATCGACTTCCCGGGTAAAGAATCAAGAATACCAGCAGCGTATATCGCTTGAGGAGAGAAGCCTTCCGTAGTATGAGATGAACTAGAGAAGCTGCCCACTAGGAACTTGATGTGCGACGTAGGACTGATCTCAGCCACCCGAGATACATTAGTAGCCATGTTTATCCAGCTTCCCAGAAGACCGTCAGCACTACCCTTCTTCAATGACGCCTGACTTACTCGCTAGTATAGTTGACAGGACTATAATCACTCGGCCGCAACCCGTTGTTCCTGTACACGTCCGCTTCATTTCCCAGCTCGATGAAATCAAGAATCACATCCGCAGTTTTCATTTCCTGGCTGTTAAATGCCTTCACAAGTGACTGAGCTTCGAGAACGGCATTTGTGATATTGTCAGCGCCCAGATTCAAGCCCCATGTTACATGGGTGCCTATTTGGAAAGTCATTCACTGTGACATGTAAACGAAGAGACCATGACGCACCTGCTGGTAAGAACCGGGCAGCTTGGTAGTACGCATCGCCTACACTGATATTAAGTGCTTCCGGATACGGAAAATCAACCGTGGGATCAGGAAATGTGGCAGTCGAGAACTGAAAGCAACAAAATGAAATGAGACCAAGAGCCTATTGACCGTACCTGGACACTTGGATCGAACACAATATGGTCTTCACTGTCTGCACCAATCCTGATTTGCGGCGGCACACCTGTAAGGCCCTTCAAGTTGTCCAGAACGTTGTACGTGAACTGGTTTCGGGACGTTGTGCCTGCCCAATCCGTCCATCTGTCCTGCTCAATGGACAACGAGATCAGTGACGGAGATATGGTGGGCGCGTTGGAAGGAGCGGAGAGTGATATAGAAGTCCAGTAACAGTGGAGAGTGACTGCGCGGAGGTTAACAACGAAGAGAGCACGCTTGAAAAGAGTCGAAGAAGTCTCATGGTGACTAGTAGGGAGTATGCTTTCGAAACAAAGCCTTCGTCGGGATACTTAAACCGATAAATGAGCCCTGTGAACTTGTAATGAAAGCGAAGCAATGCGATTCGTGGCCATACAGAAACGGAGCACGAGAATCGTGTTCAATAGGATTTCCACATGCAGAGAATCAGAACTTGGAGAGACTTTTCGGATTCGACACGAGTCTCGCACCGTGTAAAAAGTTGTAATTGCAGGTGACCACAACAAGGGAACATTCGCGCATGGTACAAAATGATCTTACCTCATTGGAACGAGACAAGTACAGCTTCAGTTTGTGTTATGTTGAACCCGATATCGATCGCAGAGGACCTGAAGGTGACCTCCAACGCGTCCATTACTTGTTTCGTATGTCTGACCACCCAGGTCAGTCCCGCAACGTCAACCGCTTGTCTGTGAATGTAGGTGGTCAACTTTTCACTTTCAACGACACACACTTTATATCCAGCCGTTTGACGACCAGCTTCGTACGCCCAATGCTCGCAAATTCAAGGTCTAGTATACTAGAACGCGTCGCATTCCCGAAATACGCTTCAGAATTGATGAAGACGGCCCGAGCGAGATGACCGTGCTCATAGAACGCGTACCCTGCCAGGCGAGGGTTGTCGATCTCAAGTTCAATAACCTGCGTAGTACCGCTCTTTCCAGTCGCTTCAGCAATAATGACTGTAGCATAATATTGTGGTTGAACATGGGGCGGAACCGGTTCAGGAAGAGGAGATCCGTCCACGATGGAACGAGTCAGCTCAGCCGGTTGAATCTTGCTCAGTTTTGAGTACCTTCATTATGTTGTGCACATGAGTTACGCTTACGAGACTATACTTGTAGCCGATGCCTTCGTGAAAGACGTTCGAGACTCCAGTTTGTGTTCTACAAAAAAAGGAACACGAATAAGCACTATGAAAGTACTGTTGAGACATCACTTACGCGAATAGAGCGTAATCCAATGTCCAGAGTGAAGCACCCCCTGAATTACTGACGCCCGGGGCACCCTGCAGATGAGGGTGAGCGCACTGAACACAAACTGATTAGTGCAAACTTACATGACAAGAATATCTATTCGTCTCGCCGAGGACATAGTCCAAACCCTTGCATGAGTCGCCTCTATGTCTTCAATAAAGATGGATAGATTCCCTTGAATTGTCGATTTTGTCATCAGATCTTGCAGGAGACCACCACTGCCGCCACAAAATGATCCAGAATATCGGTGTTGTGAAATACTAACGCGAGTCAACGAAAATGATGAGCTTCGAAAACGGGACTCGTTACGTTTTAATGAACTTTCCCGGGTCTGACACAAGGATTTCAGCGTCGAAGACTGCTTGTGGCGAAAAAACGATCACAACGTACTCGGCAGTGAAGTCTGCAGCAGTGCAGTTGGGAGAGCACAGGCCGTTGTTTCTATGAAGGTCGGGTTCATTTCCCAACTCGATGTGGTCAAGGGTTACGCCTGCTGCCTTCACTTCCTTGTTAGCGAATGCTTTGACAAGTGATTTGACTTCCAGGATAGCCTTCGTGAGATTGTTAGCGCCTAGATATAAGCCCCATGTCACGCGCGTGCCTGTATGTCTTTGTGAGATACGAGGCTATGAGCGAACCATAGAGTCCGGTCCGTACTGTCACCTGCACAAGAACGAAGACAGCGCGTTATGCAGCCCTTTTCACGGGGACCAAAAAGTCCCTCCATGTCATTGCGATGAGGCGAGTCAGATGACGGTTAGGCCAAGGCAAACGGACCGTCTGGGAATAGACACTCCCCATGACGGTGAGCACTTGAACGTTCATGAACGTTTTCGGCAAGTTTCGGTTATTGCCATATTTCCATAATCGGTGTTTGTCAGCTCTGGGCATGCCTTCCAACTCCATCTGCCGTGTCATCGAGGATGCAAAGTACGAGGCCAGAGAAAAGCGCGCGACGCGGGATACACCGCCGCCATGGATCACCGTCAAGCTCATGGTCCCCATAACCTTTGGCATCATGGTCTACGCTGCATATGTCTACATTGGCCGGCTCTGTGTTCCTGCCATCCGACAGCGTAGCAGCGTTCTTGACAGAGGCGGAGGCAGTGAGTGGTCACAGCGCGTGGTGTACCTTTTCTGACGGTTATAGTCGCTCTCCTCGTCGTGTTCAGTCCGCTCTTACTCTGGATGGTTTGGGCGTACGTTGTAGTAAGTGCACTGTCGTCGGTGTGAACGTTGCTGACGGCACCAAGGTCGTGTTGACGCCGCCGGGATTTGCCAAAGATGTACGTGTGCCAGTACATTGTCCTTCCTCGTCTCATACCTTGCGCAGCATGTCCCAAAATGCCCGCCGCCACTACCGGGACCAGTTCAGAATGGGCCTCCCTTTGTACCCACCAATGGCGACCTGGAATCTGGGACCATGAACAATCCAGCCCGCATCAGCACTGCTGGAAGGGTGGACAGCATCGGGGGACCTTCGTACGAGGATCTACAACTCCGGACCCCTCTTGGATCTCATGAACGCCACGAGTCTAATGACGCTCCCAATCCTCCTCTCGACGACAAAAGCATATTGAATTTACGTATAAAGATGGCCATGATGAACGTCGAACGAAGACCTCCAATCACTCCCGTCCTCCTGCCGGAATTTCGCTACTGCATGAAGGACGAACTGGTGAAACCCTACCGTGCCCACCATTGTCGGATCTGCGGAACTTGCGTCCTGAAATACGACCATCACTGTCCATGTAAGTTTTCCTCCAAAATAAATTCACAGTCTTCTCATAACCATTATTAGGGATCGGACAATGTGTGGGTGCCAGAAATCACAAGGTGTGGATTAATTTTTTGCGCAGGCCGAATCTGGTCTAACTCATAGGTGCAGTTCTTCGTCAACTTCAATCTAGCCGCAATGGTATTCACCGCCTACACGTTTGGCACATTACTGGCTTACACTGTACGCGGTGGAGATGATGATTTGGACGTGCAACAAATCGTCATTATCGCTTTGTGAGTCCTTCCGTAACGTTTCGCTCGCATTCTGAACAACCTGTATCCAGGAGCGCTCTGTTTTTCATTTTCACATTTTCTCTGTTCGTATCGCATTGCCACCTGCTGTATCTCTCACAATCCACTGTTGAGAGCATGCGCGATCGCACGATGAAGGATCGTGAGAGTCATGTTATGAACGATGCATTAGGTTTTTGTAACCTAAGGTGACGACTCTGCTCTATTCACCAACAGATGCTGATATACGCCTTAGAACCAAACAGGAGCTGAAACGGTCGTGGGATGAGGAATGGGGTCGTATTGGAAAGGAGGGCAATATGTGGTGGCTTGAGTCAGGTCGCAAAGGCTGGGAAGACACCATGGGGACGTGGTGGGTCGGCTGGATATTTCCGGTTGGAAGGGGTTTGTCGGACGGATTACATTACACGCCTAATCCAAGATTCGACCAGGAGGGCAGGTGGCGGCGTAGGAAGGATTGGCCTACCCATTTGCGATGACGTTGTCAGCTATTGCACACTTCTATGGACATGCTTGCACCTAACTTATTGTATCATGATGTATAATCTCCACTGTGGCGCCCATGAATCCTACACTTAGAACAGGAACCTATGTGAAATGAGAGGGGTGTATCTCAGTGACTGTATTCCAAATGTTTTCACATTTTTCGTTTTACTGGGCTAATTCGACTGTACAAACAATAAAGAAGCTCAAAGTATGGGGAGCAATAAACAACGGCGAAAGTCCGTCTGCCAATTGCAGCAACGTCCTCTCAGACATGCACCTCGGCAACCTGAGCAGTAACACCTTGCACATCGGAGTCTTCGCCTTCGGACTTATCTCCTTTTTTGGCGGCGGCGTTGGCGAAACTAAACGAGGGCCTGACGTTAGCAACTGGGGCGGCCCGAGCATGCGCGGCCTTGGGCGAAGAAGGCGTCGCCGAAGCAGGAGGAGTGTTTGTCCTACTGATGGGCGGGCGTTCGCTAGCATTGCGCGAGTTGGTACGCGACATCGAGAATCGGTCTTTCTCTTTTTCGAGCTTCTCAAGAACTTCTTGTTCACGAGAGGTGACGTCCACAGGTCTGTGAGAATACAGCAGTCAGAACAGAGTCGAGATTCTTAGCCGACGAATACAAACCTGGCTGCTCCGAAGGGGTTTGAACGACTAGTAGGAATAGAGGCGCTCGGGGTGGGTCCAATTTTCGGTGAAGACAATGGGCTCGAAGTTCCAGAAGCGCTGCCACTTCGGGGGAGGAGTTCTAATTTACGGCGCATTTGCGGAGTAGGTGGGGTTGAGTTCGAGGCTACACAAAGATCGGTTGAGCATCAAATATCAAGGAAGTCAAGCAACATACGGGAGGTACTACCTCTTTCAGGACGCTTGGCGCTACGCCAATCCGACTCTTCCACGACGGGATCCCTTGGTGGTCCCATATCGCCTCGCGGCGGGCCCATATCGCCACGGCCTCGGGCGCTACCAAATCTGCTCCCGCTTTCTTCGCTCGGTGCTGCAGCTTTGAACTTGCTGCCCATGGTCCATTTATCCTCCCGGTCGGCGGCACCTGACGACTCAAAAGCAGAATCCTTTCTACGTCTACTGCCCGGTCCATCGTCGGCAGCCGGAGCCCGTGTCGACATGTTGGATCTCCAGTCACTAGGCCCCTCAGATATATTCGGTAGCCGATCGTCAGTGCGGGGTCCATCGAATCGACGCCGTGAGGAATCCCGGGAAGGGAGGTCAGGCAAAGGTCCGTCTCGTCTCCATGGGTTATCAAATTTGCCCTCGTCTCCCCCTCCGAATCCGGAGCGCTCCTTGGCTGTAATCAAGTCAGAATGAGTGCATTCAGCCGGCGATGGGATACTGACGTGGCTCGGCAACACTGACACGAATAGTTCTCCCTGAGAAGCTCTGGGTCATTGTTAGTACGCCGCAGTGGGACATGGGCGTGGACGTACGGATCCGCTTCGCGCTAAAGCCTCCTTGAGGCCCTCGAGATCTTCCAGTTCGACATAACCAAAACCCTTGGGCTTCTCGTCTCTATCCCTGATTATTTTCGCGGACTTGGGCTGAGGAGATATGAATATCGCAGTAGATGCATTGCGGCTTGTGCACACCAACCTTGCAAGAGCCGAAAAAGTCTTCAAGCTCCGCCTCAGTCAAATCAAAAGCCAAGTTTCCGACAAAAGCCGTGTACGGTGGCTGCGTCGGAAGAGGCAGATCTTCACGGGGCGGACCAGACATGCGATCCGCTGCAGCCTATCATGAGCATCGGGGCGGTAACAGAGAACAAACGCACGCACGGCGAGAAGATAAAAAGTCGTCCCTTCCCCCGCGTCTGTCGCCGAGTCGGCCTTGATCATCATCGGTCCTTCCAGAGGCTGCCAGACGAGCATGAGACGGTCAGATGTTGTACAGCGCACAGAAAGCTTACGAGCGGACGGCAAATTGTCCATTTCGTCGGCCCATGATCCCAGCGCTGAGAATGATCAATCAGTTCCAATTAAGCGCGTGCCAGCTGTGATTTACTCACTGTTGTCGCCTAGAAACTCGTTGAGCGACACTTTCTTTCCTTTTTTCGGTGCTGTCGATGGCGACGGTTAGTATAAAACGGGCAGCAAATAATGTCAACATACGCATGATGTAGTCCTGACCAAGTTACTTAGTTTGATGGGTCTGAAATTTTGGTGTCCAGAGCTTTGCTTCTGTTTACGAGAAATATGTCCGTTCCGGCGGTCCGCATAACCAACTCAAACTCAACCGGCCATGGAAATATGGATAAGAAAACCTGCACACGCCTTGAAGGCGGCGCAAGCATGGGCATTAGTACGTGAATACAACATAGTGCTCTAACTCCGAGGTAGGTGGAAAAAACGTGGATATAATTTAAGCCTTTCCAGCAAACATTTTTTTGATGGCCTCAGTAGAGTACGATTTTGGTCGCTCAAGAGCTGTCAAAATGTCAGATGGCTATCAGAGATACGAGGAGAAGGCACTTACGAGCACCGAGAGCACGATCCCAAATCAGCTGAGCAGCAACACCGAAGGCACGGGAAACACCGAACAAGACCGTATAGAACTGCATCTCCTTCAAACCGTAGTGAGTCAGAAGAACACCGGAGTGGGCATCGACATTCGGCCACGGGTTCTTCGCTTTGCCAGCCTTAAGAGAGCATTAGCCGGTGATATTGCTAGAAAGCAACACGACTCACCTCAAGGAGAATGTTGGGCACAATCTCGTAGATTTGACCGACAAGCTTGAACAACGGGTCACTTGGCAGGTGCTTGAGAGCGAATTCCCGCTGAGCAGTGTAACGGGGGTCAGTCTTCCTGAGCACGGCGTGGCCGTAACCGGGAACGACTTTGCCGCCCTTGAGGGTGTCCCAGACATACTGCTTCACTTGCTCATCTGTAGCGTTTTCGCCAATGGTGGACTGCATCTTGTTCAACCATATGAGAACCTCCTGGTTGGCCAATCCGTGGAGAGGACCGGCAAGACCATTCAACGACGCGGCGAATGCAAGGAAGGGGTCAGAGAGTGCGGAACCGACCAACTTGCCGGTGTGCGCAGACACGTTTCCACCTTCATGATCACTTGCGCGGCAGGTTAGTCAAAGTAACCGGGTAGAAAAATATCTCGCTTTACCTGTGAATAGTGATGTACAAACGGAGTAATTCGGTGAAGGCTTCATTGTCACCGAAGCCAAGGAGGTTGGCCAAGTTGGCAGAGTAGTCCTTGGACGCGTCGATGGCAGGAAGTTTGCCCTTGCCAAACACGTTGCGGTAAATGCGACCGGCAATATTAGGAAGCTTGGCGATCCTGTAGGGGAAATCATATTCATGACGTCAAGAAACGCAAATCATGCAACGCGTCGAATGCTTACAGGTCCATGGAGTCCTCGAAAGTTGGGCCCCAATATTCCTTCTTATTGATTCCATTCTGATAGGCTTGGGCGAACGCGGAGTTGTGGTTGAGCTACGTAATGGCAGAAGTAAGACGACGCGTGATGTTAAGTCATAGATGAGAGAACATACAGCCGTAACGGCCAAACTGAATTGGCTCATGGGATGCAGCGTCGGAGGGCATCGGTCCAGAATCTCTTCGACAAACTCAGGGATAGCAGCGCGCGCCGCCCAATCCTTGGACAGCTCAGTGACCTGCTCCTGCGTGGGGACCTCTCCTGTGAGGAGGAGCCAGAAAAGAGCTTCAGGAAGGGGCTCAGAACCGCCGGGTGCCTTCGGAAGGAGCGCCTGGCACTCGGGGATTGTCTTTCCACGGAAACGGATACCCTCGTCTACAGTATTTCCGATGAATGCACGAAGGGAAGCAGTTAATTAGATGTCGTACCAGCGTCCAGAACGGAACCCTCCCAGATGAGAGCCGGAAGACCGCGCATACCACTGCAGGTCGCGTGAATGGGCGCGTACTGATGGTGGAAGTGACAACTCACCCGTATAGCTGGTCTACCACCACGGGCCCAAAGGACTTTTTGCCGTGCTCAGCACGAGCAGCCTTGACCTGTGTACGAGTGAGTCGTTGACGAGGAGGGCTGAAGGACTGAAGCAGACGTTTTCGAGCTCCTGGGGAATGAGCTGAGCCAAACGCTCCTTTAGGGCACTCTGCGTCGAGGCCGTTGTCGAGAATCGGGCCGAGGCACATGCTGTCCTCCCCACAGATTGACGAGACTGGAGAACGCGGTCAGTAGTGGAGAAAAGTAGAACGAGCTGGAGACGTACCAGTTGCAACAGAGAGCGAGCTTGGAAGGCCATGGTGGTGTGAAGGAGAGTTCAATCGGCTCAAAACGCCGAGTACTTAAACTTTTGGGGGCATCCCGACTTTTTACGCTGGCACGTAATACCACGTGATCCCTCCGCAATCTGCCGGCCGCTCGCAACCTCGGACCGATCCAGTGCACGCTCATTCAATCTCTACAACAATTTTTGAATGGGAAAGCGAAAACGAACTGACGCGAGCACTGAGCAGTCGGCTAATAATGCTGGTGGATCCTCATCGCTGTTGCCACAAGTAGGCCATATCTCGTTACTTGTTGCTCACTTGATTTTTTCGTGATCTTTAGAAACGCTTTTACAGACAGCGCGCCCATGCCAATCCATTCTCTGATCATGCTCTTGACTACCCAAAATCCCCTCGGCATGTCGATTGGGACAGCCATTACCCCTCCTTTACCGGCTCTGGCAAGGTGCCAGCTTTCGCCGACGTTGGATGTGGGTTCGGCGGACTCTTGATCTCTTTGGCTCCTCTCTTTCCCGATACTCTCATGCTGGGTCCGTTCATTGCTCACATCCCGACATGATCGTCCTGATGACCGTTTCAGGTTTGGAAATCCGCGTACAAGTGTCACAGTACGTCCAGGATCGCATCAATGCTCTCCGTGTTGCTGCCAAGGAGCAAAAGGACGGAACTGTCGACGAAAAGGCCCACTACCAGAACGTCTCTATTGTCCGCGCCAATGCCATGAAGTTTCTTCCAAACTATTTTGGGAAACATTCTCTCTCCGCACTTTTCTTCCTTTTCCCCGATCCCCACTTCAAGTCCCGCAAACACAAGGCACGCATCATCTCCCCCACACTCCTAGCCGAGTATGCATTTGTCCTCCAGCCGGGCGGAATCGTATATACGATAACTGACGTCAAGGATTTGCACGAATGGATGAAAGCTCACCTTGAAGGTTTCCCTTTATTCGAGGCTGTGAGTGAGGAAGCATTACGCGCCGAGGGAAAGGGTCCAGTTCTGGATGCTGTCTACACGAGCACCGAAGAGGGTAAAAAGGTTGAACGGAATAAAGGTGACAAGTGGTTAGCTTGTTTCCGGCGGATCCAAGTACCGCGAGAATAATCAGCGCGCGTAACAGTGTGTATCTTTATGTTGTAACCTACTGTACCATAGTCAAGTAGCGTGCATGAAGCTATTCATAAATCATTTGGATAGTTCAAAATCGACGAAGCACCAGGGCATTCAATATTCATTCATCGGGTCATCTTCTTTATCCCCTGTCGGGGGTGCAGCGGACTGCATAGCGGAAATGAGAACTCCTGTTCGAGAGCGGACAGCCGCGCGCATCTCTTTGTGTAGTATCCGGCCTGCCTCACACGCTAACCGAAAAATCTCTTCGAAGCGATCCACATGCAGCCGAGTCTCCATCGTAGCCAAAGTGACTTTTCCCGAGCCGGGCATTGTGGCTACGGTTATATGTGGGATGTCGTTTTCTTCTAGCGTCGTGAGATCGAGCATGGGGGAGGTAGAATGCACGCCGCCCGTCACAGCGCACACAAAGTCATACAGCGGTATCCCTGCGCTAGCAAGCGCAAGAGTGGTGGCGTTTATGCACGCTTGAAGGAGACCACCGTCCTGTTGGAGCACTTGTACGAAAATGTCGATTTGTGAACGAGGATAGAGCGTTGTTTGAATGACAGGTTCAAACGTGGATTTTATTGTGGCGGCCATTTCGAGGATCCGTCTGAAAAATAGTATGTTGGATGGAGATGCCGAGTTTAGATTACTTACTTGTCTCCGCGCGACCTTTTTCGCCGTTCGCCGGTACTGAAAGACGCGATACTCAGTTCGACATTTATGTTGGCCCGATCATAGATGGTTTGGGATCGCATCTTGGCTTCCCTTGGCCCGAAAACAGACACGATAACTTGAGTGAGACCGTGGCTAACGAGAGCAGAGCCATCAGCGGTGCCCTGCTGGGACAGGTCGATGACCATGTCGCGCAGCTCAAACTGCTTGCGGCCATCTGAGCGAAAACCGCCTTCGTTAAGTATTTCGACGCGCGAGCTCTATTGAGAGCATTAGAAAACCGGATCTGTCAAAGAAGAACACTCGCCATTGCTGTGGTCGTGATCAAAGCGCGGAATGGACACGGAATGGTGACAGGCGCGTCTGATTCCTCTTTCGGTCCCTGCCGTAATAGGGAATGGACCCCTAACAGGATCACTTGAACCCCCCGTCAAAATCCTGAATTTTCCTTCAGTTACCACCACCACCATCATGCCTGACACCGCCGCTGATATTTCCGTGCCACTCTCAATCCTTGACACGGATCTCTACAAGGTTTGGATATCGTTTAACATCCTATATTGACTCAGTCATAACATTTCTCGTAGTTGACCATGCAACAAGCCGTGTTACATGTTTTCCCCGATATTCCTGCGACTTATCGCTTCACTCTGCGCGACAAATCAGTACTCTTCACGCCAAAATTCGTGGAGACCCTAAAGGCCGTGATCTCCCGTAAAATTATCGCGTCCATTACCTTATCATATCAACTGATGTGCGCCACATAAGGTTTTGCCGATATCACGCTCACTTCATCCGAACACGAATGGCTCAAGGAACAATGTCCCTATTTCTCTCCTGCGTATCTGGATTATCTCGCCAAGTACCGGTTCAAGCCAGAACAAATTGAGATTACCTATATCCCTTCTCCTAAAGACAGTGAGCGTGGTGCTATTGATATAGTGATGTCTGGCCCTTGGGTTGAAACCATGCTTTGGGAGGTCCCTATTCTCGCATGCATCAGCGAGGCATACTTCGACGTGATCGAAACCGACTGGACTTATGATAAACAAGAAGGTATTCCTCGTTCTTTTGTCTCAATGTAAGAATGCTCACAATCCACCGCAGAGATCGCGTACGATAAAGCGAAGCGCTTGATAGAAGCCGGCTGCGTGTTTATGGAATTTGGCACTCGTCGAAGACGAACATTCCGTGCACAAGATATCATGATCACAGCAATGCTGCGCGCCAGTAAAGACATTCAGGGAACCGGCCGGTTGATGGGAACGAGTAACGTCGGTGTTTCTATTCGGCATTCATCGCACCGACGCTTCTCTTATCACTATCCAGGTTTACCTCGCCCAAAAACATAATCTCACACCACTGGGAACCGTTGCACAGTCAGTGATCTCATCGATCTCCATCTATCGTCTAACTGATTATTATTAGCGAATGGTTTATGGGTGTAAGGCTTCATCTGTCCTCAAAAAAACCACTAATGTTAACCTTGACATCTATAGGTGGCCGCTCTGCGGGGATACGAAGTCGCGAACTCTTTAGCCTTAGAGCTCTGGGAGAACGTCTTCCCTAGTTCGAGCGTACTGATCGCGCTGACGGATACCTTCTCAAGTGAAGCCTTCTTCAAGGTGTGGGTCAAATTCCACAGTACCTCATGCCTCACTAACATGCTCTGACGATAGAGTTTCGTCAAGGACGCAGATCGGGCTCGACGGTGGACGGGTCTGAGGCAGGATTCCGGGGATCCCTTCGCCTTCGCCGCCCGTGCTAAAGATGTCTACGAATCAATGGGAGTCGACCACCGGACCAAGGCAATAACTTTCTCGGATTCGCTAGATGTCGAGAAGGCCATGGCGCTCAACAAAGTTGCAGGTGATCTTGGATTCAAAAGTACGTCTCAACTGACTCTCATATCGACCGGAGAACCCTTACATGACCGCCTAGGTACCTTTGGCATCGGTACCAATTTCAGTAATGACTTCACGAAAGCGTCTTCGACGGAAAAAAGCAAAGCGCTTAACATGGTCATAAAACTGGCCTCAGTCGATGGGAAGCCCTGTGTAAAGATCAGTGATGACTTGACCAAGAACACTGGCGACAAAGAAACGGTGCAACAAGTGAAGAAAATCTTCGGTCTCCCGATTTAGTTTCTCCTGTGTAGGGATTGACACTAGACAGCATATACTATAAGTTATTCTAGGTACATCTATATAATAATTCACATCCAAACCTGCGCTATACCAATGGGCAGGCGACGTCTTGAACTCAATAACCTGTAATACACTCTTTTCATCGCAGAAGATCAGACGACAAACCTATTGATTTTTAGGCATATCTTGTAGGACATTCTTGACACCTTGCTTGAATACCCCGATCTCCTTTTCCAAAGAGGCTATAAGGTTCCTCACCTCCTTACCCACTCGACCTCCTTCATTGACACGACCAAAACCGATCATTAACGATGCACGAGCTCGCATCAGGGTATCGTGCGCCATCTGTAGTCTGGGGGGACCCGACGGAGGATATGCTCCACGCTCACTACGATGCGGCACTGGTTCATCAACTGCGAGAAGTTTCCCAAGCTCCGCCAAGGCTATGCCGACAACAGGATGTCCCTCTGGGTGAATACCGAGTAGGCCAGTCACGGCCTTGGAGGCGATACGTATAGTGTCATCCAAGGCGTCTTGAGTCAGCGGCGATGGGAGGGGAAATGACTTTTGCAGCATAGTGAGAGCGAGAAGCGGATGTGACGAAGGCATGACACCTGCAGAGGTGAGTATAGGTATGAGGTTTGACGTTAATTGAAAAGATTTTGCAGGATCTAGTCTATATGTAAGTATCAGAAAGGCCGAGAAACGGAAAAAGCCAACCTTGGAACTGGACAGCAGTAGCCTTATCCAAAGCTTCTTGCCCTACGCACGTTGCATCCAATACTTCATCGGTCGAGACGACAGCCGATCTGCATTGATTACAGCGTGTGAGCGGATCCTCTACGGGATAATTGAGCCAGCAAAGATAAACCTTTCAGGATCACAGACCTTCGGTCGGTAAAGCGCAAACTCCGCCGCACAATTTTGGGCATCTCATCGACTCGCGCGGATCCACTTCCGGTGGCCGAACACAGAGCTGGCACTGGCAATCGAAGTGATACGTTGCCCTGAGAGTCTCCCGGCGAAATTCTCGTGGTAAAGTCGTGTCAATGTATGCCGTCAAGATCTAAAAAATGTTTTGTTAGCAGCTGCGGGGCACGCTGTAGCTACATCATAATACCTCTTCTCCAGGAGAAATGTCACCCAGAATGACCACTTGCATAAGCGGCTCTGCAGCCTGTGGATTCGCCGAAGCCCTCGGAAACACCACTACTGCGTTTGGTTGACATGAATGGTTGACAAGTGCCACTAACGGTGAGACCGAGACTCCCAAGGGACTCAGAGTGGCATCGGTCAGAGCAAAACTATTGGTGGTGAACTACAAATCGATAAGTGATGAATGTAGAAATTGGCACCTTTGGCACTTACACGAGACGTCAAATCAAGAAGATCCCCCGCAGAGTGAATATTAAACTCAGATAAATCTTGAGGTGATGTGAGACCAAGATACTGAACGAGCGCATGCGCAAGGCGTGTGTGCAGCTCCGCCGACGATACTGGAAGATCTCGTCTATCTAAGATAAGATGAGCATCCACCTTGACACGTTAGAAGGTGCAAACTGACGCGACTGCATGGATTGTATCTGTCGACTCTGTACCTTTCTCAGAGAAGCGAATACGAGTAACAGAGAGGGCGCGTACCCACAAGCTGTTCACGCCCTTCTTTTGGCTAGTCCATAAGATGCGAGCGATACATCGCACTGCATCATTAGGAATGGAAACGTCTGCAGAGGGAGCTGAGGCCGACCATCGCTGAAGAGCAATACACTCTCGCTTGTGAAGAGACCAATCCTTGGTTTGGCATGCCTGTCCGATACAATAAACACGTACTGCAAAAAGACACGAGAATGATCTCCTACAGAGTCGCAGTACCATACGTGATGGCACTTGGCACACCTCTTCAACCCAGAGGGCGGAGCTTCAAAGCAACACGAGCAATGGCTGTCAAGCTTGTCTGTCGATAATACAGCCGCATGCGGAGCCACTGATAAGAGCAAGGTGCCTGTTGTACATCATGAATGAGGAATGCTTGCAGTAGACCGAACAGCAGCGAGTAGCACGAACCTGGTCTAAGCTGGTGTGTGGCCCAAACGCCCCTGCCAGATACATCTGAAGTTCGTATTTCAGTTGCCGTTGGAAGGGACGGATACAATTCATCCCAAGGAAGGACTCCGAGTGAGGCGGTGATCTGCTCGTTATTCGCAACCGCCTCTACGGAGGGTATTTTGTTTACATATGACTTGGTCTTCCGGGACTCGCGCAAATCACTGAACGACATGGGTTGGACAGTTAAAGTCGCTGGAAATATCGTTGCGGAGATATCGTGTTCACCTTGGTAAAGTAGCGTCGTCGCGTCGTCGTCGTCGGTTAAGAAAGAAATACACAATGATTTTTCTTGATCGTGATACGTCATTACTTGTCCATATTTGGACCGCATATTTCACTGGCTTGAACGACGTGATCGTCGCGGTACTTACTTCAGACATCCAGTGCAAGCACTAAAACGTTAACAACATATTACGAGGCGTAGTTAGTACTTTCCTCAAGATCCGTGGCCTTCCGCCGCACTATTTTTAAGCTGGGCTCGAAAACGGCAAACCTCCTCAGAGCCATACGAACCTTGACCTGAGAGAACCTCATGCTTGCTTCCACTCGAATCCGGAACTGAGCCGTCGGCGAACCTCATCTTTATCCTATCCGCATATCATGCCCTCACTATGAACTCCATGTGTTCGTGGACTGGGTAACGACGGCGCCACATAACGCTAGTACAAATGAAATCTCGACGGATACACTAAGCGCTTCAACCTATCTATATACCTCGGGGTTAGACTATTCTGTATACCTTGGAAGGCATCTCTTCAATAATCAGCTTCTGGTTTTCTTTCTCTTCCTCCTGCTTCCAGCTCTTGTCCGCGTCTCGATATCGTCGTTGCGATTCTTTGAGAGACCATTGCGCAAAGTTCCGCGATAGCACCCTTGGAGCAGAACCATTCATTACGTTGTAGTCTTTGTCTATGGGGTTAGGACACTGGAACGGGAATCTGCTGAAAGTTCATTTCTTCATTTCATAAAATCTCCGGTCACCATGATAGGTGTGACAGTAGATTATGAAACGGCTGTGACTGCTCTGGAAATTCGATGCCACTTATCCGCTGCAAGCCTCGGTTATGAAGGGGACTACAAAACGCACCAGACCAATCGATTTGGTATCAAGTGTGAGTGATCGGCGCGCGTAATACCTAATTGTCATGCACCACCTAACTCTGCCGACGCGCCCTACTTTCCTACCACCACCATCATCGTTGCCGCCGCCGCCGCCTTCTTCTGTACTTCTTCCGGCCCGCGAGGGACACCCTTATCACGCGTCTGTCATCACCTTTGTTTCTTTTCTCGCCATTGCGTCGTTGTTCGTCGCGTCCGAGACGGTGCGAACTTGCTACTTGCAACGCGTTCCACTTCTATCGCCTCGTCCTGGAGCTCGTTCTTCGGAATCATATTGCTTCGCTCTCCACACTGCCAGCATGTTAACAAGTTACGGCTAATGGTGAACACATCCACTCTCCGATTGTCATAGAAAAGCCCGGGAAGAGCTACGAGACCTATAAGCGCTCGAAGATTCGCAGCCAGTGCAAGTGAGAATGAGAGCGTGAGTACTAGCGCGAGACGCAAATCCAGCACACTAGAGTATGCCGACGGCAAACAACCTCCTCGCTGACCACCATCAAGCAGTCCCGTTTTCTGTTCGTTCTGTCATTCCTGCCTACGCGTGTATGTTCCTTGCATCACTGCTATACTTCATCTGAACAAAGTGTCTTCGAATGACAGACGACTGTTCTCGTCTTCTCCTTCGTGTTCAGGCATGCAAAAACCGCAGACTCCGGCACTTCTCAGAAGAGAATCTTGAGGATCGACACGTTGATTGGCAGGTTCCAAAGCAACCGGCGTCATACAGCAACGCCGCGAGCCACACGCTTTTCTGGCCAGACACATGTCTCAACCGACGCATCCCGATTCCTGTGTTCTTGTAAGGATGCACCGCAGACGTGGGAAATGCCTTGCAGGAAGCTTCTTTATCAGCGCTTTAGCACTTAATCCTAATTGAGAGAGAAAGTATGATACGATCGACGGCGAGGGAGCGTCCCAGAAGTTTTCGTTTTTCCTGCTTCGACACAAAGGCTATCATTTTCGTGCGCGGCTCTATGTTTCTGTTCCTGGTTGTTGATATCGTGCTTCTTTTTTCGCTACATCTAGACTCAGATTCTTGGCCCCTTCATCTCGGAATCATAGATGGCCATGGATATGAGACTCTGGCTAAGACTCCAAAGATCTTTCATCAAATCCGAACTTCGTACTCCGTCTCGCATTCATTGGAGGAAATCGTTTCACTTCGACGTGTCTTCTCAGCCCCCACAGTGCGAATCCTCGCTTGCAATGTATCTACTTGCCAAACAGGCATTCCGATCGCCGTTTTCACGGCGGCGTCCAACGGTTTGACATTATCTAGGCCTCACTTCACTATTTTCGCTCCACCTTGTACTGGTCTGCAACGCAGATCAACGACTCGTAGAGAGTACCATGAATGCCTCTCTCTTTGACTGTTCCTGTGGGAGCTAAGGTGGCCGCATTCACCAAAGAAACCTGGACCATCCTTTTTTCGGTTGGGCGGGTGTCGGCTTTATCCATGCGTGTTACTGGAATGCAAGACCTTGTGTCCCCTCAACGGTCCATGCGGGCTGTCGAATCGATTAGTCCACAGGGTTCGCCGCCACTGGCCTAGGACATTTGGGGTTACTGCAGGCGCGAACGTTGGGCCGCCATAAGTTTTGGCCGGCATTCATTTGGCGCCCATTTTGTCGTCGGGGCCGAAAATGGTTCAAACATTATGAACTTGTCGGTCAGTCGGTGATTTCACGCCGCTCGAACAAACTGTCATCGTCCTCCGTCATCTTTTTAACCTTCCTTAGCACCCAACAATCTGTCTTCCATGTGTGCCTGTGGTCGGTTACCAAACCTATCCGTGGTACAAAAAGCGCTAGAATCAAACTGTCTTCACAACAAGCTCAAAGAACACTCTTTTGTGGTCTACAGTTGGACAAGGTTATGGATCACGAATGTAGCTGGGAAGACTGGGTACGATCCAGATTAGGTTGCTTCGGTTGTTGCCGCTGGGCGGAGTAGGACTTCTTTTCTAATCGCCTACAACGCTGGGCGACATTTGGGTCAGATTGGTTCGGTTCTAGCTCCTCCATTCAGTGTATCAGCCACGCAGACACGAACCTGATCAAGTAATGGCAGACAAGGCATCCGGGATCTCCGCTATAATCGCCCTGTATGATTGTCTTATGTCCACCACGCTAACTCCTCGGCTGCATTTGCCTCGAACATTATAAGAACCGAGGCATTGCGGGGGGAAATGCTCGGTCTACGCGCTACATTCAACTTTTTACCATGGGATTCTGGGCTTCTTCGAGTATCCTCGAACGTGTTTGGTGAGTGCAGGGTTTCCCAATGCCGATCTTCCTTTATCTGACGCATCGCCAGTGCAGTCAAACAGGCTGAGCGCCAGCGCAAAATCGAATCTCTTTCTGCCATTTATTCTGCTCCTTTGACATCCTCGGAGAAAAAGATCCATGATCTTTCTTTGACCGCTCTCGTCTCTCGGTGTCATTCTGGAGAACTTGCACCGTCCGATGTCATGCGCGTCTATGGGAAAAGTCTCCTCGTCGCACAGCAGGAGTCGAACTGCCTGACAGACGTTCTCGTCGACGAGGCGCTCTCCTCTGCCCATGCACATTGGGGTCCTGGAGGCGATTCTGACGGCGACCGTGTCTGCAATACTCGGCCACTTCTCGGCGTTCCAATCAGTGTAAAAGGCGGGCTTCTGTTGTTAAAGCTACCTCCCACAATAACTCATCTTGGTCTTCTAGATTCAATCGACATTCGTGGACATGATACTACCATCGGGCTCGCACGTAACTGCAACAAGCCCGCCGCCACATCTTCAGCTATCGTTCGGCTCTTACAAGATGCTGGTGCACTCATTCACGCCAAGAGCACAGTACCAACGGCGCTCTTCGCGATGGAGACAGAATCTGACGTCTTTGGACGCACGACAAATCCATACAACTGCATGTTTGGCGTCGGTGCATCGACGGGCGGTGGAGCTGCGCTCGTTGCTTGGGGTGGCAGCAAGATTGAAATTGGCTCGGACGTCGCGGGAAGCGTACGAATCCCTGCGCACACTTGTGGCCTCTGGAGCTTGAAAGGCAGCGTTGGTCGTTTTCCTTCGTTGGGTAACCATTCGTCAATGCCGGGGTTCGAAGCTGTTCCTATCTTAGTTGGACCGCTTGCCAGTAGCTTGGATGACTTACAGGAGTTCTACCAGCGCGTTATTCAAATGGAGCCCTGGACTTACGATCACACCGTATGTTCGCCTGCATTCCGCCGATTATTGGCGGCGAAACTCACAGTACTTGCAGTGCGTGCCTCTTCAGTGGCGACCGATAAACTTTTTGGAAGAAGGCCGCCGATTAAATGGGGCGTCATATGGACCGATCGTACGTGAACAATTGTATTGTCGGGTGCCACTAGTTGAGGCTTGCATCAGACACAATTCCTCCGTCACCCGCATGCAAGCGTGCACTATCCATCGTCGCCGAAGCGCTGAGATTAGACGGGCACGAAGTCGTCGATTTGTGAGAACCTTTTTCCTTCCAACAATCAGGATTTCTAAGAGGTGTCAGTTCTCCCCCCATTCTTGAAGTCCTTGGCGTTGGATACCAACTGTTCTTTGCTGACGCCGGTTCGTAAAATATTGACTTGCTCTACCAGAACTGATACCTTTCTAGGTTCCCAGATCTTCGCCAAACTTCTCCCAAACGAAAGACTGAATGACGCGCTTATGGGTACCTTGACGCTTATAAGGCGTTCTCGTTTCGTCAGATCGCTCTATCGCCTATGGGGTTACATCACTGGACGCCCACAGCCCGAGGCACCCGAAGATTTATGTTCGAAGACTATCGTCGAAGAGCGCGAGCTTATCCTACAACGGGAGACACTTCGAGATCAATGGCACCAGCAATGGAACAGCCAAGGGCTGGATTTTGTCTTGACAGTCACTCATCCTTTCCCTGCGCTTGCGAATGGTGACGGTGTGAAGGCCTCATTGATGAGCGCGAGTTATACTTTCTTATTCAACCTGGTTTGTCACCTACTTTGCACCTATACACTTCCATTAACGCCTCTTTATTTAGCTCGATTATGCTGCAGGAGTTCTCCCCGTGACTAACGTGGACAAGACATTGGATTCTTTACCGCCCAATTTCGAATCGAGTGCAGAGTATCAGGAAATGACGCCAGACGGTCAATTAGCCTGGTCGACTTATGACGCAGAGAAGATGCACGGGTTACCACTGAGTGTGCAGATTGTTGGGCGCCGTTTTGAAGAAGAGAAGGTCCTGGCGGCGATGCGGGTTGTCGAGCAGACGCTGAAGAACAAGGGTGTTATATTCAAGGCCAAGAAAGATCTCATGTAAGACTTCCATTTCTGCACTCAGGACTCTGCATCTTTACAGTATTCTTATCACCTTCGCCATTATTTATTGTCCCTGTACTTAATGCCTAGACCAAGGACTAATGTTATTATTTATGCGAGCGTAAAACGACATGAACAAGTGAATGGATCGGTATCAAACGACGCGACATGGTTGATTTGTGATTGCAATGAGTGTTAAGGAGTGATGTAGCCTCCTAGCGGTCTGGATTAGAATCCAGCCGAGTTACGAATCTTCTTCATTCCAGAGCTTCGCTTCTGAGTGGTAGAAGTCACTTGAGCGTCAGACGCGCTCGCGGTGACGACATTAACGGAAGACTGTTTGTCGACAACGTGTCGGGAATCAGTCAAGGTCGGGGCTTCGGTGGCAACGGCTTCCTTGGCCGAAGCGCAGCTCCGTTGTCAGTCCAGACATCAGCACCACCTCCGGGAGTATCTGTATGATAGGTCAGTTGAAGCCTGTATAAAATCAGAAGAAAGAAGTCACGGACCTGCCTGGGTCCACCATTTCGCGGTCCATAGATGACCGTTGTATGTAACCTGAGAGCCGCCGTTGTACTAAAGCAAGTTTGTAAGCCCAAGAACGAGAGAAAAGCTCAGTTAGCGTATACGTACAGCAACACCAGAATTCCAGGCGGCTGCACTTGCACAACTACCAGTTCCACTTCCTGCGGTGGTAGTCGTTGCCGGGGCGGTTGTTGTCGGAGCAGTAGTAGTTGGTTGCGTGGTGGTGGTAACGCCTCCACCTCCGCCGCTACCGTTTGCAAGGGCATTTTTGAGCGTTGTGTCGATTCGGCCATTAGCTAAACAGATGTCAGGAAGCGCTAGCGTGTACGAAACAACGGGTACTCGCCGTATGCCTGAGAAGCATCCCAGAACATCACACCGCCAAACGAGGAGTATTTCGAACGAGTTTCTTGAGCAATCGTGGAAAGCGTCCCGGCATCAACATAGCCAGTGTTAGCAGCAGTGGAAGAGGCGGGTGCGCCTATGTAGATCTTCACGTTGGCATTCGGGGAAGACGTCTTAGCCCAGTTGTCCCTATAGAGGCGTTAGTTGTGTAGAAAGAGCCCATCAGAATGGGTGCGCATACCATGTACCAAAGTTCCATGCGTTGTCATTAGCGTAGTTTTGTAATCCACACCAGTTGTTGTAGAACTAGCCACGGATGAGTTTCCAGAACAACGTTCTTTAGTATGAAAGACTATACCTGAACGTAGATGGCATCGAAGCCAACGGCACTGATGACAGAGCCAAGATATGCGTCCGGGAACACACACTGGGGTGCGGCAGTTATGTAGTACCTGCATTAATGATGTTAGGCAAATAGATCACAGAGGGCTTCTCAATCCTTACGCCTTGCTAGCGGATGCAGAAAGCGACCTGATCTTATTGACGAATGCAACGTATCCGGTGCTGCTGCCACCCTCGATATCCAAGTCAACACTAAAGAACGAAGGTCAGTAATCGAGAGCCGGGCAGAAAAAGCATACCCATCGAGAACTGCATCGCCAAAGGGGCGAGTGCTGCTTGAGCCGCCGAGGAAGAGATTCCAGACGGTCTCAGCAAACGTCTCTGCCTGAGCATCGCTCGAGAATGTCGCAGCTCCAGTCGCACCGCCAAGACTGAGTGTTATAATTTTACCAGCAGCTTGGCAAGTCTTAATGTCGGATGCCATAAATTGGCAGTTTGCCAGACTTGTGCCTGCAAACACGCCGTTATCGGCTTCGTTGCAGGACTAGGGAACATCGGGTGAGCGAAGAGTAGCAAGTATCATCGGAAGTTGACTCACGTTCGCCATGTTAATTTCAGGAAGTCCGCCGGTTGAGAAGAAGACATGGAGGAAAGCGAGGGGTATCACGTCGATTGAAGAGTCCTAAGCACGGAAGATATCAGGCATGGTCAAATGTCGGGCGAGGTAATAATATACCTGGCAGTAATGAGCCAAGTTGGTTTGCCAATTGGCCTGGTCGGAATGAGTTGCGCCATACGAGTTCTGTCCCCAATACCTAAGAACACAGTTCAAGAATTCAGATAACAAGAACGGGAAATGTGGCGTACGCCGCGATCTACATAGAAGCAATCAGTCTCAGTTGTCCCCAAAGAAGACAAGACGACTACTTACATTGTCGGTGCGAGAATTGTCGTAAGCCGACGCACAGAGGAGAGATGCTGAAACAGCGAGGGCAGCAGATAACTTCGACATGGAGCGAACCATTCTGAAGATGAGCAGGAAAAGAGAGTGAGAGGATTGGATCCGTGAAAAACAAACATTGCGTTCCGTCTGACTTTTATAACAGCAGGACATCATCGATATAAGGGGAAGTCGAAGGATTTAAAACGCAGAAGAGAGGTCCTTTCAGCCGCGAAGGGATCCAGTTCCTGGAGCCTCATGGTCCCGAATCACGACTTTGAGGTCAAGAGCTCAAATAAAACAGGAGAGATGGCCTCTGTGATAAAACCAGCGTGCTTGACTACTCCTCCATGTGGGGAGAATTCAGCAGACTCGGAACCGTATGGTCGTAGGACGATAGCCTCAAGTCGGCAGAATAGGAATACTAGTCTCATCGCGAAGACATTTCCTGTTCCTGCTAAGACATGGAAGCTCGCCTAACCGAAGATTCTGCGATAACTATTTATGAAGGCGAGGCGATAAGACAAACAACAGCAGCTTGTCTGATGCGAGCTCGAATAGGTATACAGGACAAACCAGTGCAGCGTTGCATCAAAGAAGAACCTCGCTATCGAGACGAGCCATGTGGTTCCAAAGCAAGGTGTTTGACAGTACAAATCTGACTGCCTAGACCTTTTAAGGTAATTGAAACCTTTTAGAGTTCGCTACACCCTGTTACTACGAGTTCAACGTGCTTCGAGTTGATCGAGGCTCACACAAGTTTCAAAGACTCATACTTCTCGCAGAATTGGATGCATCAACAGAACATAATTTACAAGGGGTACACGGATCCCAATTATATACGAGACAGAAAGCTCGAGGAGTTTACTTCTAAAGCATCTATGTCTAAGCTGTGCGAAGACAAGCATCCCAGACGCGGTCAATGAGCTGGCTGCAGAAAAGATAACGAAGGTCAAGCAAAGCAGCGAAATTACCAGCGGTCCCCTCCACCACGGCCACCATATCCACTGTCACCACGGCCGCCACCGTAACCACCGCCTCCCCCACCGTATCCGCCGCCACCTCCCCCGCGTCCACGTCCACCACCACGACCACCACCTCCTCCGTAGCGACCTGGAAGAAATGAGATTCAGTGTAACGTGCTTGAACTGCGACTTACCACGCCCGCCACCACCACCGAACATGGTCATCTCCTCTAACTGCGGAGGTACGATCGCTTTCGCCTCCTTGAGGATACCAACTAGCTCGCGAGCCGACTTCGCGTTGTCGGTTGTGAAGTACGTGTACGATGTTCCCTTCATACCAGCACGCTGAAGAAGCATTAGCCAATCTTGAACCCACTCGAAATGTATGTCAAGTGCTTACTCCTGTACGACCAATGCGATGAATATAGTCTTCACAGTTGTTTGGGAAATCGTAGTTCTGCGGAGAGGTCAGCCTTGGACGAACTGAACAATGAGACACTTACAATGACATATCCTACATCCTTGACATCTGAGGGTGAAAGCCATAGCCAGAGCACAAGCAACACAGGCAATACACACAGACACAAGGATAGACAGGAAAGTGGCGCACATAGAAGGGAGATAGACAAGAAAATCGTCAATAACATGAACACAGCAAAAGAATACAAGCGCTTTGAGAAAATCACAGAGGATGGAAAGAAAACAACTCGGAACCACCATCACAATGCACAATAAGTCCGGGGACCACCTCGACCCGAGAGGGTAGAGGCACGACGAGTTCAGAAGGTATACAGGCAAAGTTCGTCCACACGCGAGAACCGAGAAGAGGCAACAAAACGGCACTCCGAGACTCCACCATACCAAGAACAGGTTCAAGGGCTGGTGGCTCCTCTCAGTCGTCACCGTGTCGAGTCCCCTATATCGCCTACCAAACTGAGGAAACGCGTCCCAAGATCTTGAAGTATAAACTGTGAACGGTGTCGAGGCAATATCGGTTGGTTCCGGCAACGCATTACCGTTGTGTGCCGTACCAACCCGGAAGTCTCATAGCGCTTGTGGAAGTAAAATACGTACCGAGCCCGCGAGAGGCAACATCCGTGGCAATAAGGATAGGCGACCGTCCTGCTTTGAATTCACCGAGCACCCAATCACGCTCGCGTCTAGATGATGCAATGAGAAAATCGCAAATGAAGGATGAAGATACTACATACTGTTCTTTATCTCCGTGGATAGCCAAAGCTGGCCATCCCTCTTGGCGAAGATATTTCGTGATGTCGTCTGCAACTCGTTTGGTACCGACGAAGATGAGGACCTTGGCATTTTCGGAACTGATTTTGTCGAGATGTTGCTCCAATTTTCCACGCTTCTCAAAGTCACTGCAGACTTCGATGATCTGTTGGATGTTGTGGTTCGCGGTGAGCTCCATAGAACCAATGTTGCACTGAATCATATCTGAAAGGAAATCCTACGTGACGCAGGGTGAGTGATACTCGAGGAAGCAGGAGACATGCACATACGTTCGCTAATTTCTGTACGTCCTTCGGCCAGGTAGCGCTGAACATCAAAGTCTGACGATCCGGTCTGATTTGGCTGACAATCTTACGAATCTGCGGTTCGAAACCCATGTCAAGCATGCGATCAGCCTCATCCATGACCAGATATGTCACACGCTTCAAGTTCGTCTTGCTGGTTTCCAGCATATCGATCAGTCGACCAGGCGTAGCGATGACGATTTCGACACCTCTTTGCAGGTCGCGGATTTGAGGTCCTTTCGGTGCACCACCATATATAGCCGTATTACGGATACGAGAGTTAGATCTGAAAGGGCACGATTAGCAGCCGTGCAACACGCGGGAAAAGCGTGGACTTACCCGAACTTGGTGCACTCCTGCTGTATTTGTACAGCCAATTCACGTGTAGGAGCTAGAACGAGGGCTATCGGGCCATCTCCAGGGGAAAGCAGAGGTTGCCTGAAAAAGAGAAATTCAGCAATGCAAGGACGTTATGACTAATCAAGAGCATACGCATTTATATGAAGCATGGCAGGCAGTGCGAATGATATGGTCTTTCCACTTCCAGTCTGGGCGATGGCGACGACATCACGACCACTCAGTGCCATGGGCCAAGCCTGGCACTGGATGGGTGTTGGTGCAGGGAAGCCTTGCGCACGGATGGATGTCATCAAGTAATCTGGGAAGCCGACCTCCTCGAACGAAGTGACTGGGCGGGGGACGCCACGACCTTGTACCTGCCAAAGCATCAGTATATGCGACCAGATCGGACATTAGAAAGCATACTCGAATCTCCTTTTCCCGTCTGAACTCCTCGATGTCACGGTCGCTGCGGGCTGATACTCGCTTGTCTTCAACGTAGAAGTTTTTCTCAAAATGTTCAAGCTTGGTGCTGGCCCAATCCACGGTGCGGAGGCCATTTCCAAGATGTCCCATTTTGTCGTCGCCGCCGCCCCAACCACCCCCTCCGCCGCCACCATATCCGCCGCCTCCACCTCCGCCATATCCTCCTCCATAGCCGCCACCACCACCGCCACCGCTGTAACCGTTGTAGCTCTATATAAAGTTAGAAAGTCGTTTCTACAAGATTGTAGAGCTCTTGCCATTTTATTAGATGTGGAAGGAAGGAAGATGAAGGAGAATGCAAGGAGGGAAAACGAAAATTGCGCATGTCAGCTGTAGCCCCTTGATGCAAACACCCGCAAATAGGGTACGGCCCGGTCCGCGTTTACCGGTGGCGTAAACTCATTAACGTCAATGACATTCACAGGCGGTGAATGGGTAAATCTATCCAGTCAAAAAGCGAGTATTCGCCATGCGTGGGAAGTACCACAGATGATGATGAGGAACCCGTGCGGGATATCAGCGTCGGAGCACCGCAATCGCGGTCGTGATTTGTACAGACATATGCAATTGGTATCTAAACACCCGATAAAGAGTACAATGGTCCAAAGGAGGAATAGGAAAATGTACGGTAGTAGATAGAACAAGTGCATAACGGTGATGGTATATAAGTACGTAGCAATGCAAAGGAAAGCATGAGTAGTCGTGTGAAGCCAGATAAAAAGCAGAAAGAAAACAGATATGCTACATATCGAATTTATTGCCTGCGAACGGGGTGAGAATGAGCATCACTCATAAACGCAGGAGGACGACTAACCACGATAAGGCAATGCCAAGTTGCTACATGATGATGCAGTTGCCATCTTTCCCGTGTTTCCTCTTCGACTTTTTCGGAGAAGATGTTTCATTGGGATATTTCTTTCGCATCTGCCGGACAAGATCCTCAAAGACATCAGTGACGTGCCAGTTTCGTTTCGCGGACGTTTCGTAAAATGGGTGACCCCATCGGTTGGCTAGGTTTTGGATGGTGTTTTTAGGCACTTCTCGTTCGCTGACGAGGTCGAGCTTGGTGCCGACAACGACAATAGGAATGTCCTGATGAACCGCATGTCAGCCATGCGGTCGGAAGAAAATATTGTGTGCCTACAGCTTCGCCGCCTTTAATCTGATATATCTGTTTACGCAGATTGTCAACCTCCTTGAGACTTGCTTCCTGAGTAAGACTGAGCCAAAGTGAGACGGGTTCTGTACACATGTGAAGGAAAGGACCTGAAAACCAGCACAAATCCTTTCCCTGCCTGATAGGATGTGTGAGCAGTAGTTCACGGCTGGAGGCATGGGAATACCAACCTTTATATATACTTCGTTAAGACTCGTGAATTGTTCGGCACCGGCAGTGTCCAGGACTTCAAGCTGTTGAGGAGGTAGTCAGTGACTGTACGAAGAGGGAGAGAGAACGAACACTCTATAGGTGTTCGCGATGAATAACGACTGCGCGGGGACGAAAAGAGACTCACAGAGGATAATTCTCCATCCACCTTGACTGTCCGCCGATACTCCTCTAGTAACAGACATTGAATAGGACGCGCTGGATAGTCAAGGGACCGGCGCACCTTCAATTGTTGGATCGTAATAGTCTATGAAGATGTCGCGGATGTATCGTACTAGAGAACATGAGCAACGATATTGCGCCGTTGAGGACGGAACTCACCTGTCAAGCAGACTTGCCGACACCGCCAGCTACAGCGATCAGCACGAATGGACGTCGTAACAAAGCTGGGCTCACCTCCGAGAACGACTACATTGAACTGGCGCATGGATTCCGTTCAGCCTGTGCAAGGCTCGTCCCAGTTCGCGAGGCCAGAGTCGGTGGCAGAAGAAGGGAGAAAAGCGGAAATGGGGAATGAGACAGAACCGTGAGACCGCGCATAAAAAGCCCCGGCAGGCCTGATTTCAGCCGCCTGCCTTTTTCCATTTCCCTCGAGGTTCGCGCGAGGCTGATATGCGTCCCCGGGTCTTTCTCGATTTTTCACTCGATAATGTGCCTCTGGGCAGGTGCGATATCCATGAGATTCCTGTTGAAATTCGCGTAACAAGACACATAGGGTCATCTTAGAGCTTTACACCGAGTCTGCTCCCCAAACTGTCGAAAAGTGCGTCTTGGACATTGTTCGCGTCGTCGACGCCGTCTGACAATGACTACAGCTTTCGCGCGCTATGCACGGGCGAAAAAGGCCTTTCATCTGCCGGTGTACCGCTTTACTACAAGAATAGCATCATGCATCGTTGCATCAAGGACTTCATGATACAAGGAGGAGGCACGGCCCTCGCGAATCTGGCTATCTTCTTCTAATAGGCAGTGTTTAGACTTTACCAAGCGCAATGGGACTGGGGGCGAGTCTATCTTTGGTGGCAACTTTCCTGATGAGGATCTCTCTCGCCCTCTGGACGCAGAGGGTCTGCTGTGCATGGCAAACAGAGGACCAAACACAAATGGCAAGGTTCCTGGGGTACCCGCAAGCATACGCTTCTTCTCATGCCTGCTACCCAGGTTCTCAATTCTTTATCACCCTGAGGGAATGTCCCCATCTGAATGGCGCGTCCATATCTGCATCCCTCGCGTCGCGCTATCTGATTCATTTCCCAGGAAAGCACGTTGTTTTTGGCAAGGTTATCAGAGGCTACGAAGATGTAATTTCAAGATAGCCAACGTGCCAGTCGATGCAAAGGACCGTCCCACTGCCCCGGTCATTATTTCCAACTGTGGTGAGCTCGAGTTGCGTAAAAAGAACCAGGTTAGTTCCATCTCCCTGCATAATGAAAGAAGCCATCCTCATGATCTCAGTGAAGCGTGTTCGCTCACCGGAGGATGTGGACGACAATGCGCGGCATTCGTCACTTAGCCGATCCCGATCATCCAGCTTGGACTCTGCTCCCCGTCGGAAAAGTCGAAGAAGGAGAAGAAGAAGAGCAAAAAAGACGTAGCAAAGGACAAAACTCAAGACGAAGATGTGCCTAGAAGGCCCAACGGTGAGACCGAGGAAGAATATGACGCCAGACTCGAGCGGGAAGAAATTGAACGGATAGAACTCCAACGCCGCGCGGAGCTAGAACGTCTGAAGCGCCTAAACGATGAATCAATCCAATCAAAGGACGGCGTGCGGTTCAAGGGTCAGTCATCGTGCCCTACACTGACGCCACGCTGATTTCTTTATTAGGGCGAGGGAGGATGAAGTACATTGACCCAGAGACCTCCAGAAGATATTGAGGTTCTTAACATACCCTGTGACATCCAACAGCCCCATGTAAGTATCGAGTTGTTTATCTGCACTTATCTACGCACTTGCGTCCACATATACCAAGGTTCAATCCTCTGGTATTTCCTGCCACATAATGACACTGGGAATCTCCCCCTTCCTGTGACAATGCTCCTGTGAAGACGAGTGACCCACATTCATCCGACGCTGAGTAATTCAATTGCATGCCCCGATAGATACGCGCGTCTGCCTTACAAATCGACTCTGGACGACAGTATAAAGTACCTTCAAGTGAGATGTCAGAACTCCAAAGTTTGAAACATGCCCTTCAATTCCATTCTCGTCCTTGGCGCAGGTGAACTCGGCACTCCCGTTCTCCAATCTCTGGCCTCTCACCCAAAACGCGCTGATTCCCCCATCACCGTCATGTTACGCTTCACCTCTGACCCCGCCAAACAGTCTCTCATATCTTCATTCAAAGCCCTGGATATCTCTATTCTTCCAGGCGACCTCGGCAATGCCTCGGAAGACGAGCTGACCGCGCTATTCGCGCCATTTCACACCATCATCGGATGTACGGGCATGGCTTTCCCAGTTGGGAGCCAACTGAAGATCGCGCGCGCCGTTCTCGCTGCAAAGACGCCCAGATACTTTCCCTGGCAATTTGGCGTCGACTACGATGTTATCGGCCCCGGCAGCTCGCAGAATTTGTTCGCCGAGCAGCTGGAGGTGCGCGCGCTCTTGCGAAATCAGACCGCGACGCGTTGGGTGATCGTGTCTACGGGTATGTTTACGAGCTTCTTGTTTGAGCCCTCCTTTGGTGTCGTAAACGCAGAGCGTACTGCTGTACACGCCCTCGGCAGTTGGGAGAACAAGGTGACAGTGACGACTCCAAACGACATTGGGCTGGTTGTTGCAGAGCTGGTATTAGACGCGCCTGACGCAGAAGGCGTCGTCTTCATCGCTGGTGACACGATCACGTATGGGCGTCTCGCCGAGGTGGTGGCGAAGACTCTCGGAAAACCGATAACAAAAGAGGAGTGGACAGTCGATTTTCTGCGCACTCAATTGGCGGAGGATCCAGACAACGGGTTGAAGAAATATCAGGTTGTTTTCGCAGAAGGCAGAGGCGTATCCTGGGATGTTGATAAGAGCTTCAACGTTCAACGACATCTGAAGCTGATGAATGTGGAGGAATGGGCCAAGGCAAATTTGCACACTTAGAGCTATATATATATATCGGATCGAGAGCACCCAAGAACACAATGAGGATACAGCGTAGTACACACATTAAGCAAAACATACGAAAGCGCGAAAACACTGTGATAGACATGTCCAAGATACTCTCCAAAATAGTCACCATGCAAGAAATAAATAAATAATAAATCACCGCTTCGTTTTCCGTCTGCCACGCGTAGCTTTGGAAGTCTTCTTCTTTGGCTTTGAAGGAGTCTCCTCATGATACTCACTGTCACCATTCGCCAGATCGCTGTCCTGCTGCTCAACTTCCGGCTCTTCCTCTGCCCCTTGCACATAACCGGCACCCATAAAGACGGACGGACCTCCAGCTCCACCATGGGCTAGAAACCCGCGCGTTTTGCTTCTTGTACCGACGCCGACTAGCACACCACTATCAAGGTCCGCTTCTTCATCTTGTTGTTCAGTCATGAAGGTCCTCTTGAACTCTTCATCCAGTGTACCTCGACGCGATGAAGCTGATGTCCGACGACTGCTCCTCGTTTTTCTTGAACTCGAGGCACGGGCAGGAGGCGACTCGCGGCTGTCTGTCATCCGCTGAGAGGGCAAGGCAAGTGGATCATCTTCGTCTGCATCAGAGTCTTCGTCTCGAAGGGTGGCCGGTGCAGGCGTTCTGGGAGGGCGAACCGGAGGGCGAGGGCGTCGAGGTGAAGGGCCATCCATAGGAGATAAAGGCGGTCGTTTGGCAAAAGCATTCACTATACGCTGTTTGTATGGCGTCGCTGGACGTAAGTCATCTGCAGGGCGAGAGTTCGACATATCATCATCCTGCATATCGACATCGATGATTCCAGGGTCATCATGATCATGAAGTGGAACTTGCATATCAACGAAATCTGCCTGATGCATTGGAGGCGTAGAAGGCGGTCGATCGTCTAGACTGGTGTCATCTTTCTCGTGCTCATTGTCTGAGCAAAGTGAAGGAGTGCCTCCTTCTATAGACGAGGGAATATGAGGTACGCGTCGAATGGGTATGCGAGAGATCGGCAGACGGTATTGAGAGGTAGAAGCCTGAGATGAGGATGGGAACGAAAAAGATGAAGCTGAGGAAGAAGAGGGCGGGTTGGCAATCGTAGATACGCTGTCGCGGGATCGAGAATTGACTGAGTTGACGCTCTCTACCGGGGACGCTATCGACCGTCTCTTGTTCAGACCTCCTATGTTTGTTATGAGTATTGGTAACGGACGTGTGACAAGATGCATACCAAGAATGTTGCGTAGGTCAGTGCCGCTATCCTGTCGTTTTCGCTTGTCACCAGTCCTATCATTCCCAGTATCCCAACTGAGGCTAGCGTTTCTGTTGAAGTTGGACGTCGACGGAAGGGAAGAGGTTGATACAGAAGCGGCGGTGGAGGCGTATAGACTTCCGATACGATCAGATATTCGAGTGCCCGTAGAGACAGAGAAACTGTGCTCAGCACTAGGCGCTCTAGAGTCGCGCCGAGGACCCGGCAATGCAACAGATGAAGAAGTTTTGCGAAGTCTGACTGTCTTCATCTCATTCAAGAATGCAGCCATTTTGTCCGCTCCAACAATGGTAGGCTGTCCTTTGCGTTGCGCGGGATTTATTGGAGCCTCGCTTGGTGCTGGCGTATGTTTGAGTAGTGACCGCGCATTGGCAAGTAGCGGCGTATCTGAAGAGCTAGTAGGCAGTCGAGAGAATGTGTTGGGTGGGGGAGGCGGAGGAGGTGGAGGTGGAGGCGGTGGAAAAGAGTTTGAGGGTCGCTTGGACAACTGAAGAGATGTCAGAAAAAATAAAGAAGCAACCAGTCCAACAAACCTCCTCTCTCAATCTCTTGATTTCCTCCTCCAACATTTTGATTTTCTCTTTGTCACGCTCTCGTTCATTGTTGTCGACTTCGGGCCTGTCATCGAATCTCTCCTCATTTCTTCGAAGTTGTTCGCGTGCAGTGAAAAGTTCTTGCTCTTTACCACGGACACGGATGTGACCGGAAGTATCGCCATCCGCAAGATCCATCGAGGCTCGCTGTTTTCCCTTCGCAGCAGCACTTATACGAGGGGGGTAGTCGTCAACATCCTCCTCCTCCTCCTCCTCTTCATCTTCATCACTGTCAAATACCTCTTCGTACTGGGGTTTTGCTTTCCTTGTAATGGGAGACCGCGTAGGCGAGGTTTTGGGAAGAAGAATAGAAGGATCGGCATCGTTATCACCCACACGAAATCGGCTAACAGCATCCTTGACAGAAGGGACTAGAGGTGGACGGAAGGGCAAGGTGCTAGACGTTGATTCTGAAGAAGGATCGGTGTCACTGAACTTTCGGTTTGGTTTAGGACTGACGATTCCCGACTGGAAGCGGACATGACGGGAACGGGAAGTAGGATGTGATTCTGGCTCAAGAGAAGGAGAGCGCGGGTATAGAGAACCAGGCATAGTGATAGATGGTCTACGCCGTAGGGCGGGTGGTAGTGGGCGCGGCGAAGGTGACGGTGAAGCGGAATCCTCAGAAGCCGACAGTTCTGCTGACTATCAGTAAACGTTAATTAGGAGAGATGCCGAGCACACCTTGTTCTGCATAGTCTGGTGTTTTTGGACGTCTTTTGGCGCGTTTTACGGTGGAGGATTCGGATTTCGCATGATTTGTTCGGTCGCGTCGACTATGGCCGCTGCCAGAAGCGATCCGGTCGCTTTCCTCCGCAGAATATTCGGAATCGTGGTGTCTATCCGTCGAACGGGAATTTTTCGTCGCCTTACGTCGCTCGCCGACGCGTGGTCGAGATTGGTGCTAACAAGAGAAATAACATGAGACTGGCCCGTGCACTATCGTCCAATACTCACGAGGGTGACTGCGCCGCCGGTGGCATTGGTGATGAGAGCGTCAAACTCGGTGGAGATAAAGTCGAAGACGCCCGACAATAGCCCCGTCGACGGAGGGTTTCGCTCGCCCATAGGACTGTGGACCTGGTGGTATGTACGAGGACAGATGAGCTAGGCAAACACGTACAAGCATATCAACAACATCCACCTGATTTGGAACTTTCATTCATCTTATGTCTCTCCCAAGTCTGGACCAGTTTACCCCGCCGACACAGGTTGCCATCCGGCGCCTCGTTGCCCACGGAATACAGAACATCGACCTGTTCGTTGGTTGGCCATTGCGCTTGTCTTCGCCAACCGTCTCTCATTCTTGCCAGGTCAACTCGGCCACCCAAGTCACTCGCCGCTGTTCTCGTACTCGTCTTTGAAGATGCTGGCCAATTACGCGTTCTCTTGACTACGCGATCCAAGGAATTGAGGACCCATGCCGGACAAACGGCCCTTCCCGGTGGCAAGATGGACGAAGAAGACAAAGACCTGATCCACACTGCTGTAAGCGTGCCTAGGATTCGCGCGCCATGACTCACCGCGTCATAGTACCGTGAAGCCCATGAAGAGGTCGCGTTGCCTTTGGACTCCTCGCACATCCATACTCTTTGCACTCTTGAGCCATTCATCTCACTGCACAAGCTTCTCGTCACTCCGGTCGTTGCTCTATTGACCGATAACAGTATCTTGCTCGACTTGCGTCCCTCGGAAGGAGAAGTATCACATATATTCCATCACCCTTTGGAAGCCTTTCTTGATCCCTCGATCGCGTTAACCGAGGCTCTTTCACCTCTGGGATCTGAAGACTGGTTCTACGAAAATGAACTACACGTAAGTATCCCGATTACGCACCTCTCCCAGATGTTGAAAGCGCTGTAGGATACGACCGACACTGTCTTGTCCATATTGAACGATGCGGGTTACCGCATGCACCGTTTCAGAAGCACAGCATCTCCAATCAAAGGGCTTACCTCCGAAATCCTTGTGCGCTCGCTACGTTCCGTTGCTTCCAATCCTCACTATTATCAGATTCTAACCGCTGAGATTGCCTTCGCAAAATGTACGAGTTATGAACGATATGCCGATGGGCAACTACGCGGTTTTAAGGCTATATACGCGCGATTACTCGAACAAGAATCATTGGCGACTAGCCATTCATAAAAGCCAGTACCACTGCATAGACTACTAATACATCACACCATAATATCTGCATAGGTTGGAATGGCGATGCTGACCATGTGTAGTGAGAGTGTAGCGTTGGGTTTCGCTGCCTTTCGCAACGGTCAAATCATCAAAACATTGATCTTGCGTATTCCCGCCCTTCAGCAAGCAAATCATCTCCCGCCATAGTCCACGAGACCTTTAATCCTTTATCCTCCATATCCCACAGAGAAAATGCCAAAGCCGAAGTGTTATATATCAGATGGGGACCGTCGGGGTACTCTTCCTTTGAAAGTGTCAATGACGAGAGGCGTGTAACATTATCTGGAACATTCCACCGAGACAGAATCATAGCTGGGAGCCGGTCAGTGGTGAATAAAAAATCGACCACCGTGTTGGTTGAAATTTCTAATTCCTCAAGGCCAGGCAGAAGTTGCTTTTTCGAAGTCACTGTAAGGGTATCAAGGAATGCAGACGTCGCCGCTTCAACATAGAACTCATCGTCGAGATGAACTCGAAGGGAAACAAGGCTGCGCAGTTGAAGAATGGGAATCAGATCGGATAACTTCAAGGAGCAGTTCAAGGATAGCACTTTAAGTGCACACCGCGAACGTTGAATAAGAAGGCAAATGCGTTCTGGACATTGTTTCTGGGACGAGCTACCGCGAGACTGAAGATGCAGCTCCTGTAGATTTGGCAGGGATATGTTGTCGAGAACGGGAGTGATACTGCGCGTATCGAGCGTCAAGCGACGTAATTTGTCGTGGACGAAGGGAGTCATAGGCACCTCTCTCTCTTTGTTGGAGATGGAAGATATGCACAGAGAGACCAAATTACGCGCAGTGACGATGAACTGGAAGAACGAGTCTGGGCCTGAGAATGGACATGAAACGGAGATAAGAGCAGGCCAATGAGGCGGCAGTTTCCCGAACGTGTCGAAGGCAAAATTAGTGTCGAGAGAAGTAAGAGTGGTGGGCAAAGAGACATTGTGCAGTCCAAGATCACTAGCGGAGGTGAAAAGGCCGCGCACCTTCAGACTTTCCAGGGTTTTGAAATGGATGCCTGACGCCAAGTGCCTAAAAAACACCTTCAACACCACCTCCGAGCCAACAATTTTCAACGAACGCCATCTCGCCGAATGTCCAGACAGAGTCGCCATCAGAATTGCTACATCCTGATCTTGATCCTCGTGGCTCTCAGCGGACGCTGGATATTCAACGTAGATATCAAGCGGACGCGGATTGGAAAGGAATAGGTGTTGCTCAAGGACATCTTCCGAGTAGCCATCAAAACGCGTCTCGGGACATTGTAGAACGATGCTTGACCACAAGGATGGGGTAGAGCGCGACAATGTCCGCCAGAGTCTGCAAACATGCCCGAGACTACACGGCGCGTTTTGGGGACTCATGGCGGCAGAGCGTGGGACATCGATGAGTGAAAAGATGCGCAGAAGGATTTCGCGTGGTAGGGCACGAATAGGGGCGGCGAGGGACTTGGTCTGTTCGATTTCGGCCACCGTCGACGCGATTGCGGCTCGCCTTTGGAGGATTGTCTGTGTGAGTCGAGTAATGTCGGCCTCGTACTCTTTTTGACGCGTCTCTAGCTCGACAATGCGGTCTGCGATGCCAGACCTAGTCGCCATCGGGGGTTTATGCCCTGAACGTAGCGACTCGAGGACGTTCCAAGCTGGTTGCAGCGGCTCTACGAGTTCAGAGGGCGACATTCTGATTCCTGAAAACAACGATTTCCACGTCGTGATGGTAGAGGACAAGTACCAAGAGCTAGAGGTTGACTTTCGACAAGATTCGGCACGGTATATATGTAAACCTTGGAAGAAGAAAAGTAGAAAAATTGCATGTCAGCGATTGTTCCTTCAATTGGGGACCTTTTCCACTCCATGGCGGTGACTCATGGAAAGTCTACTTCCCAATAAGTACGTCTACTCTTGTAAAGTCAATCAGCGAGAACAACAGCAATCGATTTGGACGCCTAGAAGAAAGATTCTCTATACTCTCTTCCCTCTTTTAACAGGTCAAACTCATCCATCACCCACGATACATCTCCAGCCCCTTGTCCTGCATGTCCATCAGAAGTAACGCTAATGTCGATGTACTGAATAACGGACGAGGGTCTTCTATCCAGCCATTCCTAAGAAGTACCAACTTCGAGAGACGTCCGCCATTGCTGGGGACGTCCCACCGAGACAAGATCATTGTCTGAAGGCGCTCGTTGCTGAACAGATCATCAACGTCTGCGTTGGAAGAAATTTCTAGTTCGTGAAGACCGGGAAGAAGGTTTTCGGAAGGAGTAATTGTAAGGGCTTCTAGGAATCCAGAAGTTTCCGCAAAATTGTAAGGGTCGAAAACGAGTCGCAAAAAGCGTATGCCGGGCATTCGAAGAATGGACCTAAGATGCGATGATGTGACCTCGCAGTCGAGGGATAGTGTTTTGGGCGTACACTGAGACCGCTCAACAAGCCGGCACAACAGCGCTTCACCATTTTGGTGCGGGCGTCCTGCGCAGGTGCCATTGTGTGCTTCGTCCTCCCCCTGGTGCGACAGGTTCAGCTCATCAAGATTCGGAAACAACATCTTGTCGAGTACCGGGGACATACTGCATGGCACATTCAATGTCAGGCAACGTATGTTCTCATGAACAACAGGCTGTCCACGGTTAATTGCCTGGACATCGCCTATGCAAGTAACATGCAGGGAAACGAGTTGGCGTGTCATCGAAATGAAACGGTAGAAAGACGCGGGGTCCGAAAATGGACCAGCGAAGGAGGTAAGAGCAGACCAATGCACGTCCAACGTGCGGAAGGTGTCAAAAGACATATTCATATCGAAGGTGTGAAAGGAAGGAGGTAGGGTGGCCTCGCATGTATCCAAGGCCAACGGAGTGACTAATTCCTCATAGCAGACTTTGAGATTTGCTAAGCTCGTCAAGTCGAAACCATCGAGAAATCTAACGAACACCGTTATAGCAGGAGCAGGGCCGTAAATAGTAAACGAACGCCATCGTGATGTATGACCAGACAAACTCTCGAACATGGTATTCGCCACGTTGCGGCAATCGCCTTCGCCCAACGACACGAGGTCAATTGAGATGTCAAGGGGACGTGGGTTGGAGAGGATAAGATGCTGGTTGAAAACGTCGTCAGAGTAAAACATGCCGAAGCGTCCATCAGGAGAGAAGTCGATGTTGGACCACAGAGATGGGGAGGACCGTGATAACGACCGCCAAGATTTACACACATGACCGAGAGTGCACGGGGTCGACGTGGGGGACAAACTTCCACCCACGAGCGAAGGAGGATTTCAGGTGGTATGGAACGAATAGGTGCAAGGAGCGACTTGGTCTGCAGAATCTCCGTTTCCGTTGAGGCGATTTCTTCCTCCTTCTGGGTAATCAAAAGCGCAAGACGCGAAATTTCGTCCTTGAGTTGTTGGGAACGAGCCTCCAGTGCCGAGACACGGTTGCAGATGTCAGAAACGGAAATGTTAGGCGCCCTACGACCCGAGCGTAGCAACTCGAGGATGCTCCCCGGCGACACCTCGCTGGGCGGGCCAGACGCGTCTGAAGCCATTTCGGGTCTGCAAGAGTTAACAAATTAGAATTGAAGTAAACAGTGACTGGACGTACCACTTGAGTTTGGCGAAGGTCAAGATGAAAAGAAGCGCAGGATAAGATTAGATGTCAACCAGCAATACGTAAAACAACCGCACAGCTATATTTTAGATAGAAAGCCGTTGCTCACAGCTATGCGCATCTCCGCAGCTCAAATGCGAGCATCCGAATGCAGTGCCGCCTTGGTGCATGACGTAAGGCGGGATTGAGCCCAGCTTGCACGTGCTGTGCTATTTCAACCGAGCGCTACCACGAAGTGCATCTCCTGCTGCGACTCCAAGTGTACTTAACACCTCTTGTTCCATAACCATCACCATCTCCTGCTCCCACATACCGAGCCAGTTTATTGCACGACTAGCTACCCTCACGACCGTTACCGGGGCCTGCTGATAACCACCCGACGACCACATACAGTAGCATTTAAGCCGCCGTTTACACGACCAGGATGCCGCTGATGGACACCCTACGAGATGGGCTGGACAGAATCATCCCCAGCGGAGGCAGTCGGCACTCGATACCCGCCACAACAACCGGAATATCGAGTATGGGCAGTGGAGGAATAGGTCATGCACGATTCGAAGATGATGTACGTCTGTCTTCTGATACTTTTCACGCTTTTCCTTCTTGCCCGGGCAAGGCTGCAAAGGCCTCCCCCGAATTACGCTAAGCGTGCAACCCTCTGGCTTACCTAAGCATGTTCATTCTCCTTATACTTGCATGGGAGAGAGCTCCAGCACCCTCATCTTCCTGCTTTTCGTGCCTATAGTATGGGTTGCATGGCTTTGGGTCTTATTTCTATACTTTTGAGTCGGTTGGCACTATAACTGACCGTCTTATAGATGATTATCTCCAAACCCGCCATCGTCTTCCATGCCTCCCAGATATTTTTCAACTTTCTCGCCATGGCCTGCTTTGCGAGTGTCGCTGCCTTTCAAGCAAAATGGGATGTTGGCCCATGTCAGTCAAAAATTTCCCTTCCCAACGCGTCGAACGCGCTAACCGTTTTTACAGCGGGCCTTTCGGCTTTTACCCTCTTCCTGACCGTCCTTGGCATCTGTCTCGCGTCATTCATGCTCGCCGTCCCAGTCATCTATGAAAGATACGACAAACTTGCTCGCCTCGCGCGCATGATGAAGGAATTACGAGTGGGTTTCATTCTCACGGGCACGAGCAACGTGTTGAGCTTGTTGATTGCGTGCGCAGCCGATCCTGATGTCCTGACTGATATCTGCTGACACTCGCACAGTTTCATCGTTACCATCTCCGCTTGGACCGAGGCAGGGTGCAAAGACGCCTCTAAAGATCCACATGCAAGCAAGGGCGACGATTTCACGGATGGACTATCAGGTTGGTGTAGCACCAAGAAGGCGGCGGCTATTTTTCTTTGGCTCGCATTCGGTATGTGTTCTCCGCTTATTAATACATTTGGCTCACCCACCCTCCCGCAGTCTCCTGGGCGGCCTCTTTAGTTCTCCTGCTCCTTGAATGGCGACGAGGAGGCGGAAAGGCTTCATTCAAACACGGGCGCAAACCTCAGGATCCCCCATTCAATGCTCCTGACGATCACGAAGCTGTAAATAATTACGACGAAGACGAAGATGACAGTGTCAGCGCTTTCCGTGGTCCGCAGCCCACATCACAGCCGCAGGACCCCTTCTCCGATACCAATAGATACTCCCGGCCTGTATCCACCGCATATTCGTCTGCACCTTCAGGTCGTCAGAGCATAGATGCGTATGGTGCCTTTGAAGACTCTGCGCCATCTGGTTATTCTCCAGGAGGATACAGTGCGCCGTCGGGGTATACTGGATATCAGGGAACTCCCTCTAGTTACGCGCCTCCTGTACTTCCGGAACCTGATTTGGGTCCGCGGGCGGGCTTGAGCAGGACCATGCAGTACGCGGCGGAGGACCCGTATGCGAAAGTGAAGGCTACGATACAGGGCGGCTCTCCACAACCCGGGTATAACAATTATAGCAACTATCGATGAAGGAGGCTTCCATGACCTGATGATGATGGTACTTGTTTTGATTGAGAACGGACTGGTGCATTTTCACGAAGACCTATCATATTGGTTTACTTCTGTTACCGTGTACCTCTAATTTATCTCTTTATGAAGCGTCTTGTACTATACAGTATGCCTAACAGTGTTTGCTTATTTGCTACTACCACAATTCCTTGGACTGAACAATCCCGAATTGTAAATTCCTATTCTGAAGAGCGTAGATACAAATAATCGGGCAAGGCAAGTATAAGCATAGAACTACATGACGAGATCTAATCCTTCGTCGAGTCTTCGGCAGAATCAAGTAAACTGTACGCGACGATCAAGAAAGAGAAATGCAAGAAAGTTGGGCTCCTCACCTATATTGCTTCATCAAGGAGCATTCTCCTCCGTTCTCCAAATCGATGTTGTAAGAGTAAAAGTAACCCTCAGAGGATATAACCATAACTTGTGGCGTTGTCCTGGAAGTAAAGGATAAACGTCACGCGAAACAGTTTTTCAAGTCCCCACTTACCCGCTTAATGCCACAACACATCTCGCCCCGCTCGTCGGAAGCCTTAACGAGGCGAAATCTCGCGAGGGCTCCCACATCTCCGTGACAGCATTCGGCAGGTATCCTCCCATTGAATGGGAAAGCGATTTTGTGACCTGCAAAGACTTGCGTCTCAGACTAGACGACATTCCTCCGTTCTTCTTCTTAAGAATAAACTCTTCATATCCACCATCCATGCCCTCTCTGCTCTCCAGACTGTCTGTCTCGCCGTTACTTGTGCTCCCGCCGTCCTTCCGTTGGCCCGCCCCAAGTCGGAATATATGCACCGTCTCATGGGCGGAGCTTACGGCCATAAGCGTCGATACGGCATTGAAGTTGATCGAGTAAATCTTGGCTTCGCGTGTCCCTCGTCGGAACTGGTAGAGCTTCTCGGCACCTGGGACGCTCCAGACGCGAATGACAGTGCCCTTGTCGGAGGCGGTGGCAAGTAAGGTACCCGTGGGATTAAGACTTAGTAGGGAAATGGGGGATTTGTGGGCTTGAATGACGTTGGCAACGGTCAGGGAACGAGTCGAGAAAAGGAGAACATCGCCGGATTGAGAAGGTGCTTGAGAGGGTGCGGGTGTCGGTTGCGTTGATAATGGGGTCGCTGGTGACGGTACGGGAGAAGGATACGCGAGGTATGAGCTGTCCGCAGATGGAGACAGGGCACATATTGCTGTACTGAGTGAGTAGAGTGCCAGCAAGTGAACAAGCGCAGCGTACCGTCTGGATTGGGCGTGGTCTCAATGACGTGCAGCAGTCGCATGTTGGAGATGTCGTAGATGTATATTTCGGTTTCGAGCACGATGACAAGGGTTTTCCTGTTCATCTTGACGGCGAGAATGGACGAGGGAAAAAGCAACTCGCATATCATGGATTGTCTCTGCAACAGCGTAAGCTGGCAACGCAGGCGAGCTGCAACCAAGGCGCACCTTGGTGTTGACAATCTGGAGTTTTCGTGGACTCGACTGTGGCTGGTCGGCGGCCCCAACGAGGGCAATTAATGATGTGCAAAACAGCATCTCGACTATTCCTTTGGCACCGTCGTCTGTCGGAGTACTCAGTTGTTGCGCAGGCAAGGCCAAGTGCGACGCACTCATTGTATAAACCCTGCCAAATGGCTCACAATTTGTGATACTATATCCCTTGCGCGTCCCCACTGAAACACACCTGTACTACTGATGAATCCTCAGTGAAATCTACCGTGCAACTGGTCCGCTTACGAGAAATCCTGATTAAAGTTGGCGAAAAGCATGTTGTTGGACATTGTCGCAGTAAACGGGGGGCGAGAATGCGGGCGTATCGTTATTTCAGTGAGTACGCGAAGAACATATAGCACGCTGGAAGGAAGAGGGCAACTTTCGGCAGCAGGCCTAACCAGGCATTGCCTTTTCGGGCGGCGATCACAACCCTTCTCTTGCTGACTTTGACAATCTCCAATGCCCCAAGTACGTCTCATCTATTTTTTCTTTGACTCGCGAGTGAATCTTTATCAGACAAGCTCGCTGACCGAACCCGGTCCTCGAATTGCACGCTTAGGCTACCAACCTTTCACTTCATCTGTCGTTGACCGCGTGGCCTTGGAAACGCGTGAAAGTCAGCTCCAGGACGACGTTGATCACCTCAAGCTCACGATTCGCCAGAAGAGAACCGAATTCGCCACAACAAGATGCAAGTCAAGCAGACCAAGCCCGTCACGATATGTTGGCTACTCGTATGATGTTCTCCAGCAGCACAATTTCCTGTCAATCTCGCATCATATCGATATCTAGACTAACGACTCTGGAAGATGGATAACCGCCACGCAAGCCTTCTGTACTCGATGGCGTTCATTCGAGTTGGAGAGCTCAAACAGTTGTCTTTGAATTGTTCTTCACCTTCATTTCACACTGTCGATATGGATACCTTGGAAGGTCTGACAATGAGGATTTTTGTTGACTCCCCGCACTGGCTTAGGGACTTCTGAAGTCGTTTTTATGACTTTCCGCGCATTCAGAACTATGACGGCGCAATGGCCGACTCTCTCAACTTGCGTGGACTCCCTTCGGTCAGTCAAGATATCTCTGCCGTATCACCATTGCGGCAGGAGGGATTCCATGATACGTATATCATGAACTCCTGCGCCACACGAAATGTGGCGCTTTCTAAGCCATGTGTTCGAACGCTCAGCGTACCGACTACGGACTGTTTTAATCAATTGCCACTTGCAGCCGTTGGCTAGAAGACTCGCGCCTATCTTCGGGCTGGCCAATTGTCCTTCCCTGCGCGGCAACCATGATAGTCTCTAGTGACACCTTCTTATCAAAACTTTCTTGGTATTTGCGGACTGGAGCTCATGGCTACGAAAACCGTGACATTTTGGGCGTAAAGCAGGGATCTTTCGAATGTTTGATATGCCAGCTGCATCGAGGTCTGCTGAGAGAGTTCTTTCGGCGATAGATTCAGGTAGTCTATGTATTATTTTGAATCCTCTGAATGCTTCAAAGGACAAGTAAATGGAGCACACGGGATTCAATGTGGCGGTCGCTTGAACTTTCACCAGTACTTCTCCGTTCTCCAAAGGAAACAGTGGAGGGCCATCAGTCTTGAACGAGAGCATAGTCTCGGGAAATCCAGAATCATCGGAAGAAGACGGTGAAGAGGTTGAGGTTGTGACGATGTCTTTTCAAACACTGACAAAAATACTTATCAATTCCAGGATCGTAGACGGAGCATAGCATGTTAGCATTGTGGCGCAAATTTTGCGAACAGATAAGCAAGGCAGAATCGAAAGGAGGAGCTAGTAGGACGTGTTTTATTTCATAAGTTGATTGACTGTTAGATTTTCGAACTGTCGCTTACATATGGTGATCCAAAAACTCGAACGGTCGATGTTTTGAATGAATCACATTGAAAAGAGGAATTTCAAAACAAATCGACCGTGAGAGATCAAAATCCCTTTTGGGTCCTCTTCAAGCGCTCTTTGCTTTTTACTGTCACGACCCCGCGCGTACGTTCCATTAGCCATGCTGGTCCCAACTATTAACGTGTTCAAGGTAATAGAATGTCAGGCGAAGGTGCTTGTTATTGCTGTGGCGCCTTCCTGTCCAACTATGCTCTTACCGCCAGTTAAATTGGACGTGTGCGAAATGCTGCGCTCTGGGCAAACAGTGAATAGCGCAGTCACCCCTTCCATCCTCGCAGGGATTTTTGCATCGGAAAGCGAGATCAAGGACTTGGGTCATGATATCTCCCGGCTCGGCGCTCTGATCAACCAGAAAAAAGTGCGGATTGCGACTGCGAAGGCTACCCTATTGGAATACCGGTCCGCGATGGCTCCCATTCGTACTCTTCCACCAGAACTGCTCCTCCACATATTCACCCTCGCCAATGAAGACCGCGTCTTGCTTCCTAGTAGCTTCCTGAGCTCCCGGATCCGTGTCGGCCACGTCTGTAAAGCATGGCGCTCATTGTCGCGAGCGTCTCCTTCTCTTTGGAATGACACCTCCTTTGCGGGGAACCACTGGCGCCCCGACCTGGGGCACTGTGGGCCCAAGTACATCGAACAGTCACTTGTCCTCTCCTGCCCACGCCCTTTGTACATTTCATTCGCCTTCCCAGCTTCGTATTATCTCATTGACCCACATTATCCCATCATCTCGTCCACAGTTACATAAACCAGGTAGCCCACTTGTTATGCGGGCATACTTCGCGATGGAAAACACTCTCCGTATCCGGCTCAGAGTACGCCATCAGCACGCTGTTCGACTTGTTGGATGGCTTTCACTTTGAGTCGTTGGAGTCATTGACCATTCGTTGCACCGAGAACGAACATTTCGAGTTTGCCGAACCAAGCCAAAAGTTTTGCCTAGGCCTCGGCTTCGAAGTCTTGAACTCAATTTCGAGAGCTCCAATTATATGATCATACGCTGGTCCACGCTGACTTCGTTCAGTGGCGCGTTCCTCAGCAATTCGGCATGCTACGCATTTCTGGCTGCAGCCTCGAACCTCGACTCCCTTTCCCTCATCCATATCGACGATCGCGATGATGTAAACGCATCCACCCCACCCCATATTCTTTCCAATATTCGTCAGCTCATCCTTTCTTCGTGTGCTGTCACCAGCGTCTTGGGGCGCTTCACCATGCCTGAGCTTCAGCGTCTCGAGCTTGAGGACCAACGTTATGGAGTGTCTCCAGAACATCCTCCTCCATGTCGAATGCAAATCAATGCGCCGACGCATGTTGCAGAGCTCTTATCACGCTTCCAATGCCCGCTCTCCTCCATCACCATCAGCGGCCCTACGGACTTCATACCTCTCCTTAGTCCAGCCCTGCGCAGCTCTGTTAAGACCTTCAAGGTGACTCTTGAAAAAAATTCATCTAGCTGTACAGCCGCCTTGCTCGATGCCCTTACGACGACGCAAGATGGGCACTGTTTCCCTAACCTCGTCGAGCTTGAGATTACACAACACATGCTTGATGTGGTAGTATTCTGCAATCCACGACTGATGCCCGCCATTCTGTCGCGTTGGCATGTTCCGCCAGGAGTCACGCAATCGCAGAGATTGACGTTGTCTGGGGAGTACATGAACATATCAGAACGACCCCATCACAGCTCTTCGCTCTCTATCTGCCTACAGGAGCTTTCAGATAGAGGACTCGACGTGCGATGGAGTATGGACCAGGAGGACGTCCTCGCTTTGGGGCGAGAATATTACCGGTCAATGCACTAAACACCGTCAATTTTTAGCACTTAGTACGTGGGCAATGGGAAGCACGCGGCATCTTGTAAGAAACTATATGCCTGTACATGTATAATACATTAACTAGAAACAACATTACATCACTTGGCAAGGAAACCACCCGGTCCATATTGAGGAAGCGGACCCCAATCGAATGAAGGTGATGCTGAGGGCGCATCGCCCTTCTTGGTGAGAGGAACAGATGGATGCTTGCGTTCTTTCGGTCGCACCTTCGACGTAGATGTGTATGTATTGAGATGGAAGTCGTCGTCGCCACCACCGCCGAACAAGGAGTTAGGAACCCTGAGTGGTGTATTGAACGGGACGCCTCCAGGACTGCCCGATGCTTGGGAGCTGGAGAGGAATGCAAGAGGCGGCGAGGTGGTCGTCTTAGGCTCGTTTAGCAACGGCTGCTGTCGCAACTTGAGGAGTGCATGTTTCAGCTTCTGAGCGGATCGCTCTGCGTTGAGAGCAGCTGCCGTCGTTACCGCTTCATACGGTACTGCAAGTGGAGAAGACTTGGCATCGGGTAATCGAGGGTCTCTGTAGGTGGCCGATGTTTTGGAAGGAGGAAGGGATCGACGAGCCATGTCAACGGCAGCCAGTCTCTTCGTTAGGCTGTCGATGGCTTCCTGCTCTTGGCGAATGGCTGTATCGATGTTCCTGTACGTTCGATTCACGGTGTCCAAAGAAGGGGAACTGGTCAAGAATAAGTAATCACGCATGGGCGGCATACATAACAGCGCACATACCGGAAGACACCTTTTTGACTCTTCATCGCCGTCATCTTCTTCTTGTTGTCCTTCAGAACATCTTCCAATCTTAGCACCTCCTGCTTCTTGCGCATCAATTCTCCCCTCAATCGAGTTTTCATCTCGACAAGTTCAGGACCAAGTGTCCGGGCTTTGAGCATCTTTCTAAACTCCTCATCTTCTTTGGCTCGATTGAAACGCTCGATCTCTTCCTTTCGCGTATTGGCTACAACGGCACTTTGAGATAAAATGAAAGTAACACACAGGGAACCCACCTTTTACGAGCCCACTCCCAAGCTCCTTCAACGCTGTCCTTATGGCTTGGTTGCCCAAATGTGCGACATCCAGATCATCTGTGCACGTGCTCAAAACTTCACGGAACTTCAACGCGTCGGATGGTGCCCAGCGCTGTGGGTCAGCCAAGTCTGCTCTGGTAGACGAACCGCCGGCCTTTCTCGCCAGCAGTTCTCTCTGTTGCGCGGCTTTTGCCGATGATGCACGCAGCTAAGGCATGTTAGCAAGGACACTGCCAAGGTAAACCAAAAACTAACACTGTCGAGTTCTTTCGTCATCAAAGCATACAATCGGGCACATTCTCTTTGCATGCCCTCCTCAAAGTCATCCATTCGCGGACCAGGAACTGGTTGTCTCAGAGCTTGGGGAGCTGTACCCGGCTGAGGGACCGACGGTCGAGGAGGAATATTCATTTGCGCCGCTGTTGGTGGGATTGGCGGAGTCGGGGTAGTGGGCAGCTTCCCAAATGAAGGCCCACTAGAGAAGGACGGTGGTGGCATCATGGGCGGCGCCTGCGATCCAAAACCAGGGCCGTTGAGCGGTGTAAACATACTTGGAGCAGTTGGCTTCTGAACTGGTGGCGGTGAAACAAATGGAGAGGGAGACGATGGAGAGCCGAAAGGCTGAAGACCGAAGAGAGACGATTTGGGTGCAGGAGGCGTGGGCGCGGCTGCCGCTACTGGAGGAGGAGGCTTACCGAAAAGTCCACCACCACCTCCAAATGATGACAGTAAGGGAGGCGTTTTCGGTCGCGCATTCGTTGTCGTAGAGCTGTCTTCGGTTTTAAGCGGTAAGATTCCGAAGGGCGCCTTTGGCGATGCAGGTCGTGGCTTAGGTGCGAACGGCTTTACGTCTTCGTTCTCTTCCAGTTCCGGCACTGTATTGGCAAGCGGAGAGCTTCGAACAGGTCTGGTACTCGGCCGACCAAGGCCCAAGCTTGCAGACGGCGTGGTTGATGGGATAACAGGGGTGGCTTTTTTCTCTGGCGACCCTGGAGGTGTCGTACTTTCCTCGATTATAGTAGGCAGTACGGTTTCTAATGACGATGCGAGAGAAGGTGATGCCGTTGATGATCTTGAAGATGGAAGCGGTATTCTAGACGGAGTTGGAGACCGTTGTTCGTCGTCGTCCTCTTCTGCATCCTCTCCATCCTCCTCTCCATCCTCTTCCGGTTCGCCTTCTTCGAGGGCTGCTTCGTCTACACTTTCTTCCTCATCCTCTTCGTCGTGTTGCGGTTCGTCATCCGAGAGATCGCCAACAGATGGCACACTTTGCGAGAGGAAAGAATCAGCGTCGTCGTCGTCGTCCTCTTCTTCTCCACCGCGTATGTCGCCATCCTCATGAGAAACATCCACGTAAGAGCTTGCTACCGACGACATTGATCCATCTCCCTTGGAAAGAGACTCAGAGTCTTCTTTACCTTTGCCTTTGACATCGGCAGGCTTAGAAAAGACAGGCTTAGGAGTGCTTCGGTCAATATCTTCGGCCTCAACTTTAGGCGCCGTCGGTGTAGGCGTCTCAGCGTTGACCTTGGGAGGAGACGTAGAGCGTTTTATAGGATCTTTGCCTCCTGGTTTGCCAGTCAAGAGTTCCTGGAAGGACGTTTTCTTCTCGGATGCAACACCAAAAGCTGATTTTGTGCCTGAGAAAGCACTGAATCCTCCAGTAGAAGTCTTGGGTGGTGTACTTGTTGGAGGAGCCTGAGGCGCGAAAGTAGACTTTACTCCTATCGAGGTAGGAGCACCAAAGGTCGGCGTAGAAGTAGCAGCCGGACGAGGGGTGGTTGTAGGCGTTGTACCAAAGGCAGAAACAGGCTGAGACTTGGTTTCTGCGGCTTTAAAGAACGGCGAAGAGTCGTTTGAAGCACTGCCGCCAAACGCACCAAAGCCAGCAGAAGGCTGGAAAGACGATGTCGTTTTGAGATTAGAAAACGCATTGTTTGATGGTGTCGGCCGCGACGGGGTCACGTTGAATGGAGACGTAACACTGGGAGAGGTGGGAGAGGCCGAGCCCTGCGAGGAAGAAGAACTACTGGCAAATGCTCCTTTACCAAACGGCGAATTAGTCAGAGGGGCAATGCCGCTTCCCGTAGGCGGAGACGTTGGCGGAGTAGCGTCCTTCGTCGAGTCAGAACTTCGTGCGAAAGCGCCCTGCCCAAACGGTGAATTCGCGAGAGGAGGCATACCACTTCCCCAACTTGAGGAAGGTGTCGGTGACTCGCTCTTCGAAGACTCAACTGGGGGAGCTGGCGTATTGCCAAATGGTCCTTTTCCAAACGGGGAGTCTTTCAAGGATGGAATACCACTAGCGGTGCCGAACGAGGACGCGCTCTCGCTTTGTTTCGTTGTCTCAGAGCCGCTCGAGCTAGGTTTCGCGGCCTGTCCAAAAGGTGAAGGTGAAGCAGAGTTAAAGGCTGCGAATCCACTCGACGAGGCTGTTATCGTCAATCCATGAGTACTAGAACATACAATGTATTCCAATGTAGACTCACCTGAAGGTTTCTGTTCCTCCGCCTTCTGGGAGACAGATCCAAAAGGCGTAGGGCTCTGAGATGCAAAAGCTCCAAACCCTCCAGATGCCGGTCTCGTTTCCTCCTTCGGAGGTGAAGACGCAGAAAAGGGTGAAGGTCCAGCAGCTCCAAACGCCGCGAACCCGCTGGCCGGTTCTGTAGAACGCTAAATAACATGAACTAGGTAGTAGCGAGGAAAGGGTTACCTGAAGGTTTCTGTTCGTCCTGCTTTGGCAGTGCCGCTCCAAAGGCTGAAGGAGTGCCGGCGGCAAACGAAGCAAACCCTCCAGAAGACTTAGTAGGTTGACTAGAAGCTGCTGCGGAGGTTAGAGATGCAGGAGCACCAGCGAATGCACCAAAGCCTCCTGAAGATGGCGCCTTGGCTGCAGAATTCAATGAAACGGGGCTGTTCGATGCGAAGGCACCAAATCCTCCACTAATGGGTTTCGATGTTGACGCCGGAGGTGCTACCCGTTGTCCAAACCCAGTCTGCCCGAAAGCCGGCTGTCCAAATCCAGGCTTAGAAGGCTGTCCAAACGACGGTTGCCCAAATGCTGGCGTGGACGATCCAAAGGCAGAACTAAACGTAGACGCGAACGTCGAAGTACTCTGAGTGGCGCTAGGCTTATTAAAGGGCGAATCCGCGCTGATGCCGCCTCCGAACGCGCCAAATCCTGATGCTGGTTTCAGCACAGATGTTGAAGACGACTGGCTGGAGTCTGGCGGAAGAGGGGCATGTGAACCAAAAAGTCCTCCGCTGGCCGTGGGTGAGGAAGTCGGGCCTCCACTACCGAGAGATAAACCACCGAAGGACGGCGCATCCTCAGACATGGAATCCTCCTGGGTGTTGTTGCTAGGTGTACTACCGAAACCTGACCCGAAACCAGCGGATTGGGTGGTGTTGGATGACCCAAAGCCGGCAGAAGACTGATTACCACCAAAAGCGCTTGAAGTAGTATTGTTCCCTCCAAATGTACTCTTATTCGAAGAAGCGAAGGCTCCGAACCCTCCTCCCAACGATCCCACGGAGCCAAATCCTCCCGACGCGATACTAGGCTGAGTTCCGAACGTTGGCTGTTGTCCACCGCCTGGTGTATTAAACGCCGATCCACCATTTCCAAAGGCAGAGCCCCCGCTTCCAGTCTTTGAGGGGCCACCAAAGGCGTTGTTGCCAGCCTGGCCGAAACCAGAAGATGTACCAAACCCAGAGGATTGACCAAATCCGGGCGACGCTTGTTGGGGCGGACTAAGTGTAGCGGGAGGGGATTGAGCGAAGGAGGAGAAGCCCGACGAGCTGGGCGTTGGGCGTTGACTTGATTGGGAGCTCATTGTGGCGGACGCAGTAAGCATCCCAGAATACGGCTTGTTATCGTTGTTCAGGTTCCAGGCATGTATAGTTCCATCGTTGAGATAACCGTAGAGGATTGGATTTCCTGTAGGGTTGACCAAGTCAAGATCCAGCGAGAGCAGAATGGTGTCATCCATAGTCTCTTCGTGAAGAGGAACGGATACGTTGTCTGACGGATAGTGATACCACTGTCCATTTGCGTAACCGAAGATGCCCAAGTCTGCAGTTTGTATGTCGCCAATGATAAATATGAACCTCGAGTTGTCGGACGCAACCTCATCCCATTTGGGGAGGAGGATGGGAAAAGTCGCTTGGGGAGCGCGTCCAGCCGCGATGTATGGCGCGTCAATTTCGGTGGCTATTACAACCTCCTTGTCGAGATGAACGGCGTGTAACGTATTCTTGTCGTCACCGTTCTTCTCATGGTAACTGGTAGAGAAGTTATGACCAGGGCCGGGAAGCCATATGAGGGAAACAAGCAGATGGTTTGGTACAGAATGTGTAGGGGGGATATGCTTTTGGACAGTGGTTTTGTTAGTGGGGGAGAATGCAACAATGTCACCAAGAACAAGGCCAAGTGCAATTTGCTTGCCTTTGGGCGACCATGAAGCTGCGATATGTGTAAGGTACAGTACTGGAAGTTAAAGTAAACATACCAGCCACAACAACGGATTCCTGGTCGGCGGGTTCCCAACCTCCTTGAGACTGAAATTGGGAGTTGATGAGATGAACCCGCCCGTCCTTACGCACAATGGCCAATAAATCAGAAAGGCCCGGGTCATTGCTCGGATTTGGAATCAATTGTCGCACGGGACCACCAGGGATAATTTGTAGTGGTGGCGCGTCGCCAGAAGAGAATAGTTGGTCAGTGGCATAGAAATGTATGTCGCCATTGAGGAGACTAACAGCCAACTGAGACTCGTGATTGACTAATGCGACAATATTTGGCTGATAGGGCATATTCAGCGTTCGTTGGCATTGGAAAGTGGGTGGTTTTGTCTTGTCGTCCCCTTCGAGCGCACTCAATAAGTCCTTCAACGGAGACATGATAATGGCTGTACTATATAAGCTCAAGTATGTCAAAGTCGGAGGCTGCTCACCATTGTTTGTCGCGGCGACGAACCATCCTTTGGCATTCGCGATCGCAAAGAGACGGAATGCATCAGCGTTTTCTTCAACCTGGATAGCTTCAGACGAAAGAGGAACGCGATTTTCCTTTCGAACGTATGTGAGACGGGGAATCTGAGAGAAATGCTGAGTCTTCTATAGGCGCCATTATAAAAATGGGAACATACATGGAAAGACCCTCCATCTGAGGCGTCTATAGACCCTTCTGCTGACTGTTTCAACGGTTGTAGCCTTAGCGTTGAGCTCGTCGGTCTTCGTAATGGGGTCAGGCCAGTGCCGTTCATCGTGGGCGACGAGTGCCGCAGCTGTGAAAGGCGGTGATATGAAGGAAAGAGAGAAAGGTGAACGTGACCGTAGTCGGCACCGCGCCAGCCGTCACAGCCTATTCACGAACCATCACCACGATGAACAAGGCCAAGTCGAAAGGACCGCAGAACCAACAAGCTGCTGGTGCTTACAAGGCTGAATCGATCAAAGTATTTCTCGCATTTGTCTACTATAGCGCGTCTGACATGGGACAAGGATGTCGCTGAGTTCCTCAACATTACCATCTCAGACTCGGTCGCCTCCTCTCTCGCCAGTGATGTGGAATACAGACTGCACCAGGTCATCGAGGTCTGAGCGCTGCATGCTTTCGAAATGTATGCACTGATCTTACGCCAGGAAGCAGCACGCTTTATGCGCCATGGACGCAGAACAACGATGACGACCGCGGACATTGACCAGGCATTTCGTGTCCTCAACATCGAGCCCTTGTACGGTCACACCCCTCACAATCCTCCGACATTCAGACGCGCCCCGCCTTTCTCAAATATGCCTTCTGCTGGATCCGTTTACTTTGTTGAGGACGAGGAAATAGACTTTGACCGCATTCTTCGAGAAGAAAAAATATCCATGCTTCCCGGAGTAAACTGGACTGCGCATTGGCTGGCTGTAGAGGGCGTGCAACCTCTTATACCCGAAAATCCGCCTGCTATTCCACGCGACGTTGAACCGGAAGCTGGAAAATCTCCTCTACTAACAAACGGTACTGCTGCATCATCGTTACAGGCAGTGACAACGAAGAAGCAACAACAACAGCAGCAGCAACAGCAACAGCTTGTCAAGCAGGTTCTTTCGCGTGAACTGCAACTCTACTACAGCCGCCTGACATCTTCACTTCTACCACCCACTTCCGATTTCGCGAAGCGTACAGCGGCTCTTGCCAGTCTCAAAAACGACGCAGGTCTCCAAGCGCTTCTACCCTATTTGATCAAATGGGTCGGAGAAGGTGTTGTAGGCGCCTTGAAGGACGGTCTTCAAAGTGAAAACGACGGACGAGTCCTTGAAGTCCTCTTGGACGTCATCAGCTCACTTATGGAGAACAAGACACTCTTTGTCGAGCCTTATGTAGGAGCACTTTCTACTTTTGCAATGCTTGCTCACTGGCTGAAATCCAGCTTCACCAAATTTTACCTCCCATCCTTTCGACTTTGCTTCATTCTTCTCTTCCTCCATCACATGCAGAATACCTTCGTACATCAGCTGCTCAGACTCTATCTCGACTGCTCACCCAGCATTCTACAACATACCCATCACTCTCACCGCGAATAATGAAGACTCTACTCCTTGGTCTTGTCGCTCCTGGGAAGAGTAAAGGCACTCGAGAAGGTGCAATACGCGGTCTCATGGGCGTTGGGAAGGAAGCTGTCAGGAAAGGCCTCGTAGAAGGAGGCGGGGCCAAAGTTGTAGGCAGTGAATGTTCGGGGCAAGATCCAACCACCATGTCATTGGTTTCATCAGTCATGGTATGTTTCCTGACTCTCTCTTGTTCTACACTAAAATGTTTGCAGGATGCATTCACCGTGTTGTATCCGCCTTCGGACATGCCCGAGAGTCTCGAGCTCTCTCGGGAGAGCGATATCATCTTCTCACAAAAGCTTAGGGATGTTTTGGGTGACTTTTTTGCGAACAAGTTGTCGGGCGATGCTGGATGGGCTCGGGGCGTGTTAGGCGTGCAAAGTAATGGCAACAATTCATGAGCATGATATTTTAACCACTTTGTATCTCGTGGTGTAAGTTGCAGGTGTATTTCTAAGTAATGAAACGGAGATTGCATGAGTAATCGCCGTACTCATGGCTATAACAGCTGTCAACATGCCAAGCTAGTCGTGCTCATCACTATCATCGAGATCCTCAACAGTCATAATGGTACTCATCACCCAATGAATGCCCTCAGCATACTAATACTCAAAGCAGTACGCAGACATTGAAAGTCTCGTCCTGTCAGGAGAGCTCTTTAACGGGAAAGAGCGGTCCTCATCTCCCGTCCGGACACCATCCCCCTCGTCTGACAATGGCTGGCACGACGACGAGCTCAATGACAACAATCCTTCACCGCTTCCAGAGCCTCAGCAAGAATCCATAGGCATGGGTCCAGGACGTACCGGCGTCAAAGGTGTCATCCGTGATCGCAACGAGGCCCAGGACATCGAGAAACAACGCCATGCACAGGACATGGACGAGCTTAGGCAGCGCATGGAGAAGAACAGTCTTACTGGGAAGACGTATCTGGAGGAGGAACGAGAAAAGGCCGACAGGGGCGAGGAAAAGGTCGATCCATTGGTACAACGGGAACGCGAGCGCGTGGATGTGTTCGGAATGGCCAAGCAAGGCAGATTCGGACATCTAAGGGAAGTCGGCGCCGCAGGCTTTGTTCAGGCCGTCGAGCGAGACGATAATGGTGCTGCATGGGTCGTAGTCCATCTCTATGACAAGGTCTGTGTCTCTCCAACTAACTAAACGTCGTCCTTATCTCAGTCTAGTCGCTGGATCGATGCTATACCCTCGACGATAACCTCACTCGTCTTGCTCGCCTCAATCCCAACACAAAGTTCCTACGATGTCGCGCTTCTGCTCTCGGGTTCGCTTCAAAAGCTCCATCGTCTACCTCCAAGACGATACATCGACCGCCTCGTACTATACACGAAGACGATGAAGATGATGGAGATGGTTACTACGATGACAAGGACAACGAGGACGAGGACGAGGAAAGTGAAGAAGACGACAACGTCGATCTGGACATGTTGCCTACTATGCTGGTATATCGCAATGGCGAACTCGTTCATAATTGGGTTCGCGTGGATTGGGAGGCAGGAACTGCTGGGATAGAAGAACTTCTTGAAACGTATGTCATCTCTGTCGAGTTCAGGTCTAGCCCTAATGACGAGCCCAGACACCATATATTATCTCGCGGCAAGATTGGAGGTGGGAATCTCGGGCTTCCCAGCGACGATGAGGACGATGGGCTTATGTTCTCTGATGATTGATCAATGAGCTTGGACAACTCTTGTTCATCTGACGTCCTAGACTGCAACGGTATGGTTGAATTTCCCCTCTTCGCTCGCATATTGATGTTATAAGCAGCTATACACTATCTCAACACGTATCTGTATATCATATGAACGGTGGATAATGTACACTATTTACGTTCAATGTCTTCTCCTGGAGGCAGCACTGCAACACTCGCATCTTCGACAACATTCTTCATTACCTCCAAAATTTTGTCTTCTGGTGCGCAACAAGCCATGTAATTTCCATAAATCCGGATCTCCCTCACACTCTCGAACGCACCGAAAACCCAGTTTGCCAATGCCTGAACCTCGACCTTGACAGTTTGAAACTCTATTTCCACCACGTTAATCAACCGCAGCGCTTTCCTTACGACGGCCGATGGAATCACGCTGATTCGTGTCAACCATCCAGCATCGACGATGACGCGGAGAGCGACTAGCGGTAATCTCTCTAATCCTTCCATTTCCACAAAGCTTGCTTTCAACGCTTGCATCACCGAACCCGTGCCCTCCCAGTCCAACCCACGCCTGGGTGACCTCCTCGGAAATGTCCTCACCTCGCGTAAATTAGGGAGAGACGATTGCACGACGTGCACGAGGATTCTCCAAGGTGCTTCCACTTTGACGAGCTCTTTCAGCTCGGGAAGCGGAACGTCCTTGCCAGGCATGTATTGTTCCTCATCAGAGACTCGTAAGCTCTTTAGACAAGGAAAGAGTGGATGAAACGAAGATTGTCATCAATAGTGATGTCAGGACAAGCAAGGATGGAAAGCGACGTGAGACCAGGGGCAGCGATAGCCAGTGTGGGAAGCAGAGCTTGCCAGATGTGACTGGCAAAGCCGATATGGCTGATTGTCAGATCGTTCAAAGCGGGAAGCACGGACAGCGTCCAGTTTAATAACGGTGGGAGGAGGAGCATGGATGAACTGATGATCAAAGCCTTGATCGAGTGCTGGGGTGGCGCAGGCTCGACGAGGATGGTTTGTTCGCCCATTTTGACACGCTTGAACTCCCACCCAGGCCCTCGTATGGCATTGCGTCGGAAGGGCATCCCTCCCGTTCCGCCGCCGCGTGTATAGACGAACTGGTACGCGTAATTCATCACCTTCCCGTCAATGAGGCATATAGATGTGCAGCCCTTCTCTGTACATAGGTTAAGAAGGTTTCCGATAGCCAGTGACCAGGCAGCTAGCCACAGGTCGGTGCCTTGAACGCTGTTGTGATTCCAGTCGCGGCCAGAGAACCGAAGCGTCAATTGTGTGAGAGATTTCAGCTTAGAGACTAGAAGCCGTAGACGCTCTATTGTCTGGATGATAGTGCTCTGTGGCGGTAGCGATTCCGGGAAGCTGCTATCGTGGTCTTCAAATGTACATGATAGATGCTGTATGGAGGGCACAAATATCGCTGCACGCAGACCAGATATGGCGTCATGTTGATCGTTTGAGGCATTGCGCACACGAAATTGTGAGAGCAGAGTAGGATTTGTGATGCCAAAATGAGCGAGGTAGCTCTTTAGACATATATCGTGGAGTCGCTTGCAGGTGAGAGATACGCGAAACAACTGGATGATCTGGTTTTGATCGTCCCAGTCAAAATCATCCGCGAATATCTTGTGCAGCAGTTCATTTGGAAGGTGCAGAAGCGGAAATGAACCCTTGGACATGACAGACCGAATGAGAAGAGAATATATGGCTCCAGTCTGGCCTTGGCAGCTCTGCGCGTGATGAAATTGATCTCGATCGCTCTGTTCCATAAATAGGCTGTTACGCCTGTATTAAAGAACGGCAGCGTTCCTCGGGTTCAGATTTATCACGCTCACTCTGCGTTCTCCTCCTCATCAACCATGATTGACATACTCATTCTTGGTGCTGGCTGGACATCTACCTTTCTTATTCCGCTTTGCGAAGCGGAAGGTGTCTCTTACGCTGCAACTACCCGCAGCGGCTCGAACTCTACGATTCCCTTCAATTTCCCGGATGATGCAGATTTCAGCAAGCTCCCAGACGCTCGAACCGTGCTGGTTACATTCCCTTTACAGAAGGGATGGTCTGCTCGTCTTTTTGATGGGTACGGGAGAAACGCGGACTGGATAGCGCTGGGAACGACGAGCATATGGGGAGCCGACGGTTGGAGTGATAGACATACTCCGTATACAAAACGGATAGAGCGCTCGCAGAGGATGAGTTTCCTGGCACAGTGCTTTGCCTTTCAGGACTCTGGGGCGGGCCACGTAACGCACGCAGATTTGTCTTAAAAGCGGCGGCTAGTAAGGCGGCGTTAGAAGCAAGAGTACATTTGTACCCTTCAATTTCGCTTCTCATCCGACTGACTTGGTCATTAGAATAGCTTGCATCTCATTCATGGACAGGACGTTGCTCGTGCCATCTTAGCTGTCCACCGCAAACCATCTCCAGGTCGTGGTTGCTCACCGACGGCCGTGTCTATGACTGGTGGGAGCTCTCGAGCGCTTGGTCTCCGGAACACGCAGGTTGGGTTCGCGAGTTGGTGAAGCAGCACGGAATACGGGCGCTTCCCCGTGATACGGGGCTATTGCGACGGATGTTGGACTCAAGCGAGTTCTGGGAAACTCATGGGATCGAGCCGGAGAAAGCGAGGGTATAGTTAATGAAGAATCCAACGCGTAAGATCATAAATTTTAGTTCCGCCGGCGAACGAATCTGCTTCCATGATGAATATCACAATACCCATTCCAAGTCCGTGGACCGCTACGTCGAAAGATGCTATCGAAACGCCATCACAAACCGACCTATTTTCAGTAAAGTCTGACACATGCTCCATCAGCTCAAAACTAATTTCTTAGAAATATCTCGGTCTACTTTTGTCAGTCCCCGATGCGGCTGCGTGACGTCGACCTCCCAAAATCATACATAACCGGTGATTAACATTCAGATAGTCTTCAGAATTCTCTCTTGATTACACTTAAGTGCCAGCAACCATGACTAAACAATTTGTTCTTGTCAGCATTGTCGTTTGTTCCTGTCTACCCAACCAATACCTCTTTCACTTTAGGTTACCGGAGTGTCTGGTTATGTGGCTTCCTATGTTGTCGACGTCCTGCTGAAGGAGGGCTACGCCGTACGAGGGTTTGTCTATCATACCCCGATGTGCTTCTTTTATTGACGCGACTCTGAAGGACTGTACGGTCCGGAAAACTTGACGCCTTAAAGGCTGCTCCAGTTTCCAGCAAGAATCCCGACTTTTCAGTAGTAGCAATCGACGACGTTGCGACTGGAGACTTTACCGAGGCTCTGAAAGGTAACGTGTGACTCAGGCTGCTTTGCTGGCCACGCTCAATTCTATGCGAAGGCGTCAATGCAGTCATCCATGTGGCTTCTCCGTTGGCTGGGAACGGTACAGCGACGGAGAGCTTGAACGTGAGTGGTTCAGTACGCGTTTGGACGCGTCACATGGTGACACCTCAAATCAACAGAGCGCCAGGAACGGTACTCTCAATGTTCTCCGTCAAGCTACCGCACAAGGGATTTCCAAAATCGTGGTCACAGTAGCTGGGGTGCTGCTTTAAATCGTGAGGGCTACTCATGCTATTATGGTCTCTCTACTCAACATACACATAGCAACTATGGATGATGTCTACAAAGGCGTGACGTACACAGCCGATAGTATGTATTCATCACTTTCTCCATCAAAAGTTTCGACTAAGGAATGCGCGCAGGTTGGGGCAAGGTCGACGAAGATGATTCCTCAACGGGACGCACTCCCCATTCTGGAGCTACCTCGCGACGAAGATCTTTGCTGAGAAGGCAGCATGGGACTTTGCCAAATCGAATCCTACTCTTGATCTTGCCACCAGTAAGCATGGGAATGTTAGCAACGCGTCCTCCGATGGTCACTGACGCGCTTTTGCAGTCAACCCCCCATTCATCTACGGTCCCCTCAACCTTAATTTCCCTCTCCCAACTGTGGACCGTCTTGGTCCAAACAGGTGGCTTCATGCACTGGTCTTCGGCGAGACTGGCAGGCCACTGGGTCCGCAACTGCCTCCTTTCTACGTGGATGTTCGAGACGTTGCTGTGGCGCACGTGCGCGCACTGTCCGTACCTCCTGGAGAGTATAAACGCTATCTCATCTCCGCTGGACACTTTACGTTCAAGGAAGCCGTAGACTACATTGCGGACGCTCATCCAGAACTCAGGTCGCGTTTGCCATCACTTGAGGGCGTGTACCACTTCCTGACAATCTATCCACAATCGACGCCAGCAAAGCCGCAGTGGATCTCAAGTTGACGAATTATATTCCGTGGCAGCAGATGGTTGATGATGCTGTCACTTCTATGGTCAAAATGGAGGAACAGCTGAAGTTGTAATCAATCAAAAGAATATAGGCAGGCTCATCTACTTTTGAGAATAATACAATGCGATAGAACGTCCTTGGTTTCAAGATGAATATATGCTAGAGTGACACAAGCATTGGCATCACAGAGCGAGCCAGGCGAGAAGACCAGCAACGACGCCCATAACATTCGGAGCTCCTAAGGTTCCAGCTGTATTGCTCGCACTGTTGGAGCTGGCAGAAACGGAAGCGGAAGTCTGGGAAGAACTCGTGTTACCGCCTGCAACAGCAGCTTTGGTCGTGCCAAATCCAGTTGTGGGGGCCGATGTGCGCGAGCTGACAGAAATGGGTTCAGCAAGCATTCCTTTCAGTAAAAGCGATGCCCACATTGTCGGTGTCACGATGGCGGTAGTGCCCGACGTACTAGATGACGCCGTCGACGTAGTACTAATCGCATCTTCGATGGCAAAGTTGCCGGTCGTAGTGTACACATCATTGATGTCGGCAATGTTGACGAACTGTATACTGTATCCGTCGCTGTAGGTTCTGTCAGCGACGCCACACTTCATATGACTTAGAAACGACTCGCCCAGCGGGTACTTCAGGGAACGATATTGTACGCGATTTTTCATTGGGATCAACGTTGTTTGCAATCGCGTAGGCGTGATTGAAGGACAGATTGATGAGCTCTATGCTGAACGTTGGGTCGCCGTTGTCGCTGGTCCATGTAATGGTGACGGGCGATGATGAACGGACAGGGACAGTGGGCTGAGCAACTTGGAGGGCAGCAAAGGCGGTCGGAATAAGGGCGACGAGGGCGAGAGCAAACATGCTGGTAGACAGTCAACGATGACCGTCAGAAGCTTGGATCGGCGGTTTTTGTGAACGGTGCACGTGGTGTATGACATTTACCTTCTCTTCGCGCGCACCGCCGGCCTGTACGCAGATTAGCTGGCAAATGCCAGTGCATTTTAATGTCAAGAGTTATGACTGCCCCACTTTGACGCGTTCAGACGTTAATGGCAGCGCGCAAACTCGAATTTTATAGTTGATTCAGTTCTAGATCCTCAGGAAGCCCAGCTCGTACGTAGCCGAAGAGCCTTACAGAGATGACTTCTCTGCGAGCGAGCAGAATAAGGTTGCGGCTGACACCCATGGTAATACACACGAGAGTCTAAGAATGCCTTTTAGCTCTACTTACTGCTACGTACAGGATACGAGAATCAACGACCTGGAAATATTCGGACTTCTGACTCACCGTCGACTCGAGCCGCTCCTGGTAGCGGAACGTTTGGACTGCCTATTGATGTGGAAGATAGTCCGATGGCTTCAAGTATAAACACTTCGAAGGATATCGTTAGATGAAGATTCTTGAAGTCTGTTCTTGGATGTACCTCGTTGCGTATCGAAGCTATGGATATCGTTAGAAACGCACAGCGAAATTCGAGTGGCACGCATACTTGAACTTAGGAAAGACTAAAACTACGTCTGGTCTTGCGCCCATCTCAGGCGCTGAAATGATATCAGGTCGCAGCTCATTGCTGTCTAGTACTTCAGGTCTTGTCATGGCGGTAAGATGGAAAACACGGTCAGAGCCCCTTGAGACACCCCTGGCCCCACATACATTGATGACATAGACATCCTGACAGAAATACACGAGGAGCGTCTACATCAACCCATGGTACCCTAAGCTCGACGAATCAATAAACACCGACGAAGACACAGAGAGACGGTACATACATCCTCCTTCTCATATATGGTCCTGGTGCTCGTTACACCGCTCTCGAATGATACACCATCGTTGTTGATCTCATCCATAGCTTCTTCTGCCAAGATGCAAGTATCGGACATGGCAGAAGTTGCGGGGAACACCTAAGAACCGTTGTAAGGTTGAAACTTCGTATCTAAGGCGCCGCAAAACACACCAGGTTTAGCACATAATAGGATGTGAAGCCCATTGTAAAGCCGATCAGCCAAGCGGCCTTGTAGGAGTATTTCTAAATGCATTTAGTCAAAATCTTGTTGTGGGTGTTGCGAGGAGCAGCTTGCCAATCCTGCAATGTAGATATCTTTGTTCATGATATTCATGAGCCCGGGAAGATTGATAGGAAGCGATATCGCGATCGAAATGAATGCTCGCCAGTTCTGTTGCCCTCAGAAATAATTGGATCTATATGAAGGCTCACATACCACACCATGGCGGTAGCGATACCTCCCCATAGGTTGGTACAGCTCAGGTATAACATAGCACCCCTTTTTGACAATCCAGAAATCTGCATGCGACAAAGCTTAGGTGAGTTACTCACGTCTCACAAAACGGAGAGCTCATACCGCAAATCATTACGCTGACAGCGGGAGCCAAAAAAATACCATCTGCGTTGCGATACAAGTCAGATGATATTAAAGCATCGAATGCAGCGACCTACATCCACCCAAGAAATTCAACAAGACTGTCCCGCTCTGTTGTAGGTTCCAAGGTACACACGCCCAGCCACCCAGAAATGCACAAAGAATAGCACCTCTTTGGAGATTCAGGTATTTCGGGACGAGTGCGGTGAACTGGATGATCCTAGGTCAAGGAGGGATAACGACGAAAGGGTTAGACGTACATCGTTCGAGACCGCCACACTGTTAGCTGTCGTAACACATCAATATCGTAAAACAGTGTCGCACGGAGCTCATACTGGAAATGTTGGTTCCGACCGTTCCCATTCCAAAGGCGAGCGCCATGAAAAACGCCCCTGCACGACTGTCCCAGCGAGCAATAATCTATAGCACGATTTGAATAGTGCCCTTATTGAGAAGTGAAACAACGGGCCTTGGTAGGATCCCAAATATACTCCCCGTATACGACGTAACTTGCCGAGGTACAAATGATACCAAAGACGGACCACAGCGTGTAACAGACCGGAATGAGCTCACGGCACAGTGAGCCTCAGAGAAAACAAATGAGGATGAAGTGGACTCACAACAATCTGCCAATACTGATCCTTCGGACTACGCGAGTAGCGCGAAAAGTCCGAAATAGATGCCGCCAGTGTGGTCTTCGAGGACATAGCAGCACTATCCAACATGAGAAAAGGTTTAGAAGGGACATGTATGTCTCACTTGATGCAGTACATCCAAGCCCACGACCGTGTTGATCCAAAGCTGAGGTTGATCAGAGGCGTCGAGGCACGTTAATAAGTGAAGATTACATTGTCGCTTTCTGAGAAAATATTGGACCTCCACCGCCTGCACTGCGAACACTCCATCCTAATAGTGCGAAGGTCGCGATCGCCATCACTACGGACTTGATGAGAAAGAGATAACGCATCCGAACCGGCGGGATGAGGAGGAAGGGAACTGCAGAGAACGCGTCAGCCTATAGTCATGTTGTGTCAATGTGAGTTAGAGCCACACCTGGAAAATCCAGGCCACTATATACGCCGTCATCCCTTGAATGGTAATGCCTATGCTTTCAGGAATCGTATTCTCTATGTGTTTGAAGCTCGGCCAAATGGCACCAATCATGACTGCTGTACAACTGCTGAGGATCTGTGTGTTGATGCCGAAGTAGATCAAGCCCAGAACGAGACGCGACGCGATGGGGAACCAAGCACCATCTGTATTATGCTTCATATAAATTCATCGGGGTTGCTAACAGAATACTCACAAACGCCGAAGCTAGCGCGCGCAATGATCGAGAAAGGAATGTGAAGGCGAGCGCCGACGGTCGCATTGGCAGTGAGAGCAACTTAGGAAATGTTAGTATCGTTGAGTCACACAGTTCCCAGGTAGAACTTGCTGGAGACGATGAGGTTGCCGATAAGAATGCAGGGGATAACCTCACGGTACGACAATCCCAGTGCAATCATGCTACAAACGGTATCAGCACCAAACGGAGCTGCGAAGAGGAGCGAGTTTTCACCTGCTCCGGTTCCAACGTTCACCGAATCGCTAGCCCAATAGAACAAGAACATCCAATAGCGCCATATCCTGTCACGCGCCAGACTGGGGTCCAAATCCCTGTTACTCTGTAAAAGTCCATTGGGCGGCGAAAAAGACGACGGTTCGCGCTGGATCGCCCAGGACGAGACAAGGTTGCTGAACATCACGGTTCAAGGCGAAGGACAGAGGTCACCATCGGGCTTTGTTATAAAAATTTTCGTCTTCATATGGGATAGTCCATGGAAGATCACATTAAGACGCGATCAAACTTCCTCTTTGAAAGTAGGCGCCATTTTTGAAATTGTTGAAATGCCTGTTAATGGTTATGGGGGATAGAGGCCTAGCAAAAAGAATGCTCAAGTAGGACAACAGCAGATGGAAACAGCCAGCGCAGACCATCTATATGCTTCCAACGAGCCTTGTCGTCGTCGTCGAGGAGAAGAAGTTGACGATCACGATGCCGGCCAACGCCGAGCGGATGATAAGATTAGATATGCGCAGCACCATCGGATTCTTGAAGTTGATCTTCGAGAAGGCTCCTGGCTGTCTGACTCTGGAGAAGGCAGCTCTTGTTCATTAGAAATCTCTATTCTGCCCATAAGATCTATGTAATGTTAACCGTGTACAACGTCCAGATAGCAATGATCAATAATGTTGGCGTCTATTAGAAGATGGAATTGATGATTCCACTACCAACAGCGGAGCCTAGAGAACATTCAGCCATGTTGGGCATAACATTGAAGAGAGGACGTACCAGCACCAAATCCAACACCACCCACGGCCGAATGAGCCAGCTAAAGTCATTTACGTCAGATAGGTGGTTTTAGACATTTCTCGACTCACTGTGTTACCCATGCCACCGAATTTACTTTTCTTAGGTTCCGGTGCAGGTGCCTGCTGTACGACGGGCGGCTGTGGGGCCGGAGGTTGATACTGTGGCTGGTACGACGGCTGATATGGCTGCGGAGGCTGATACGGCACCTGGTAAGCGGGCATGGGAGGCCCGGCGGGTGGAGGGTAATTCGTCGGAGTAGGAGGATACGGCGTGTAGGACGAAGGTCCACGCTGAGGAGGCGCGGGAGCAGGAGGATCATGAGGCAGACGTTCGACATAGTTTGCGGGGAATAGTCCTTCTGAGCCGTTATGTCGGCCAGTCCACCAGTCAGCATTGGTCTCTGCTACAATCTCAATGATATCTCCAGCAGAGAAATAAAGGTCATTGGGATCCTGTACACACAGTAAGCTTCGGTGACAAGTGTCTCATGCCCGAAAACGCCTCACTTTACGGTCTTCATTGTAACCCCAAATTGCACGGGCTTTCGGGAAGCCAGGCTGAGGAGATGTGTAGGATGGTACTGGTGCCGGGGGCGGAGGCGGCGCGCGAATCAAGAGATTTTGAGTATCATTTGCGAGGCTGTCGACGTGTGGGTCGGAAGGCGCGGGAAGCTTTGCGATGATTTCCTTGGCGGCTGTGTCTGTGAGCTGATGCTGAGAGACAAGGAATTCCACGTTGGCTCGTGTCTGAGCAACAATATGATTGAGAAGAGCAGTGGAGTCCGTTTGGCCGTACATCATGAAGGAAGAGAACAAAGATGAGTTATTACGCGATTCACTTTACGTGACCATGCCTGCCGTGCTCATCTCGGACCTGTCCGCGATACAAGTTCAAACGTTCAAGTTGCAAACCACCATGGCCCATAGGCGCTTTCCAATAGCTCTCAAACCTTGCTCAAACATGGAGTTCGCTAGTAAGGGTATCTGTGGGGAACTCTGGATATTTCAAATCTTATCATTCACTCTCGGCCGGGACTCTATCTGACTTTATCTTTATCGACGTCCTTGATAACGAAAACAGTTATAAGGCCCGTTGAAATTTCCTGAATATCAACTGTATATTATGCCTGATCAACCTGTTGTCGTTTCAATGACCAATGCTGAACGCCTCGAAGGCAAGTATTCAAAGGCCAACTTACGGAGAGCCATCGAGGGCTTGAATCGTGATGGTGTCGTGTATCTCGCTAACATTGGTATGGTTTCTCTCATTGCACTTCTTTTCTAACAACGGTGTAGTCGATACTGAACATGTGGAGCAACTCCGCCTTCATATGCTTGAAGAGGCAAAGATACTGAAGGCTCAGAAGGGGGAGGATGCGTCCAAGTATAATCATGGCGTCGCTAGTAAGTCACGCATGAATAGGCCAACGTGCTGTTGACTCTGTCTATCAGCAAACTTCATACAGGCACCTCCTTTGACTACCCGATCGCTTTTCTTCGAAGACGTATACGCTAATGACTTCGTTCATCAGGTCGTGTGTTCTTATATCGGTAAATGGTGTTTAAATGAATTGCGCTCATGCTTATCGAGTACAGGACCTCGTCCTGCGTGGACGTTTATAACGGGTAACAATGCCAACAAGCGGACCACTGAGCGTCAGACTGTTCACAAGGATAGTTCCTACATACACCCTCTTGCGCCTTCGATTGTTATCGCCAATTTTTCCATTGAGCGAGTTCTCACCTGCGAACGGATCTACGGAATTCTGGCTGGGTTCGCACGCTACTACCACACCAGACGATCAGATGTGGCGCGTCCCGTATCCAACCACACGCGTTCCAGAATGCTTCATTCTTCCCGAACTGCTCGAAGCACGCCGCAATGTCAGACCCCAATCCAAATCGTATGCAAGCCTGGGGGGGTCCTTCTCCGGGACCAGCGTATTTGGCACGCCGGTATGCCAAATGCCAGCGACGAGGATAGGATCATGCTCGCTATGATGTTCACTGCACCTTGGTACCCTAATGATCGCAAATTCAAGGTGAGGTCAGCCATGGCTATTCAGATAGATTTCTGACGGATTGGTTAGCTCCCTCATTTTGCTCGTGAGATTCTGGAGGCGAAACTTCTGGCTGTCGACGTTCAAGCTGAATACGTCGACGAAGAAGAGTGTGCGGCGAGCATGCATGAATTTGGCCTGGGAATGCAGCCGTCTGACCCTAACTATCGTAGTATTTGGGAAGAAAGTCAGAAAGCCGCATGATTTTCATTTTGTACGCCAATTGTACCTTTATAAATACAGCCTTGTCAATGTAATAGCAAGTACCGGCAACAAGCCGACGATCGCGTGTCGCTTTCGGCCATCGCTTGGCTTTTTACTCTCTTACCTTCATGATGGCGGACAGTCTCGCGGATGGATGCACTTCTTTGAAACGCTCTTACGATACCTGCTTCAATGCCTGGTTTGAAGGCTACCTGGAACCAGCCGTCGCTGCTGGTTCTATCGGGCCCAAAGAACGTGAAGCCTATTCCAAGCAAAAAGCTCAAGAGTTCGAAGCCAACTGCGGTAAATTATGGGTGTCGTACAAGGCCTGCGTTCAGGTATGAGCTTTCCAACTGACCATCGCGTGTTTCGAATACCATCCCTTTCAGAATGCGCTCAAAGAGAAAGGACTGGATCACCTACTTCAGCAGACGCGCGAGGAACACCCCATGAAGGAACCAGCGACACCGAACGTGTCCAAATGACTTGTCGTTGCTGTACAATTCTCGTGTATCAATAGGTGTGCCCCTACTTTCATACCATAATCGTGGTTGACCGATCCGTAGTCTTCAGTTATCCACTCACTCATGTATTGTACCAAAGCGCCATACTCTATGAGCGATTACATCATTGTTGCGCTGCTTTCCTTTCCCATCTCAGACGCCGACGGGCGCACGTACGAGCGATCTCTGCCAATATCATCGACTTGTACGTTTACGCGTCAACATTCTCCGGACCCTGGAATACTATTGCATCGCCAGTCACTATCGGACAAGTATCGTACCTACGAGCGACGCTCCGTTTCGTGGCTCTTTTAGCGACGTTGGACTTCTATATCTAAGGACCATTCCGCCTGATGAATAGTTGGGATACAATCTGTGTAACGCAAAGACCTCGTCGTTTCCACGGAGTTTTCAACCTGTCAAAGCACATGCCACCAAGCAGAGATAAGCTTGGGACACATATTCGACCTTTCGTCTTCATGCAAGATGCGATGGATTGTTAGGTTTTTGAACCGTATCGAACACTAAGGCACATTCGCGATATTTGATACTCCTGGTACACTCCCCCCAACCTTCGGGCTTCCTGACGGCTTATGCCTCCAAAATAATCACGCTTCTATCTTTCATCTGCTAGTCTAAGTGCTACGAGGTGAGTCTCGTGCTCACTTGCTTACTCCGGACCTAACAGTAACCAAGGCACCATTTCAAGTGAAGTCTTCTGAACTTCATGTCAAATTTGCTATCTTTGACTTACTGTGAGCTCGGCTTCCCTTACGTGGCATTCTCCCGTCCTCATCACAATGGTCTGATGTCTGGTTGTCGAACGGTAGTAGCAGGGTAGTGGTCTCTCTAGAGACGCTCTAAGCGGCTCTGTTGTGTCTTCTATTGCTATCGGGGAACGCGGAAGTCGTTTATAACTCCTCATACCACAGGACCCGAAAATACTACCAAATGTATGATCCTGGCCCAAATTCTTATCCGGATCCAAAAGGAAGGTGTATCCGCACTTTGTACCAGACCTCGCAGATAGTGGATTTTATCCGCACAATGTACCAGACCTTGTGTGACGCAGGGTCCGGAGACCGAAAAAATGCCAAATTTTGCTCAGAAATCGCGCAAAATCGTCGTTTCAGCACAAAGTCTCGTAAAAGAACGTAAATTACGGCTACAAAGCTGGTGACCTGCCGGGATCAGAGCCTTCAGCCTCCTTCAGTCCTCCAAATCTTATCCGCACCTGACATCAGACCTCTCCAGATGCCCAAATTTTATCGCACATGGACTCAGACCTTTCTCCAAAAAGCTCGATTTTTATCCGAAAGGTACCAAACATAGTTCAAAAAGTTCAATTTTTATCCGCACAGGGATCATACATTTGATAGTATTTTCGTCCTCATACCACCTGTCTCATCACTTCCATATGGCGGCCCCTTCGCTGCATACAATTTCCATCATTGACCACAAGTCTCCGAACTACCTAAAAATATATCACTGCTATAAATTGTGAGTAAATTTCGTCTTTGTACCTAAGGCAGGATGTTTATCCTCTAGGCCTGCTGCTTCTATCATCGATCGGGTTGGCCGATGCCACGCCAGGTCAAGTTCCCGTTGTCGATGGGATTCTTGGAGGCGTAGCGAACACGTCTGCAAGTGCTGTGAAACTACCGAAAGTCGATGTAGCTACTGCAGCTGGGGATCTGCGGGTGACGGAGAACTCTGGCATATGTGGTTAGTACGAAGTCCTCGTATAAGATTACTTGGGTTGACAGTTCGTATAGAGACGACCCCAGGCGTCTATCAGGCGTCGGGTTATGGGGACATTGCCGCTAACAAAAGTATATGGTATGTTGACGCGATACATGTGTTCCTGTACTTCTTGCCTAATCGACCATTCAAGGTTTTGGTTTTTTGCCGCGCGCAACAATCCTGAAACCGCTCCGTTGGCGCTATGGTTTAACGGTGGAGTATGCCCGGGTTGTTGTCTCCCTGGTAGTCGCTCATCTTTATCTAGCCGGGCAGCTCGAGTATGATAGGTCTCCTACAAGAACTCGGTCCTTGCCGGATCACCAACGACAGTTCGTCGGTCACTCTCAACCCCTTCTCGTGGAACAACAATGCCAACGTTCTCTTCATTGATCAACCCGTCGGAGTTGGGTTTTCGCATGGCACCCTGGAAGTGGGCACATCACAAGAAGCAGCGTCGGATGTGTGGGATTTCCTTCAGATATTTTTGGCAGATGACCGGTTCGCGCACCTTCAGCAAAACGCATTGGCGATTTGGACCGAATCGTAAGTGGACCATGTACTAGCAAGTGCAACCAGCGGACTAAGTTGTCTTCAGGTATGGAGGCCATTACGGACCAACCTTTGCCGCGCATTTCCTAGCTCAAAATTCAGCTATCGCTGGGGGCACTGTCGATGGATTAACACTCAACCTTAAGGTCTTGGGTGTCGGTGATGGACTTACAGTTAGTCTACATCCCAACTGTCTACACCAGTCTCAAGAACCCCATTCTAGGACCCGCTGTCGCAGTATCCGGGTTACATTTCATATGCGACCTCTAATCCCTATCACACTCTTGTGTCCACGTCGGTCATCAACCGTGCGAACACCTCTTGGTCGTCCTCCACGGGATGCAAAGCCCAGGTAACCCATCTCCTCCCACTCCCGCCGACACCCAAGCTGATCTCAAGTGCAGATCACGTCTTGCTACAACGGAGGCTCCAACAGGGTTTGCTCAGCGGCGCAGAGTTTTTGCAATAACAACATCCTTAGTCCCTTGCCGGTAACTGGGATGTGCGCACATTATCGACTCTTTGACCAAGTCCTTTCTCACGTTTTCCTCTCGTTAGGTTTACTATGTTCCCACCAGGAATCCCGACCCCTATCCACCTGATATCGAGTCCTACCTCGATTCTGTCGCGGATACCATTGGCGCAGAGAGCACATGGCAGATGACGAACGACGACGTATACAGCAACTTTGCGTCAACTGGTGTGTGAAGTGTCGTGACATCGCCTACGCGTCTGATTGCTTTGCAGGTGATTGGATGAGGAACTCTCGCCCAGACCTTGAATCAGTTATTGATGCCGGCGTGAGTCTGCGTGTCCAGGGTGTTCTGTTCAACGGATATTGACGGATATGTTCATCAGGTGCGAACAATAGTATACGTGGGTGATGCTGTACGTGTTCTATTTATGCGTCGTCGCTGGTGTGCTCACTGTATTCCTTATCTACAGGACTACATCCTGAACTTCAACGGAATCGAAGCCATGGTATTGCCATCCAGAAATCCTTGTATAAATCCACTCACACTGCGATAGGTCGATGCCCTCGATACCAAATTTTCGGATGAATATGCAAGCCAAGAATTTACCTCCTTCACCGTCAATGGACAGGCCACCGGCCGATTCAAGAATGCTGGGACATTCTCATTTGTCCGCATCAACGGGGCCGGTCACGAAGTTCCTGCATATACCGTAAGTTATGAAGTTGTTGCGGACGTTGTTCCCCAAAGATCTGATTTGTTTTTGTTCAGTTCGGTAATCTGCAGGTCGGAGAGGCAGCGTTCCAGATGTTTTCCCAAATCATGTCTGATGAGGGTTTGTCTGCTACCTAGAAACTAATACAAGGGATTGGAATATCAAGAACAGATCAAATATATGAAAACGCCTGCTTCGACCATGCAGATACAGGAAATTTTAGTAGTCAACTCTGTGTCACTTGAGTCGGCGCGAATCCACGGGAGACAATGGACATACCATATCCACCACCTCCGAACATCCCCATATCTATTCCAAACGAGACCTGCTTGCCATTCAGCATCACTTCTGAGCCCACACCGCCTGTCATGGCTGCAATCATGTTGTCTGCGTATCCATCGCCCAACGTCTCTCCGGTAGTGATAGCAAGCGTCTTGCGTGTTTTCGACAACTGTTTGATTGCTTTTGCGAGTTTCCCACCTCTGTCCTGATCCTGAAGAACAAGGTCTTTGAGATTCGGGGCGACGGCTGGATTATCCTCCAGGAAGACAAGACCTGGTCCCCTGATGTTCCCATGAACCTTGTCGTTGCCACTAATGTGCAGACTTTCTAACAATGGACAAGCAGAACAGAGTGCGATGAGGGCATTGTCCGTGATTCGCGTGGCAGCCTCAAGGCGCACAGCAACAAGATTCGGGCAGGCGTTCGCCAGCGCCGTCACTCCGTTATCCGAGATATGAGCTCCATATCCCGTGTCTGAATCTCCCAAGGTCAAGCATTTGAGAGAAGCGGCAAGGGTTGGGCGAGACCGGATGGCATCCAGGTGAGCGTCTGTGACATCGAAGCTCGCTGAGAAGTACACCTTTTGTATACCGGGCGCATCCAGTCGCGTCGCGTCGAATTGAGGAGCAACAGTGGAATATCCTCCGGACGGTCTACTCTAGAAGGCGGGAAGTCTGGAGTTTGGTACGGCGTGTATCTCGAGCTGCTACCGCCACGACCGCCGCCACGGCCGCCGCGAGCTCTACCGCCCCGGCCCCCGCCACGATGGTTTACGATTGCCACCACGACCTCTGGTGGGCGCTCTGGACGTACTAGCGCTTCCTTCAGACGAGCATTAAAAGGCATTAAAAGGCAAAAGAAGATTAATGGAGGACGAACTGTCCGCAGGCATGTCGTGGTAGGAAGAGAAAAATGAGTGTCTCAAAAATTACTTACGACGCGTACGTAATGTCGGTACACGATCTGCTGACCGAGATTTGCGGTCTCACGTGGGACAGAAGGTTTTCAAAAGTTCTCAACGAAGGAGAGGCACAACAGAGTGGATTGAAGCAAAAGGTTTATCATGGCTATTGCTAGACAGGTTCCGGCACACTGTCGGTCAACGCCCTAGGCGATCCAAGGTTCGGCGTTCCATCCGAGTGCCAACCGACCTCTAGAACCGCGTCAGCATGCGGCGAAGACGATACAGTGTTATAAACATACGCTGAACCATAGTATAGCGGCTGCCATCGCACAACGCGGGGACCTGTGCAGAGGCATGATACACCATATGAATCTGATTGCCGCTAGGACTGAGGAAGAAGCCGTTATGACCAGGCTATCGGGGTTATAAGCACTCAGAGTACAGGTCCTTCACGAGCATACCTCGTTGTTTCTGTGGGACACCAGTTGAGTATTGGACTTGTCAGGTTAAAAAAGAGACTTACCCGTTCGCCGAAGTGAAGATAGGACTACCGTATTTCGTCCACGAGCTCGCGCTGAGAGGGTCCGAGCCAGTAAGCTCGAGCCTTCCGAGCGAATATCCGGTTCCAGTGCAACTTGAGGCGGAAAAGACGATCCACGTCCGGCCTTCGTGATACAGAGCAGCTACAGAATAACATAAGTACGAAAATACAGAGGAACATGGTGTACTTGCCTGGGCCCTCGTTAACGTTCGCGCTGACGGTTTCCCAAGACAACGTCGGCGTCGAAATCTTCACAGCGTTTCCGACAGCAGTGGCACTGGTCATTTGTCTGTTCATAGAGATCAGCAAGGTGAGCTTTATGGGAAGATGCGATTGATCGCACGCGATGTAAAGACATTGATCTAGAAAGAATAAGTAAGGATCAGAAGATCTCATCTTGAACGTTTCTCTCACTTGCGCCGTCCCAACTAGAATACACGAGATACCGCGTTGTGCCTAAGACAAGTATGCTTGCATCGATCGACCACACGTCTCGGTTCGGAATCGTGATACGGCCTAGCAGGACACTTCTTCAATATGCATCAGTGAGGCTACAAAGCCTGTTACCTGCATAGCTCCACGTAGAATCCCAGATGATGGTCGAAGACCCCTTCAAGACATGGATACGCTGATCATCCAGGGTTCCACTGGACCCGGCCGAGTAATATCTACGAAATGACAGTCAATCCACAAGACAAGTCAGAAAAGTTGAGCATACATATACCAAGCACCTTCCGTAGATTGCCTGAAGAGCTTCATTATTCTTCAAACCTCTTTTGAAAAACTCTGTGCGTACCAATGGATCTCAGGCGCCCCTTCAATACAACAGTTTAGGAATCGATGCCGACGGAATAAAACAGACGCTTACACAGGTTGCAGCACCTGGACGACGTGCTGTCAGTCCAGACGACTTTTGGCGTTGCGGTCTTCAAACCAGCAACAGTCGTTGCTCGTGTGATCTGAATATTAGTCCATGTAGTTGAGGTCAGATCTGGTTTCCGTTCAAGTAAGTACAAGCATAACAGGTAAACTTTGAATACAGACAATAATATCCTTCATGATACACCTGTCGACGTTTAGATGCCAAAATGGGTATAAACATGATTTACTCACCATGAATGGGTCAGAACCATCGGTGGACTTGATAGGATTCGTGAAAGCAAACGATAGCAAAGGCTGTAAGAGGACGAGGCAGAACACAGCTAAAATCCTGGGGAACATTTTACAGTGCTGCCTTCTCTCGAACCTAGACGCGTAAGACTTTATACTCCTACGAGCGGGTGTATCAAGCGGCCCGCGTCGGTTGCCGCAATGTTGAAACACACCATCTGATTGCCTGGAATCCCGAAGAAGGACCCAAACTGTAGAAATTCAGCGTCGGCACCTGTGTATGCATGGGTACCTTGAATCGGGTTATCTTCGGTTCGCGGATAGAACCATTTCAGGACTTGGGCGATGGTCCTGTGATACCTTTTCTAGCCAATGCGATGTCTTCACGAGACCATGCAGAATAGAGTGCACAGGATGAGGTACATCATGTCCATAATAGTTTTTGAGCAAGTATGAATCGACGATACACGAACAACATGCCAGCTGTTACCCGAGTAGTCCTTTAACATACCTGAGGAGATCCTTGCCCTGGATCCCGGTTAGAGGGTAAATATCGATGTAACATGGATACAAACGCACCCCTCGAGCTTTGACGCCTTCTACCATGGCATTGACGCCACTATCAAAGTCCGTCCCACTCTCAGGTCGCCCTTCTTCGCCTTCCTCGACTCGACGCCCACTAAGTTGCGATCTTTGCGCCATTCCATATCTCAATAGTACACTAAGAACCGCCCGCCAACCCTCCAGTTCTCCTTGACCGTTTAGTGAGATTGTGCTTGAGGTGGAGCGAGCATTCTGATTCAGAGACGGTATGACTGTAGACCGAACAACGTAAGGACAGTACGACCGATGTTCTTTGAGCAAGTCAAACGGTCTGCGCGGAGGAGTACGACTGGACGCAGATAAATCCCCTCTGGGTCCGAACGCCCATAAACCTACACGGCGTTGGCATAAGGGGCAGTGGAGAAGTGCGTCTTGCTTTGCTGAGGTTGAAGTGGGAGGAACACTTAGTCGTGACGGTGTTTGAGCGCGACTGGGCGACGCGCGTGTAGGACTGGAAGGGGCAGATGGAGCAACAGAGGATGCTCGAGAGGGCGCACGAGATGATGCTCTTGCTGATGCTGCCCGCGTGAGAGAGGGTAAAGGTGGTGCTATTGTCCAACCGAAGAGCGACGTCAGCAAGGCTGTTTCAGAGAGATCCTCCGAAGATGGGCTCGATGGCACCGCGTCAGATGACAAAGAATAGAGCTTGACGGTGGATTGAAGAGATAATAGCTGGTTTGCGGTCTAGCAGGCGAAGTGAGATTGGGCATGCTACAGAAACGGACTTGACGGACGAGCGGGTGTTTTGTTTCGACGTCTTGGAGTAGAGCTTCTAGAGCGAGGGCGTTTGATTTGACATCTCGAATAGTAGCAGTCGGTGATTGTAAAGGTATCCGGTAGATGGAGGCTAACCAAAATGAGGGTAGAGCTTGTATTGGCACACAGTACGCACCGTCACACTGCCTTGTCTTCCAAGGACAGCCATCCTTATGAGCGCTGACAAGAGATGCTTTCTGTTTTTCAACAAGGGCATTGGCGGCGTCCCGTGACATTCCATCTTTGCCGGCTACAACCCACGAGGCGTTGCATATCCCGCACAAAAGTCTGTCCTTTCCGTCGTTTACCCAGCCGCACTTTGAAGCTGCCACTGCATCTAGAGCGGGAGGTTTGTTCGCATAGGTGGCCAATTTGAAGGTTGCCAATCTCGAAAGAAACGAGGAGATGGAAGAAGGTCGATACTCTACGTTGCCGGATACAGGGGCTGGTTCAGAGAATTTGAAAGGGAAGGCTTTGCGTGTACGTGTTGCAGCGCGGGAGAGAATCGCCGTCAGATGTGGTGTACTCTTGGAATATGCCTCCGTGGACCTGCTCTCATTGAGAATATCCTAGGCCATGATTTGGATAAAACTGACTGGTCTTTGCTCTTGATTCCATACTTGGCGAGCGTCGAGTAAAGCGAGCGGGCTGTGTTCGACCTTTTAAGTGGCGGCGGGCGATGTTCTGGCGGAGTGACGGCGTCATCCAAAGATTGAAAGGCATCATCAAGTTTGCGCTGCCTAGGCATGAGATTGGAGACGCAGTAGAGGCTTTGAGGACACACCTTGGTAGCTCTCACCGCCGATATCGACTGGTCAACGGGAGGAACGGCATCGCCGCCAACAGACATAGTGGTACTTGATGAAAATAATGATTTGGAAATCATGCCTTGTGGCTGTGCCTCAGGCTTGTCATTTACCTCTACGACAAACAAGGACCTATAAATGTCCTCGCTCTCAGGCCCAAACAAACCCAAGTGAAAATGGAACGTTATAGAAGAGTAGAATCGACACCAGAGGAAGACCCAGTGAAGAACCTCCTGCTTTTGGAATGTTTGTTACATATACAATCATGCGTAATCGTACATAGTCTCCGCCCGCCACACAGCAAATCAACCCTTTCCGGGATCCGATGCACCGGAAGACGAAAGTTCGGGATACATCCGCTTCAAGTGTCGATATTTGCGCAAGGAGTAGAGCGCGAGCGTCTCTAAAATCATATGTGTTTAGACTGATGCGCCACTATGTAATTCGTAATACCATTCTTGATGTACTCGCCGAACTTTAGAGCCTTTTCGATTTCCTCTGGATCAGTCAGGTTCCTGTTCTCTGTCACCAAGATTAGACAGCTTGCAGGCCCAGGCGACTGAGGCACGCCAGCTTACTGTCGAACATCTGTCGAATACGTCTGTTGAAATCATAACTAGCAAACGTGTGTCACGCCCCGATCAGACCGAAACGGAGCGCATGGACGGGCACACACGATGGATCTGGATACTCTTTTCCGAGCGTAATCAGCTCCTTATACAGCGCGATGACTCGAGTGCGCGTTGACATATTGATGTGCTGAACGTTTGGAGGAAAGCACCGTACCTGAAGCGTGGGAATTACGGACCTGGCTTCTTCTTCTTTCGGCATGCACCGGGTAAAGGTCTTGGCATACAGCTTACTGTCAGTACAGTGAACCTTCCAATATTCAATACGCCGTAATGGGCTCCCGTTATTGGTCTGGTGTCCACTACGCCGCCCTCTACGTCCTCTTTGACAATCAAGCCTCCATCTGCTCCCATGCACGTGTGACTGCGCTCCTGGTGTGACATCCGTTCCGTTCATCGAGTTTAAAAATAGAACTCCTCCAAATGATCGTGTGCGTAGTGTATGATTGGCTGAAGGGGGCACGAACGTGCAGACCCCATTAAAGGCTTTAGTGGGGTGATTGCATATAAAGTCGGAGGGACAGTCTGTCCGTTTCTCATCCCTGCAGTCAACCTCCCGATGTCTTTGGAAAAAGATTCCAGCATTACCTCTGGCAACAAGGGCGCATCGTCGGGGTATGTCCTCGACGAGCGTCGCCGTGCTGCTTTGGCAGAGGTTGACAATGCCAAGTTTTCGTAAGTCACCTTGTTCTCATTCGGATTACTGGTCGTCTGACAGCCCTCAAGTTGGTTCCATGTCAAGGTGTGCGCCGTCGCAGGCGTAGGTTTCTTCACCGATGCGTAAGTCACCTTCCGCGGATCTCTGGTAGCGCTTAACAGTCTCCTAGCTACGATATCTTTGCCATCAACATTGCTTCCACAATGTTGGGCTATGTGTATGGAAGTAGTACGTATTAGTAGTAGTTCCTCACCCGATGACTCACCTCTTTTCAGAGCAGGTCCTCTCTGATAATCAGGACCTTGGCGTCAAGGTTGCTACCCCCGTCGGCACTCTCGTTGGTCAACTGCTCTTCGGTTGGCTCGCTGATGTCCTTGGTCGTAAACGCATGTGTAAGTTTACCCAATCATCCCGCTAGTGTACTACTAATCCACTTCTAGACGGTGTTGAGTTGATGATCATTATTTTGGGTACTTTTGGTCAAGCACTGTCGGGAAGCGGATTCGCCGTCAACATTATTGGTAAGATTCACTTACCTAACGGGAAATACATGGCTCACAAATTACACAGGCGTTTTGATCGTCTGGAGATTCATCGTTAGTCAAAGATCCTCCGTAGTGCTCTTCTGCGGTCCTGATTTTAGCTAGATGGGCGTCGGCATAGGTGGTGATTACCCGCTCTCGAGTTGATTGGTTTCATTTCTAGTAAGGTTCATCTTAATTTACAATTTTATTAGGTGTCATCTCGTCGGAATTCGCTGCCACAAAATTCCGTGGGCGAATGATGACAGCTGTATTCGCCGCCCAAGGATGGGGAAACTTTTGTTAGTGGATCTGGACTGACCATGTTAAAAGCTTGTGCTAACCGTTTACATAGCGGCTGCCCTTGTCGGACTCATCGTCACTGTCGCGTACAAGAGCGCCGTCCTTGGAGACATTCCTCCTAACCACAACCATGTTGACTACATGTGGCGTCTGCTCATTGGTCTTGGGGCCGTTCCGGGAGTTATCGCTCTGTACTTCCGTCTAACAATCCCCGAAACTCCTCGGTTCACCATGGACATCGAGCGCAACCTGCACCAGGCTACTGCCGATATAGAGAACGTCCTCACCACCGGCAAGTCTGTGCGTGACCCCGACGCCATTGTGGAGCACACTCCCGCACCCAAGGCCAGCTGGGCCGATTTCTCCCACCACTTTGGACAGTGGAAGAACATGAAGGTTCTCATTGGTACCTCATATTCTTGGTTCGCGCTCGATGTAAGTCTCGCCGGTCCCTTCCAAAGCCTTGACTGAGCCTCTCTTCTCAAGATTGCCTTCTACGGTCTGGGACTGAACTCCAGTATCATTCTCACCGCCATCGGATTCGGCAAGCCTCTCACCACCGGATCCCAGGGTGTCTACGACAACTTGCATAATATCTGCGTTGGAAACTTGATTCTCTCTGTGGCCGGTCTTATTCCTGGATACTGGGTCTCGTTCCTGTTCATCGACTCGTGGGGCCGCAAGCCCATTCAGCTCATGGGCTTCATCATGCTGACCATTCTCTTCGTCATCATGGGTTAGTGATAGTCTCCTTTACACTTTACACTTTCTCATTATTGTGATAGGCTTTGGTTACGATAAGCTCACCGCTACCGAGTCCGCAAAGGATGCTTTCGTGTTCCTCTACTGTCTCGCCAATTTCTTCCAGAACTTTGGGCCCAACACCACGACTTTCATCATTCCCGGCGAAGTCTTCCCGACGCGGTACCGTTCGACCGCTCATGGTATATCTGCTGCCAGCGGTAAGCTTGGTGCCATTGTGGCTCAGGTCGGATTCGCTCGCCTGAGGAACATCGGTGGCACGAATGCCTTCGTAAAGCACATGTGCGTACAATGTCAAGACTGTAGTGTAGCAAGACGGACTGATGTGCGCTCCTTAGTCTTGAAATATTTGCTTTCTTCATGTTGACCGGTATCTTCTCGACATTGTTGCTACCTGAGACCAAGGGCAAATCTTTGGAGGAACTGTCAAACGAAGACCAAGACCACTTCATTGCCCGTGCGTTTTTGTTTTTGCTACCGCCGTCGTTTCATCTGTCTCATGCCTTCCTAGGTGCCGCTGGAGAAAACAGGCGTACTGACCTTTCGGATTGATTTTCTCTCTTTTAACATTACTCTCGTATTGTATACATGCGCAATATCAATTAGCATCAAAAATTTCTTCTGACGAACGAACATTGTACTACTGTACGTATGATGACCATCATGATATTTAATGGAGAATTTCACGGGTATTCGCGTCAATTGTTGTATCTAGGGCGGCGGACGGTGGTCCCGTATCTCAATTCCTTCCCGTCCAATTCAGCTGGTTTGTGGAAGTCGGCGTTGTTCCGCTACAGGCTGGTTTCATATTGCAGGCACTTCGTATAGTACATACTTATGTTCCTCGTGTGGGAGTCATCTGAAGCTGAAGTAAGCACCGAAACTTCATAGAAGGCGGGCCTTAGGTATCTCTGATACCAGATGTAGCAGAAAGTCGCCTGCGTCATGCATCGCGAGAATATGGTGGCAGCCGTTGAAAACGCCACAACGACCGGCATTTTCCGGGCGTGGCCGTGAGAAAGGATACGTTCGCGAAACCTGTTGAAGTTTTATATTCCAAGTGCTTCCTCGCATTTGGCCACGCTTCAAGCTCGTATCCCCAGAAGGTGCTGCCTCCGGGACACCGCTATTCGATGAAAGACCACGTACCCGCGCGCTATCTTCTTATCAATATCTCATGCTAGCTATCTATTTCCGCCCCCCGAAAAGCGGGTTTCAAAGGACTGGACGACTCAGGGATACAGAAAGGAGTTGAGGCTTCCTCGTATCGTGGCGCGGCTCTAAATTTGATTCTACTTGTTCAGAGAATGCACGAGGTTGTCACCGCTGAGCTTATTCGGAAAAGGTCAGTTGAATCATACTTGTTACCATCACTGTGGTTTTAACGTTCTCAAGGTTTATTTTGGAATGTTGTATTGAATAGCTTGACAAGAACACATCCGACTCACGTTGCGCCCACATATTCAGGCACACCGAGGATTCCACGATGTAAACGGGCTCACTACTTGTGACGAGATAAGGATAGAATACTATCAGAACTCCCACAAGAGCGCCGGGGCAGACTTCTCACACCCACGACCTTGGCCGAGGGCTCGACTTGCCCCGTATAAGACATCATCACCGATAGCCATAAACTGTTGTCACGAGGATAACAACTTTGATCTATTGCTGACATCCTGCGACTTGCTTTTCGATTCCCAACCTTCAGCGATGACTTCCTCAGACTCACACAAAGAAGACAAGACTGTGACTCACGCAGACATCGTCGAGGTTAGACACGCTGATGATGTTCGCCTTGCTGAACTGGGCTACAAGAGCGAGTTCAAACGCGAGTTCTCGGTAAGTTGTCTCTTTGCAGTTGGCGCCACTCAGTTCATGGCGAGTACAGCTCTTCGAAACGGTCGCGTTCTCGTTCTCTATAATGGGTGTAATCGCTTCTGTTTCTTCTACTTTGGAATTTGGGCTCGTCAGTGGTGCGTGCGCACTGCTGGATATCTATCAGGCGTACTCATGCCACAGGCGGCCATGTGGGTATGGTGTTCGGATGGCTTATCCCTTCCATTTTTGTGATGACTATTGCTCTATCAATGGCTGAGCTTGCTTCATCTATGCCGTAAGTATGCCAACGCTCCCACGAGCGCCAACATCTGATCTTAGCCAGGACGAGTGCTGGGCTATACTATTTCTCTGCTAAGCTTGCTCCCAAAAAGTATGCCCCGCTGGCAAGTTGGATCACAGGTGACTAGGCTCATTCACTACCCCACCGCCGCACGCACATAATGATTCCACAGGATGGGCTAATATTACCGGTCAAATCACTCTTGTCTGTTCTATTGACTTCACTTGTGCCCAAATGATCACTACGGCGATTGCTGTAACCTCTGATGGCGCTACGGTCTTGTCGAACGGTGCTACTTACGGTATACTCATTGCTATCCTCTTGTCGCACGGTGTTGTCTGTTCAGCTGCTACGAGCATTCTTGCCCGCCTCAACATATTCTATGTGCTGATCAACGGCGAGTGCATCTCTATTGGCTACAACCGTTGATCCTAGTTTGACGTGTAGTGGGGACTACAATCGCGGCTATCATCGCACTCCTCGTGGTAGCAGGTGACAATAAAGTTTCTACCAAGGACGCATTTACGCTATTCGAGAATAATACCGGGTGGGCGAACAGTGAGTGAACTCTGTGTTATGCGTTTTTTAACGATCTTAATCAAAGTATGCAGACGGTTGGGCATTTTTGCTGGCATTCACCGCTCCCATGTGGACCTTGACTGGTTGTAAGTATCTCGTCCTAGTGTATATGACTTACCTTGAACAACGCGAATAGATGACTCGGCTGCACATATTGCTGAAGAAGTTGCTGGAGCCGACCGTGCAGCTCCGATAGCTATAGTCTCCGCTGTCGCTGCAACCGCCAGTTTGGGCTGGCTTCTCCTCATCGCCACATCATTTTGTGTTACTTCAATAAGTGACCTTCTCGCCTCCGAACTTCCCCTTCCGATGGGCCAAGTATTCTTGAATGTCCTAGGGAAGCGCGGCATGCTTGCAATGTGGTCTTTGATCATTGTTGTTCAGGTCCGGTGTTATCTTCCTAAGCATCAACATTGCTGATTATGTTGCTGTTCAGTACGTTACGGGCGCTGCCCAAGGTGTTGATGCTTCTCGCGTTGTTTTCGCCTTCGCCAGGTTCGTTGAATACATTAACTCTTGAAGGGACGCCCTTATCTCAATCCGATCTTTAACAGGGACAATGCTCTACCTGGTTCTCGTTGGTGGAAGAAAATGAATGCACGGACTCAAACGCCTGTGAACGCGGTCTGGTTTGTGATGGTCATAGCTGCGATCTGCGGGCTTCTCGGGTTCTCCACCACGGCTCTGACCTCGCTCGCTGGGTGAGTGTGGAAACTCATTTATGTACAGCCGTCTGACTCAAATCACTGACAGATCTGCTGTGATCGGGCTTTATACCTCTTACGTCGTCCCCATCTTACTTCGCATAACCAGTGGACGGAATAAACTGACACCTGGTCCTTTCACATTGGGGCGATGGGCTACACCCATTGGGATAGTCGCAGTTGCATGGGTCTCCTTCATAGTCGTCATGCTTCTGTTCCCTCCGGGACAGACGACGACAGCGGAAGATATGAGTGTGTTGGTCATTTCTTTCACTTGCATCGACTCTCACCCCAATCAATCAGACTACGCCATCGTTATTATTTCTGCGGTTTTCATCTTCGCCACGGTGTCTTGGGTTACATCGGCACATAAGTGGTTCTATGGTCCCGTGAAGAACGTCGGTGAAGAGGAGGAGGTCACGAAGGAGAAGGATCTTCAAACTTGAGCGCTCCATTATTAGAATATACCACTGATCTTAACAAAATCTGTTATCTAGTGGTGAATATATGAATATAGTCTCTGCAGCTAAGTACTATCGAATTCCAATCAAGTGCTCGAGTTCCTCAACGCTGTCTGTGTAACTGTTTAACGTTTAACGACGCGACACGTCCGGAAAGATCGAGCGACAGCGTTCCGTGACTTGGCTTCTTCTTCTTAAGCACTATCCGAACTCTTCGCCGTAGGTGAAAATGAAGATAAAGATGTTTGATATCCGCCTACGCCATACAACTGACTAATAAGGACATGCCTCGCGGAACCCACGTCTGTCACCTGACCATGACCTTGAGGCGAACTTTGTTCCTGAGTCCTTGACATCTTTCCCATACGCACCCACATTGCTAGATATTTACCTCCCTTTGTTCCTTTGTTCTTGCAGTAAGTCATATAAGTAGTCCGCCGTCTTCAACATGGAAACAAGATAGAGGTAGTATTCAGGCCAACGGTCGTTACAAAATGGATACTAATTCAAAGCGATTCCGACGTTCAAGGTCAGAAAACAGTCGGTTATTACCTTACATAGAGTCATTCCTTCTACTTGCCCAGAGGTGTCTTCGTCATGACCGTCAGAACCTCGAAAAGCACCTAAGAAGGTCAACAACTTGAAGTCATCGAAAGACAAAAACCGCCTACATCTGCGGCGGCCATCGTGGTGAGCTCGGCGTTCGTGTCGTATGCAGGAGCAACCTCGACTATGTCAGCCGAGACAATACGAAGGCCATCCAGTCCTCTCAGAATTGTGCGGATTTCCCTGGTCGACCATCCCCCCGTTTCTGGGGTACCGGTTGCAGGAGCAAATGCGGGGTCAATAGAGTCGATCTAATGGGATGTGATCAGTCATGAACAGTCAGTGGTGCAGGTAATGGGTCTCACGTCGATAGACAGGTAGACTGGCGAGTCTCCGACGACATCGCGAATTTTTTTAATGATGCCTTCAGTACCTAGACTACATCAGCATCGAGGATTGTATATCCCTGGCGAGCACCTACCAATGGTATCAATTTCGCGGGCCTCAATACGCTGGAATCCGGCATCGTCGTCGTTCTCGTAGTCTTCGAGTCCGGAAAGTGTCGTCCGGATCGCGCCGTGCTAGAAAAATCACAAACTAGGATCAAAGTACTCCAATGAAGAATAGGATAAGAAAAGGAACAATGGATGGGTATTAGAACAGGAAACACTTGCAATTGACGATCCGTTGTTGATGAGGCCTTCTTGGCTAGCCCAGTAGAAGTAGGTGCCGTGGTTGATGGCAGCGACATCGGATGGTGCGCCACCAAAGACCGAAGGCTTCCAAGTATCTAGCATGCGTCATGTAGGTCAGCCGGCGGAATGAAGCGTGAAAAATTTACCGAGATGTGAGTCGAAGTGGATGACAGAAATAGGACCGTAAGCGGAGTAAATTGAACGCAGAAGCGGAAGAACGATGGTGTGATCCCCACCAAGTGTGATAATGCGCGGGTGGTGCTTTCCATCGATCGAGAGAGGCGTCAGGGCCTGGCCAGTGACAGAGTCATTGCCCAGAGAAGAGTAAGGCTCCCTGTGCAAGAGAGCCTTGTGACCGTCCTCGATTTGTTGGATGGCAACCTTGTTATCATACGGTCTAAGCGGTCTATCAGCTGTCCGGACACGTTCAAGATGAGAACGGTACTGACGTAACAGGAATGTCGCCACAGTCTACGATTTTGAGGCCCGACCGGAAAGGATTGAATTCCAAAGGAACATTATAACCTCCATACAATGTCAGGCGGCGTGATCCTGCGCGGATGCCCGCTGTGAAATGGGGGTAAATAAAATTTCAATCAAGCAGGTGTAAGACAAACGCACCGGGCCCAAAACGTGCGCCAGGACGATAACTGGTGCCGGTATCCTATGGGTGGGAGTGAGAAACCTAATGGAACAAAGCGCAAGAGATGCCTACGAAAGGTGCACCAAGGAAGGCGATATCAAACGCCTCGTTTCTGTCCTTGGAGAGACACTGTACCCACGGCAGCCTGGCAAAGGTGGTGATACCGGAGAAAATGGCATCAGCCGTTACTGAGAAGACATTACTGCTAAGCAAAGTGGCCACATGTAAATGTATAGGTCTTTCTTTACCTTCGCCGCTTGCACCGCGGTACAAGGGTTCGACGGGATACCTGACATAGTCGAGAGGTACTTGGTCTTCGTGGTGGTCATGTTCGTGGGCGACAGTAACACCATAGAGTGCAATGGCAAGGACGACGTTAGCAATAGAGAGGAACTGCATGATGGTCAACAGTGAAGATGGACGGTCAGATTGGGAGTTAATTTATACCCAGAGGAGTCACAGAATTGCACCATATCAATAGAATAGAATTACGGAGTAACGGCGCGTTTATTGGAATAGGATCGCGTCGTGTTTTGCCTTGAGGCCAACTCCGCTCTGCCGGGTTTCTCACTCGGAAATGAGACTAGAGATAAGGATGGAACAACGTAAGAGCGTGCATCTGGACAGGAGGATCGGTTAAGGAGCATGTGTGGTGCGGATAACGGGCGAGGATAAAGAGAAGGCGGCGTCCCCGCGGCGAAAGTTGAATTCGTCAGCGCGCTGTCACGATTCGAACCTCTTGTCATGTCCCACCAAGTCTCATCAACAGAAAGCGACCCTCTGATCTCGCGGGCCTTGAGCTCCCCAGGAGTCGACGTCGCTGACTACAATGCCACTTTCTCCTCGAATGTTGAACGTGGTGGCGAGATCAAACAGCCTGACCGCGTGAACTTTCGCCTTTTTGGGTCACTTGCCGTTGATTCGGCACCTGGTAAGCGTACGCCTTGTTCACAACTCTGACAATGGACTAAATCAAGTTCTTAGTTATTCTCTCTTACATCTTACAAAATTCTATTCAGACTGTCTCAATACTCATCGTCGGTCGTCTGGGCCCAGAAGAACTTTCGGTTGCCGCATTTTCGCTGATGTTGGCTTTCGTAACTGGCTAGTGTTTGGTCTTCTTAACTCTATATAGGATGATCCCACGTCGTCTGTAGGTTGGTGTGTGGCACTCGGAGGAACGACGGCTTTGGACACCTTTGGATCTCAGGCTTTCACCGGAGGAAGTCGTCCTACTGATCTCTCTGTCCATTTTCAGCGGTGTATCTTATTGTTGTGGCTGCTTCTCATCCCCGTTTGCGTCTTTTGGGCGTTCATCGAACCTGTTTTACTTGCCCTTGGTCAACCGGAACTGTTGAGCCGCAACGTACAAAAATTTCTTCGCGTCCTCATCATTGGCGCGCCCGGTTATATCGGATTTGAAAGCCTGAAGAAGTACCTCCAATGCCAAGGTCAGTCTTTTGAGCCTACGTGGACGGGAAGCACGCTGACTCTGCAGCGCAGGTATTATGAGTGCATCTACCGCAGTCTTAGCAATTTTATTCCCCATCAATGTCGGCCTGAACATTGTCTTCGTTCGGGACTTTGGTCTCTTGGGGTCTCCTTTAGCTCTATCTGTTACTTATTGGCTATCCTTCGTTTTACTTTCGGCCCTTACCTACTTCTCTCCGACTCATCGACGCAATGGATGTTGGGGAGGAATTCAACTAGCTGAAGTATTCGATTTTCGGAGCTGCATCCTGTTCCTAAAGCTTGCAATTCCCGGAATTCTGATGGTCGGCACGGAATGGTACGTTCTACATCATACATAAGTACCTCTAGTATTCAACAGTCTTCAGGGCCGCATTCGAGATTGTCGCGTTGGTCGCTGGACGACTGGGATCTTTGCCGCTTGCTGCCCAATCCGTCATCATGACCACTGATCAAAGTGATTTCGCTTTGCCTTGACCTTCATATTTCGGCTGATGTAGATGATAGTTCTAAATACTTTACCATTTGGAATCGGCGTTGCTGCCTCTAATCGGGTCGGAAACCTCATTGGATCGCGTTCAGCCCTCGGTGCAAAGCACGCTGCTCATGCTTCGGCTCTATTGAGCGTGATCGTCGGAACTCTCGTGATGATTGTCATGATGGCCACGAAAGACGTAGGCTGCGTTTTTGTCCAACAGAGTAAACATTGTTGATATAGGCTAGGTATACGGATATTTATTCAGTGATGACAAGGCTGTCGTAGACCTAGTCAGCAAAGTCATGCCCTTGGTAGCCTCCTTTCAGGTGGCTGACGGATTGGCTGGTTCTTGTGGAGGAGTATTACGTGGGCAGGGTACGCTTTTTATCACTCCTTGCGGCAAACACGCTGAATTTTCATTAGGGCGTCAGCACCTCGGAGCCATCTTCAACCTCGTTGCTTACTATGTCCTGGCTCTGCCGATGGGTGTATCCCTCGCATTTCGTACAGACCTTGGTCTCCAGGGGCTCTGGATTGGTGCGCTTACACTATGTTCTCTTCTGAGTGTCTGACATTGGGCCGTAGGTCAAGTTGTAGCGTTATTCATCGTCGGCATAGGAGAGTACTGTGTTGTCTGGTTAGCAACGGACTGGGACTTGGAAGTTAAACTCGGAATTGAACGCAACAAGCTAGAGTCGAAGCACAGGGCAACTCACGCTATCGAAGAATGATACATAACATCGGTAGGATCACCGTAAGGCATACAAGTATAACACTATATTCAACATGGTGAACATGTTCAGAGTTGTGATCGATCGCTAAGGCGGGGAGCCGTGGTAAATATCGTTCGGCATGTACTATCAACGCTACCCCCAAGCTACCACGACGTTGCTCCCATCATGCACTTTGGACTTATGTTTGACAAGGCTAATCTTTAAACCATTATTCCAGCGTCTGCTTTACAATTTTTCGAATCATAACTTGTGCGCTCCTGACTGTCGACTCCTCGCTCCGTCCGCCATCTATGCATGATGCTAGGAGATCGTGTCGCTTGGTTCCTGCTGATCTGCTTGGCGCGTATAAAATCTGCGAACACGAACTTTCGACTGTTTCTGGAACCATGGCCATTGAATACCCCATCACACGCCCAATTCTCATTCGTTGGTTCGCTCCTGTTGTCTACGTTCTTGTTTTCATCGCTGTAGTTCTCTTGAGCATATTGAATGGTTCGTGTCTTTTTCTTCTCCAATTGAGTTGCCCTCAATGCAGTATACAGTCGCTTTGGTCGGATACGAAACGGTCACCGTCTTCGAGCCTGATCCGAATTACACGCAGTCCGAATGGTACGACACCTACTTGCCCATGCGTCGCGCCAAAGCGGGATCGTTATGTGACCCTGTCATATTCAATGTCGGCGATTCTTTCGCAACCAACTATTCTCTGTTTCAATGGACGATTGAATCTATTCCTCGTTCGAACACTGGAGGAACAGGTGTCTTGTACAAAGGCACACCACTTGATCACTGTGATTTCACTTCTCTATACATCACCGGTGATCTACGCAGCTACAGTATCGATTATACAGGCATCATAACTTGCAAGGCGGCGGAAGGTTATGTGTTGAGGGCTAAGACGGCGTTCTCCATCTCAGGCTTGTATGGAAGGTACTCCCCACTCCAAGGCCAGGTGGGGGCGAAGAGCATACAAGAAGGTGGCATATATGATCCATCAACAGACGAACCTCGAAGTTTCGCCTTCGCCGCGGTGTAGGTTTGTCAACAACGCTCTGTGAGTTCCATGCTCATCTCCACTAGGATGACTCTAGCGTCGAATGATACCGGGGACAGAATAGCAACGATGTACGTCCTCAGCAATGGGACTACTCCAAGCCTCTACTCCCTTCAAGTCGATTTCCCTTTCTGCCCCGCATCGCTCGGTGCTTCAGCGGAATGCGCCACATCTGCTCCAACATACAATATCTCGTCCGTATCTGTAGGGTATTCCGACTTCAACTTACAGCAATACGTCTCGTCTCAGCCCATCGAGCCACTGAATACCCCTTTGATAACCACGGACGTTGAGGGGCCGCTTGCCAACATCATCCAAGTCATCGCAGCCGGTGTGCGTATCGACCTGGGAAATCCGAGCCCCAACAATCTCTTCCTGAACAATTCTGCTATCGACGGCGCGTTGCGCGCCAACTTTCCGGCTACGGAAAACGCGCCATTTACCGAGTCTGTGGCGTATAATATACGTAAATCTCCAGCAACGGCTGCAGCGGGATCACAACTTGACACCATACTTCCTCTGAACGTCAGTGGACCGGGCGTTGCCCGCGTACCCTATGCTTGTCGTTCCCAGCGACGCAAGTCTCCTGGATCCTTATTCGTGTCTGTTCTTGTTGCCACCTTGACGATGACTTCATCGGGTTGGGCTGCCTTTATGCTAGTGGCGACTACATGGATTAAAAGACGGGATCCTCAAGGTACATTGTTACGTTTCTATCCAAGTTCTGGTACTAATGTGTATTTACAGCGAACGTGTGCTCTCCGCCAGCCAGTGGCGCTAAACATTACGAACCTGTCAACTACTAGACTGGTTACAAACCTTTGAGTGCTACTTTTCCAAGGGAATAGATTATATAGCGACAGTCCAGGTAAATGCTACCGTCTTCGATTGCTGGCAGGTGGCCGTTTTCATTCGATCGGCTTGCGTTTACTACTCAGTTCATTTCGCCTTTCCTCAGTCTAGCGATTCGTTTGCATGATGACTTCCTGCTCTCGACCGCAGGAGACGTGCTAGATAATTCTCTCGCCCAGGTTCTTTACCGTGATATTGTATCGACCATGTCGAACGCGAAAAAATTTAAGCTCGGCGATGAAGTGTGTATCGACCCTATACGCTTCTCCTGATGCCGATATGGCTCTTGCCTGAACTTCACACTGAATACACAGCGAGTTCATTAGTGCACTCTTTCAAGAGTCAAAAGGTGCCTGGCCGACTGGTTCTGCAAGATCCGGAGCCTCAGTCGCGAAAAATCGAATAAGATTACTAATCGATGACGCATGGTACATATCCACGCCTTGTTAATCGACTGCTTCTAATTGCAACCATGGCCTTCGTTTCGCCACCATCGCTGCAAGCTCTTGCTTGGCCTCTTCAATTCTGCGTGTTCTCGACAGCAGCCACATATGTCGCTTCAGTAATTACGGGAAATGTCTCCCAGGTCGGTCCTCCGTGCAAGGGAAAGGGCCATGTCTTACCATCACGCAGGTCGACCGACTCTGGACTTTTTTACCGACGATTTACACAGCGTATTTCGCTCTTCTCCCTCTGTGGCCTCAATATTCGCAGCCTTTTCCACTGTGTCCATATGTCCCAGAAGAACTTTCGTTAGCTGCGACCGATTTTAGCCCTCGCGGACTTTTCATGTTCGGGCTTGTAGTCATCTGGATGTTTCGGTACGACTCCTCTAGTCGGCGATGCCTTGAATTTATGGTCTTTTCTCTAGACTGAGCTACAACACATTCCGTCGTGGTCTTTTCAGCCTCAAAGACGAAGACTATAGATGGGCCGTTCTTCGCTCTCAACTTCCTCCGTGGCTCTTCCAAATCGTGAACTTGACCTTCATTGCTGCCATTCAAAACGTTCTACTCCTTCTTCTCGGTATACCCACCTACGTAGCCGTTGTGCAACAGCCACACGGTCCGATGTCGTTCTCTGATGTCGCCCTCGGCGCAGTCTCGCTGGTTATACTTGCGTTAGAATTCACTGCGGACAACCAGCAGTACGCGTATCAGAGCTACAAGCAGTCATACCTCGAAGGAACTGAGTATGACGAGAAAAAACATTGGGTCGGCGCACGTCTTGACTGGATACCCGCAGACGCGAAGCGTGGTTTCGTGACGCGGGGTCTCTGGGCTTGGTCGCGACATCCCAACTTCACTTGCGAACAAACCTTTTGGGTGAGTATGTCTTCTCCCTGTACCTCTTTCTTTTAATCAATTTTGCAGTGGTTGAATACGTTCTTTCCCGTCGCCGCGCCTTATCCTCCCTCACTTCCTCACTATTCGGTTGCTCAACTCTTTCTCATGCTCAAGTCGTCCTTCCTTTCTCTATTCACTGCTCGTGCATCATTTGGACAGCTGCTCTTCAGCTTGACACACTTTTTGTCTCCATTTTGGCCAATACTCCCAGCTTTATGTCTGTCCGCACTTTTCCTCTCATCAACAATGTATACGGAGAACATCACGCTAGCCAAGTATCCAACGTATGCTGTCTATCAGCGTCGCGTGGCGATGTTCGGATTCTTCAAGACTTTGGAGATGTCTCTTTGGTATCGTCTCTTCGATGAGGAACAAAGGGTTGACGACGAGAAAGTGCTTTGGGGATCCGACAAAGGCAAAGGAAAGAAAGATTAGCGGCAATGCCTTCAACCTCTTGGACTTTGCCTTCATCTGTATTACTTACTACATTTGTAAGATCGACTGTATGAATATAAGCATCTTCCCTTCATTAATCCTGATCTTCTCGTACTTCGATACATCTGTGCATTTAGTCACCATGATACGAACCGTGCAACGGTACTTTTGACCCGACTGGGCTGCGCAGCAGTAGATGCTCCGCGGTTGTCAATGCCAAGTTTGAACCTCTCTGATCTGTAGTGCAGAGTCTCCGCAGCGATCTCCGGCGTAGCCATTTAACTCATATATATGGGCTTTGGTGCTGAAGAGAAGCCGCGATGTACCAAACGACCCGCCTTCTTATCCGCCCATTCGAGGACAGCGACACACTAGACGTCCATAACCTATGGACAGACCCTCGAGTGGAACCATCGCGGACTTCCAGCACCATGGAGCTCTTGCAAGATAAAATACATGCGACACATTCGCTGTTTTTTGTCGTCTTTGAACTGCTGGATACTGGCGCGTTCGTGGGGATGAGCACTCTCTCCATTGATGGCGAATGGGGAATAATGCTTCGAAAGGAGTTCTGGGGACGGGGGTTGGGCCGAGAGGTGGCAGAGTGGACATTGCGCTACGCATTATCAGAACTTCAGATGATTGAGGTTAATCTCCGTGTCCTTGAGAGCAACGTTAGAGCACTGCATCTCTACAACTCGATGTGAGTTGTTACGTTGTCGGAGCATAGAAACTGACATCACTTGACATACAGCGGGTTCCTCGAGATTGGAAGAGGGCAGGGCATAGTGCAGATGGTATTTACGCGGGACGCTTGGGAGGCGTTGCCGTCGCAGCAGAAGAAAAGCCCACCCATCCAATATGCATTTCATGTCTGCAGGCAGACCGTATCTTCCGTTCGACCTCCTGTACAATCTGTAATTGTATGACATCTATACCCTGTAATAACTCATGTTCGTCGCAGTCCGGCTGTCGGTAATCCCGCCATTCGGTAGGTGATCGCCTCAGGTCCTGACATATGGCGGAGGTCAAGTAATGGATCACGCCAGATCACGCGCTCTTTCATTTTCAGTCTTTCACGATCATCTTTGAAATTTTCTCGTGGAGATTCATTCTAATTTCGCCTCCATTTTGCGGCTTGCCACACTTTGAACTGATGGTTATTTGCAGAGAGAGATAACGTGGGAGGTAAGCGCCACTTGTAGGAAACTGCCTATTCTAGTTCATTTGTCGTCTCAAGGACTTTCCGTTCCGTGGAAACCCCGAACCTCATGATCATGGATTGGCCACGGCCGAAGGCTGAGGAAACTTGACATTCCTTTGAGCCTGTGATAAGATAAGGAACTCAATGGCGAACGCCCATCTTCATCTTCATGAGGAACTCGCATCCAACGCCGCCCGCGTTACAGTTGAGACGAAGTTCGGCAAGATTACTGGCGGAAGAGCGTCGAATGGCGCTGTTGTGTTCTTAGGTTTCTCCTTTACATCACGTTCATTTGTACCAGGAGCTCATTTCAAACCAGAGGTCCCGTATGCCCTCCCACCCTTGCGCTTCGCAGATCCCGTGGCGCTACCAACAGACTACCGATACAAGGAGGGAAAGGAATACATTACCGAAGCCAGCTGTACGTTCAATCAAATGTACGAGCCTGTAGGACATGATTGACATATGTATATCAAGATGCTTTTCAGCCTACTAACGATGGCCAATCTGGAGGTGACACTTCAACTTTCAGAATTAAACAAAGGCAGACTGTAACATGGCCCAGACACAGCATTCGAGGATAAAGTTGGTCTAGGACAACCAACTGAGAACCCGTAATTGCAGCTGTGGAAGCGTTGATGTTGACTGAATTGGTGTTTAGACTGTTCGTCAATATCGTCGGGCCTCCGTCATTTCCTTCAAAGACCAGCCTTCCTGTAAAGGTCTACCTTCACGGCGGGTATGGACCATTTTCACTTTTTTTTGCGGTACGTTTAACGCCGAAGTTGGTAGATTTCTTCAGTTTGGATCTCCCCACGGCCTCAAATCACAAAAGCAATTCGTAGCAACGGAAAAAGAAGAAGTCCACGTAAACATTGGATACCGACTCTCTGCCTTTGGTTTTTTGGCCAGTGACGAACCAAAAGTAGCAGGTAATTTCGGCTTCAAGGATCAATGGATGGGGCTAGAATGGATACAAAACAACATTGCTGCCTTTGGAGGTGTGTCGGATCATGCAGAGGATAGTCAAGAACTCGTTGCTCAAGCTCGTGCCTAGGCAATCCTGAGAACATAACTATTCAGGGTTTATCCGCCGGTGAGTCGGTCTCTTCTGCGCCTTCATCGTATTCTAAATAACGCAGGTGCCCATTCGGTTCACCAGATTCTTCATCATACGTCGAGACTACCCAAAGGGATGAGGGCGCCGTTCCGAAGAGCCCTACTCATGTCGAACGCTATCGTGTATCTCATTTGCTTTGTCCGTCTCTTGCATTACTCACGTTCTTGACAGTCTACCACCGAAGACACCTGCCGAACTTCGTCCTCAATTTCAAGCGCTATGTCGAGCGTTAGAGCTCGATCCCGCCTCCCCTTCAATCTTATCTCAACTAAGAGAAGTTTCGGCCGACAAGATTTGTCACGTCATTGAAACAGACGCCGTTGGAACTGAGTACGGAACTTATCGAGGATGCGTCGACGCGGACTGGCTAGCAGCAGTGCCGGACGCGATGGAATGGCAGCGGTCTGGGAAACTGGCCCAAGGCTTGCGGGACAAGGGCGTGAAGAGCGTGATCATTGGAGACACAAGCGAAGAATGGTATTTGTATTCCATCGCGCATCCGGTGAAGACCCCAGCGGATGTCGTGCCGAATTTGGAGAGGTACTACCCGGATGATATCGTTGGGAAGATGGTCAAGTTATACAGGACGTTACCCGACAACGCTGGAGCAGAGGAAAGCGCACGTCTGTACGGCGAGATCGCGTCCGACTATCAAGTGCACCTCCCTGTGCGTCTGCTGGCGAGAGATCTCCAGGCGGCAGGCTTTCCGGTCCTCAGATACGAGTTTCGATGGGCACCCGAACAGGTTAGACCCAAAGGTGCTTCCAAGTTTTGTTCTGGATTGGACCTTCATTCAAACATGGATTGCACAGGTTACGTTACCCATGGCACGGATGGTGTCATATGGCACCTCCGTGTGCCCTCCCTCGAACCTGCTCAAGTTGAGGTGGCCAAAAATTGGATTCAGGCTATCGATATGGAAGTCGAGAAACTCGAAGCAGCTGGGAAACCGTTGAAGCCTGTAAATCAGGTGCTTGCCTTGTGCGAAGACAAGAGCATCAAGTGGATCGAAGACGGAACGTGGAAATTGAAGATGAGATTACTCACTACATTACCTGGCGAGACGTAGGTGTTCAAGCTCAGACGCAAGGAGTCAGCAGAATGACTTGTCTGCAGTACCTAATAAATTCAAGCGCGTGTTCTTGTAGCGTGCTAAGAACTTGGAATCTCAAGACCAAGAAGTGATTAGTCCCTCTTTCTGTGGGCTTTACGCGGTTTGAGATCTTTATTCCACTGTTCTTAATTGCGTATCTTCGCCTCAGTGGTGTTGTCGTTTGTCCTTATGAGGACACTCGGACACTCCGTGGTACTTCCCACCCCTCGTGAACCACATTATTGCGCTCAAATGTCTCTATACTATTGTTCGAGAGTGCGCTATGGGCCCCTTGTAAAAAACAGTCCATTCAAAAAGTCATGACTCACGCTTGGAGCATGGATACTTGCACAGGGCTTGCGCGCGATGTATGATATATGTAGGTGTCCGAGAGATTGACAACAGCTCTTGAGTAACGACGGGGCGCACAGGATGAGGTCGGCTGTGAGGCGGGATGGGGGATGTCAAGGAGAAGGCAATCAATCCAGAGTGATCATTGAAATTGAATAACTCAGGAATAGTGAATAATGATAGTCACAGCGGTCATAAATAACGTTCAAAGTGTCGTACTCGAAGACTTGTACTCAATGGGGCTACCACTAGTTACATGTACCTCTCCAAAGCTTCCAGCATCGACTGAGCACTGCTACGTTGTCAGCACTGATGGAAGGATCCTCTGTCGGTGCCTGTGTACCACACTCTGTATGTGTCGACATCGTGAGCAGTGTGTGGCGGTTCGAATTCAAACTCCGACCACGGACTTAGCCTTGTCGACCAACCACCATCTCGTTCGCCGCACAGGCTAATCCAAGATAATGGATAATCAATCAACGTATCCAAATGTTGAATTCATATGCAGCACTTTACTATCTTTGCGTGAGTAGTCATTGTTGGGTACGGGTTAATGTTGCTGACTTGTTCGTAGTTTACAATGAAAGCCGCAAACAAGGATTAAGACTTCCTTCGAACCTTCATCTCTATGGCGCTCAGATGACCACACCTTTCCTTGACTTCAATCTTGTTGTGGTCGGCTGTCTGCGTACGAAAACGCCTCTACGTGCTCTGCAGCTGAATGCCTTTGTAACATCTGGCGTGGTACCTGCAGGAGGTGCGCATGGATTCCACAAAGGCTTTTTGTGGATGCAGAAGTCTGCTGAGGCCATGTCACAGATAGGTGAGAACGAAGGTTCTGACTTAATACCCATTACTACGCAGGTGTGCGCGTTGCTCGTATCCACTGATCCAGGTTGATCTTTCATCTCACCTATAGTCAGTCAAATACGCCATAGATGTTGCTTGCGACCTCGCCATCACCGTTCGCGTTGAACAGTGGTTCCTCGACGGGAATCATAGGACCGCTCTCGCCTGCATGATTTTCTCCCTCGCAGAGCAAAGTGTGATCCTATCATCGACTTTCTGCCCGTATAAGGCATACACTATCATCAGTGCACGGTTCCATCCGGGCAACGAGTCGAATCATCTTGACGAAGTGGCCCGCCAGTCCGCAAGATCACATTTAGTCTCCTATATTCGTACGTGCACCCGGCGGGCCATGCCCATTAAGGACAGTCCAACTGCGCTTCGACCATACCTTGAGCGTCACCTCCATGCTATCAGAGTTCTGCCGAATACTGTGATCGAGATAGAAGACCTTCGATGCGAGCTAGAGATTTTCGCGAACGAGGGAGCCTGGATGGAACGGCTAAAGGTTTGGAGAGCCCAAGGTGATCGCACGAAGGTCAACATGAAGTTGACTTTTTCGTCTCTCGCGAAAGGAATATATAAGCTACCATAGTCAAGCATGTTCTGGCTCAAGGCAGCGCTTCTCTGATAGCGCAGTGTTATATTGTTCGTCTTCAGCATTCCGTAGCGTACTCGATGTATTAGCCTTCTCTCGAGGCTAGCCGATGTAGCAATACGGGACGACAATTCCAATGTTAGGCGGTCGGACAAGTTGGTTATATACATACTCTGTATCGCAATCGCCTCTAACGGTGTGCCGTAAATATCCGTGGCGCACGATTACGTCAGCGTCCCAACTTGTCCCTCGTTCAGTAGCATTGTAACGCCTTTACGCTCTTTTACGCGCCCTGACTCCCAAAGCGACCTTGATGAGGATGTTTCTCGCCATTTCGCTCATTCTTTCGACGCTATGCTCTTTTGCGAAGCCAATAACACGCGCCGATGCTGTTTCTTCACTCTCAGTACCTTTGGTGCAGTCTCATAGTCTTGAAGGCAAATATCCGTCTATTGTAAGTCTTTATCTGTTGACTCTTTGTGCGTGGGTTGAAGGCGTTAGATACACCAGCAACACATCAACAGAGGCCTCCAGCGTCGCTTATTTACACAAGGACAACCGCTTTTGTCGAACACGGACTTGTTAAATCGAATCTCACGCCGCGTATCATCTCTTTTACTACACCATGCAAAAGTGCATTCCAGTCATTTAGAAACCCAGTATGTGCGCGCTGCGTTAAGTAGCTTTCCACTTACATCTCATACTAGGGCTGAAGACGTTGGTTGTCAGTGAATGATTACAGTGCTCGCCAATCAATTACAGATATTAATAGATTATGGGCCCATGGAGATGGGTACACCGTCAAGGACCTTTCAACTTCTCATGGATTCCGGATCCGCCGATTTGTGGGTTGGGGCGGAAGACTGCCAGTGTGACGATGGAACTTCGTGTGTACGTTCATCAAATACCCCTACAGCTTTACATCTCCGAACACTGACTTTAGGGAAAGCATAACTTCCTTGGATCGACGGTTAGTTCCTCATTTCACCGCACCCAAGAGATCTGGGTTCTCTCGTATGGTACCGGCGACGTCTCTGGATATCTTGCCTATGATAAAGTCTCGATATCTGGTCTCGCTGTTGCGCAGCATAAATTCGGTGTCGCTCAAAACGAGAGCAGGGACTTTAGTGGGTACGTCTTGATTGTGCGCTATGATAACTCTTTTTCAAGAAGTTTCAAATCAGAGACGTACCATTCGACGGGATTCTCGGACTGGCACAATCTGTTCGCCTTCTTCTCTGTGGTCTGCCTTTCACTCATACTGCTCTCAGAAAGCTTCGCGTCAACACACCATATCCTTTTTGGAATCATTGAAAAATGCCGGGCATATCGATCATGCCATCGCTTCATATCACATTCCTCGTCAGCGCGATGGGAAGAACGATGGAGAGCTAACTTTAGGCGGCATGAATCCAAAGAAATATGATCCCTCGTATATGATCACCGTTAGCAATATCAACGACCGCGGCTTTTGGGAGGTCCCAATTGACGATATTCAAGTAAACGGTAAAAGCCTCGGCTTGACCGGTCGGTCTGCAGTCCTCGATACTGGATCTGTGAGCCCACAGTGTTGGATACTTCCAGGAATAACTGAAAGTTCCCTTAGACGTTGTGCCTTGTTCCGTCTGCGGATACAACTTCGATACATCGTTCAATCTCTGACTCTCGCTTCGATGGCAACGCGTGGATCATTCCTTGTAAGATGACGACTTCAATCGCACTCACCATCGGTGGCAAGACCTTTCCTATCAATCCTCTGGATGTCGCATGGATTCCTGTTAGTGACGAGAGAGATGAAAGTGAATGCTACTCTGGCGTCAGTGAAGGCGGCGTACCTACTGATGGTCACACTGCTTGGCTTGTAAGTTCTAACACTGCGTGAGCTCGTTAACTACCACCCTCGACAGCTTGGAGACGTGTTTCTAAAGAATGTTTATTTCAGTACGAACCACGACACAAATGAAGTGACGCTTGCACGACTGTTATGAATGCACATGTCTACATACTAAACATACTATACCCACCCCCACAGCATACTATACCCCAATCTTCGTGATACTAAAGAGCTCAGGAAAATGCCGTACTCCTCATTTTTCCCACGGGTTTTCGCGCTTGCCTGTTATATTCTCAGCTTAGTCTACGCCCGCGCTTTGCGGCGTCCTCCTCCTTATTCAGGGATTCAATGTTTGTCAAATGACTGCGAAAGTAATCACATGCGAAAAATGACCGGCACTCGGTGAAGGTGACTACTCCGCTATATACTTGGATCCTTGCAGCAGCGTTCGTTCACAAAGACGATGTCGTACCCACTTAGCTTACCAGCTGGAGGCCCTCTCATCAACCTGACTCATCGTAAGTTTTTTTCGTTGCTGCCCGCGACGACGACCAACTCTGATATGTTCTAGCCGAGGAATGGTTGTGGATCATTGAGCTCACGAATGGTGTTGACAACCGCATCACGAAAGCGATGGTGGAGGAAGCCTTACAGCCCGCCTTGGACGTTGTTGAGAAGGATTGGCGTGAACAATGGCGTACTGCACAGAAGAACAAGGACAAGGAAGGCGCTAGGGGCGCACTCGTGTTTGTGGAGCTCGAAATCAGGAAAAGTTCTTCAGCAACGGTTCGTTCTAGTCTTTTGGAAGGCCTTCTGTATCTTGATGCTCATTTAGGATTGGATTACGACAGTGTCATCAAAGACTTGAACTTCTTCCCTGGTGTGCCCTGTTTTTGTTGTACAATCTCCGTCGCCCGCTTAGCCCGTTTGTTCCAGTCACATATAACCCGTTCCTTGCGAGGCTGTTGACATTTCCAAGTACGACCAGTAATAATATTCCAAGGACAGCGCTTATGAACTCTTAGTACCGACAATCGCTGCTATCAATGGGCATTGTATGGCGGGTTCGATGATGCTATCTCTCGCCTGTGACTACCGCGTCATGACAGATGGTAGTAGAAGACGCGCTTTTATGAGCATGAACGAAGTGAGCACGCGTTGATCTTAACGTAATTGTTATTCTCAATACGGTGGCTCCACAACAGGTACTCTTCGGTGCCATCTGGCCGTTGTCGTTTGCAGCCTTGCTCCGTGCAAAGGTTCCAGACGGTCAGATGGTTCGCAAGATATCCATCGAGGGCCATATGTTTACCCCGAAGGAAGCTCTAGCAGGTGGTATAGTTGATCATCTCGTCGAAGGAGACACGGAGGCCGTTGTGCGAAAGGCTGTAGAAGTCGGCAAGTTTGCCGGTGCGAATGCGCGTCTCGGTGTGTGGGGTTTGATCAAGGTAACGCTGAAATCAGGATATGTCCAAGTTGCTAACCTTTTCATCACAGAGCGACGTCTACCGCGACGTGTTGGAGACATTTCAAAAGCAATCGCGTCCAATGAATCCGCAAATTGACGATGCCGCTGCCCGGTCTCGGTTGTCGAAACTTTGAGGAATAGGGTTCGCTGTAACATTGGATTCATAACGTCCAATGACCGCCGTGTACACAGTGCAGTGCAGATGATGAATCAGAAAAATAACGTTAGAGCAGGAGAAATATGTCGCCGTAAGTTGTTGAGCTGATGCAGCAGTTTAATCTTTTTGAGCGCCGCATGATTCGCAGAACGGAACACACGACCCGCTAGCAACATAACCTCACGACCACCTGATGGAGTGGCTAAATTTGGCCACATATTTCATAGCGGTTGATGGGCTACGTGCGCCTCTGCCAGTGCCAGAAGGTTCTGGGACAACGTTGACTAGCCAACACGACGTCTACAGGGCGCTCAATAGGTCAAAACGGATCGCACAGAAACGGACTAATATTCCTACCCCCGAAGTTATATTTAAAGTTAAGTTGACGGAATCAAAGAAAGGGCCGATCATACGCAGCACTGCTCTAGCCCCACGTATAAAATGCTTGTTTCGACGCCAACAGGTCCTTCATTACCGTCCCCTTCTTCTCCTCCAGATTCCCTTGAGTGGCGCTATCTGTGTTTCGCCAAGGCCGGGCCCTTGACTTGTTCATCTACTTTCCTTTTCATCTTTCTTGCACCTTCGCCTTTTTTTCGACAGGCATCATGAACCTCAGTCTCTCTTTTTGCACGCTTCTGGCAGGCCTTCTCCTCATTCTTTCTGTCCATGATGTGGATGCCCTGCCGATATCGAAGGCCAAACGCAGCTCGGGAATGATCACTCTTCCCCTCAAACGTCTTGAACAACGCTCAGATATACACCCGCAACTTGTATGTCTATCCATCAATTGAATGTACAAATCTGATCCTCCCACAGCTCCTGCAACAACACATCAATCGTAGTGTCCGCCGACTCGCTCGCATGACCGGTAATGCGGTTCCGACTGATGAGGTCCTCCGCCGCAACCTGGAAAAACGCGTGGCTACCTTGGCCGATGACCCACTGTTCAAACGCTACAACCCTTACGTTCCTCCGGCATTGAACGAGAAGCGTTACAATCGTGCTGGGACAGGTCGGGTACAGGCTGTATCTCCAGTTTCTCTCCACCGTGGTCACCACCATCATGGAGGAAATGGAAACAACAATGGGTCAGTCATTCCGCACTTCCCTCGCCATCATTCCCTTGTTAAATTTACCGTTCAACGTAGTGGTAATGGCGCTGGGACTAGTACAAACGATACGGCCACCACTGTAGACTCTGCGACTGTCGTAGCTACCGCTGTGGATTCGACCACCATCGTCCTAGGATCCGCGACTGCTGCTGCATCCGGCGCTGCCGCAACTGCATCAGGCGCTGCTGGATCTGATGATAATACTGCCGATTCAGTTACGGCTGCCAATCAGCCTTCGACTGCTAATTCCCTTGGTCTGGACATCGAGTGAGTTGGCTACTCAATAGTCTTGTTAACTAAGTCTGATCTCACTGCTAGGTCAACTGATGTTGGGTATCTGGCAACCATCCAGATGGGTACACCCCCTCAGGATTTCTCTCTGTTGATGGATTCCGGATCTGCTGATACATGGGTTGGTGGCGAAAACTGTGTTTCTGAAGATGGCGGTGATTGTGTGAGTATGAGGTTTTCCTTTCTGAACGCTTTCTCATGTATGTGGTTATAGGGTCCGCATACTTTCCTCGGCACAGGTGGTTCTTCCTCTTTCAAGGATTCGAAGAAGCAATTCCAAGTTACGTATGGTACTGGTGCGGTCCAAGGAGACATTATACAGGACAACATTGTTGTTGCTGGTCTTGCGCTTGACGCCCACACTTTCGGAGTTGCCACAACTGAGAGTGTCGAGTTTTCTGGGGATACTACATCGTTTGACGGACTGATGGGATTAGCCCAATCCGTGAGTCTTCACAACGCTTTTCTCTGCGTGTTTCCTTGACGCGGTTTAAAGAGTCTTTCCGAACAAGGTGTTGCCAGTACGTTCGATAAATTATGCTAGTCCTTCGTCTAACCCACGTTCTCGCCAGCTCCGCCCGAGGCTCTGGCTGCTGCTGGTCTGATCGACGGTGCCATTACTTCCTACAAGATCTCTCGCTTGGCAGATGGTCTCAACGACGGTGAAATCACATTCGGGTTCGTTTTTTTTTCTGTCTCTAGTCCCTGCTTATTGAATGTCGGCGCAGTGGACTCGATGCCACTAAATTCGACCCCGCCACACTCGTTACTCTCGACAACGTCAACGCTCAAGGTTTCTGGGAGGCTGCCGTCGATGCTTCATCGGTCGATGGAAATGACCTCGGGTTCAACGGACGCACTGCCATCCTGGACACTGGCACAACCCTCATGATTGTGCCCGCAGCCGACGCCTTGGCCATCCACCAGCAAATAAAGGGTGCCGCTTCGGACGGTCAAGGAGGCTTCACTGTGCCTTGCACTACGACCGCTTCTGTGGCTATAACATTCGGAGGACAAGAGTTTACTATTGACCCTCGCGATCTTGCATTCACACCTGTTGATCCCAATGACCCGCAAGGTGACTGTATCTCTGGTATCGGAGCAGGCAACATTGGAGGTGCAAATGAATGGCTGGTGAGTCGGTTGACCTTTCAGCTGTCGTTTTCGTTTAATTTCCCCCTAGGTTGGTGACACGTTCTTGAAGAACGCTTACTTCAGTCATAGTGTGGATGACAATACAATTTCTCTTGCGAAGCTGGTGTAACAGCAGCGCCGCATTGTAGAAACACATGTACAATAGTCTTACACCTTTCTGGAAAAGTATGAATGGGATTTGGTATACAACTTAGGTGTGAACAACGAGAGCTGAAAAAGGTCGGTGCCATTGTCTCCTTTTGTGGTAGTGGTTGTTTTGCGGCGGTAAGCGATGTCCGGTGACCCCGGGACCCGGGTCACTTGAACAATAACCACAATGACCATTGTTCTGGCATGCAAAGCTCGAACGTTATTGTCCTTGTGTCCTCTTCTCTATAAATATGAAGGCCGCCGTGCTGATCGCCATCCTCACTTCTCTTGCTCCTGGTTGAGCCTGTTGTCTGATTTCCAGTTCACAAAAACTTGACTGTTAAACGACTTTCACTCTTTGATTGCTTTACGCTCACTTTACGATGCACTCCACCCTCCTCTTGGCAGCCCTCGGTGCTCTATTCTATATCGTCGAGGCTGCACCTCTCACGCGCCGTCACAACCTCATCACTCTTCCACTTACGCGTATACATCAAGCTCGCGTGATATCCATCCCGAAATTGTACGCTGCCCGTATCCTTTGATATAACTAGTGTTTGACAACTGCCTCAGCTCCTTCAACAACATATGAACCGAGGTCATCGACGCTTAGCTCAAATTGCTCGCTGCAAGGTTCCCACCGATGAAGAGCTCGGGAACAAGCTTCGCAAAAGGATGCTCATGATTGCGGAGGGTACATCGCCGTGGCGAAGCGATACAATTCGTATACACCTTCAGTTGTTCCTCCTCATACCTCTTTGGACCTTCACTCCGAAGATGACGAGGGTGAAGATTGTATTGATGAATCTAAGTAAGTTTCAATTCGTTTCAGTGTTCTTCCGCTCAATGTCCCAACTAGCTCGGACACGAACGACTCAACTGGTAATCCGGGATTCTCTGAGGCTGAAATCGAACAACTCTTCGAGAACGGGGTCATAGAAGGAAACACACCCACCGCCAACGATTCCTTGGCGCTGGATATCTTGTAAGTTTTTATTTACTAATTTCTTGCGTCCCCGAACATCCTTTCAGAGGCAACGACGTCGGCTACACTGCATCCTTCGAAATTGGAAACCCTCCCCGCCCATTTCGCCTGCTCATGGACTCTGGGTCGGCAGATATGTGGATACCTATCGATGGTTGCATGAGCGAGGATGGACTTGGAAGCTGTGTATGTCTGTCTAAGCCTCATCTCACTAACACATACTAACAATTTCTCGAAATAGGGAAATCGAACCTTCATCAGCGAGGACAAGTCTAGCACTTTCAATCTGACCGACGAAGCATGGGACATCACGTATGGAAGTGGTCGAGTTTCCGGCTTCAAGGTGTCGGACGATGTCAATATGCTGGGCTGACTCTCACTGGCCATCGGTTTGGGGTAGCCAGCAACGAATCGAGTGATTTTCTGATGATACGGCGAAGTTCGATGGCTTGGTGGGTCTAGCGCTGTCGGTAAGTTTTTAGAACGTTTTATGATTCACTCATGAATATTGGCCGTTAGAACATCTCTAATCAAGGTGTTTTGACACCTGTGGAAGCGCTCGCCAAGGAAGGTTTAATTGATGAGCTATCACGTCTTACAAGATATCCCGCCTCTTTGATGGTCTCAACGATGGAGAAATCACTTTTGGGTATGTTCTGTTGTCGTTGGCGAAAGAAAATCTGCTGATCACGATTCAAGCGGTCTCGACGAGAGCAAGTTCGATACAACATCTCTTGTAACTATCGACAACCTTTCTGACGGGTTCTGGGTTGCACCGCTGGATGCAGTGACCGTGGACGGCTCAGACTTGGGGATCTCTAACCGATCGGTCATCCTCGACACGGGGACCACTCTTCTCATTGTACCCGTCAATGACGCAAATGCAATTCACAAAGGCATCGAGGGTGCTGGATCAGACGGGAATGGAGGCTTCGTGTTGCCTTGCAACACGAACGCAAGCCTCGCTCTAACATTTGGCGGCATCGCGTTCAATATCGCATCTCCGGATCTCGCCTTTGTGCCTATAGATATCAACGATCCTACAGGTTTATGCCTTTCAGGAATTGCTGGGAGCGATGGAATTGCCGACGGACAATGGCTTGTACGTTTTATCGTTGTTCACGAAGCTCCGTTTCTCACGGGTTTCAATTGCAGGCCGGAGACACCTTCCTCAAATCGGTTTATTTTTCTACTAACGTTAACAAAAACCAAATTTCTTTGGCAAAGTTGATCTAATCAGCCTTTATGACCTGGACACTAGAATGATGGACTTGATGTCATTGTACATTACTGCATTGCAAAACCTGTTGTAGCGTTAGATATGTTATGCGGAGTTTGAGCTGGCTGTGAGAACCCGTGCGATCAAACGATCACCACTTCCTTGCCTACGTCAGTGACTAAGTTTGCTGACTGTTGACTTTATATCATGAGCTTCTCGCTTCCTTTCTTTAACGGATTCGACCCTCCCCCATAAAATATACGCCCCCAACGGACGCGACTCGGCAAAAAAACGTCCAACAACTTCTGCGCAGGCACTTCTGGGCCATGACGAACAGACATGATAACGAGGAAGCGGTACCTCTGCTCGCGAACGCGCCTGGGCAACATAACGCGGTTTACGATAGATTCTCGTCAAAAAAGAAGAAATCGATCGTTGCTTTGGTATCCTGGTGTGGCCTGATGCCTTGTAGGTCGCGTTTTTTCCCCACAGATGTGAATAAAGTTGACGTGGTTCAAGTGTTTGCGTCGGGGTCCTTCTTCCCGACTATTCCTGATATTGCAAAAGATTTGAATACTACCGGCGCAGTGGTCAGGTCACGACGTTTCCTACCCTTGAGGTTTTCTGCTGACTCTCACTGCAGCATCACTATATCCCTTTCTGTGCTTGCCGCCTCCCTTGGCGCTCTTATTGCTTCATCGTATTCTAGCTTCTGTATGCCGCTACTATCTGCTTCTCTTTACTATCGGGAGACTCATACATGACGATAGATGGTCGTCGTCCTATCTATCTATTCGGGCTTCCGCTTCTCTCTATCGGCTCCCTCTTGGTTGGACTTGCACCTTCGGTTCCCGTCCTAATGACCGCACGTTTTATTCAAGCGTTTGGCGCTTCACCAGGCCTATCAGTAGGCGCGGGCGTGGTGGGGGACATCTATCGGTTTGAGGAGAGGGGCGGCGCCATGGGTATATTTTTCGCGGCTTGCCTATTAGGGCCAGCTATTGCACCGTTTTGTGGCGGTATGATAGCTTTCTCGAAATTTTACATGCGATTGACTGGGCCATTCAGGCGTCGTCGCTCATCTAGCCTCATGGCGCGTTATGCAGTTCATCCTCGCCGGTGCTGGGTTTCTTGGATTCGTTTGCATCTTTCTCTTTTTCCCAGAAACGAGTCATCCAGGTGTGCGTGGAATAGAAAAACTTCGGCAAACACGCCAGATCGAGGAGGACCAGGGAGGATCGTTGAAGGAGAATCATTTAGGATGGGTATGGGTCAATCCTCTGCGGCCTCTGTGGCTTTTAAGGAGCCCCAACCTTCTGGCGGTCACCATTGCAGGTCTGGCGGTTCTGCTTACGGACTACGTCTTGATGACACCATTGCCTTATGTCTTTGTGAGTCTTGTTGTCAAAGCACCACTTCTTGAGCGGTTTTAAAAGACGAATTTAGGCGGCTCGTTACGGGATCACGAATCAAGCATATATTGGATTATGTTTCCTTCCGATTGGGATGGGCAGCCTCAGTATGGAGTTCACAGAATAACTTCATTCTCGACTAATGTTTTTAGTTGGCGCTCCTCTGGCGGGATTCATCTCTGATCGATTGGTCACTTCGTATCGCACACACAGGGCGGAAAGTGGTATCCAGAGGATAGGCTACGCGGGACCTTGATTGGTGCAGGAATCTTTGTTCCGTTGTCTGCATTAGGTTCTGGGCTACTCTCGGATCCCAGATTGGCGTGGCTGTTTGGTCACGGTAAGGCGGGTTTTATCGGAAACTTGATTTGTTTGTTTTTCAATGGGATGGGCGTGGATCTCGTTCTAAGTCCATCCGCCGCATATGGCGTCGACATATTGCACGAGCGTAGTGCAGAGAGTATGGCTGCAAACAAGTCGGTAAATTTACTGTCAATGGTATGTAACTCATCTTCTTTCGTAGTGGCCTACGTTCGTTCATCCTTTCCATCCTTATTGCGGGCATTATTCCATTTGTTGAGACTGCCGGAGTGGCCGTGGCAAGTGCTATTGCAGCAGCAGGGGCTTGGTCATTAGGATTCGGGTACGTCCTTTCCGTTACTCTTCATAATTAGACGTAGAATATTTGTATAGGTTGCTCTGGCTGACTATACGGTACGGAGAGCGTATGCGAGCTTCGATAGACGTGGGATACTCTACCGAGGAATCGAATTAGACTATACTAGATGCTTTGATGATCCCCATAAAGAATTAACTTTCCGAGCAAAGGATTCATATGGAATATGACCACTACGTTCATTTTGGGTCATCATACGGCTACAAGTAACAAATTCCACTAAAATACAAATATCCGTTCACATTCATTCTGCGTGTTTGTTCCCTTACTTGCTGTTCAACCACTTACCCAGACCGAGGCTCGTATAGATTTTATCCAATCCCTAAATGTGATTCAGACACAGGCCAAGTGCAAAAAAGATGTGTTGACGTACTGTAGCTGCGACGATACCCTTGAGGAGACTGTCGAGTCCGAGGCCGCTCAGAAGTCTGCCTAGCAAGTTAAGGACACCGGCGAGAAGTAAGCCAACGCCTCCGACAATTTGCGTCAAGGGTTCTATAATCCAAGGTTAGGTTCAGCTCAAAGCGAGGTCACGAAAATATACGAACGGCCCAACGCATCGAGAAGTGGCCCTAGATCCTTTTTGGCTTTTGGGAACGCGTCCAGCTTGTTCTTTGCCCATTCTATGGTGCCCCCAACTTCTTCCATTAGCTGAATAAATTGAGAATAGTTTGTGACAGATAGAGTTTTCACGTACCACTTTGAGCGCTTCTGCGAGACGCTGCTCTTCAGGTGATGCCTTGTGATCTTGAACATGCCGAGTTGCTTTGTTGGAGAGACGCTTGTCGGGATCCGCGCCTTTCACAGAGCCTAGTGTCTCGTTCAAGATCTTCTCGGCCTGCTCCAACAGAGGCTTCACTTGTTGAACGAGTTCGTCCTCGTTGCGGTCCTCTTCCTTCCTCGCCTCCATATTTTCGATGTGCTACAGAGCTACGTTAGCCTTGCGTGGGTGTCATGCGCAAGAAGTAGCACACCTTCCGAATCATCTTTGTGAGAGGAACGACACGCGAGTTGGCATCCTCTATGAGAGCGGATAGACGCTCCGCAAGTTCTTTGTCCTGTTGCACCTCCTCTGGTGTGCGCTCATCTTCGGTGGAGTCGGTCGGTGCCTCTGATGGCTCCTGCTGTTTGCCGAGGTCGCCCCCGGGGAATTGGCCGATATCCGCGTGCGACATTGTAGTTTACTGCTTGGGATGGGACTAGTGGCGCACCTGCGAATCAGGTCGCCGCCTTATGTAGGTGTTGGAACGCCACAGCTGCGTCTTGACATCATGGTGATGCTTGCACCGATGTCATTCTGGATGATTCAGTGGCTGAAGAGGGTAATGGTGGCTCACGAACAGACTTTGGTATAGAGTGCACCGCTTCCTGGCATATACTCAGTAAGGCGGATGCTGATGACTTGAATATGACGGTGAAAGTGGTACATGTAAGTACTTGACTGGAAAGCGCGTAGCCGAATTACAAAAGACTTGGAGGCCTGCGTCTCGTAGAGAGAGGGCTCGAACATCCTTCGTGCAATATCTCAGAGTCAACATCACAAGAAATACAATTCGTCTGCGCAGACTGCGGTCTCGAGTGACCTGAGAACTGAAGTGAACAGCTCAAAATAAAGCTGTACACTTGATTGAGAAAATGTACCTGGAACCTTGGCCTAGGTTCGTGACCCAGCTCGATCGGGCAGTGGCGGCAAGATCGATCGATCAAAGAGCTCAAGTTCACTCGCTCGATACCGTATTACCACAATACATTCGACTAAGGCCTCCTATGTCTATAGTAGATTTCTATTGAGAGAGATCGCCACTACTTGCCGATTTCCTACACCCACACTTGTCAAACCATCTTCGTGTCTGTCGTAGCACACAACCCAGTCGCCTGGCCGCTCTTCCAACGCCACAAATCCTTCAGAACCCCCCAACATGACGCCTCGCTGATCAGGAGTCCAATCCCACGGCCCCGTAAGGTGCTGTATGCTGGCTGTCTTATTTCCGTACTTCAGCTCCTGTGTATATTTGTCGACATAGATCCAGTTTAATTCGGGGGGCTCCGGCTTGATGGTGGAGACGAGCCCCAGGGGCTTCTTCTCCCAAGGGTATTCGATGTAAAATCCAGAGAACGGGTGGCCCCCAGGATACCGACGATGTTCGGGATCCCGTTCGTCGAGGTAGAGCTATAAATTGCGTGAGCGCTCGAAAACAGCTCAGAGAAGAGGATGAGAACGCACCTTTCCGTTGCGCAAGACGATTTGCTTGTCATCACACTCATCTGCTTCATCGCATTCTGTAAGAACGGTGAATTTTGCAAGACGAGGATCGTTCTTGTCCGCCTCCGCAGGCTGGCTCTTGTCACTGGAGCCCGATTGTTGGGATTGGGTACCTTGGGCTATGCCAATGACAGAGGTAGATGTCGAGGTGGCACCGAGAGGAATGGCGACCGCGCCAGCAGCGATACCAATAATACCAAGAACCATTGTTGGATAGTTGTGGGAGATCAAGAGATGCGTTCGAAAACCCGAATTAGCTAACCTCCATACGTAACTTGAGAGCTTTATGTGAAGGCAGAGCTAAGCGACGTCATGTAGAGTCAAGTGTCGTCAATGATAGATGAAGCCAGAAGAGCCGAGCAACTAATTGGGTACGGTTCAGTTCGTCATCGCGGAGTGGACTGTCCTGCAACTGAATGCCTATTCCAAAAGCAAATGCGGATATCTCCGTTTGTTACTTTACCGTATCCTGCCACTCGCGTGTTCGTAGCGCGTCAAACATGATGTAGAGGCATGATAGGTTGATGTCATTCAGCTCCGCGCTACGGTTTGATTGAATAAAGAGGTAGTGACCTTCGTAGAAGTTCCCCACAGTTCTCCTCACGCAGACACTTTTCCTATTCCCCGTCTCAGACAAAGCATAAACATACCTAACATGTCAGAGACCAATTCTCGTTCACCCTCACCCGCGCCCCTTCCGCAGCGGCAGCAAGCGTCACGCTCGAACCGCCACGCCCGCAGTATGTCCCGCAGCTCTGAGAGCGTCGATGCTCCTCAGCGGAGGCGCCGACGCGGTGGTAACCAAGGAGGGCCCCTCGACGGTCTCACGAATACTGGTCAACTTCTGCAGAATCCAGGTGGTGCCGTTGGGGGCCTTGTCGGCGGACTAGGACAGACTGCGGGCGGATTGACAAATGCAGCAGGAGGCGGCAGCGAGAAAAAGGATACCTTGAAGCTTAGGTGAGTGGGTTTTGCTTTGCAAATTGATATGGACTTGATACCCAGTGCGATAGATTGGACTTGAACCTTGACGTAGAGGTGACTATCAAGGCAAAGGTCCACGGCGATGTTACGCTTTCACTTCTGTAAGCAATCATTTGTTTCCTTCGTATTGTTGGCTATATCAGACTCATGAGTCAGTGACTGATGCCTCCAGTGGATGATGTTGCCCCGCGAAGACGCGATTCTAGGTCGGTCAAGCGCCATTCTTCAGTCGTCGAAGCGATGCTTAGAACTCTTTCTTTTTCAGCCAAGTATTACCGGACTAGTAGACTGAGATCCAGACACGAGATTTACCACGAACGTTAGGACAATGAAGTAGTGTAAATTCTGCCAGAGGAATATCCTGCCTTAATTAGTGTATTGAAAAGTTCGTGACTTTCAGGAAGAGAAAGAAGCCGGCGGCAAACAGGGCCAATCAAAATCACTCGTTGCTTCCGACCATGTCAAGGATTACTGACGAGCAGAGGGCCATGCTTAAAGGTAGCCCGCCCTTCGCACACAATTATTCGGACTTAACAGCACCTATCCTGCCAGCCAAACTCGAAGCACAGGACCACCACATCCGCGAGTCCTGGGTGCGAGCAATGGAGGCCCGGCTCGTGCGCGACGAGCTTGAGAAATGCCAAAAGTCGGAGGGCGTCAACTCGTACGAGAACTGCAGGTGGCTTGCAGAGAAATACGCGGCGATGTTAAAGACCCACAAGGTATGTGGCGGTGACTTACTTGTTAAGGCTACATGGGTTGACTTACGTCTAGGTTCAGGGATACAAGATCATAGATGTCTGAAGATGTATCCATGCGCGAATTCATTATCTTCTTAACAAAGCTCCAATACTACAATGTCTTTCGAACAGCAAGAACTCTACTGGAGGTACAGGGAAACTACAACCATAGTTATCGCACAATACCACGTCAACCACGCAGAAATAGTTAGTCTTCAACTGCTCGTCAACATTTGAACAATCCAATGGAGGATCCAACTCACGCAGAATTATCTTCAGTGCTGTTTCCGCCGTCTCCGCCGTCTGACGTCTGTGAGCTATTAGTTGATGAATTATTCCCAGCAGCTACGCCATTCCCAACAACTGCGCTCTCATTGAAGGCCCTTGTCGAATTTGCTAGCAGTGTCCACTGGATCCCTCCAAGGACATGACCCATGAACGTGTCGTCCTAAAGCGCGTCAGAGAATCTCCCTCTTGCGCGTAATTTTCTGAATTTACGCACCTGCCATGTCTCGTTCAGATGACCCAAAGAAGTATAAAAGCTACGCCCTGCCGTCCCACCACTTTGAACTCCTGCCCCATGCTCTTGATACCATGCTACAGACTGAGCACAAATCTCGGAAACATGGCGTGTCACTAACTCACCTATTGGATGTGGGCTTCCTTGGTCGAATTGCCGCGTACCATCGTCTGTTGTTGTTGTGTAAATTGACATCAACGTACAACTGTTCGTTCCTTACCGGTGTAGCTGGATTCGTTGACGGTCAGTACGACGACTGCTCCTACATTTCGTGGATCTGATTTAAAGTTGTACCTACGCGGTTCTCGTATCAGTATCTGTCAGTGCGAAATATATTTAGCTCGCACATCTCGTCTTGCACAGGCCATTCCGTGGGCAGCTCTTGAGTGCTTGGATGCGAAGCATCGAGAACAAGGATGGTCTCAAAGCTCATTAATGAAGCTTAAACGCGTCGAAATTTTGTCTCCTTACCGCGTTTTGTAAGGCGGGATGGTAATCAAAGTAAGCCCCTTGTAACCATCGTCAGCATATTGAAGCAAACTTGCATGGCAGACGTACCCAACTCCTGGCCGTAGAATGCCGTTGTATTGAGGGTGTCTGACGCGGAATGAATGGCAATGAAGTTTCCGCCTAGGTTGAGGTATTTTTGGAAAGCAGTTTTGCCTGCATCGTCCAGTACTGTCCAAGCGGACATGTTAGCCAATATTATCATACCTCGCGACACCCGGACATACCGTCTCCCGTTGTGCTCAGAAATAGGACAGCGTCGTAAGCCAATAGCGTTTCGTCATTGAACATGTCCTGGTCTCCGTGTTGTCGAATTCCACGTTGATACTCGACGAACGCGCTTTCAGTGCTTCCACCGCTGTGGGGATGGAGTCGTGTCGAAATTGCAGTGTCTTGGTGTAGACGAGTATCTTGGCTAACGCCGCAGCCAAGGAAAGGTGCGCTGATCCCACGAGGATGAGCGGGATGCATTTGGGCCACATAGGTGGAGCTTGAGAGAAAGCAAGGAAATGTATGGGGAAAGTGGGTCTTCCGGACGGTCTTTAACGGACCATGTGTATCATATTGGCATGACCAACAGCCTCGGGGATAGGCACTGGCAGGACCCCGGATAATACACTAAGATGATTGATCCCGAATCCGGACATGAACGGCAGATTTTGGCCAGTAAGTTTGATCCCAGATCCGGACATCAGGCTCTTGAGGGTCCGGAAAGCCAGATCCAGTGTACGGACACGGACTTCGATGGGCTGGAATGGCTGATCCAGAAAATCCGGACATGGCCAAGGAGCGCTCACGGGGTAACCTCACAAGCCAGTATGGTGTATCCGTTACGGTGGGTGGTTGGCGGAACCGGTGGTCTCCGTTTCGATCCCGCCTAAGGAACAGCTGTTTTATTGCTAACCCCGTGAAATGACGCACTTCGATGTCCGTTTTGCTGGGATCGGACGTCGAAGTGCGTCATCGCGAATCTGCAAGCCTTGGTGGAGTTCGTGGGCGAGTAGCAGTATTCTATAGATTATTCTTCTCTTGATTTCTGTAGCATTCATAACTACTATGCTGCAGCAGCTTGCAGCAGCCTTGATTGCTTTTAGAAGGTTAAGCAAATCATATTTGACATCACTACGAATTTTGCTATCGCCCACCGCCAGTCACCGAAGCATGCTCGATTTTGACTTCACCGCAGAGCCTCCATTTGTAGAGGAGCAGTGGATAGGGGTTGGGAAATCGTACCCCTCTGCCGATGTGCCTCTTGGAGTGCAATGGGCACGACAAGAACTATATACGATCCCGCCTCACGCGCTTCGCTTGCTCCCATCCCCACAATTAAATCCCCGGCAATTATGTCGGTTTCCTTGTCCTGCCGTCACCTCCGCATTCATCACCGTCAAGGAGCGATTATGGTTCTCGACCGATATACCTGTCACGGAGATACAAGTGTTAATGGCGCGGCCTGTACCTAGTCTGGACTACCTTACGAAGTTGGACAGAGCCTTTGGGCAGCAGTGGTTTGATGGAGCAAAATCAATCATTGATCCGCGCTTCAATGACGGGCGCGACCGCTTTCCGCTTTGGACGCTTGCGTTCTGGCGCCAGCTTCATCAGATTGCAAAGCACAAGAGGAAATGGGAGCAGACCTTACGGCATGTAGAGTCCTTGAAGAGAAAGCATCACAATGATCCGGGTGGAGCAATGTGCGAAACTGTTGCGCGCGTTGAGCAGCGACTTGGACAGATCAGTTGGAAAAAACTTCTCTCCTACGCATCAACAACGGTCACGACACTCGATTTGGCGGAGCTCGTTGGGACGACATGGCTCAGCGATGATCATATCAACATGATGTCGGAATACCTGATGAAAGAGCTTGAGAAAAAGCCACCCATCCGAAACGGAAAGCCCGCGAAGGTGTTGATTGCTGCTGTCGAGCTCGGCAATGCTATCAAAGGCAGCGCCTCGAAGAATCGGTTCACAAAGGCTGATGGGGCTGGGATCCTAGAGAGATACGAGAAACTGATTTTGAGCGATAACATCGACGAGCTCTACATTCCGTTCCACGTCCATAGTAACCATTGGATAGCTGGCTATGTAGACTTCAGCAAAGAGCGCTTCGGATATGGTATGCATTTTACTTACTTCCAAGACACAACTAACATAAGACGTCGCAGGCGACTCGCTCCGTCAGCTTTTTGGTACTCCACATGTCGTCATGAATCCTTTGCGAAATTGGCTCAAAGCCCGCTTTCATTTAAATCCTATCGATGGTGGCAGTGATATGAACCATGCTGTTCAGGTGGACACCTTCAATTGCGGGATTTACACGGGAAATTCAATTGCTCACGCTGCGTTAGGCATCCCTTTATGCGAGGATGCCAACCTCTCTCGACTGCAATGGTTTCTGGATCTCTCGTCGGAGGCAGTGATGCCATCTGAGGTTCCACCAGCGCTGCCTTCAAGTTCCGCTACTACGCTAGAGGCGTCATCGCCCAACAATATCCATGCTCCTGATTCAGATCTCAGCAATCTCTATTCCCCACCCGCATTAACAAAAACTCACCGAACGCGTGTTACCATTCAAGAGTTGTTGAATGATGATGATGACAACGACACCATGTCAATCTGGACGTCAGACGCTGCACCTATAGCTATGAACATTAGTTCTGGTGCAGAACAAGATTTCGACATGTTCCCACCATCACCATCAGCTCCCTCATCTCCCACATTATCGTTAAATCTCGCGACGCACACCACTGACTGGAGCTCGGATCCGGATGCAAGCTTCTTCATGAACATGCCATTGTCGCCGAATCACTCATCACCAGACATGGGTCTGTCAGAGAACCGCTCTTCATCACCCATGTCTATCATCTCCAAGAAGGCATCGAGCTTCGACGTTGACGCTAGTTCCGACACATCCAAGAAGTCCTTTACGGACTACTGTCGCAGCCTAAAAACAAATATCAATAATTGTTTCAAGCGCAAGAAAGCACAATACAAACCCTCTAGCGACGCATCCAGCGATTCTAACGCATCAGACACTGGACCTCGTTTTAAGCGCGTAAAACCCGGCGAAGGGCAAAGCCGATCTGCGAAAGCTGAACGAAAACAGCGACAGGCTCTGAAGACCGGCACTTACCGAGTCAAGGACACCAAGCTTCAACGCTGGAGGGACACCATTCGGGAGCTTGATCCTAGCGTGGAGTTTGATGAGAAGGAAATCCGCCGGTTCCGTTGCTCGCGCTGTGGGGAATGGAGACTCGTAAAACGAGCATATGATCTTGGACGTCATGAAGATCACTGGAATAAAGACTGCTCGGCACTTCGCACCAAGAGCACGACAAACGGAACGAAATCACGACGTTCTAAAGTTGCCAGTGCGGCGTCAAACCCCCCTAACGCCAAAAGACCCAGTCTGTTTGCACTTGGATTCACAAAGTCAGTAACCAAGTCGGGATCCTCATTACCCACGCCGAAAACCAAATCCACCTCGAGCGCGACAATTCCATCCGCGCCAGAGATTCCATGTCCCGGGATTACTCCTCAAGATTCTAAGCAACTCGAAGCTTATCTAGACCGGACAGCCGCCGTGGGTGGTGGCGGCAAGAGCATCTCCCATTTAGCGCTTGTATGGTTCGGCTGCAAGTTTTCCGAGCTAACGCCTGAACAGAAGGATCAGATCCTTGTCGACCAAATCAAAACACATACCTGGAGCAACTATCATAAGCACCGTCGTGTTTTTGCTGTCAATTGTCAGAAGACTGTTCCAGATCATTCTCCCAAACATTCACCTGCATGCACCAACTGCCGAGCAGTACTCAATTCGAAGAAGTTCCAAACTGCCCTTCGTCGGCAGGGACCAGATGACGAAAACTATTCGCGCACCAACTTCATGTGGAGAAATCCTGTCCTCGGTAAAATCTATGCTCGCGTTGTTGGCCTTAAAGAGATTATCGAAGCGCCGAATGACACACCATGCCTGAAATACGCGAAGGGTGCTTTGAAAGGAAAGTACAAAAACGAAGTCTTCTCTGGGTTGATGGAGGCAATCGTCACTGAAGGTGATCGTAAGGCGGAAGGAAAAGGCATGCAGAATTTTCATTACGCACCGGCTTGGGACGAACTGGCACATATCATCAAAATCCACAGTACCCGTGCGTTCAATGCAATTAGCGAGTATTTGCCTATGCGAAGCGAGCGCAGCTTCCGGTAAGTCCCAGCAGTAGCATTTGAGCTCATCATCAACTCATGATTTTTCGTATTCTAGGGAAAAAGAGTCGCGTGAGCCGAAGATACCTATGGAAATTTGCGACCGTACATTCGAGTTGGCAGAAAGTCACCTCAAGAAGTTGAACTACAACGGTCCTGTCGGATTGAGCTGTGACGACACGCAGCTCTTCAGCACTCTCAAGCTGTATTGGAGCAAAACGGATGATTGTCACTATTTAATCGGTGCCACCGATGGTCCAATACGTGTTCTTGATCCAGATCATATGAAGGAAGTCCTAGCGGATGCGCAGAAGAAGAAAGCACCCAAAGTAAGTGATGGGATTGACCACAAAGAGCACCGTTTACTAATTGATTGGATCAGGTCCGAGTCTGGGTTCTCACGATACCAGCTCCCAAAATGACACCCATTGTTATTCACGCCATGCCCATACCAAATACGATGAACGTCCCCACGCTGCTTGGATATGCAAAGGATATTCTCTTTGGCTTAATCCAACGAAAAATTCAAGTTATCTCATACGCATGCGACGGAACTCAAACTGAGCGATCAGTTCAACGCCTGCTCATCAAAGAGGCTTCTGAATGTCGACGGCATACAATCCCCAGTCCTCGCGCAGGGATTTCTGAGATCAAAATCGAGATTCCAGTGTTCTTTGGACAACCTGTGGCAATGATCCAGGACTCGAAGCACGCGCTGAAGACATTTCGGAATAATCTGTTCTCAGGTGCACGGCTGCTAGCCTTTGGCAACTTCACCGCATTCTACGAGCAGATACGGCAAATGGCGGGTGAAACGGGAACACCTCTCTACCCTCGAGATGTCGAACGTCTAGATAAGCAGGACGATAATGCAGCGACGCGGTTGTTCTGCGGCAACACTCTAGAGTACTTGAACAAGACCCATCCTGACTGGGTAGGGACCATCACCTATCTCTTTGTCTTTGGTGATCTTGTCGACGCGTACCAGAATCGGAATCTCCCACACTCCGAACACGTTAGGATGGTTATTCGCGCCCGATACTATCTGGAGGCTTGGGAGTCGTATCTCAACCACTGCTCTTTACCGAAATCACGATACCTTATCTCCCGCGAGGCCATTGATGTCTGTCGATTCATGGTCGAAGGATACCTCTCGCTGTTATACATTCATCGCGACTCCATTGATGGAGTGTTGCCATTGCTGCCTTGGCTGCATAGCAGCGAAGCATGTGAGCACGTTTTTGGTATGGCACGGAAAATCGTGAAGGATTTCAGCTTCCTTGATTTTATTTACATGCTTCCGAAGCTTCGTGTTGCCATTCGCGAGGCTGTTCTACGTGCACAGGCTTCAGACACGCGCGCACAGGCTGCTGGTTACAATCATAGCTACTTCGACAACACCGGCATTGATCCTCTTGCACTGGCTAGCTTCCCTACAGACGATGAAATCCTTCAAGAGGCACTAGATGCCTCTGAGGAGCTCGATAGCATTTTACTGCTTCTGAGAATCGATCCTGTTCTTTTCTGACAGTTTCAACAACGGTTCGCTGGTGTCCCAGCACTGCCAGATATCCGGTCTTGGTTCCGTGATCAAGACGACGTTGAATCTGACACGTCGAGTATCAGTTCCGATACCAGTTCCCTTGACTTGCCTCCAGCAAACGAACTGCTAGCCTGGATGGAACGTGCTGAACAAGTAGCTGCGAAGTTGCCGCGGAAGGAAAGGAACAGAACTATGGAACTTGCCTTGAGTTCCGTAGCACTGAATATAGAGGAAACCATTCGCGTGTAAGGTTTCGCCTCTTTCTACTATTCATTTCAAGCTGAGACCAGTATTCAGAAATTCATTTGAGGCGGATTCAACCTACGCTGAACGTGAACAGGAAACGTACGCACAGGAGTATGTCCAACTTCGAGACCACTTCGCGCCTCAACAGCTACCGGCCGTCCGAACTGCAGATGACCCGTCAAAACCGTTCGGACAAGGTGCGGTCACAACACGCCAGCTCAACTTTGGACAGATGGTATCTTTACGGATGCGCCATCAAACCCATCATGCCGCCTTGAGCACAAGGACACATGACTTGCCGCTTCATGAAAACTCAGAGGATGGAACGACTAAAATGCGGCGTCAGATCATCCGCGAATACCAGAAAATCCTTCGGGAGGCTGAAGATACACAGGCTGTTGGGACTGGTGGTGAACGCGCTTTGCGCTGGAAAGGGGAGGTTCGTGCGGCTACCGGTAACTCTGCAAACGCAGAGTTTGTAGCAGCTGACACTGCTAAGCAGGTTTGTCCTTCATTCGATTGAAACTATCCCACAGACTGACAAGCATGTACTAGCTTGCTACCAAGCGCCGTAATGCCTTCGTCAAAGTCAAAATTACAAATGTGGATTTGGTATCGACCGCTCGCATCACCCCATTGCGCCCGTTAGGACTGGGAGATTATCTAATTGTCTTGACAAACAGCGAGCTCTTCATCGCTCATGGTACGTCCATGTAAGTCCTTTCTGGTGTACTAACTAATCTCTGGGTAGTTCTTGCCTTGTACAAGCGAGGAGGAGGCAAGACGGCCAAGAACTTATCAGTCACCAAGGCAGAAGGTATCTCTGCCCTTTCGTATGTCGGCGTCGAGCTCTTTCCTTTTCAAACCGGACGTACCTTCACACAATTCTCGACTCTCCTGCGGACCCAACGTGTTGCACACTTGTTTCCTATCGAAGTGATGACTATCCTCGCCAACAAGCCTGTTATAAACAATGTAGGCTTGGAGCTTTCGGAGCACGACATGGGGACATTCAACGACTTGAAGAGAGAGCTTGCAAAGTTGATTTTAGGTATTAAAACATACAAGAAGCGTGTACCAGACGTTGTAGAAGACGAATAGACACGCTGACCGGCTCTGTACGCTGTATACAACCCCTAGGGACCTTGATCCCAAAATCCGGACATGCAACCCCTTCCAGCGCCGAACCTTGAGGCAAAATCCGGACATGGCATCTGAGCGCTGTCCGGACACGGACGGCGAAATTTCCGAAATTTGGGATCAATCATCTTAGTGTATTATCCGGGGTCCTGCACTGGCAGGCAACCGACCAAGGCTCCTGCCGAATGTGGACTTGGCCCGCGGATCGAAATAGAGAACTCTTCCGGCAGATTTCAGCGTTGACCAAGCTCAGTAAGCCTGGTGTGCAGTCAAGCGCCATTGAGTCGACGACTCAAACTTTGCGACACAATATCCGTGTCGCATCATCCATCAGGCTCAGGTCTAGCCCAAATTCATGAGTAACGTTAACTCTCAGGCAATAGATCATCGACGGTGTAGGCCGGATATCAGCTCGGTCGAACGAGCGCGAAGGTTCTATATGACAACGAGACATTGCGGTATATATCAGCCTAACTTGAATTGACGCGCCGTTAAATCGACCTAGATATGCTTCCATTGTCCACGAATCATGAGATTAAAGAGAATACAGGTAGCTATCCTTTTTGGGTCCAGCCAACAAATCACTTCTTGGCTTTGCGCTTTTTGCCCTCTGCGCCACTGGTTTCTGCACCGCTGAGCTCATCACCACTGCTAAGGGCACCACCTTTCTTCGACTTGCGGATGTGGTGGTCGGGGATCCATTCCTCCTGGTACCCACCTGCGCCAGTCGCGGTGACGGTTCCAACGGGGGCGCTGACGTCCGCGCGTTTAGCCTTCTTGGATTGGGGAACGAAGGAGATGTAGGAGATGTAACCAATTCCACCGAAGATGGCAAGAACCATGAGGTAGGTCGTGATCCTGCGAGGGTGATGAGAACGAACACTGTCAAGGTGGAGGTAATCCTTACATCTTGAAGTCGAAGATGGAGAGCTCGGGCTCGACAATGGTGATAATGGAGTCGTAGGCCGATACCACGTATTTCTCGCCCTAAGGCGCCGTGAGCGTGGTACTTTCTCAGCACAACGGATAAATACCTCAGACTCGTGCTCCATCCAAATGTTGAGGCGTAAATCGCCCGGCTATGAGATGTTCATTAGGATCTGTATTGAGTGAAGGGTGGCAGGGCTACCTTGAACCTGAATTATAGGTGAGCATTTGGTCGAATAGCGGAAGTAAAAAAACTCACTCGCTGTAGAACGTGTACGGCAGCTGAAGCTTGAGTCCTTCAATTAAAGTAATTCCGTAGGGCGCGGTCGTCAGCTATACAAACATAAGTAACCTTCTCGGACGAAGAGAAAGTGTAAGCATACGTTCTTGATCAACGCGTTCGATTCTGCATGGTGAATGGATCCAGCCATGCTCAAAAGAGTGACATTCTTGTCCGACTTGTTTTCAATGTTGAGTAAGAGCAAGTTCTTCTCGCCATTCACGACGTCTGACAGAATGAGACTTTGGGAGACGTGGAATAATAGCAAGACATACGGCCGAATGGGTTGGACTCAGGCCACGAAGCAACAACAAGGATTTCAGGCTCAGCAGGGGCATCTTCCGCGGGGGCTAAAGGAGTTGAAATGAACACTCTTCGCGTTGAACCTTGTACACGAAAAGCGCACCAGACACGACTACATTGACGAGGAAGACGAGCGACGCAAGAAAAGCGGTGAAACGCATGACGGATAACCGGTAAACCGAGAAAGCTGCAGTGCTCGACGGCGACGACAACGGCAAGGGAGATGAAGGTTGTGTTGAGCAGAGCTCGAAATAATTGCCACGTCCCGATACGGTGTCGGCCGGTGTGATCCGGAAACTTACCTAACAAGGAAGGTGCTTGCGGCATCGATCATTGCGGTTTTCAAGCCTTGGATTCTGAATCCATCTTACCACCATGCAAAGCGACGACGTGATCTGGTCCGTTATCAACACTCAATTCTGCTCATACAAAGTCAAGTACGTCTCTATTTACGCTCCGCATGTATCTCCTCATAAAATCCACAGAACAACGACCCAAAATTTCTGCCGAAATGAATACAATGTCACAGGTCTCTGCAACAGACAGTCGTGCCCGCTCGCAAACTCTAGATACGCTACAATACGCGAAAAAGAGGGTCTGTACGACTTTTGAGTCAACGCATCGTATTGACAGCGTACAGGTGTCCTCTATCTCTATGTGAAGACCATAGAGCGCGCTCATACGCCTGCGCATATGTGGGAGAAGATAAAATTATCCAGCAACTATACCAAAGCGTTGGAACAGGCGCGTTTTAGCTCTGTCTATCCAAGCCATCACTAATCGTCCATTAGATCGACGCCGAACTAATACATTGGCCCAATTTCACGATTCACAAATGCAAACAGCGTCTCACGAAAATTACCCAGTACCTCATCAAGATGCGGCGCTTACAGCTAAGAGAACAGTACGTTCAGTCGCCTACCCTCGCGCACCTGCTCATCCTTTTCGTTAGACCAAAACTCATCGGGGTCAAGAAAAAACTCGATCGCCGCGAAGCTGTTCGCGAACGCAAAGCACTCTCCGCTGCTCACCTCGAACGCTCCATCGAAAAGGAGCTCATCGAAAGATTGAAATCCAAAGCTTACGGTGATGCACCTCTAAATGTCAACGAAAGTGTCTGGCAAGCCGTTCTGGATCGCGAAAAGAAGGGACAAACATCAGAGAAGGCGCTTGAGGACATGATGGACGATGAGACTGACGAAGAGGATGAAGAAGAACTCGAAGCAGAGATGGAGAACGAATGGGATGACCGGGAGTTTGTCAGTGATATAAGTGGGGACGAAGATGACGATGGCCTGAGTGATTTCGAAGAAGCTGCCGTGAGTGTTCTTTACCTGCTTTATCCCAATCATATCCTCAACGTTCGGTAGGATGTGGCTTCTGGCGAGGACGATGACGAGGACTCAGATCCAGAGGATTCTCCAGAAAACGCGCCCAAGTCATCACTCGGCAAGCGGAAGATGCCACCGCCAACAAAACCCGCCCGCAAGCGGCCAGACAAGAAGACGAAAAGTATGTCCACCGCGCGTTGTATCCGACGCGAACTCATTCCGTTGTACAGAAGGTGCACGGGTGGAGGTGGAGTACGAGCAAGAGATGGAAAGTGCACCATTCTCAATGGCGAACTGGTGATGAGTTGCCATACAACTCTATATAGCCCTTGCTTCTATCTCTGTTTGTACGCGTCTCAAGGAATAGATTCGGGCATCCATGCCAGCGAGAATTGTCTTGAACCTTGCCCTTTTTCAAGGTAGGACTGGCACATGGGCATTGGTGATAGACAGTGACTGCAAGGTTGTGTCAATGCGGCAATTGAGCGATGTTGCATAGGATATCAATGCGGTTGAGCGCCGTCCATATATACAGCTGGAACTGTTCTTCCTATCATGGGGAACTATTTGTCTCGCAGATTCAACATGCCGAACCGCATTCTCGATACGACAGACGTGATGTTTGCTGGATGGAAGAAAGATGTTTTCGGTCAGATGCTGTAACCTTGGCGTAAAGAGATGCACACGGTGTAGGAAGTAGATCGCTAATGTACAACTCATCCAGGTACTCTGCGAAGGGATTGATAGCACGAACAAGAGAAGATGGACGATCGGCGGTGACTGCCTCTTTCGGAACCCAAACCTTCAAGCTTCCAATCAGACAGGGCCCATGAGTTTGAGCAATGAACTGGATGCATAAGTAGTGTATCAGTCGTACATATTGATGCTAGCTGGTGTTACACGTTGATAGGAAGATGAGAGAACGTAGACATGCACCTGAAGCTAAAAGTCATAAAAAGAAGTAAAAAGGATATACAAAACCGAATAACGAAGGAGAGTGGACTATATGGGAGGATGCCTTGATAATTATAGATGTGAATTTGAGCAGAGTACTCATGCCTTTTCTATGCGATCTCGATTTCCGCCTCGGGTATCTATCGAATACATACCTCAGAGTCGGTAATAGTAGGATCTCGCGACAGCGAAAGAGCAACTGCCGCGAACGAAGCAATGCTATATCTCTTCCGGTATGTTCAGAGAAAAGTAGGGATGGTTCAGCGCTTCCCGGACTGTAATACGCTGATTAGGATCGAAAGCAAGGAGCTTCTGTACCAGGTTCAGAAACTGGATATTAGCCCGGTCGGTCTGCGGTATGACATCCTGTGAAAGCCGAGTAAGTGGAACGTTCGCAACATCGGAATTGAGTACTGACCGCAAGTGCTCTGGTGGAGCGAACATCCTTTTTACTCTGCCGGGTGGCTTTGGGTTTCGGCCAGTCCAATTTACATCCCTCTTTGAAGAACTCTGGTTTCGTGCGGGCACCTAATCGGGCGAATCGCTCAGGCATCTTGCCCATGACCGCCTCCATCATGGCTAGGTGCTCCAAGTTATCATGTGTCTGGAAGAGGGCGATCCCGGTGAAGAACTCGACCAGAATACACCCAAGGGAGTATGCATCGCAAGGATAGGACCAGCCCAGTCCTAAAGAGGAAGGTTAGCATTCTGTCAATACGGGTTCAAGGAATCACGGACCTAGAATAATTTCTGGTGCCCGGTAATGACGCGTGGAAACGACCGTTGAGTGATACTCAGACTCAAATGTGGCGGAACCGAAGTCGATAAGACGAATGTCAGTTGATTGTAGAATGCGTTTAAGCTTCGGTGGGGCATTTCGCTAAGAACGGTGTCAAGAACAAAACTAGAGGCTAAACAGAGAGCATACCTTTCCGGGAACAGAAACACTGGCAGTCTTGTAATCGTTGTGAACAAGCAAGATGTTCTCTGGTTTCAAGTCGGTATGAACGAGCTTGAGGTCATGTAAAACTGATGATGGGAGCTTAGGTTTGACAAATAGGCAATGAAGGAACTTACAGGCAACGCTCCCAAGTAGTTGGCGCGCAAATGATTGTATCTGGTGTCGCGGGAAGGGTGCAAAGTCGTTATCCTTCAAAAAGTCGTACACACACATCCCCAGAAGTTCGGTAACCAAGCATATGTGGTTTCTGTGATCGAACCAGTGCACTAAGTGAACACATTTACTGAGAAGACGAAGATTAGGATGAGTTTGGACGAGATACGGCATGGGGTACGTACTGGCGATTCAGGGGATCGCGTTCTTTCAGTCGTTGTAACACGCGCACTTCGATTTTGCTGGCGTCGCGGTACTTCTGGATGGCACGGATGATCTTGATAGCCACTCTTGTATTGGTCTCTGTGTCTATGGCTTCGACAACCTTGCCGAAGGTTCCTTGCCCCAGTAGTTTTACGGTGCGATCTGTGGCCAACGATCAGGGTACGACCTCGACGATCGGAAAAAGGCTCACAGCGCCGGTGGATCAGGTCATTTGGGACAATGATATAGTGTCCTTCCTTGTCGTCGCAAGAGACTGTGCTCTTGGAGGTCTGGGAGTGAAAAAAACACCATTAACACGTCATGTTGAGAAAGGTTTCGATTGGAACAACTTACATCTTCAGACGTGGCAGCGGTCCTACTGTCCCATGCCTTGGACTGAGCGGAGGGTACAGCATGGTGGGTGCTCAAAAGAGGCTTCTTTCCAGGTAGCGCACGGACCTCCTCATGGTCCCGTTTCCGTTTCTTGGCTGGGGGTGCGAGTATGGTAGACGATGAACTCGCCGATAGAGCCTGTGCCTCTGCGGCAGCTCGTGCTCGTGTGCGAATAGGTGCAGAATATAGCGGCGGCTGGTAGGATGCAGAATAGCCGCCATGAAGGGAGGCGGCGGGCGACATGGTTGGTGGAGGTGTATCCTCGATGATGATAACGTCGCGGAGACGACCGTCATTGTCGACCTCCTGTACTTCGCTGTAGCTAATGGTGACCTGTTGCGCACGTTTTCGCTTGCGAGTGCCCACTGGGGGCGTAGGCAGGATACTGGGACCCGCAGTGGACGAACTGACGCCATTGGGTGGCTGGCGTGAATACTGTGAGAGCATCTGCGGCTGCATCGAGTGCACGGCAGCCTGCATCGTCTGTACGGTGGTGAACGACGTGGTGGTAACAGTCAAAGTGGACGTCAGCACTCCGAGCACCGATACAAGTAATCTCTCGGAATGTACCCTGTTTGTCACCAGGCAAGTCCAACCAAACAACGTTAACGTGTGGCTTTACCTCCTACAGCCACTTGCTGCTTCTAGTTCCTATTCTAGCTGTTTTCACGCTGTATACTGTACACTATCTACCGCGACGTGTTTTTCTGGATTTTCTCGGTTTTTTGGCGACCTCAAACCTTCCGGTACAGCTTTCCTGCAGCTGCCCGGTCTAGGCAGCACGCGCCGTCTGCCGGCTTTTGGCATTCAACGCACCGTGCGCCAACGTCACTATCGATAGCGTGAATATCCGCCCATCAGTATCTGACTCTCTCCCGGTGGCATCAATTTGGTTGTGCTGCACATTACCACGTAACTCGCCGTGCTTTCCTTCATTTGCGGTGCGCTCCGCAGACCCCCGGCTCTCAATATCGATAGCCAGGGCAGAGGGACCGCGCTTCCCCTTGAAGACACGTTCGAAATCGAGATGAGGCACGGTCGATCCAGGCGATGCGCCACCGACTCACCTCTACTCACAAAATACATTCATGCTATGTTACAACAAAATATGGTACAGTTGGCTCGGACAGATTTATACGGAAAGTTGTTGCTGGGCGACTACCGAATTCTGACTCGAAATATCAATCGATAATGGGTCCTGCAGAAATGGTTAGGACGGGACGACACACGGACCAATGGGAACATACCAGGCCTCCTCGGAGCTCCTCAGGCGAAGGCATAATCCCCAATCTCAACAATTGGGCACACTTGCTCATCACAGGGTCATTTTGCATGCTGCGAACAATAAATATCAGGAGGCTCATACAGATCTGGCCGTCCGCACCTTGCCATGGCGGTGACACGATTATCCAGAACATAATACGCGACGAACTGATGTGAATTGTGTCAGACTGAAGCTGTGGTTCACCGAAAACATTCACCTTGAGTTTTTCGGCATCGCCGGTAATGATGACATCTTCAAAACCGACACCGTAGCCGCAATAGCGCAATTGCTGTCCCTCTGATGTTGCACCCGGCTTAGTGATGTACCAGATTCCGAAAAAAACAACTTACGCGCACTCCAAAAGACCGGCACCTTCTTGTACATTTTGGGAATGCCGGCAATGGATTGACCAAGGGCGCGTCCTTGGTTTGAAGCAACCTTGAGAACGAGTGAGAGAACGGCTTGATAGATACCTGTTAACCTTACATTCCAGTGCTCGATTCTTGCATAGCCCTGCCCAGTGAAAAGTGGTGGTACCGCAATATCCCCTACGTTCTTCGTCAACAACAATTTTGCTTTCGAGATTGAACACGAACCAATTGCGTACAAACCCTTGACCGTGTTGGGCACGTTCAGCACCCTCATGTATTCGTCCACCTTCACGCCACCATCCTTCTCGAGCTCGACGTGGTCTTTAAGCAACTCGGTGGCAGGGGCAACACCGACTCCCATTATGACAAAGTCAGCTGGTATGGTCTCGCCATTCACCACTACACCGGTGGCAAGCTTGTCATTTTCTTCACTTGTCACGATCTTTTCGACCTTGACTTGCATGTGGAACTTGATACCTTGAGACTCGTGGTACTTGGGTCAACGCCATGAGCTGAAAATGCCGATTTGAAAGGAGCAAACGAACCTTCATGAGCGCCTGTCCAACTTTTTTGCCCAGGATGGTTTCGAATGGAACCTCTTCCATTCCAATTACGTCGATTGAAGCAAGTTCGCGTTTACCCATAGCGACCGCGAGTTCCATGCTTATGAATGAGGTGCCGATAAGCACTGCGCGTTTTCCCTTTTGTGCAGCTGCGAGGGTAAAGGTGAGTATTAATTTACGACGAGACAAGATACTGACCTGCATCTACTGTCTTGGAGTCTTCGATGCCTCTGAATGTATATACGTTCTCGCAATCTGCGCCGGGGATAGGCAGACGACGAGGAGTGGACCCAGTCGCTAGTACCAACTTGTCGTATGTCAGAGCATCCTTGCCGTCGATAACAACCTTTCTGTTAACTAAATCCAAAGACGTAACGTTCTATTTCAAAGTTAGCTACAGATCATTCAAGTAGATGAAACCTTACGACACCGGTGCGAAGGTTAGTGCCAAATTTAATCTTCAATTCAGCGGCACTTTTCCATTCCACCTTTGAGGCGTCAGTGATCAACGCCTTACTCAGTTTGGTCCTGGAAATAATCAACGGGAAGGAACCCGATGCACACAGCTACTGACTGACCTGTCAATGGGTGCATGCGGTTCTCGGGAGAGCATGGTGATTGGGTATTTGTAACCATTCTAATCAACGTCAGGAAAGGCAATAGCTTGCGAGGCGTAGACCTGCTCACTTCTCGCAAACTTTCCATAACATGAAAGGCCCCGGCGCCGCCGCCGACAATTATTACACCTTTTCCTACAGCGTCAAATCCAGTGGTAGATAACTTCGGAGGACGGGATTTATTTGCTATAATAGTATGTTCAGGATTGGCGGTGACATAAATCTTCCCAGCTGCTACGTGAGCCTGGAAGGAATGCAGGCCGGCGGGCGCTGGCGCATCCTCTGAAGATAACGTTCAGAACAGTCCACATACTTCTGCGGTAGCACCGTACCTATATCACCGGTGGAGAGGTTGAAACAGGCTGTTCAAAGTGCGTCAGACTGCGTCCATGATGAACATGTTACACACCTCCATGCCACGGACTAGATAAGCATTAGACGTGATTTAAATATTAACGGCGTAACAAACCATGTAACGTGGCCATCGTTGCTGAGGACACCTTTCGCAAGTGGGGCCCCATAATGGGTACAGAATGCGCTGGTTGCGTGTATTTGGTCGCCCAAACGTGCAAGCAGAACCTTTCCTTGCTCAAAAGAAACTTCTTTCCTATTTCTGAAGTAAGAAGGGCAATCTGCGTCTCTTCGGAGAAACGAACAGACATTTCGCCATCTTTGAGCTCAGATTCGTCCAAAACAGGAATCGACTTCGCGGTGGCCATTCTTCGTATGCTTTGGTAGATAGGAAAGCGAGTAAGGCAAGCTGTGAAGGGCGATAAGGCAAGACGTAAAGACATTTTCAAGAAGCCTACCGAGTTATAAGACACAATGCGGGCGCCAATAAGAGCAGATGGATTGGTCATCGACATCGCGATCAGTCACTCATCGATGTCGTATTTACTTGCTGTTGGATGACATCCGTGGGTAACCATCTTCGAATTTTTTGCACAGGCGCGTTATCCGCGATTGTGCGAGAGATGCACAACTCTCCTTTTCGTCTGCCCCCTAGAAGTCCGGTCCGGCTCACCGAAGTCACCGACGCGTCGCGTGTCATCACGTGAATGTCACTATTTCTTAAACCACCATGTCTGGTTCCCCTGTCAAGCCTTGGAAAGGCAAAGCGAAAGCTGCGGACACCGACTTTGATGATCTGGATCCTGTGATTACATACCGCCAGCTCTATTCTCAGGCTTTGGGCGTCCGGGATCCTCTTCGCGTTATTGCTCTTTGCGACAGTGATGCCTTTTACGCAGCGTGCGAAATGGTTCGGCTCGGAGTAACTGACCAACCTCTTGTCGTATTGCAATGGGAATCGCTTATTGCCGTTAATTATCCCGCTCGTAAATTCGGCATCTCGCGAATGGACAAGATCAAGGACGCGAAAGCACGATGCCCGGAGCTGATGGTTGTCCATGTCGCCACGTACAAAGAGGGCGAAAAAGAGCCTGGCTACTGGGAAAATGTCGACTCCAGAACGCACAAGGTACTGTCCCGGCCGGTGCCTGCGGAGACTTCGTGGGAGTGACTGCGATTATTACAGGTCTCCCTTGATTATTACCGTAGAGAAAGTATGAAGATCCTGGGGATGTTCAAGGAAATGCTTCCAGACGCCGAAATTGGTACGAGGATAAGGGCTTGTGCCATCTCTTTCTGATCTCTCCAAGAAAAGGCATCTATCGATGAAGCTTTCATTGATTTCACAAGACCTGTTCGCGCAATTCTTTTACAGAGATATCCATATCTTGCCGAACCTCCAAAGGATGCGCCCAATGGTATAGACACGGCAGTTCCGCCTCCCCCACAAATTTCGTGGGACGGGCTTGGCTTTCTCATCCCTGTCGATACAAGTCCAAGTAGTGAGTCCCACACAGAAGTGCTCTGCTACCGGATCACCCATGCACATGGCACGACGTTGCCCTCGCCATTGCTGCTCAACTGATGCACGACGTCAGAGAGGCAGTCAGGACAAAATTCGGCTATACGCTTTCCGCTGTATGTGACCAAGTCATGCTCACAATCAATCTTCGCCACAATATGAATGAACTTCTCAGGGCATCGCACGGAACAAGTTTCTGGCCAAGGTATGGAAACCAGCGTTGAAGGCTGACCTAAAGACTAACGGTGATTTCCAGCTGAGTGCATCGTATCGTAAACCAAACAGCCAAGTTAGTCCATCGTCTTTAATGTTAATTTAAAGGTATTCAAGTGAGACGGCTATAGAGTATCTTGCGGAATTCTGCCATACCAAACTATTTGAAGCCCATGGCCTTTCAGAAGGTGTGTTTGTCGATCTCATGATCCCGCGTGTAACCTTGGTATGCAAATGTAGATCCGTTTCCTGGGCGGCAAACTCGGAGATGCCTTGGCAAAGGAATATGATGTATCCAATGTGGAGGACTTGCTGTATGACCTTTTCTCTACGACCTTTTACCATCTCATGACCGTTCTGTAGCTCAGTCAGCTTAGGCATGTGCTATTCTGATCCTCGCACATCTCTGTCTTAACCACGTTCCCCGTTTTAGAAGAAATGCAACAGAAGTTTGGCGAAGGCGCCATTTGGGTCTACGAGATTCTCCGGTGAGATAATCCTTCATTCATTTTCGACAGGTTCTCACAAGTCATCAGCGGGATTGACCGAACGGAAGGTATTCAATTAATGTTTGCCTCCTAGTATCTTCTTTCTAAGCCGGTGCACAGTCAAGGCAAAGTCGGTAGTAAACAAGAGCATGCTCGCTTCGAAGAATCTCCCCCAGCCTATCACGAAAGCCTCCGAAGGACATCACTGGATCCGAGTCCTCGCCGCCGAACTCGCGCTCCGTCTGAAAGACGCGAGAGAGGCCAATCCGAACCTTTGGCCCAAGACACTGGTTCTTCACGCCCGGAAAGGTCAGGAGTTACAAGTCATTAATGTACCGCATCTTATTGACTCTTGCATTTCGCAGGCTACGAGGCATCTAGATCTAAACAGGCGGCCTTTCCCTTCAATCGAGACTTCAATGTAGACGTGATTGCCGCGGCGGGGGACAAGCTTTGGAAAGACTTAGTCGGCAGCGCTACAACAATGAAAGTGACCAGCGTACAGTTGGCGTTCACCGGGATAGAGACGGCGGAGTCGGGGCAGCAGAGCATTGCTGGATTTCTCGGAACGAAGCGCCCGAGGGAGGAAGACAACACTGACCAAGAAGAAAATGACGTGACGAAGAAGCTTTTCTTCGTCTGCTTTCGGTGTAAGAAAGAGGTCAGGCTCCCCACTTCGTCGGTATCTGGCGACGAGACAGCAGATGAGGCAGCTTTGGGGGAGATGAAGATGGAGCACAGCGACTGGCACTTTGCCCGGGATTTGAGCAAGGAGGCTGACGATCCGGTTACTCTTCGCGAACCGCTCAAAGAGCCAGTCAAGAAAAAGAAGCGTGCCAAGGAGCCACCCAAAAGTAAAGAGGGCATCGAAAAGTTTTTTACAAAGCGATAGCTTACATCTGTATGTAATAGTCTGCTCTTATTTCGCGGGCAATACGATTAAAATATCCATTCCGAATGAAACAAGTACGAAGCAAGCACCTTGATCCCATATCAAACCGGTTCATTAAACAACGAGCACCATTGACAGGTCACTCGATTCTACCCCTCAACCAGCTCAGCAGGCCCTTTGTACCCTCCCTCTCCCAAATACGTCTAGCGGGAACTCGGAACCTGTGAAGCACTCGTCAATAACCAAAACGTGCTGAAAGAAAGAAAGCACCACTAACACGTTGCCATCAACCAAGAAAACATCCAAGGGTAAGAGTCCCAGCTCGGGAGGCAACTTGCCAATCTCGTTGTCTCGCAAGTCCAGTTCATCAAGCTTCCATCCCGGCACGTCGCGATGCCCCTTGAACAGCTCCGCAATCGCCTTCAGTCCATCCAACTCTGTGAATTTGTTCCCTCTCAAAGCCAGCCGCCTCAGGCCTTTCCTCTGCGATGTGCACAATATCAACGACGACAGCGCCTCCATCGTGAGACATCCACTGGACAGCGTGTTGTACGACAAGTTCAAGGCCTGCAGACTAGGAAAGAGCCTAGTGACGAGCGGCAGAAGAGACTCGTTGCTCCGGCTTGGGTTCGCAGTCGCTGAAGGAGTATCAGACCTCGTAACTGCAACCTGGTCTGTAAGGTTGCATCCTTCCAGATCCAGCTCCTCGAGGTTGGGCAGCGACGGCTGGTCCTCCATGAGCAAGCTAAAGCACCGATCCATGCGTCGGTTCACGAGCGTCAGACTCCTCAAGGATTCAGCGAATGGCTGAGCCAAGATGGCCGTAAGCGGCAGCGTGGGTGTGGGTAGTGCGATGTCCAATGGCGGCGACGGAGGAGCACCAAACGAGGATGAAGTCGGCGCAAATGAAAATCCCCGGAAGTGCCCCACTTTCGCAGGCGGAGCAGAAGGAGGTAGCGTGAGTGTTTTGCTTGCCTCGTCATAGTACTGCGGATTCGACAACGAAAGGTAAGATTTGTCGGGCTCGGGCCTCGTGAGGCGACTTTCAGCTCCTCCTGCGCTCTGAGAGCAGCCTCAGCACGCGCTCTGCGTTTGCCACCTTCCGTTAGTAACCCCTGCTCCGCTTCGATCTCCCACGCTTCCTTCTCCTGCGGTTTCGGAGGTGTAATTTTGTTGGGTATCGATGGAGTAGAAACCTTAGTAGCAGAAGCAGCAGCAGCCTGAGCGCGAGCGCGTCGCTTCGCACCCTCCGACAACAGACCCTGCTCTGCCTCGATTTCCCAGGGCTCTTTAACAACCTCGATGTTCCTTCCCTTTCCCGTTGTTGATGTAGTGCCCCAGTCAATCCCGGAGTCCCCTGTATTCCTCGCCGTGCGGGCCTTCTGTCTTCGCTCCGCCTCTATTTCCCAAGGTTCTTTGATTATCAACTTACCCACTGTAACCTGTAAGGTCCCCTCTGGCGGCTCTCCAGCGGTTATCTCAGTCGTAACATGCTGCTGCAGTCCTTTGAGTGCTGTAAGAATTGCATCTCGGGTAACAGCGGTATCTTGCAAGTCCAGTATTCGCAGTACCATGAAGACTGGGTTCGACGTGAGGTCAGGCGGGAAAGCATCGTCTCCAATCTCAGCATTGCCTAGGCGCAACTCAGTGAGCGCGTGAAGCGAGCTAATATTGCGAACAAATTCTTGGGTTGCTGGGTTGCGGATCCCGAGGGGATTGTGAGATAGATCGATCTTCGTGAGGGAGGCGGGTATATGGAGAGAGTCAATAGCTTCGGCACGAAGTTTGTTATGAGATGCTTCGAGGGTTACAAGGCGCGGTAGAGGCGTGATTGAACGATTGACGGCCGGAGTGAAGAAATCACTGGCCGAATGAGTTGAGCCAAAGCGGCCATCGGCGAAAGGCGCGTTGAAAGGGAGTGCTGTGAGGGCATTGTGAGAAACGTTCAGGACGGTGAGTTCTGGGAGGGAGAAGATGGCAGCAGGTATGCTGGTCAGTGCGTTATGTGAGAGATCGAGGGCAGCTAGGAACGGCAAATCTCCTAAGGACTCTGGTATGGACGTCAGCCTGTTCTTATGCATCTATGAAGCCGTTAAAAGTTATAGAAAGCACATGGCGATATACATACGACATACATCGATGCTCTTCAAAGACCCAAACATGGATATTTCGGGTTGAACCTCTATGATCTCGTTATTGCCAATCTTGAGTGTCTTGAGATCCTGCGCTTCGAACCACGCTGCCTTCTTCGATGGAGGCGCGTCGGATCCATAGGGAGGTTCAGTTGGTACGGATTTAAGCGGGTCGGCGGTGACACCGAGGTGAATACTGAAGAGAATAGAGGGTATACATGGCAGATTGCGAGTCGCTAGATTCAGATGACCTTGACGAGAGTTAGGGATAGTGTGAAAATGAGGTGGCAGTGAGGTACCTGTGCTCATGGCTCTTTCAATGGTGTCCTTCACCGACTGCCTCCCATACAAATCCTCGCCCGGCGCTGGTTCATTCGTTAGGGGAGCGGCGTCCTCCAATGATTCGACTGCAAGCCCGCTGCCAGGCACTTTAGTCTTCTTCGCCTCAGCTCGCTTCAAGGCAATAGCCTCTTTAATACTAAGAGGCGGTGGTGGGGGTGGCAAGTCCTCGACCTTGGTCTTTGGGACCGGCTTTGTCGTCGACTTTGTGCGTAACCTCGGGGTCGGCGTTGGAGTCGGACTCAATGTGGACGTTGTGCGAGTCCTTGCTGCTGGCGCCACCGGTGTCCGCGCTCTCGCTGGCGTCGTTGGAGACTTTGCAGGCTTTGTCTGCGTACGCGACGAAGGCACTGGCACGCGAGACATCGTGATCGTTAACGAAGACTCTTAGTCTGCGCAGGTGACATGTGTTGACAAACATCGCAAGTCGGGCCGGTATCCGTTGCTCTTCAACATCCAAGTGCGAGGCGACTCTACCGGACGCGACTAACCTAATCACAAACTTGACTGGGAATTTATTGCATTGCCATCTGTGATATACCTCTGTGTTCCTATGCGCTCCTCTTCTTTCTGGTTGTTCTGACGACGTTACTTTTCCTTGGTCGACTGGCCGGATCCTTCTATCAGTAAGTGGCGTAGAATATACTGGACCTTCAACCCTTTTACAGACTGCCCAAATATCACGGGGCCTTCATTTTTCTCATGGACGTCGACGCCTAGAAATCGGTTCAATTTAGTTTCGTATCCACGTGCCACTCAAAATGATGAGGAACTGCCAGGCAGAGGCGAAATACTCATATTCCGAGGTTCAGCGAGAGCTTTCGACGTCGTTGCATCAACTCAGTCATCCCAGCGCCAATGTCTTCTGTTGGTGACGTGAATGTGTACATTACACCATCGTACCGCGTTTTTTGTTCCGAATAGGCTGAGCCACTCCACTGTAAATACCTCCATCCGCCCGGGTTCTGAATTGCTACTTCGGAGAGCCTGTGGGATGCGGCACTGGTATGCCCGCTTACAATTCCTTGATGACCACACTTGCAAACGCGCAGAGTAGCACCGAGATGCCCATCGTTGACGAGCCCTCGCCGCCAGCTGATCAGTTAATGTCGCTTTCTTTCTTGGAGGACTTAAGAGGAGCAGTCCCGAGCAATCTGCGTGCAGTTCGCGCCATTCCTGGCGTCAAGGAGATAGTCTGCGGGCGCCCTTCAGGTGCGCAGCAAGACTCGTTCGAGGTCTAAAAAGCTGGATGGTTTCTGTCTTCGGTGGCCGACGCCTTTGTTACATCTTTTATGTGGAGATCAATTGAGCTGCCAAGTTCCTTCTACCCTTGAAGACAATTGTTCCAAGAATGCACATATTCAATGAGACATACTTTTACGGACAAGAGCATTGCAGTCGGCTAGATGCGTTATACACGGATGGAAATTTGGAATAGGATGTTTGGTAACTTCATATAATTCGTTCCCCAAAAACAACCGAAGTCGAAGAGTCAAAGGATAGGCTTTCCCATCGTTGGCGAGTTCACGGACGTGTTGTCGCAGGGCCGGATGATGGTCGTGAAGACGACGATATCTCGTTCTTGCAGATTGAGATTAAGATCTAGAGCCTTCAACTTTCCGTAACGAAAATCATGCTTCGAGGTGCACAGGCTGGTTCCGGAATCCGCATCCATGCAAATATCGGCAAATACAAGTCCATAATGCCGCGATCAAGAAACGGGTGTTGTCTTCCCCCTTCGTTCTGCTTTTCATCCACTTTCTTTGCTTTTCTTTTTCTTTTCTTTGGTGGTTCATCTCTCGTATTCTCGAGCAGAATACTTTGACGTGACGAGGCGCAGGACGACCGCTTCCGTCGTATTGCAATCTTTACCTGCCGCGCTCACTGTCTGGTACTTTGCGCGCTAGATTGCCCCTTTGTTCATCTACGAAATGGCCTTCTTTCCTATCACAAAGGATACATTCGCTGGCCTAGTTGTAAGCTCATCATCTATCTTTGCTTCCTTCAAATTTGACTCCTTTTAGGTTGTCAATCTTGTCGCCATACTCGCCACGCTAGCCCTGTTCTCGATTACCGTGCGCGTAATCTGGCTGGCAATACTGCGCCTGTACAAGCGCAATATAACACAAACACGAGAATATGTCTTCTTCCATACTCAGCTCGGATACTACGCTGCATGCCTACTTATCGCAAACATGTTCAGTAGTGCAGCAGGGCTCATGGGACTACCGTACTTGTTAAAGAGAGGTATAACCGAAGGTGCGTGTACGACATGCGGCTCCATCACTCCACCACTCACACCCTCTTCTAGATGCTTTGTGCACGGCCCAGGCCATGTTCATGCAATTCGGAAACATTGCGACTGCTTACTTTACTGTTAGCATCGCTGTACATACCTTCACTTCCCTCGTACTGCGCAGACGACAATCCGTAGTCATTTATTCCACCACCATATCGCTTGGATGGATCTCCGCCGCATTCATCTGTCAGTTGTATCCACTTGGCGCGCGCCCAATCTCACCCCATTTCTAGCGGCTCTACCCTTGATCATGCCCAAGCCCCGAGGCCCCATCTATGGAGAGTACAACCTGACATGTGGTGTACGGCCATCGTACCCAGCACATCAATTTCTGCTACATCTCCTACCGGTGCGCCGATCCCCTTGTGGCGCTCTCTCGTAATGCTCACCAGCTCGGTAGATCTTCATTGCTGCATTTGTATCGGCTATATTGTACTCACTCATCTTCTTGGTTCTCCGGGGCACCCTTGTCATCAAAGGTGGTGTAAAATTAACGCTTAATCCGAATGAGCGATGGACTGGTGAAAGCGGAGAAAATTACCATCGTTTCATCGCAGGGATTGCCCGTAGCATGCTCTGGTGCGTGATTTCCCCGCCTGAAACATACAAGGCGCTGAACTTTGGTACAGGTATCCCGTCGGTAAGATGCCTATCAGTTTCGTCCACCATTCGACTGACCGTCTAAGCCTATGTCGCTTTGCTGATTCCGTACTCTATCACCAAACTGCTTATCCTTTCGGGCTTTGAAGTTCAATTTGGTGCGCTCATATTCGCATATGTATGTTGGTTCTTATTGGGTTAGTTTCTCATTGCTTTCATTCAAATTCTCGCTAAGCATTGACAGGTGTCGCCAATGTGCTTCTTCTGTACAACACATTCAGAATGTTGTATCCGGCCTTTGACACGAAGCTTACCTCGCGACAAGACGTGGAAAGCTTTGGCACCGCTGAGAAATTCAGACGGGCGACATACGGTGTCGGGCAAAGCCTGGACAATAATGATCTCCCACATAGGATCCCCGAATATAGCTTTTCGCCGACTCAGGACTCTGACCGTAGCGACACCCCAAGCTATCCCGAAAAAACTGCAACTGTACCGAGCTTCTACAACTATCCTATTTCTCCGCCGGTGGTATCGTCATCTCCATCCACCTACAACGGTCCGCCGTCCTCCTTCAACAAACCCATCGTCTCTGATCATTTCCGCTCGGAATCCATCAACTCCACCCACGGTTATACTACCCACTCCCGCCAAACCTCTTCTGATTCGTTAATCAGTCTACCTGTTCCGCCTCGTAGGACCCGTTCCCCACCGACAGCGCGCGGTCCTGCCCTGCAAGTTCGGAACACTCCTTCGCCAACAGGATCGTTCCAGGCACCTGAACCTTCACCTCCATCGACAAGGCGTCTGCTCACCCCCACACCCAGTGGTTCCCAGGACCGCGCTCATCAACAATCGAGTTCGGTTTCCTCTACAGATCTTCTAAATGATATCAGTGACTGGGTGGCGAAGCAGCGGCCCGATGGTTCAATGCCTCGGGGCATCAAGAATCGGCCGATGCTCAGCGCCGTGAAGCCCGCATTCCCAAGCACTGCTGTATTGAATACGCGACCGCGCGTGGGGACACCGAATGCCAGCCCCTTGTCTTATCGGAACCAGAGCCCGCCAGCGAGCGCAACCAGCCACGCCAGCAGCCGTACGGGAACTGCAGTAGACTATGTACCAACGAACTCATCTGCGGTGCCCTTGATGGGGCCTCCACCCATTGGCCGCTATCATCACAAAACACCACAGGCAGGTCGGAGTGGGTCCTTCTGAGGGTTGATCCCTTATTTTCGAGGCGCAGGGCGCTGTAAACATTGTACGCTACTTACATGCAACGACTAGTATAATCACTTACACGTCGAAATTACACTCACTCCGTACATATGTATTAGTAGGATTCCTTGAACTCGAGACTGCGCCCTAGGACGCAGTCGCGCAATTATTTGGTGTTTGTAACCGATTCCATAGGTCACGATGACGACCTGAGCTAAATATGCCTCGAACGGGTTCTAGCCACCCAATTCGTCGCTGTATCTACGCGTGGCAGTCTTTGACCACGAGAGAAGTAATACAAGTCGGAATGACCTTGGAGAAGATCCTATATGACCTTTGCAAGCACTGTAAACATCGATCTACAGGATTAAGATAGTGTTCAGCACATCCTATGACACGTTCAATTGTCGCCATGAACCTATTCCCACTGCAGTAGCCAACTATGACTTTTCACATCCTACCCCTGCTTGATACGCTTGTGCTTCCCTTGCGGTTTAAGCATCTTCACCTCTTCAATACCCTGGTACTCGGCATCATCTGGTCTCCTTCGTTTACCCCGCCCGCCTCCTCCCGACTTTTTCGCTGATGTGATCTCTCTCAACTCGTTCGCAGCCAATCGACCAGCTTCATCCACAGTTCCGCGGAATGCCTCTAATTCCTCTTTGTCCAGAGGCCATTCCGTCAGCTTCTTTGAAAGGGTTGTCTCCAAGCGCTGGAGAAGCTCAACGTCGTACTGGGTCGCGATGAGGATGGCCTTCCCGGACCGGCCTGCGCGCGCTGTCCTGCCCACTCTGTGGATGTAATCCTTGGAATGGGTGGGCATGTCGTAGTTGATCACTAGGTCCACATGAGGGATGTCAAGACCACTATTGACAGGTTGTCAGCAATAGTTGAGGCGAAAACAGGGCGCATACCGGCTGGCTACATCAGTAGCGACTAGAATGGTTCTTTCGCGCTTCGGAATTTCGCGAGCGCACCACTTCGCTGGCTTTGACTGAGTCGCCGTGGAGAGGTACGACAGAGAATCCAAGAGCCGTAATATAATGGACAAGCTAAACGAGGTTGATGAGAATTGCGACGAATAAAGGAAAGCAGGATATACCGTTGAGCATTATGTATAGTCCGGACGAATATGATCATCGAATTTTGAACGAGGGACTTGACGAGAGAAACCAGAACTACCTCCTTGTAGATAGAGGATGGAAAACATAATATTGAAGTAAGGAATCCACGGTATGTGTTCTGTGGGCTGTGAGGAGAAGCGCAAGCGAGTGTGCGGTATGTCGTACGCTGAAGAGTCTCCACGCGCACTGGGTCGGTCAAGCTAGCCTTTGTAATTTGGAAACTTTTGAGGTCATTGTCGCGGAGAACAGATAGTCGTGCGTTCAGTGGGAATGGCCTTGAGAAGCTCGTCAATGTGGGTGCCAAAATCCAAGTCTAGCAGACGGTCAGCTTCGTCCAGAACCTAAGTATGTTAGGAACCCTATGCGATGCGGTGGATCACACTCACAAAATATTTTATCGTCCGCAGATTGAATCCTTTGGTCGACTGGAGGTGATCCAAGAGTCGCCCTGGAGTAGCCACGATTATGTGGGGCTTCTTCGCCAATGCTACCGCTTGCGCTACTCTATCAATGTCTCCGCCGACGATCACAGAGCATCGAACACCCATGGCAGCGCCCAGTGCCTCAAACTGAGAGGATATCTGATACGCCAGCTCATGGGTCGGGGCCAGAATACATGCAAAAAGGCCTTGAGGAGAATTCCATAGCTTTTCGAGGATGGGAATGGCGAATGCTGCAGTTTTCCCGGAGCCTGTGGGGGCAAGGCCGATGATGTCTTTACCGTCTAAAGCGGGAGGTATACACTGTTTTGAATGGGTGTTGGTGTCGTGTAACCGAGTTGCTTGAGAGCATCGAGGATAGGTTGACTGAGACCAAGGTTGGAGAAATCCTCCATGCCATAGATGACCGCAGGATACAGTGTTTGTCGCCGATCACAGTTTGACCATGCAATCTCACTGGGTCAAGTACTGGAATCGGACTAGCAACATTCTGCGGCAGGGAATATACGATGGTGAGCATCCAGTCGCTGCTGGACAGCTCAAGACGCTCATGCAAAAGTCAAGTCGTGCATATGACGGGATCGGAGGCGCCGTCGCGTGCGGCGCGAACCATATTCAGTTTCAATGACCTAGACAGCATCCGCGAATTCAAGACTGGCTGCGACGCCGACATTGGCGGACATCCACGGTGCACTTTGACCTCGACGAAACCCCCGCACATGCGACCGGGCGCTTCTGGGGCGAGATGAGCCTGCGTGTCCAGCCGGGCAAGGAGGGCAAAGTGCGCGGCGGATACGCGGCCATCCAAAGCAGGGTATGTCCATACACGTCCTGTCCTAATCTCGCGGTCTGTAATCCGTGTTGCTAGCGGCGTCCAACGCTTTTCGGAGAACAAATGGAGGATATCGAACACCACGACTATCTCGCCCTTCGAGTACGCGCCGGCGGTGAGCCCGCGACGCGCGAGGCCTACTTTGTCAATCTCAGAACCGAGGGCTTGGTGCAGGCTGACATTTGGCAACACCGTTTATTCTTCCGTCGTACTGACGGCGGCTGGGAAGACGTCTATGTAACGTCTGCGTGCCTCTCTACATTTGTCTCTCATGTCGCGTTTTAGATCCCCTTTGCCAATTTTGTAAGGACAAATCACGGTCAGATTGCTGAGAGCAAAGACACGATGGGAACTGCCAAACTCCGCAGCGTCAATATATCACTGCTGGGCGGCCATAGCAATGTCTCTGGAAAATACGAATTGGGTATCGATTCTATTCGTCTTGTCAATGAAGAAGACATTGACCGGTCAGGTAACTTCTGCATCTTCTCGAGTTCATTTGAAGCATCTGAGTACCTTCTAGTCACAAAGGCTGTAAAAGAGTCCAGCGCTGAATGGGAGGATTTACGACCAAATCGCCGATAAAAATCGCTATCACATAGACTTTGTATTTCTAATCTTCTCAATGAAAAGAAAGAGAGACGTTCAAGTATAGACAAGGGAAAGTCGTAAATCATGATATTCTAAAGGATATATAGGGGGCACCTTATGAGGGAGACGGAAGTTGCAAAATTCAAGGAATGGATGAGATAGTATATCCAAGAAAGAAGCACAAGGACATATGAAGATGAAATGCGATGAGTAATACAGCTAAAGAACAACACAACCGCCACAGCAGCCAGATGTTCCCTCGTCTGGCTCCTTTCCAGCGTATTGACCAGGTGTAGAGCCGTTCGAGCCAGCCATCATCGGTCGTCCAGTTTGTTGTTCCTGAAAGATCTGAGTATGGCGAGAAACAAGTACGCCTGAACACAAACCTTGTTATACTTCCGGATTTCGCGGACGAGGTTACTGAAAGCCTCATCAACGTTGATTCTCTGCTTTGCTGACGTTTCAATAAATTTGCATCCAAAATGCTTCGCCAAATCCCGGCCCTCTGGACACAAGTTGTTATGGAAGCAGTGCAAGGGCAGGAGAAACCAACGTACCATTCATGCCGACCTGTCGCTCATATTCCAAATCACATTTGTTGGCCACGACAATAACGGGGAAGGTGTCCTGGTCCTTGACGCGAAGAATTTGCTGGTGGAAAGTGCTTATTTCTTCAAACGAATTCCGCGATGTAATGGAATAGACCAGTAGGAAGCCTTCGCCTGTGCGCATGTACTGCTCCCGCATGGCCCTGGGAGATATATCAGGATCAATGTGTTACGTGATGGAACGAGCCAAACATGCTCTATGGGACAAGCGTTGGAAAGATAACGCACCCGTATTCTTCTTGACCAGCGGTGTCAAGCACGTCCAGAAGCGCGACCTCATCGTCAATCACACACTGCTTCCGGTAAGAGTCTACAAGCGGTCGTCACGACCCTGAATGAAAATGTGGGCTGTAGTGGCGACATGCCTTCGATTGTGGGGTCATACTCGTCCACGAAATGACTCTGAATGAACTGGATAGTCAGAGCAGACTTTCCGACACCTGGCGTGACCAGTTAGATACGTAGAAAGAGAGAAATGTACAGGCAACGCACCACCACCACCGACAACGACAAGCTTGTATTCCCGCAAGAATTGAGCCTAGCAAGTGGCTTAATCAATGCCCAGACGCCGCTCAGAGAGTTATACGCACTCTAGCTGCCATTTCGACCTGAAAAAACGAGCTGAGTGGGAGTGGATTGACGAAGAGTTGGCCGCGACTTTTAAGGAGTGGTGGGACTAATCGAGAAAGCGAGCCTACCTAAAGAGTCTGCACAAACACGACCAAACAGGTGACTTGATACAAATACCCTTTGCCATCATGATATTGATTGATGCAGCTGTAGATTCCTGTGAAAGAATGCACGGCGTGCATCGCGTGTTCATCTTCAGGCTGCCATATATGCCCGTACTCGTCAAAACATCAACCCCGCCAAGAGCAGCAGTAGAACCTTGTCACTGCCGAAATCCCCTATACTCAAAGGATGACGCTAAATGTGGCGTCACATACGCAGCCTGGACTGACTCAATTCCACGCTCACGACGAACATGTTCTGGCCCTCGACCATATTTCAACGATGCTCTACGTTTATTTCAGTTTCATACAAAGGACGAGGCCCTTACGCCCGATCTTGCGCGAACAGGAGCACCAACAAATCATGATTCGATCAATGGCACATGCTTTGGCATTAGGCGTTTCGCGTTATGTTTGACTCAGTCATCATTTTTGGGAGTTTTTCCTGATCGACTTTGTTTTGTGGCACTGCGGTACATTTTCTCTTTCATGCGTCGCTCTTTCGCAGCCTTTTCGTGGGCCACGACGCGTCGCTTTGTGTCTTCCGACGTCTCGTTCCTGACAGAGTCAGACGCGGCTGTTAGGATGAGGTTATGCAGCTGTTCAAAATGATTATCATATGACGCGGTCGCGAAGCATAACCCCCTACTTTCTGTAGGCAGTCGTCGACATTCTGCGATTGGGAGCGGTAGACAGTCGATGTTATCATGAGTGATTTAGAGGAGGAAACATAGAATGACTGGAATGCGTCAGGACGGGTGACCTTTCAAAAGTAATGAAACGGCTCACCGACTTCTTCAGCGCTGGTTTGGCCCATGGCGGTATCCAATCCGCGTCAAGTTCACAGCGAAGCGTGGCCTTTGTGTTCACTTTGTTCACGTTCTGGTGGCCGCGCGTCTGTCAAATAGTCCGTGTATAAGAGTTGCAGGAGCGCACACCTGACCGCCTGGTCCTGAACTTCTCGAAAATGACATATCAACCAATACCTTTGGGATCGTCTTGTGTCTGAAGGACGCTATCCAAGAACGCGCCTCTGAATTATTCTGTGGCGTAGCCAAAACTTCTAGTTCGGGTGGTATCGGGAGGAGCTTCGCGCCCGAGTGTGCAGTGCGAATAGAGATACGAAGAGCAGTCTGACGGCTAACGCGGAAATACAGTGGAGCAAACATTTCCCAGAAAAGCGGTCAGAGCATCCAGGTCCTCGTCGCGGCCGACGAAATCACGTTCAGCGTGCAGTCTGTCGCTCACTGATGCGCCGTCGCGTTAAAGAGGATGAGAGGAAGAAGAGAAGGTACGGTTAGTCGGCCCGGTCTCCGAAAGCACTAGTGGGTGCTCAAGCGCTCATGTATACCAGCGACCCTTTGAGGGCATATCCTTGCGCATGGTTTTGGAGTGACGCAGAGAGACGCCTTGTAACTCTCGCATACATATGTCGGTTTTCCTCAGGCGGAAACATTGCGAGCGGGCGACGGCGGCGAATCTGCATTCAACTGCCAATACATCGATCTCAGGTGTAGATTTGGCGTAACAAGATATACAATGGAACACTCTACTGTCCAGTAACCTCGCGGGACATACTAAGACTATGTAGGATGTCCTTTCCTTTTAAGCATCTCTCTCGCAGTCTCATCTACATCCGCGGAAGTGTCGGGAAGCCAGAACGCCTATAGAATCAAATAATCAGCCTTGAAAGTGACGACTATCAAGTATTTGCTTACCAGCTCCGCGCCAGCAGAGCATACCATAGCGAAGCGAGGATTGAATTTAACGCAGCGCGATGGTCCTGGGTGCCCATCTAACGAAGCTATCGGTCGCAGAGCCGGTGGACGCCCTCGGGTGTCAACAGGCGGTGGTAGCTTGGTTAAATCCCATATATGGATCTTGCCATCCAGACTACCACTGACAACGTATTTGCTATCTGGTGTCCAGCTGACCTCTTCCCCGCTGCAACCTTTCGTCGGTTCAATACTAGGCTGAGTTGTAGTTGAACGTCGCTCCAGACCCACATGTCCTTGAAGCTTTGCGAGGAGATATCCCTCGAAAGCGTCGAGGATATAGTGCGCATCACCAGAACAGCCGACGAGAAGGTACTTTCCATTCGTTGAAAAGGACATGGAAGTCATAAAGATTGGACGTGGGGGATAGGATACAAGTTTGAGTGTCTCATCTTCAAGTGCGATGGTGAGGAAGGGTGCTTTATCGTAATTCGCCATATCGTATAGCAATATACGAGAGTACTGGTTGACGCCAACTGCGAATACTAAGCCCGAGTAGTCGTATGCGATAATCGGAGCTGCGGGGAGCGCTAGCAAGCCCCGACAAGATGGACCACGCAAGTCCCAGAGACGAACGGTCTTGTCCAGAGAACCAGACATGAAGCCATCATCGACGGGAGACATTTCCAGAGAAATGACACGCGCCTTGTGGCCTTTAAAGTATTGGAGGTATTTGTTGTCGTGGAGAGAATGATATCGGATCGTGTCGTCCTCCTTGGTCGACGCGTGTATAATCGCGGTATTCTTGTGCGTGAATCGAGGTATATCGACACCGTACTTTTTGGAGAACAGTGTTTTCAATGGTCTACAACAACTGAGAACCGAATTCAGCTATGAATATTGTAATGCTTACTTGCCGCTTTTGCAGTTGTACAGTCGAAACGTCTCGTCCTCAGCCGCAGTGATGAGTTGGTCGCCTCTGTCATCAAAACTTATACCAGTTATATGGCGGGGTCCTTGTTGTGGTGGGCGAGGCTGGAAACCGGCCGTGGGTGCTGGGACCGCGTCAACAGCTCCCTTGTATATACGCGCCGGCTTGAGCTTGGCCTGTGCGATGTAAGAATTGGGAATCAAGCAAGATTTAACTTTCTTCACCATAAGATTATTTGATAGATTCAGTGTGGTCTGCGGTGCATTGCTCGTGCTCGCTGTTGGCGCCATGGTGGAGGGAAGGACGATCGGAGTTTGAAATTCATTTTGCCTCTGCTCATCATGGCCGACAGCGAAGAAGCTGCAAAACTATGGAAAGTCAACCGCACAGTACACGAGCTCGTCAAGGACAGGGTTAGTCTGCGATAATACAGGCGAACACGGACTGATTCGGGAATAACAGGGCTTCCAGGTGTCCAACGATGAATTGCTCATGGACCTTAATCAGTTCCGAGAGACATACGCGTCTCAGACGGGTTCTATCGAGTGTGTATCATCCTCAACATCCTGTATCCCATGCCTAGTGACCCAGCATGTAGTCGAGGTCAACTCAACTTTTACACCAACTCGGTCACAAACCCTACAGACCAAATATTCATTTATTTTTCCGATGAAAAGAGCGTCGGAGTCAAGACGATGCGCAAGTGCGTACTATAAGCCTCTTGACGAGTCTGCCATATAACGATACAAACAGACTTCTCACTATCCTTGATGAAAAATCAATACAGCGCGGAATCATCGTCTTTCCCGGCAACATGACTCCCTCAGCGCGTAAAGTGAGTCATTGTGTACTAGTCCACTGCCCCCTTCTGATCTGTGTATAGGTCATCGTGCAAACCGCATCACAGTACCGATTGGAGGAATTCTCTGAGGCGGATCTACTTGTTAATATAGTCCATCACACACTGGTGCCGCGACATGACGTCCTGACGACTGAACAAAAGAAAATCCTGTTGGAGAAATAGTACGTGATACGCCTTTCGTGTCTTGGACAACTGGTCTTAACATACTTTCCAGCCGTCTCAAAGAGACACAGCTCCCTCGTATCCAACTAGCAGACCCAGTCGCACGATATTACGGCCTACGTAGGGGACAGGTGGTTAAAATTACACGGCCTAGTGAGACAAGTGGTCGATACGCGAGTTATCGCATTTGTTTCTAGATGTGTTGTGTAAGAGCCGTTTCAGTCTCAACGGAACTACACTCAAACCAGTTCATCTAGATTTCGTGTCCTATCTGTCGACTGCCCTAATCCTTGTATCTTAACTGCATTATATCCATCACGTTCACCTGAATCTCTTGTACTCCAAGTGACAAGACAGGACGGGGACTACGGCGTCCATCCAGACTGTGTGAGCATACATGAGATTCTTCTAGTTTGCTGTGACGTCGTTGATACTTCCTGTGGACTCCCCACAGGGATCGCAAGATACTGTATCAGGCCAACATCCATTCTTCCTGTCACAATACATCGCCCTGACTATACCACTCACAGCGAGCGCGTGCCGTTGATATCAGATAGCCTCTTTGCAGAAATAACAAGCCAAGATGAAGTTGTTCTCTACCTCGGGGGCCGCAATTCTAGAACCCCGTCGTCCGTACTGTGACTTTGCTGGCAACAATGCAGCAACCTGTCAGGCGTACTGCGAAACCCGTGCTGTGCTAAGGTACTTTTGTAAGTCCCCACTGACGTTTGTACATAGATCCGACTCTTACATCACATCAGCGGATGGCAACACCTGCTACTGTTACTGAAGTAGGGCTCCTGCTTACGCATCTGTGAGTGAACCCGAACCATTGCCATTTACGATCTGAATTTTCTGGAGCTCGTTCATAGATTGAGAATGAACTCTTCGAGGTGCAACCTCGAATAAATTCAATCCTGAAAAAGGATTCGGCCAACCACCGTGTTAAGACCATGCTAAGTTCCACTCTCAAAGACACATGAATGGAAGACTATAGAGAATTACGCCTGTCGCGCTTGTTGAATCTTTTTCTCGCATTCTCCCGAAGGTTCTTCCACACTCAGGCAGCGAATCGCTACCTACAAGGCCCGAATGACAGGAATTTTTGAACTAGCGGACCGAAGGGCGGCCACTATTACATTCCAGGTCGGTTTCATGAGCGAGAACCCATCCTTGACTGTCTTATCAAATGCTGTAGATTCATGTCCGTGGCTCGGGGATTCGCCGAACGGTTGATTACCTTGTCTCGTGGTGAGCGGAAGCCACTGGCAACAGCCTGTAAGCTGTTCAGCAATGGATACAAAGCGGTGGGTTCGGAGCCATTGCATCATCAGGGGCCGACATCTTCGAGGGTCAATGGATTGCGGAATGAGCGTTCTAGGTTGGGAACGCCACACAACGCCACTCATTGTAGAGGGGCGCGTATTTGTTCTGCGAAGGCAGTTCTCTGAGAGTGTTCTGCCACTATTCGGAAAGATTCGCCTGTGTCCGTTCTGAGACTCGCGCCCAACATTTCGGGATGGGAACATTTGGTTAAAGTGCGTCTTTCTCCAAATCTTTGTAGGAGGGACCGAATCTTTGCCCTTCTTTGACGCGCGTCAGAGTGCCGTCATAGGCTAACTCTGAAGTGTCAACTACTAAACCTTGTTAATCTGGCATATTGGCACCCAGCAAACTTGATGCACATAGCAGGTATCTGTTCGTTGGCGAGGCGACGCTTCTGGCCCAGGCCAGGCTCGCTGTATTTCGACTGGCCACAATTGACGGAACTTTATCTGCCTACGATTGGAAGAAGACCGTTCGGAAACGGATAATCTATGTCCGTCTCGTCCGCCCGTGTCTTGATCGGTATGGCGCATGTTGAAGGCAGGGAGCTTTAGGATTACTTTGGCCAAAAATCTAAATCAGCAAAGCGTCGACTAATAGGTGGGCTTGTGCGGAGACGTTGACTATAAAATGAGAACCGCTCGACTCTTTGTCGGATAGCTACATCTCTTATCATGCCCTCCCCCCAAAGACAGTTCGTACTTCCGGATCTGCTTTCAGCGTGTCCCCTGAAGGGCGCGACGAACCCCTACTATCAAAAAGCAGCACGCGAATCGTCGGCGTGGATCAACTCGTATAACATTTTCTCGCCTCAGAAGCGGGCGTTTTTCGAACGAGGGTACAACGAGCTTCTTGTCGCACACACTTACCCATATGCGGACTACGAGCAATTTCGGACCTGCTGTGACTTTGTGAGTCAACGCATCGGGTTTTCGCTCCCCCCGCAAGATGCTCATGATCCTTCGCCAAGGTCAACCTTCTCTTTGTGGTCGACGAAGTGAGCGACGATCAGAATGGCCAGGACGCCCGCGTCACTGGCGAGATTTTCTTGAAAGCCATGGCCGATGAGCACTTTAGCGATGGATCGAAATTGTGCGGAATAACACACGAGTAAGCCTCGCTTCTACATACTTTCGTTCTCATACTGATCAATGCGTCTTTGTTCAGTTTCCGTCGACGGTATATGCGCCTCGCAGGTCCCAATACGGCCCGGCGTTTCTTAGTACATTGCAGAGACTACATCGATGCCGTTTCTCGGGAAGCTGAGCTGCGCGAATCAGGCGACGTTCTGGATGTCGCATCTTTCACCGATCTACGTCGAGAAAATAGCGCCATTCGTTTATGCTTCGCGCTCTTCGAATACACTTTGGGTATCGACTTGCCACACTGTGTCTTTGAGGATCCTGTGTTTGAAAGCGTATACTGGGCTGCAGCAGACCTGGTTTGCTGGGCAAATGTAATATTTTGTTTTTATTTTCGCCGCTGGCCCCCGTTGACTTGAGATTTTCTTTCAGGACGTATATTCATATAATATGGAGCAGCACAAAGGCCATACAGGCAACAACATTGTCACGGTGCTCATGAGATCCAAAGGACTCAGCCTTCAGTCTGCGGCAGATTACGTCGGCGTATATTTCAATGAGCTGATGCACCGCTTTATCGAGAATAGGAAGAGCTTACCGTTATGGGGAGGGAGCCTCGATGTTGCTGTTGATTCGTACTGTTAGTGGCATTCAATTCCCGAACCTTTACTCTCGGCTTACTCCGTTGCCACCACAGGCGAGGCACTCGGACATTGGATTCGAGGGAACCTTGAGTAAGTTGCTTCATCGCATTATTTTTTGTTCATCGATTCATCTCTGTTCCAGTTGGAGTTTTGAGACACAGCGTTACTTTGGAGCGGAACACCTCACTATAAGAAAGACGCGGCTCGTTACACTGTACCCCAGCAAGGCTGAGGATTGAAAAGAGGATTCAGATACATAGTTGCAGAAGTAGGCAGTAATAGCGATTAGACCGCACACATTGTACATTCATTAACTGGAAATCAACGTCTTGAAGCTTACTTCGTCTTTCTGAATATCATGCTCCGGCTACCCACATTCACCGAACTTACACTATCAAGATATCAATCTCGGAACGCAAAACAGAACGAGAAGTTGCCTCTAACTGGTTGTACAAAGTAAGTAGATGTAGTTTACAGATATAGAACTAAATTGAGTTCGCCGGACAATTTACACATACAGCCAACGACCCAGGCTTTCCGCCCAATGGGAAAGGCCGTCCACCTCTTTCATCTCGAACGTAGGGCGCAAATCGGTTACGTCTTTGGTCTCCGGAGAGGGGCTGTGCGGTGGCGTAACTTGACCAGGCACAGCGACTGGTGAAGACATCTTCGTTCGGTGTTCCGCGTAAGGCGACAATATACCGAGACCGCTTCCTCCAACTGAGGTGAGGTAGGGATCATATTTGTTGGTGATGATTTCATTCAGGAGCCCTTTCAAAAGTTCGTCCTTGAAATCTGAACATAGCTGGTTCAATAAATTGAATGGATGATCAGACACTCAAACTCACCGTCCGGGATAAGCGTCACGGCACAACCTCCTCCTCCGGCACCAGTTAATTTTGTGCTTAAGCCATATGGCGCAGCAAGAGTAGTCTCCCGAATAGTCTCCAACACCGGATGCGATACACCTAGAGAAACGAGGTGCTGATGATTTTCTTGGACGAGAGCCTGGAATGAATTTAGAAAAGATCGGACTCCCAAGAACGGATCACGTACAGATATGACTGAGAGAAGATCTTCACGGCTCATCTCCGGGTCAGCTAGGGCACGACGTGCCTCGTCGCTAATGCTTTGTATGGCGTTCAAGAGACCGGTAACAACTTCGGGTTCCTGTTCACAATTTAGACCGCAATCAAGTAGGAAGCTTGAAACCTAACATCTAGTTTCTTCTGGCCAACACCGGCTACTAGTTTCTTTGTATCTCGAGGTACTTTCGAATTGGTCAATAGGAAGCGGAATGATTTGAACCTGGAAATGATGAGCGAGAACCAACTTTCTTCGGGGACAGCATTCATACCCAGAGATGACCTCCATTCCACTCTTCCGCTCGAATCCAGGCCTTGTGTATGCCAAAGCACCGCCATAAACAGATACGCTATTGTCGACGCCGCTTGGATTGCCGTGCAGTATCTTTTCAGCAACGAATGCCCATCTATTGACTTCATCCGCGACAGCAGCGGGGATAGCGCGCCGACCTTGGTGGGAAATATGGATGTGCTCTTCGGTGGTCCGCTTAGGTGGAGCGGGGAGGCTGATACGCTTGTGTATTAGAAGAAGGGCAGTAGCCGCACAAACAGAGAATGACGCGGAAGAGCCGAGACCGGCGCCAATTGGTAAGGTCGAACGAGCTGTGAAATTGAGTGCAGGTCTAGAAAGTGACCATAGGATAAACAACATATAGAGATAAGTGGTCAACATTAGCTCACCTCACAGCGCCTCGCGTCAAGACGAGATACATGTAGAGAAATGCTATGCTGGCTGCACGGGCGTGTGATTGAGCCTCCGTTAGGTCTTTCAGAGGACCCTCGTTAATGGCATCAATCAATGCAAAGTCTAGTTGCTCTGGATGCTCTTCGTCTATAGCAACAGGTCGTACAGCGTGCCAAGGAAGATCAGCGATTTGCCATTCGTGGTAGAAGTTGTCGATATCTGCAAAATGCGCGGATATCTTTCTGTCATTGCGGGCACTTGTTAGGCCATAACAACGTAGATCCACCGAAGCCGCTATCGCGGTCTATATTTCCAAGTCAGCGAAATGTATACTCATTCAACGAAACACTTGCCACTCCGTGCACTACGGCATGTTCACCGAACAGGATGACTTTGCCCGGAGCACTGACAAACCATTCAGATTCTGCGGAGCCATTCAGCGCAAGTTTGCCTAGGGCCGAGCTGATGACATCGTCCGCCACTTTACGAGCTCTAATGTATTTATTCTGTAACAAGTCCAATTCAATGGCTCCAGCGTCAATTAAAGCATGCTCCAGGTCGTCGAGCAAGTCCGAGGAATCTTCAATACCGACACAGAGGCGTATCAGGTCTTCGGGCAAGCCACGCGCGGCACGCACTGCAGGATCGATAGACGCGTGTCTGAAAAGAGTTAAATCCTGCGAGGGGCCTATGGCGATGAATACACGTACGACATGACACAGGGCATGCTAATTAGACTGTTTACACAGCCAAAGCTGACGCTAATGCCCCACAGTCTTGTGGCAGCCACGATCTTCTCGCTGATTTCCTTGTCACCAGTTTCAAAACTGAGGACAGCACCGCTACCGTCGGCGATTCTTTGGTGTATATCCCTTCCTGGGTGGTCTGGAAGGCCAGGATAGTGTACAAGGAAACCCAGCGAGTGAAGGTAGGTGGCTACCAGTGCAGCGCTCGCCTGTTGACGATCCATACGAACTGCAAGCGTTTTGACACCGCGAAGGAGAAGGAAAGAATCGATCGGAGTAAGCGCGTTTCCGACTGAGTTGATGATGAACGCTATTTGCTGATGCAGCTTGTGAGCTGACGAAACGAAACCATGAGACACGGACAAACCTTGGCAATGTCGTCTCTGTTGCAGGTTATGACTCCCGCCATAAGATCGTGGTGACCGCTCAGATATTTGGTAGCACTGTCGTAGACGACGTCTGAACCGTGTTCTAGCGGACGTTGGAGGTATGGGCTCATCATGGTGTTATCCGCGACAATGATGGCGTCGGGAGCACGTTCTTTGACCTCTTTGCTTATGGTGGCCAAATCGGCAATCTTGAGCAGAGGATTGGTGGGGGATTCGAGGAGAACCATAGCAGTTTTGCCTGGCTTGATGTATGGATACAGCGTAGTGGCATCCGTGGTGTCGACATGGTGTACAACGACACCCATGTGAGTCTTCACGTAGGTCAACAGACGGTTCGTGCCACCGTAAAGATCGTCGCCAGCTATGATTTCATCTCCCGGCTTGAGCAGACGCAAAATGACATCGAGCGCGGCCATTCCTGAAGACACAGTGAAAGCATGGCCAGCCGACGATATTTTGGCTATGTGATGCTCTGCAATGATTGGATTAGGAAACGGTTCGCTGGCAAACGAGCAAACCGACCAAGGTGACTCCGTGTGGGGTTTCCGCTCCGACTGTAGTCATATTCACCACCTACGCCCTTGAAGGTGGCAGTCTGGTAGATGGGTACGGAGCTGCTGCCATACTGGTCCTTTTGACTGGGGTTTTCGACGGTCGCACAGAGTGTAGAGAAACGGTACGGTTTCCGAGCGCGCAGTGGAGATTCAGGCTCCGGGGTGGGCAGGTCGTGGACCAATTTGGGGTCGATGGAAGGAGCCATTTCGCGCAATGTCGGGCAATTGAGCGGACTAAAAGAGCATCAAGGTGGTTCAAAACAGAAAGGCAAGTAAATAGTGAAATCAATGCATTGCGATGGCGTGCTCGCTCTCGCCCGTCGCCGGTGTGCCCCCGGTTCGGACATTCGGACCCACTCCTGAAAACATCATATTCAACTTGTAATACAAATGCCACCTAGAGAGCGCTGTACGGACGCGTATTCTCGCCGTAAACAGTAATCTTATCGTTTCAACTTTAGATTCTGTGCGCCAGGTAAACGCGAATCAAGGCGGTCTTGATCCAGAGGTCGTCGCAGCGCGGCAACGTAGGCATTTGGATCAGTTGGAGGTGTGCTCTCTGCGTCCAGGAGAATCCACTCATAACTCCTTCCTTTCAGCGGTCAAATCATGCAGACACTAACATCGTAGCTGTCGACGACGAGGACGGTGACGGCAAATATGGCAAGAAGAGCCGCGCCAGGCAGCTCATCTCGGACAAGAGAAGTGTCAAGCTGCTTGGCTCGTCCCCAGCCGCGACGAAGAAAAAGTCGACAATGAACGTTCGAACAGCACTTTTATACCCCAAGAGTTTTGCTACCTTGATTGAGGAATCAGTAAGACTTGAGTTGTCGTACAACAGTGGCGCTAACCATATTATAGGAAATAAAAGACCTCCCGCCAACCGTGCCAACCTACTTGACGGCGGCTTGTCCACCCTCAAAATATCCACCGCGTACATTATGCTCGGTGTGCGGATACTGGGGACATTACAAGTGTCAGAAATGCGCATTATCTTACTGTGACATGAATTGCGAATCCATTCACAACGAGACGCGATGCGAGAGGCGTGTCATCTAATGTGTCCTCGGACGCGCTTGTAGTACTACTACTCACGGGGGAGGCAAAAATATCTTTGCTAAAGTCACGCGCTACTGGCCCTCTCCACTCTACGTCCATCATGGCTGGCATCGTTTCTACCATCGACTTTCAGCCTTTTCTTTCCGGCAATGCGACCGAGAAACAAGCGACCGCTGATGCCATCACTCAATCTCTTCAGACTACCGGATTCGTTGTTCTCGTCAATCATGGTATTGCGGAAGCGAAAGTGGCGGGCATGTTTGATTGGGTATGCGCCGCGGTAACAGATCTTGCCGAATCTCAATGTTACAGTCGAAAGAGTTCTTTTCGAAACCGCTGGAGATAAAGAATTTGGCACCTCATCCCGCATCAGGAGCTCACCATCGAGGTTTGCTATTCGATGACGTGTAACTCGCTGTAACACACATCCTTCAGGATTCTCCACGGTTGGTCAGGAAAAGATTAGTCAAAACGACCATGATGGGGTACGGAATCAAAAGACACTAACCTCTATCAAGGAGAGCTTCGAATGTGGCTCAGAGGATAACCTTGGCATGCCCAATATTTGGCTCCCAGACCCAGTCCTTCCTGGCTTTAAGGAAGCATGCCTAGATTTCTACAATGTTAGTTCAATCGAGCGCAAATACTTCTAGCGCGGCCGGAGACTGACCTTGATCGAAAGGTGTGCCACATAGCGGAACTCAAGGTCCTCGAAGCAATCGCTTGTGGACTCGGATTAACGCAGACACATTTCTCGGAGTACTTTACCGGGGCCGATAATCAGCTTCGCATTTCTCATTACCCTAGGCTAGCGCAAGTCTATGGTCCTAACAGCCAATAGCTCTGACGCACTTGTTCTAGCGTCCCAACGCGTGACCTTGACGAAGAGAAAGTTGCCCGCATCTCTGCCCATTCCGATTACGGTGGCATAACGCTGCTCTCTCAAGATGACATCGGAGGTCTTGAAGTTGAAGATCCAGCCCAGGCAGGCGTATTTCGGGTAAGACCATCACGATTTCTCGATCTACGTGAGGCATCGTCTGATACTGCTCTGCTAGCCAATTCCGCCTGTACCCGGAAGTATGGTGGTGAATGTCGGTGACTTGTTGATGCGCTGTACGTGTTCTCCAGTATGGACCTAAGACAGGATTTATGATTTGCGCAGGGACAAATGACTCTCTTCGAAGCACGGTCCATCGCGTTGTCGCGCCGTGCAACCGAGAGGGTGTCTTTGAAATGACCCCAGCGCGATATTCCATTCCATACGTGAGTATGTAACAATCCTGTACGACTGCAGACTCAGGATCTCAACAGTTTTGTGCACCGGTCGGTATCCGCGTTGCTCGTGTTGACACGTATCTCAGAGCATTTCAGGCGTATGATACTCTCATAAGCCCTCTACCAGGGACTTGGTCCGACCAGAAACCGAAGAAGTATAAATCTGTCAAGGTAAAATCTTCCCCCTTTTCGTCTTCTGAATTGACACACGCACAGGCTGGAGACTACTTTGTTCAACGACTTGAAGAGACATATTGAAATCAGCGGTCTAGTCTTTACCAGTTTTTTTTTGATAGGATCGTCGAGAATGGCAAGCAAGAACGGGAAAAAAGTTTTTTAAAATTTTTATCAGGAATGAGTCTGGAACGGGGTATCCTGAGTTGTGTGGCGCAAGTACAGTTAGCAAGTCGAGGGCAGGACCAACTCGATGTAGTTGTATCCAACGCAGCTATCCCTGCTTGTCAAGGATGAATACATAGATTGGCTTCGCAGGGTTGTTTGCTAGCGTCCTATGCTTGGAACAGCTTATGGGTCATTGCTCGAAGTCATCGCGACATCCATTACAAGCGCCCATACGACGCAATGCTTGATTTGCTGTGGGCTGAGATTTTATCTCATTCATGGTTATCTGTGAGTGGAAGACGGCGTCGAAAGACTATTTGGAACTCTGCCATGGCACAGAGAGAGCCAGAAGATATTGGCTGACAATCAATCTGGGGCATCAACCCTTCACAGAGCCACGTATTCGTAAGCTTGACCACTAGTTACAGGTGTCGCTGCGGCTGCGCACTGTTTCAATTTAAACCAATAGCTCACACAGGCCCATCTGGGAGCATGGTGCCAACAAAAACCCTTTCATTCGGACAGCAACGTCCATGAAACTTGGGACGCAGACATTCCGGTTGAGCTGAATCATGTAAGACGAATCAGCATCACCATAAGTATAAACAGGAAAGTGACCACAACGACAGCGCCGACCACCCAGCATGTCGTCATCCCACTCTTCCCTCTATGATCTCTCAGCCGTATTCTCTCCTTCTTCGCCATATCGAAATTGCTCTCAAGTTTCTGCTGAGTGTCTTCCACGACCGCCTGATCCTTTGCCAGGGAATCGTTGAAGTGGCGCGCATTCCGGAGGAGCTGAGCAGCCATCTGTTCGAGCTGGCCAGAGAGTTCGTCGTGTAGCGCATTGGTGTTCTGGAGGAACTGCGGAGATATTCCCGAAGACTTGGCCGGCGTCGTGGCGGATGGGGGTAGCAAGTGGGGTATTGGAATTGGAATTGGCGGAGACGGTTCAGAGGGCGAGAGTAAGAGGTTATCCGTCGGAGGCGCTGGAGAAGGTTCTGGTCTTGGCTCAGGTTCCGATACAAGCGTCGGCTCTTTGGGTATTGGGATCGTGGGTAGCAAGGGCTCCGGGAGTTGGGGCTGGGGTGCAACGCGCTATAGGCAATGTCAGTCAAGCATGCGGGAAACACTTGAAATGGAGATGACCTTTTCGACATCTTTCGCAAACGCGTCGATTGTATCAAGCGCTGTTCGAAAGTTGTAATAGCGTTTTGCGCTCGCTCTGAGTTCGTTTAAGTACATTCACACATAGACTTGCTTATTGACCGAAACTGACGGGGTGGGGTCAAAGTCGTACAATTCCATGTTCTTCAAGAGTGACCGGGCGTATTTGACTTTCTACGCGAGTTTGGTTCAATGCTTTATCCAGACGAATGAGTAAACGGACCTGCAGCATGTCCACAGCCTTGAGCCATGTCCCGCTCTCGTCATTGTCGTTTGACCAACTGGGGTCAGAGGTCGATTTTTCCAGCCGACGAAGTAATCGTGCAAGGTTGACTTCGTCATGCGTCGACTTATTCGAGTATTCCATGTTAATGAGGGTGTTGTCAGCCTTTAGTGTGGTGGCGGTCAGGAAGTAACACGCGTCACGTGTCATCAGACACGTCAACCTATCGCGATGAACATGAATTTAGAACAGGCAAAGTTTGGCCGTCTCTGCAGATGTAGGCCCGACTTTTTGAGTGAAAATGTGAATTGCACGCATTGTACTCATTAGTAATTTGAGACTATTGTACTTACGCCACAACATTTGGCTCCTTGAAATTCATCCGTGTGGGCAGCCAAGAAGATTTTTAAAAGTACTTGATGCCTTCTTCTTGATAGTACAGGATGTCTGACTCAAGGTGTTGATTGTCATTTGATTTGTGGCGCAAGGCTGCACGTTCTGTGGCTCACTGATGTGCAGCACAAACTGATGAGGCAATACTATGGGTCGACTCGAGATTTCATCAAGCTGTTTTGGAAAGACCGTGAGATAAATTCATGAACATGAGCTCGTAACGAGTAGAGGATAACAGAACCAGAAACAGTTCGTAATCTAAGCAGGACTTTGTCCAATGTCCAATGATCGTCGCAGGTGTATTCTGGAGCATCCACCGCAGCAGATCATGATCCCTATGGGTATTCCTGCCGCCGCGGTAATCACTACTGAGCCCAACAAGCCCACACCGCGGCCCATCCCGGAGCCAGGACTACCATATCGTCACTGTGACGAAGGATGGCGGTCCCTACCGCCCCAGCGGCAGCAACCAAAGGGATCTGTTGGTAGGCATGCTTGAGTAGAGTGCCCACAGTGAACTGAGCTGCATCCGAGCCAGAGCGAGCGCAGCAACCCTTCATGCCCATGATGATAAACGAGCAGGGAATGACGATGACGATGCAGCCAACTATGCCCGCCTCGAAGGAGGACAGAATAGGCGCAGAGAAACGTGGGTCATTGAGGTACGCGTCTCGAAGGATGCGATGGCCGCAGGCAATGGCGCCACCAAAATAACAACAAACACCACCGACAACTACAGCGAACATGGGGAGGGCAAACGACATGACAAGGCAGCCTGAGGAAGCGAAGGATCTAAATCCCGTTTCGATGTCGCCGATAGCCATGATGTTGAGGGTGATGAGAACAGAATAAAGCTGGTGAGTGAGGCGTTTAAAGGTGGGAGCTGCATTTTGAGATAGAATATGGGCGCTTTTATACCTTCGTCCGCAGAATATGATAGAAGGGTCTCTGCCAAATCTGGACAATAAGAATGCAGTGTGAGGTGTACAACAAACGTGAGAACAAGGAGAGCACGTGTAGGGCGCACCCACAAATTGCTGGGGATCCGAGTGTTCACTGTTCGTCGAGAAGGGATCTGCGTTTGATTTCAATGGCACCCGAACAACGTCTCCATAAATAAAGGGATGATCGCATCTACGGTGGGCACAATTGAGATAAGGTACTTACATCTGCCTAATATGCGGGTAGTATTATTGTGGCTCGAGGAATTGAGGCGGTCCATTCTGCTTTAATGGGCCCTCCCATCAGAAACAACACAGCGGAAACGAAGTGATATTACGCGCACTCAGACAATCCGTCTACTAATATGGAGTTGTGAGGTGCACACGCTTCCTCGATGATGACGGTAGAGGCAACGAGGGCATTTCCTTGCCATGGTCCCTCTCGTCGGCGTCCCAGTATATCCAAATTTGGATGGCCAAGATCCCATTCAAGGCCAATGCCAAGATAAAACTCGCCAACACCAAAATATCGTTGACCTCCTGCATTGTTGTGAACAATCTTGCCAGACAGCCGACAAATTGCGATCCAACAGCAAATGCAGATAGTTGCCCCGTCGAGCGCGCACGATGGTTCTGCCGTATCTGAGGAAGCTTCGAAACTATCGACAAGGGAAGGGTGGAGAGCTGCAGAAATGCGAGTATACTCTCTGATACAATGTTCAAAAGGAATGTGCCGAGGAGCATGCCGAGGGTTGTTGTAACCAGCTGGTTACGTGCTCGCGAAGAGTAGAATACGATAAGGAAGGTGATGAGGGCGTTCTGGATGGTCAGAAATAGGTTTTCGCCATATGTGGAGAAGGGGAACGCGTTGCGGAATGAGTAGAAAAAGTTGATGGCGTAGGCAAGTGTTTCGAAAGTGAACGCGGTAAGAGATAGGCCACGAGCAGAGCGTCCCCTGAGTACTGGTAGATGTTAAATGGGACGATGGAAAGAATCAAGAAGACTCACTGAGAAAAAGCTGCGGCACCTTCATTATGGACCCTCCTATTACAATGCCAATACCCAAACATTTTGACAGGGAGTACTTGAGGCATTTCACGTCGGTAATTGTAAGATTTTCAACCAGCGATAGATAGCATTCCTGAAAAGTTGTCAACGCTGAAATGGATAGTGATTGGCATACACACACTTTACCGACAATTGAAATTCCCAGGTCCTTTATAAACCAAGGAAGATGCTTTGTTATGGTCGTCATTCCAAGTCTTCAGGAATGCTTCATTTTGCTGGTCGATAGAATAGGTTGTTGGTGGAGAGGAAGCCACGACAACCGACAGCTGTTCGGCTCCTCGGACCGTTCGTTACCCGAGCTCTGATCACGTTGTTGACGCGTCGTGTTAATTCAAAAGCTCCTGAACGCGTGTCGCGCAGTAGGAGAGTCAGATGTTATTCCCGTACGCCACCCAAAAGTAGTACAAAAGTGTACGTGTGGCCGACTTGGCGCTAATTATAGGAAAGTCTACAATCAATCATAGACTCGAAAGTTCGACATCTTGAGTACTGAGCTGCCTTTGGTTGCGACACCCAACGCTTTCCAGAACTCTACCCATTAAGTATATTCCCTATGATATGTGGGCTACCAATCCTAGAAATCGACAAGTACGCGTCGATGTTGACGTAGACATGTACCCGGTATTGAAGATCTGTTTGTAATGACGCACGATCACAAATCGGCCCTGGCCCGACAGCCAGGCACGCGTTAGAGTACCTGAGAAATCTATGCATAATGAGCTGTAGTTTGCTATCCTTCAAGGTGTCGATGCATCGAACCACGTATTAGATATCCAAGCGGCACGCCACGCTTACTAAAGTTCAACCGAGACCAAACCGAGTAAACACTTTGTCAGCATCGATGACCATCAATCGCTTTACCGCCTAGCCATATGGACCGAACGTCAATAAATAGCAAGGTCAGCTTTTCTCACCCCCCTGCTACGGTAGGAGATCATGAACGAGAAACCTCTGTCCACAGCAAGTCGGAGGAAGGATCTCAGGCAGACTCGGCGACAACCAAAGTTCCTGTCGTCGCTGCGTATACCCATAGTCGGCCCAAGTACGCATCAAATATTGCATCAAATTGCGATCAACTAACTCTTCATTCAGATGGCAAAGAGTCCCGTTTATTTCTTCAACCGCGCCTCCCCAAAAGCTTCGCTTGACGATGCGGACATCATACCCGAAGTTGCAGCCAACTTGTTTAATCTTGCAACTTTTGGCTGGGTTACTGGATTGCTCGCTCTCGGCTACACTCGCCCATTGGAAGCGACAGACTTGTACAAGCTCCAGGACCATCGTGGCGCCGCGGTTATTGGCGAGAAGATCACTCGTTCATTCGCGAAGAGGCACAAGGACGCTGCAGATTACAACTCGCGACTGCTCACGGGGACATTAAGCCTGGTCTCAAGGCTGTCTGGTGGACTATCCGAGGCACCGAGCTGGGAGGGAGAAGCAATGGAGGGAGAAAGACGGACAGCGCAAGCCCAGTCTCGTCTATGCTATCAACGACAGCGTAAAGTGGTGGTTCTGGTCTAGTGCAATCTTCAAGATTATCGGTGACACAGCACAGGTCGTCAGTCCTGTCTTTGTAAAGGTCCGTCAGCCCTAACATTCATTGACTGGCCTTCAGCTTATCTGAGCGCATATAGTCAATCATAAACTTTGCCACCGCCTCGTATAAAGCTCATGCCGCTGGAGACTACGATGCCATACCGCCCATTGGCAGAGGTATCGGTTACGCGTTCGGTCTTTTCTTTCTGCAAGTCATTTCGTCCCTTTGCACACATCAGTTCTTCTATCGCAGCGCGTCGACTGGCGTGTTAGTCCGAGGAGGATTGATCCATGCCATATACGACCGATCCCTCCGTTTATCGTCTCGCGCACGTTCTAAGCTCACCAATGGTCTGATTATGAACCACATATCTACGGACGTTTCTCGGATCGACTTTTGTGCCGGGTTTTTCCACATGGTAAGTTTCCCCAAATGCTGGACATTCTGTTACTCACGGACCGCAGGCGTGGACAGCACCAATCCAAATGGTTGTATGCCTAGCCTTGCTCTTGACAAACTTGGGACCTAGCGCGCTCGCAGGTTTCGCGTTCTTCATAATAGCAGCCCCCGCCCAGACGATGGTCATGAAGAAGATGTTTAAGTTTCGTGCGAGCAGTATGGTGTGGACGGATAAACGTGCCAAGCTCCTTCAGGAACTCCTCGGTGGCATGAAGGTCGTAAAGTTCTTTGCATGGGAGCAACCATTCCTGCAACGCATACAAGGATATAGAAAGAAGGAAATGGGGTAAGTTTAGGCAACGTCGAGACATATATGCTAACCGTGCTTTCCCAAGGTATATTCGGTCACTCTTAATTATCCGCTCCGCGAACAATGCCGTCGCTATCTCCATGCCCGTTCTTGCCTCGATTTTGGCATTTGTGACCTATTCTGCCACAGGACACGCGATGGATCCTGCTAGAATTTTTGCCTCGCTGACACTGTTCCAGCTGCTACGATTACCGTTGATGTTTTTGCGTGAGTGGGGTCACTTGCTTTAGAATGACACATGGCTCACTGCTAATTATATAGCAATATCCTTCTCGTCCATTGCGGACGCATCGAACGCCATACAACGCTTGTACGGAGTCTTCGAAGGGGAACTTCTGGATGATACGCATGAGGTCAATGACCATTTGAATGTTGCACTTGAGGTAGAGAATGTATCATTCACCTGGGATGCACCCCCACCCGAAGCCGAAAGTTCCAAGGACAAGAAGAAACGACAGAAGGCGGAACGCAAAAACGGTCCTCCTACTGCAGAAACTCATGCGCCAGGAGAGGTGTTCGAGATGCGGAACCTGACGTTCTCGATCCCTCGCGGGCAACTTGTCGCTATTGTCGGCGCCGTCGGATCTGGCAAAAGTTCACTTCTCCAAGGCATTATCGGGGAAATGAGGCAGACGGTGAGCGACAACGGCGAGAAGGGCCACATTGTCTTTGGAGGCAGTGTCGCGTATTGCCCGCAAAGCGCCTGGATCCAGGTAGGTTAGCTTCTTGGGCATCTTTCTAGTGATTCAAATCATTCCAGAACGCGACCATCCGGGAGAACATCTGTTTCGGTCGTCCATTCGACGAGCAACGCTACTGGAATGCAATCAAGAATTCATGCTTGGAGCCAGATTTGGATATGCTTCCCAACGGTGATCTGACTGAAGTGGGTGAGAAGGGAATATCGTTGTCAGGCGGTCAAAAGCAGCGACTTAACATATGTCGGGCGATATATTGTGATACCGACATTCAGATCTTTGATGTAAGCGGCTTCAAGTTCTTGTTGAATTATAACGACACTGATTGTGGCGTTCCAGGACCCTCTGTCGGCTCTGGATGCTCACGTCGGCAAGGCAGTGTTCCATAATGTTATGCAGGACTCCTCGGAAGGCAAGACTCGTCTATTGGTCACCCATGCTTTGCACTTTCTCCCCCAGGTTGATTACATCTACACAATTGCTGGCGGACGTATCGCAGAGCGAGGGACCTATGCGGAACTCATGGCGAACAATGGGGAGTTCTCCAAGTTCTACAAGGAGTTTGGTAGTCAAGAAGAGCAAGAGGAGGAAAAACTGGAGGCTGAGGCTGAGGCTATTGAGGAGACCGACGAGATTAAGGACGCAGATACCAAGCGGAAGACTGCCGTGAAGGGCGCGGGGATGATGCAGACAGAGGAGCGAAATACTGGCTCTATCAGCAGCTCGGTGTACAAGGAGTATCTGAAGGCCGGGAACGCAATTTTAGTACTTCCTGTGCTGCTATTTTCTCTGGTTTTTGTTCAGGGTGCCTCGGTAATGGCGTCATATTGGTGAGTATGGATGCTATATGACGACCTTCCAAGATGCTTACACTGTCATGTAGGCTCGTATATTGGCAAGAGGAGTACGTGCACGCCGCTGTCCGGAATCTCTGTAATGAAACTGACGGTCGTCCAGGAAGTGGCGGCAACCTTCAGGATTCTATGTTTGTCCTTTCCAACTTTATCATTGTGATTGCTTGTTGACCTTTCGCAATGAATAGATGGGCATTTATGCTGCTCTTGGGGTCGCGCAAGCCGTTGCTTTCTTCGTCATGGGTAGCACCTTTGCTTTGCTAACTTATTTCGCATCGCAGCGGCTGCATAGCGTAAGTCGTTTGTGTACTTCTCCCGTATCACGCTTATTGATCTTGATCAGAAATCCATCACCCGCGTGATGCATGCCCCCATGTCGTTCTTTGAAACTACAGTTCGTAACCCATTTTCTTGTCGATCTATGCTTACAGGTCTGTAGCCCTTGGGTCGCATCATGAACCGTTTCTCCAAGGACATAGATACAATTGACAATCTTCTTGGAGGTACGTATATACACCTAATCAGCGCTTCCCCACGAACAGACGATTATAGACGCTCTACGAATGTTTGTGGCCACGATGTCCAACATATTTGGGGCCATCATCCTGATAGCCATTGTCCTTCCTTGGTTTCTGATCGGCGTGTTCTGTATCTTGATTGTCTATATCTACGCAGCCGCCTTCTACCGGGCCAGTGCGCGAGAACTCAAGGTACTCGACACTTCTAACTCTCATTGCATTGGCTTGGACTGAACATGTCTCGTAGCGACTTGATGCAGTCTTGCGCTCGACGTTATATTCACATTTTTCGGAGTCACTTTCGGGACTTGCTACGATTCGAGCATACGGAGAATCGCAGCGTTTTCTGAAGGACAATGAACAGCGAATTGACATTGAGAATCGCGCTTACTGGATGACTGTCACGAATCAGGTAAGTCCTGTTCAAAAACGGCGCGTGAATTCGACTTGAACTTCTCACAGAGATGGCTGGGTATCCGCCTCGATTTTCTGGGCTCTCTTTTGACTTTCATCGTTGCGCTCCTTGCGGTGGGAACACGCTTCAGCATATCACCCTCTCAGACAGGTCTTGTGTTGTCGTATATTCTCAGCGTTCAACAGGCGTAAGCACGAATCCGGCAGTCATGTTTTTTCACGTCCTTGACATCTCTGTAATAGGTTTGGGTGGCTCGTGCGGCAAAGCGCCGAAGTAGAGAACGATATGAACTCTGTCGAGCGTATCGTCTACTATGCGACGGATGTCGAGCAGGAAGCAGCGCATGACAAACCTGATTGCAAACCTCCAACGTCCTGGCCAAACGTTGGACGAGTCGAGCTCAAAGCCGTCGTTCTGAACTATCGCCCGGAGCTTCCGCCAGTCCTGAAAGGTTAGATTGAATCAACGATATGGCATCGTATATACATCGCTAACGGGATCCACAGGTATTTCAATGACTGTTGCAGGCGGAGAGAAGATAGGTATAGTTGGAAGGTGAGACAACAAATCACCGATTTTACTAGTGCTGATTCGACCATCTCTAGAACGGGTGCTGGCAAGAGTTCGATCATGACAGCACTGTACCGCCTGGTTGAGCTAACGTCTGGGTCAATATCCATCGATGGAATCGATATCTCGACGCTTGGTCTTGCAGATCTCCGCAAGAGTCTTTCTATAATACCACAAGATGCAGTACGTTGCTTCCTCATCGGCCACTGTTTACCGTAACTGATCGGTATTCTTTTGCAGCTGCTCTGTGAGTTTCTCTCACAATTCCAAGCGAGCTTGTATACTAAGTGCTATAGTCTCCGGTACACTAAGATCTAACCTTGATCCGTTCGGTTTACATGATGACGCGACTTTATGGGATGCGCTCAAGCGATCCTATCTCGTGGAATCGAGTAAGGAGGACCGCGAATCACCCGATGCTACATCCCCAGGTCGTTTCAACCTGGACACCATAATCGAAGATGAGGGTGCTAATCTGTCCATCGGCCAGGTTCGTTTCTCCTCGACCAAATGACGGAGCGGCTACTGAACTTGATGTTCGATGATTAGCGATCGTTGGTATCACTAGCGCGCGCGCTTGTCAAAAACTCAAAAATTCTCATCCTCGACGAGGCGACTGCTTCGGTGGATTACGAAACGGACAGAAATATTCAAGACACGATATCTAGGGAGTTTCAGGATCGTACTATTCTGTGCATTGCTCGTGAGCTATATTGCCTCTTCCGGAAGTGGCCAGTACTAAACCACGAAACAGATCGACTGAGAACAATCATTTCTTATGACAGAATTTGCGTTCTTGACGCCGGCGAGATTGCCGTGAGCTTCACAATGTTCTTTGACAGTTTGTGCGACTAATGCTATTCGTCGGCAGGAATTCGACACGCCGTCACGTTTATTCGAACGGCAGCCTCATGGTATATTCCGAGGAATGTGTGATCGGTCGTCAATCACGCTAGACGACATCAAACTGGCTTCGAAATTGAAGGCAGACGACTTGCAACGGGAGTAATGGACGAGCCTCATGAGATGTATTCCTTGGGATGTAGGTGATTGTATTGATAGTATAATAGACTTTTAGAGGATAGTGCTAGTAAATGGATTGGATGGTATATCTACACAGCCTGAACTGGAAGATAGGATTATGCCACTGTAACAAACAACTGTGTTGGTACAAAAAAGGATGCAATGGAAAGCAGATTGGAATGCAAAGACGGACGAAGAAAGCAAACGATAGCGATGATAGGTAGCAATGTCGTAAGGTCGTTAATGATGATGGTCATCGATATCATCAGTCAGAGAGCACCGCGAATCTTCCGCGGAACGTGGGCAACCATGATGGTCCTCTGCAAATCATCGTGGGTAGTGTGCTGCCCCATCCCATCGCCGTCAGAATCAGAGCCTGCCGATTCATCATCGTGACCGACAGGCAAGGTCGAGGGCGGCCCTTGGGGCGACGCAGACGATGAGAGTGATCGTGGCGCATACGGGACCGTTCTATCTCGCGGCCTGCGTGGTTTGGGAACATAACCATGCGCCCTCTTGCGATGGCGAGTCAGAGAGCCCGGATCGGATGTAGAGAACGAGCAATCGTTGTCCGGACAGGAACGTGACTTCAACTTGGTGCTTGAGTGGCGTCAAGATTTCCGCGCGACAACAACATAGACGAAAACCCACTGGGTGCGGATGTGCGTGTCCACGTTGGACTTTTGCATGTTTTCGTAGCCGCAGATCGGGCAGGCGTGCATGCTGGAGCAAACTCAGGGTTTTTAGAAAATCAAAAAGTGTTAGAGATGGTATGGCCGCACAGTTGGGATTTATCGGGAGCATGAGTACGCATGTGTCTTGCCATGTCGCTCTTCCTCTGGATGAGACGGCCGCATTCCGTGCACTGGGCACTGGTAGGCGGCGCGCGGACACGCTTTGTCGTTTTGCCGGTCTTAGGGGACGGAGGTAAACATGGATGAAGTATTGGCGGATGTAAAATGTACAAACCACAGGCCAACGGGGCATCGCGAGTGGAAGCGACGAGCAGCAGCACGGCGATGGTGAAAGTACGAATGCAAGAACAAAGTAATCCCAAACACGCGAGATAAGTATGTTTTCCACGTGTAGCCAGGTTCACGGCCCTCCGAAACTAGGGTTAAAAAGAGATAGATTCCGCCGTCGTGAGGCTTTTATGAAGTCGAAACGACCTCTTTTGAGAGGCTTCTCCTTCTCATGTAGTCTGATTCCCAGCATCGGTCAAAGAAATACATAAAACATCTTGCGCAGTGAGAGCGAGTACCGTGCAATGTAACCTGAGATTCCGCAAGAGTAATCTTGCTCGAAAACTCGACTGCTTTCAGTTAGGCGCCTAACTGTGCTCAAATCCGCCTATTAGACGATGCATAGTCGCAGAAGAACGAGATAATGTCAGTATTGATCGCACCTGATCTGCATTGTCGACCATGAAAATCCAATCAATTACCAAGTATACATCGAAAAACCTATGTAGTAGAGTATATAAAGATGAGGTGGATATGTATAGTTAACATGCGAATGCTAGATGTCAGAGTGACTGCGCGACGAAAGGGTACGTGAAAAAAATGCTACAATATGCAATGGATTGCGATGAGGTATTACAACAAAATGCCAAAATAAAAAGCAGCAAAACAAGAACAACCGGGGGCTATGGTGACATTCCAAGTTTGTGGAACATTTCGTCCAAGGTTTTGAAAGCAACAGGTTTCACCAGACTGCAGCGCTGTGAGCTTGCGAAGCAAACAACAGGAAATAGAACGTACTATCCGTCAACCCCGGCATCAAAAGCCCTACGTTTGTCCTCCAGGGATGACATCCCCGTCAGAGCCAGTATCTTCGTTGAGTGTTGAGGCCCTTCGGATTCAAATTGGCGTATTGCAGCGGTCGCGCCGACACCGTCAAGAATAGGCATTGAAAGATCCAAAAGAACCACACTGACGTTTCTGTATTGATGGTTGATCGTCACGTGAAGCAATGGACTTACTCGAAAGGGCCTTCCTGCGTATAGACGTTTACACCGTCACGCCCATCTGCTGCGTCTCGGAAGTCATATCCCTTCTTCGAGAGCCACTGAACACTGAACGAAGTGTAATGAGTACATTTCAAATTTGAACAAGAAGAGCGTCACATACAGTAAATTACGAAGGATGGGGTTGTCTTCGACGACCAGAATCTTGAAAGGGTTTACTTTGTTTTGAATTGTGCCCACAGATGACTTAAGTAGCGTTCCGCCAGCTCCGACCGTAATTGTTGGTGACATGGTTTCGGGTTCATCCGAGTCGTCGCTGAATTGCTCGCTCGTAGACGACAAGCGTTTCCAATGAGTAGCCAAAGTTGGATGTACTGTGACCGATCTGGATATCGGTGGCCGAACAGTGATTGACGCAGGCTCCTCAGAATTTCTGCGCGAGGGTAATATTGTAGTCGCCGATGGTACCAAGCCAGATATGACGTTCGTAGGCCTACCATCCGAGAGGTTATTATATCGTGATGCGGCGTCAGTCGCTTGTGATTGTATTTTGAGCGCGTGAACACAGAGGTTGAGCGTGGCACGAAGACGAGAGGGTCCTCCTGGTTTGTACACCATCCGGCAGAAACCACCGATCCTTTCATGTTCACTGGCAACGGACATGACTTGTGGGCTTCCTCTTGAGTCTGATAGAACGATGAACGGGCGAGACGTATCATGATTTGCCGTTGCCTCCGCGACTAAAGAAACGTCTTCGTTGAGGATGACTATGTTGCCCAAACTACCTCCGAGAGGTTGTATCTCGAAACCCCACCAGGATGTCAGATATGTCCGAACATTGCTGGCAAGTAGTTGAACGCCGCGATGTTCAACCTCAAATCCGACAAGGGAGACGGTTGGTGGATGACCTGGAACATCGAACTTGAAAGGTTCCATATCAGAGACGGAGGAATCGTTCTCCTCGTCAGTTACTTCGGCAGTGAAAATAACCTTGATCTCCGTCCCTACACCTTCTTCACTCCAAACATCTATTCGTCCATCAACACTCTCCGAACGAATGATGCTGTTGACGATAGCGAGACCAAGACCTGTTCCCGGCTGAAGTGGATTCTCCTGAGAGAAGGGATGGAACAATTGATTTCGCTGGAAATTTCTGTTGATGCCCTACGCGGATTCAAGAATAAGGAATCTGAGACGAAGAGTGGGTCGCACCTTGCCAGTGTCCAGGACAGACAATTCAACCTTGATGCATCCGGGCAGATCATCTTCTACTCGTGGCAACTCTCTGAGACCGACGTGGACATATCCATTCTGAAATGAATGTGAGAATATACGAGAGTACGGAAACGGACGCCCTACTGTCGTGAACTTCAAGCTGTTACCGAAGAGATTCATCAGAACGCGTCGAATACCACCTTTTTCGCATTTGACCATCCACCCCTATAGCGATGTAAGATGAAGTCTACGCAATTAAACGGAAAACTGACTGCAGAGCGATGCCCAATTTCGATTACAGTCTCGACATGGTTTTGCTTGCGCGACAGGTCTTGCTTTTGGGGCGGAGAATAAACGCTACCGATACCGGTGTCATCCGCGATTGCCTGACGAGCACGATGTCCAACCCAACAGCCATCAACTGCTTCTTCCACCAATTGCATCAGGTTCACTCTGTAAGACACGTTCAGCTTCAGACCAAACATTCCTGCAGAACGTACTTTGTAGGTACAATGACATTCTCGACGCCACCAGATTTAGAATTGCCACTGAGTTTCGTGAAGTCTAACACGTGATTGACGGTCTCCACCAAAGAGGTGCCACAGGCTTGTATGGTTTGGAGAAAAGAGCTTTGCGAGTGGTTTAAGTTGCTCTCATCAAGAAGTTCGGCTGCCGCTAGAATCTGTAAACGGTCTGTCAACGACAAAGCATCAGAGATCGTGGTGTCGCTTACCCCATGTAATGGCGTTCGTAGCTCATGCGAGATACTACAAAGATGGGCCACAGTCAGGAATAAATAGCGCAATCATAGCATACGATCTGACTTTGATATGAACAAACTCTTCGCTTTATCCGCTAGAATCATTCTGCGTTTGAGCACGGCAGAAAGAATAATGACACCTGTATAAGTTAAGATAAAGCTGGTACGAAAGCAGGATGAAAATTCAAGTTTACCTATTGCCCGCAGGTAAGACAATTCGTGCCCTTCTAACGGTCTGTTCGACTCTGTAGAAGAATTGTAAGCACACAATAGAGCAAACGGACGCTTGTCGATGTTGAAAATTGGCACAGCTATGCAGAACGATTCAGACATGCATATGGGAATAGAAATTCAGCCTACTCAGCGCGTAAGAAACATGCGTTGGCAAGAAGGCTCTCCAACTTTTATCAACGATGCGATCCATGGCCTTGCCTTCGGGATACTTTTCGAAAAACCTCCCAAGGCTAGCCCACTCCTCAACGCTCAGTTTTCGGACCTCCATGGGCTTGGCAGGATCACCATGATGCATGACGACGCTGACACTACCTTCACTTCCAGCGAAAAGATGATGTGTACTTGGTGACGAGTCGTTTAATGGCGGAGATGTAGATGAAGGCTCGGGAGTGGCAGAAGTGCGGCCACTCGCCGACGTCCCGACGACGGGTGACGCCACCACAGTGTCAGTAACGTTTGAATTAACATCGTAGTGTGAAACATCCATAACAATGACATCGTCGACGTCCAGGGTCCGCTGAACAAGCCGGGCAGCGCGAGAGTAAACCTTTTCCATTGAGCCCGTTTGCAAAAACGAGCGATGTAGATGACTGGAATATCGCGGTTTAAGAGAGGGTCGGTTGAAAGACTCCGTAGATGGGCTGGGTTGCGACTCTGGCGTCGAGTTGGGAATCTCCAGATACGACGATTGAGAAGATGGGGAACGCGGGGAAGAAGAACTTCTAGAGGAGTGGTCCATGCTGTTGGTTGCAAATGGAGGGGGAGTCCACGGAGGTGTCAACGCAGTGTCAATGACGGTGTCTTTCTCGGCAGGGGCGTACGTCTGTATGACTGGAGACGAGGAGGAAAGGTCTGGTGTAGCGGCAGTTACGGTAGGTGTCGAAGGGACCTGTGGCATCACGACTTTCGTGGGTGTACGCATAGCATCGTTCATGGAAGAAGTAAATGTAACATTACTGGACGAAGGCGATTGTAGTGGAGATCGGACAACAGTACTGGGGCGCTCAGCCGATTCAGCGCGGGTACTTGCTGGGATGAGGACGGTAGCTGCTGGCGTCGATGGGGCGGACGTATGTGAAGGAGGACTTGCAGGTGAAGCAGATGTACGCCGGGAGTGATCCGACTCCATTGGTTTTGACTTGGTCTGCTCCGCCATGTCAATTTCGATGCATTCGCGACTAAATTGTTCCATCTAAACACTATCAATGAAAAGACCTGACACAATTTGCAGAACTCACCGATCGTTGAATACGATCCCGGACTTTGAGTTGGATCTAAAGTTGTCAAGCACGTCTTCGAGATATCCACAATTGAAAGCACCTTATCCCTCCATAGCTCCATCTCTCGCATGGCGATTGCGGCGAACTCTTTGAGAGTGTGACGATGCCGAGGCGTAAAATCCTCTCTCGGAGAGTCATCAATAACGGCCAAGCTGTTGATATCCTTCAGACCAATTTCCGATGCTTTCCGAGAAATTACCTACGTTCCTACATTGTACCCTTCTGCTGTCCTAAGTGGTGCGCCCGCGTAGAAACGGATATGCGGCTCTTCTACGACTAATGGCTGAATACCGAAAACCATACATGAATATGAAATTGGCGCTAAACAAAGAGTACTGACATTGGACGAAAATCTCCAGTCTTGTCGCGTATCAAGGATGATAGTAGGCTCATCATCTCTGCTGATTGTAAGTGATATACATAAGATGTTTACGACCATATGTACCTTTGGAGGATGGTATGCCCACAAAGCGATTCTCGACGTGAACAAGACGAGACTTTGATGCCCCCTTCAAGCACCCTTTCAAGTTCAATTTTACGGCATAATGCAAGAAGCACGTACATTCGGACTTGAAGTATCTGCGGAATGATGAGAAGACGGCCTAATACGTAGGTTGAGAAAACTAACTGGTCATTTGCGTCTATCAGACTGATATATACTCCCTTGGTGTTGAAAACGAGTTTGGCGAGATGTGCTATGCGATCAAAGTTGACGTCCGAGGTAGTGCCCCAGAGGTTGAACTTGTAGAGAGCCTGTTTCCTCTTGTCCTCGTCGGGAGGATTTGGGGCTGCCAGATAGCCTAGCTCCGCATACGTATCACGATCAGTGACACCAAGTCCGAGACCTATAGGTGCAGACGGGGCGAGCGGGGTAGGCAATGGAGCGGAGGTTTGACGTGTAAGGGAGGCGCGCTTCGGGGTTGTAGACGCCGACGTTGACGTCGTAGCTTCAGTTGACGTAGAAATGGAATCATGGTGATTGAAGTAATCGGTGGGAGTGGTCATGAGGGGTTCGTCGGCAACTGCTTCTTCCTCTGGTTGGCTAACGGCTTTCCAAAAGTTTTTGAGCATGATCTTTCTCGTTCCACCTGGGGTCATGACCACCTCATTGGGGGACTCGTCTGGTGAACGCCAGGAACCACAAGGGAAACGCCACGCATAGGGTCGGTAAGTTCGTGCTCTGGACTTGGCAGGGCGAGTGGAGACAGATTGACATGGGTCCCGGCCAATCTAAGTGTAGCGGCAGACACGACAGAGGCAGGCGTTGATGGCTTTGGTGACGCGATGGGAAGGTAAAGGTTAGGCTTGATTCTTTGAGAAGAAGCCGGAGGAGGGACCGAAGACGAGGAGAATGAGTTGCGCATTCTGTGCACGGTATTCGATGCCCGACTTGGTTTCCTATGAGGAATGGCGGTGAGTTCAAACTCGTCAGTGGGGCTGTCGTTACAGATAATGCCTGCTGGAGGATTTGGTATCTTGTGGGGATCCCATTTCCCCATGGCATACAGGGTGATGAATGTACTCCAGTCGTAAGTGTCGGGCGTCGAGGAGCAGGTGGCGGACAGCGTTGGGGCGACCGGTTGTTCGACATCGTCGGGATCGTCGTCCTCTACGAGCGTTTGCATGCCGTTGGGTATGAGAACGGCGTGCTCGCTAGACGGGGCAGTCGACGGACGTTTCGTCTTCATAGAGAATTACGCATCCACAAAGACGAACGATGTGAACAGAGTCCAAACGCCGAATGCTCCACTGCAACGGCCAATGCCGAATATATCCCGTTGACGTCATGCTTCAATTACTACCGTTGCGCGTGCGCGCTCTCTCTCTTGCAATATCTGCAAACGCAGCCGCAGCAGTCCAATGGGCTGTATTGCGGTTACCATCAGGACTTTGCCATCTTGCCAGCGGCTGTTGCATTTTTCTGGGTCTATCACTTGGCGACAGTTATTAAGATATATCGTTCAATATTGACTTGAATCCCATCTTCCTCAAGAAATCTTTGATATCCGATTACGCGCCACTGACACTATCACTCGAGTAGCCTTAGACTTGGGCGCATCTTGCATTGAAACGTACTTGCGTCGATGAACATATTCCAAGGAAGCTTTTGTAACAAGCAAATGTGGCTTCTTTCATTCAATAGACTTCTACTTTCCTTCGCGTTTGGTGATGCTACATTGAAGCAACGCCGAGTCTTTAATGCGTGGTCTCGATATCACTCCTGAGTCTCCCATGGTCCCGGGAATCACCATCCAAGGAGGATGTCAACCATCTCTATAAATGATTGGCTAGATCATGTAGGGACTGATGCTCGACGCGGTCACGATTCATCTTCGTTGATCAGGACATGAGGCAGTTCTATCCTTCAACGTGGTGCTTGAAATTCCTAAGATTCGCGAGAATCGTGCTGCATGAACACATTGTAAGATACATACCAAGTTTGATGAATTGGACACGATGAGAAACACAAACTTAATCATCGCTATCCACGCACTATAAGACAAGACAAAAAACGACCAATACACGACCATATCTTTCAGGAACGGGTGGTTCGAATTGACAAAGTGAATATGTCCTGAATGAAGCGACCGTTAAATTCTAAGGGCGCCACCACCTTGTATGGGGCACCTAGGGAGGTTACTCGCAACAGTGGCGCCCTGTTCCTTTGACTGGCTAGTGATTAAGATATTATATATTATCTCAAGTAGTCACTGAGATTCAGATGACAATCGTCATATCGTGAACTACTTCTGCCATGCAAGTCGGTGATACTTGTTCGATGAAGACAACATCAACAATGTCACGACAGCTCATACATTCTAGCCACCAACGCTTTAGCAAATTTTATAATGACTTTACGCTATCGGGGTCTGGCCTTTTGCTTCGGCGTTTCTCAATACACGGTCGCGGATGGACTCGTCTTGTATAGCGCTCTGCGTCCAAACGTCGTGAGATGCAGTTAGTCGTCCACGGAGAGAGAGGGTATGAGCAATCTGTATCGTCTTCGTAGAATTCGCTCAAGTGCTGGAATTTCAGAGGCCTCTTCGGAGCTCGTTCCTTCAGATGAGAGTTAGTCGAAGCTCGCAGAGTCAACGGAAGACGTGCTTTAAAGCTCGAAGGTGCAAGCAAACAGCACCAAATAGTGCGTCCAATCAGCGGCCTGGAAGGCACCCGTCTTCGTCGACGTTGTGCAGCTCACCGGCATCCTAGTTCCTTTTTGCGCCATCGCCCAGGCGTTTCACCGCTCTCGTCGCTGCCAATGGACGGCCTGGAAGTACTTGCCGAGCTTGCCTCTCAATCTCTACCGGCGCCGCCAGTTTCGACAAATGCCATTATAGATCCCAGTCACCAATTGCACTCCGACGACATGGGCTTTCCACATCCATATCCAGCTGACTCGTATGGCGACTTAGAGGTCAGTGTCCAGGCCCGCCAATCATCTCTTTGGCAGCGCGCGACGCGTCCTGCTGAATGCCTCTCAATGACCACCACGACTAAACCCTACTCTCTTAGGCTCAACCTCAAATCGCTCAATCACGTCCTCCCATGGATCCATACTATGACTCGGGCCCCCAGGGCGACCCGACAGAACCTCAACAAATGTACTACAACTCACCACAACAGGACACAGAACCCGAACCAGCGACTTCAGTTAACGGAAACAGACGCAAGCAGCGAAAGACGAAAACCATCTGTGGTTCGTGCAAGCAGAGAATCAGCCCAACTGAAAGCGAGGACGCAATGCTCATCTGTGTAATATGTCGCTCGGCCAGTATGTATTTTCCCGCCACAGTATCTGCTTGTTCATCTTTTATGTAGCTCATCGCGCTTGTTATATTCGGGGAAGTTTGAATATCGACAAAATTCTTGCGAGGGATTGGACTTGTCCCGATTGTCGTGGGTGCGAAGCTTGCAAACAGAGTGGCGCGGTATGTCGTTATCTATCTCACTGATAACCCATAACCTGAGTTTTGGGATAGGATCGATTCATACTGTGCGACTCTTGTGATCTGGGTGAGTTTTGAAGCAATTTTATCGTGCTTATACCTCATTAATGCACATCAGGATGGCACTCGTATTGTTTAACGCCTTCTCTCCCCGAGCCTCCTACGGGTGACTGGTTCTGTCCCAACTGTCCAGAACTCGAACATTTGAATAAAGTCCCGAAAGGACGAAACAACTCTACACATTTACTCGAATTTCCTTCGTCGCCTGCTATCCGCGAATCATCAGTCGCATCGTCGTCCCGTGACCCAGCCATGACAATCACCCGCAAACCAAAAGGCCGACCAGCAAAGAATGGGAGAAGTAGACCACATCCCCGGATTGACAATTCTCAATTAATCGCGGAACGTGAGCCTGTCACTCCAAAAAACCGCACCAGGACATCGCCCAAGAAGAGCGCAAGAGCTATGGCCACCCAGGATATCGATATCTCGGCCTCCATACGACCGTCAAAGCGGAAGCGTGTCGATGTCGGCCCCAATGTCAGTAGTCGTCCTAGTCGTCTCACCCTCAAACTCCCCAGCAAAGGGAAAGAACGAGAGGAAGAGGAACAAAATATCTTCGAGGACATCCTAACTGCGGAAGAAAGCGATCTACGAAAGACAACGCCGAGTCAAGCAGATCGCGATCGTTTTAGAGAGTCATCAATACGGGCAGAGGTATGATCGCGTATCTAACAAATACTCTATCTCTCACGCTTCTTTCAGAAAAAACTGCAACCTCCACCTCCCCCAGTGCCTGACGCTTTCGACGATACCGCTCCCGGCCCTTCATCAAGACCATTACGATCCTCCCTTGCGCATACCCATACCCCAATACCCCACGCTTCTTCTTCTCCGCCACCAACTAATGCCAAGGTACCAACCAAACTTCGAATCCACACCATCAATATCGGCGGATACGACATCAAGACGTGGTACGATGCTCCATATCCGGAAGAGTACACGAATCCCGAAGGCACAATGTGGATATGCGAGTTTTGTCTCAAATACATGAAAAGTAAATTTGGATACGTTCGACATCGAGTGCGTTCTGGCTATATCTTTCTGAATCTTGTCTGATTGCATCGTAGCTGAAATGTAAATCTCAACACCCGCCGGGGGACGAGATATATCGAGACGGCAATGTATCTCTATTCGAAGTAGACGGGCGGAAAAACAAAGTATGTAATTCAATCATGATCAGCTTCATTCAATATTCACACCCGCGCAAGCTATATTGCCAGAACCTATGTCTATTATCCAAAATGTTTCTTGACCATAAATCTCTTTTCTACGACGTGGAACCATTCCTTTTCTACGTTGTCACTCAACTGGACGATGAAGGTTCGCGGTTCGTGGGGTATTTCAGTAAAGAGAAGATGAGCCCGAAGAACTACAATCTCAGCTGTATCATGACGCTACCGTCGTTCCAGCGACAAGGATGGGGCAACTTCTTGATGGATTTCAGTAAGTGCGCTATTCACTCTTACGTATTTACTCATTAGATTTCTAGGTTATCTCCTTTCCAAAAAAGAAAGGCGTCTGGGCTCTCCCGAAAAACCATTGTCTGCACTGGGAAAGTTGGGTTATCAGAATTACTGGAAGTTGTCGGTCATGCGGTATCTGGACACATCTCCAAAAGAGCCCAGATTAGAAGGCCAGTCGTTTTCGTGCGCGTACTTGACACCGTGTTAACACCCATGTCTACAGATATCACCTCTGCCACGGCAATGACGGAAGAGGACGTGTATAATACCCTCGAGGATCTCGGCATGATAGAGGTGCTTGAAATGCCTAAGCCCATCGTCAAGCCTTCTCCAGGTCAGGCCATCAAGACGGTCAAAGGCAGAAAGGCAGCAGGCCGGCGAAATGTTCATCGGCCTGTACCAGAGAAGAAGAAAAGCGGCCACGACGAGGAGCAGCCTTACCAGAGTCCCGTGCGGTACATGATCAAATGGGACCCGAAGCAGGTGGATCAACACATTGGACATTGGGAATCGAAGAGCTCGAGTTGGCTCAAAGTCAAACCGGAGAAGTTGCGATGGAGTCCGTACATCATGTCGCAAACTGCCAAGGTCTTGGAAGAGGAGACGAGGAGGCCGACTACAGTACTCGCACCTGTTGTGACGCTAGAAACGCAACTGGAAGAGAGTACTGCAGATACTGCTGCAAAGTCGTTGTTTGACGATGATGATGTCACACCTGCAGGGCTCGTCTATCAGCAGGATCATTCGCACAGTAACGGCACCATCGCCTCTATAGACGCGCTTCGTATGAACGGAACATCAACGCCTCTTCCAACAGCACAAACATTGGAAACGGCTTTGGAACAACCAGTTTCGCTACATCGTCTACGGATTGGTCGATCCACGCAGTCTCCGACACCCACGCAGAAGAAAAGGGCCACGAGAGCTTCGAATCGATTCAAGGAACAGACGGATGATCCAGCTCACTCGGATATTCCGAGCCCACCAGCCGAGATACCGATGGGTTTGGCGCATGCGCTAGATGCTGCGAATGAGGCAAACGCGGAGGGGGTGCAGGCACTCAGGCGTGAGCGTGGACGGCCTGGAAAGAGAAAGACTACAGAAGACGAGGAGGTGCGGGTAGAGACTGCAGCATACGAACCACGACAGCTTCGGTCTGCCGGCAGCAGGAGGCAAGTTGAACCTATACCCAAGCGGATGCGGATTGAGGCCGCGATGCACTACGTTTCTCCGGATGTTGGAGATGGGACAGCGGAATCGAGCACTGGGCACGAGGATGACGTGAAGTTTGAGGAAGTGGGCACACCGTCACTGACGAGCCTTACGAGCCGGCATAGTGTTCCTAGCGATGACACGTTGAACGGGGTTGTAGAGACGAAGGAGCAGCAGCTGGCGGAAGAGCAGGACGCGGACGGAGACTTTGACGATGAGATACAAGACCTGTAGGATATATAGTTGTGTATGTGCACGTACGGAGATTATGTTATGTATTCTGTATTTGGCAGGGTCGATGGAAGCAAACAGCGTGACGAACCATGCACGCAGACCGACCCAAATCGCACTGAGAATCAATCCAATGAGCAGCCAAAAGTGAGAGTCAGTGTCGGGTATGTAGTGTGGCTGACGATCATGTTTGCAGTGACGGGCCGCCGATGCAATACATTGCGCCCAGCGACTCGCGCAGGGATGTTGGCCTCGACGCCCCAGTGCGTCCGTTTCGTCTGCTAGTTCACGCTCGGTTTGCTTACTTGGTTCTCTTAGGCCCCTTTTTCGCATCAGAGCCTTGGACAAGCCCTTGGGAACCATTTAGGCCCGCCGACCGCCTACCATCGCCCGCCCGACTACCGACAGTCACCTACCCCGTCTCCGATACACCCCCATCACGCCCATGTCCAGCAGCAGCAACAACAACACGTCCACGCCCATCCAAATGGCGCGCCCTCCAGCAGCTCGTCCTACGCCAGCTCCGCCTCGCCCCAAATGTCGCTCAAACGCAAGCTCGTCGACGGCAGTATTGCCATGCAGAAACGGCGGCGCGACGTTGAGGATGCCGCCGTCGACGCCTTTGACGGCGGGCAGGGCGCCAAACACTGGACGGACGACGAGAAGACCAAGCTGTTCAACTGGCTGATGGGTCCTGGCCAGGACGAGCATTGGAACTCGCTTCGTGCGACCAAGAACTCGTGCCTCCGAGAGGTTCGTCTGTTGTTCCGCTTCGGACGGAGTCTAGTGTTGACTAACGGGGCTATAGTGTGCTATGCAAGTGTTTGGCAGCAAGAAGACATATCAAGCTCTCAAGGGATGCTATGAGCGAAATTTCAATCTTTTCAAGCAGATATACGCGTTTGAGTCTTGGGCGCACCAGCTTGGGTCGAGTGTGTCCTCGAGCGGTATGAGCGAGGCCGATCGGCTAAAGGAGTATGAGCGACGATTGCAAGGTGCTAAGAAAGCGGGATGTGACGTCGGAAATATAACCGCGCGGACTATAGATCATTGGCATCGTGCAGGCTGGTATCAACTCTTCTACACACGGTACATACTCTCTCTTACTCCAGTAGGCTCCATACTTATATACATTTTCTAGGTGGCATGGGGATCCTGCGACAACCAAACCCAGCTCGCAGCGCAACGGCATGTCATCCCATGCAGGTGGGGATGATATCGACGTGGACCTAAGTGACGGCGGCGGCGGTGGTGTTAGCCTCGACTTTGACTCAAACCTCACCGCGCTCAGCAACTCGCATGAGCCGCTCAGCTTCGTCTCCCAACAGCCTGCGCCACCTCCCCCACCCCCACCGCAGCCGATACCACAACAACCAGCACCATCTCATCACCATGCACCCCCTCCGCAACATCATCACCATCAGTCTCATCCCCCGCCCCCACCACCGCACCACATCGCGCCTCCGCCACCTATCCCTCTTTCGCCTCATCCCGAACCCGCACTCCCCCCTCTGGGTAATTTCGTGCTCCCGCAGGGCATGCTCTCCGCCGTTATGCAGTACCTCCAAATACAAACGCAAACCAGCAAGATGAAGCTAGACTATCTGCGCCGGCGGGAAGAACGAGAGGAAAAGGAGAGTCTGCAACGTCTAGAGATTGAGCGTCTGCGAAACCTGAGGCAGCAGGCCGAACAGGACCACAACAAGCAGCTTACGAACCAGAAGCACAAGGCTGACCGGGCTATTGTAAGGTTCTCTCTTCCTATGTCGACTGACTCGCTGAACGCCCATTTTCTCAGGCGCTGCTCGAAAACCCCAATATTGATCCTTCCGTAAAGGCAGCGGCGGGGGAGTATTTAAAGAAAGCGTTCATGGACTAGCTCGTTCACTCACCTCAACTTGAATTATTTGCATACCTGCGTAGAACCATGTATACCATGTGTACTTTGTATTATTATTAGCAGTCGTGTTTAGGGGGGATACGCGTACCAAGACCGTGTTGGAAATCAGTTCGATTCTCCAAAGTGAACTAGGGAATAAGCTAAACTGACACGCGTCGTCCCTGAACTGGACGAGTGGGAATGAACTCTGTCCGAATTGGGCGGACTTCGTTGAACCAACACAGTTTGAATGTTTTGCCCCCCAACGGGCTGTGGTTTGACTTACTTGGGAACGTGTTCAACCGCTATCATCAATCATCAGAAAATATATGCAAGAATACAGATACAGCAGGTAGTATATATACACCTTTTTGTACAAGTGCGCTACTCGCGCTCTCTTGATGAGCTCGGCTCCCTCTGCCCACTTGACTCTCCTCTGTGCTTCCTCAACAGACGATCCAGAGCCTCCTTCTGACCAACAGCCAGTTCGCCAGACTGGATTCCAGAGTGATAAATCCGGAGGAGCGAATCGACGTCGTCCATGGATTGCGTCCGAACGTCGGCCAATTCCTTGATCTTGGATGTCGCATCCTTAATCTGGGAGGAGAACGTCAGTGATAATATCCAGAACTAAAAGGTGAGAGAGTTACCTCGTCGTCAGTAAGCTGGAGACCAAGCTGTTCCACACGCGACTTGACGGCGTTCCAGCCGGTAAGACGATGTCTATCATACACTTGAGAACGAACAAAACGTTGAGACTGCAGAGAACTGACCCAATGGAGACATATCGTGTGAGTCCAAAGTCCTCAGGCTTGAGGATCTCATAGGTGCTGGGGTTGTTCAAGATGGCCTTGGCATGAATACCGGCCTTGTGCGTGAACGCGCAGTACCCGCTATAAGTAACAGATAAGTATCCAACTGCATATCGAGGTGAAATCGTACGTGATGGGGTTCATGAACGGTATATTGACCTCGACAGCCTCGGCCACCAAGTTCTCAATCTCACGGAGCATCGGCAAGTTGTACTTGGCCTTGACGTATTCGGGGTTGGCAGCGTAAAGACAGGCAACGAGACCTCCCAGAGGTGTAATGCCGACGCGTTCACCGATACCGAGGACGGCTGAAAGGTTCGTGAATACAAAGTGGTGAAGCAGTAAAGATAGCCTACAAGTATCAATGTGCGTGGCTCCCGCTTCCAACGCGGTGTATGCATTAGCAATAGCTGCGGGGCGCGTGAGCAAGAGTGCAAGACGCGAGAAGAGTGCTGCCCACCCATTCCAGTATCATTGTGTAAGTGAATCTCGATATCACATCCAACAACACCGCGGAGCGTCCTGACAAGGTCATAAACTTGTCTGGGGTTGGCGCAGCCAACAGTATCAGCGATACCAACACGGTTGACGCCAATCTTATCCACGGTGGAGTATATCGACAAGAGGTCGACCAAATCTGAGCGGAAGGAATCTTCCGACGAGAAGCGGACTTCGATACCCTTGGACTTTACAAACTCGATGACCTCGATGGCGGTCTTTGTGATGTACGCCATGTCCTTTCCATGCGAAAACTCGCGGAGGAAGGAGGACGTGCCGATGACAACGTCAACACCGTCAACACCTGTGGCATACTATAGCACGGGAGAGAATAATGCAGCGGCACACGTACCCGTCTCGACCGCAATCCGTGCATCATCCATGTGACACCGAATATGCGTGAGGATCTTGGACTTCAAACCGAGCTTGCAGATGGCCTCGCAATCCGCGCGCGACTGTTCTGATGCGGCCGGGGACGTGAGCTCGATATATTCCACGCCGAATGCGTCGAGGCCTTGGCGATGGCGATTTTGGTCTTGGTGTCGAAGAATGCATTGGCAAACTGCTCGCCCTCTGCGTGAATTGATTGAGAACCGAGTCAGACAATGGTATTAAGAAGATCGTACCTCGTAGTGTGCTCTCGATGATGTTGAAATTTGAGATGTTGGATAAGAAATCAGAGGCACGGGGGGCGTATGGATTTTGGCGTTGTTGGTCGAGGTTCTTCGCATGACTGCTCGTTGTGGATCCCCTTTTGCCGTTGGTTGAAGGGCCATTCATGGGAACCTCAACCATCTCCTCGTTGGCCGCAGGCTTGTCGCCGTTTTCGTAGGGACACATCGTCTTTTAGTCTGTAAGAGGCAAAGGGAAGGAGGACAAGGCAGATGATGGTAGATGAAATTTAGTAGCTGTTTAAAAAGAAATTTTGAGCAGCCAAGATTGAGTCATTTTGTCAGGTGATACACTCCCACCAATCACATCACAGCTAGATATCGGCCGAACTGAGCACCGACATGATTGGCTCGCTTGCCATTTGACAACGCTATTAGATTGTATAAAGTACAGATGTCGGCATGAGGGGGCTAGATATATGCTATATATTACAATGAGATAGTCTAAAACTGGGCAAAGGCTGAGAGGTGATGCAAGCAGTCAGATTCAAGAAAAGTGCACTACTGAGGCGCGCAATCAGGCTCATGGGGGCCGTGGCCGTGGTATCCATCCTCGTCATCCTCATCGTCCTCCCAATCGTCCTCTTCTGGCCAAACTGGTGTGGAAACCCTTGGTCAAAGAAACCTTGGCTAGCCGGAAAAGATCGGGCACGCACGTCGACGATATCACTCTCCTCAAACTTTGCCTCTTCAACAACCTCCGGTGCTGGTTCAACGTCGCTCTTCTTCGGCGGCAATAATGCTTCCACCGCCTGAAGGTTGATGATGAGAAAGTATGTCACCCTAACAAACCAAAACGGTCCAGCTCACCTTGGGATCAACCGTCTTAAGCCATTGCGAATCCGGCATCTCAATCTCAAAGACGACGTATAAATCGCCCTTTTGGTCCGGCGTCTTGTGGATAGGCATGCCCTCGTGGCGGAGAACGATAGAATCGTCTGGCTTTAGGATTTTGCCTGGCGGGCTTGTTACCTTGATCCCTCGTCCATCCAAATGCGTTACGAGTATTCGCGAGAAGCCAAATAGTGCCTCGGAGAGTGTAATCTTGATAGTCGTGAGGAGATCATTACCAGACCGCTCGAAACTGGCATGAGGTTCAGCTTTGAGCACAAACACCACATCGCCAGCAGGTAAACCAGGCTAGAAACGACAGGTTAATAAAGATCGCAAAATTCTGAGAAATTCTGACCTCTTGATCCCCAGCACTAGCTAATACGATGCGCTGTCTGTTAGTCATGCCCTTCTCCACGAAAATCTCCTGGCGTTTCTTTTCTTTCACAGTTTTCTCGCCCTTGCACTTTTTGCAACTACGTCAAGAATCAGGAAGATTATGGCGATACCTTAAGATTGCCTCACGTGTCTTTGGCCTTGAACTTCTCGCCCTTGCCTTCACAGTCATGACAAGCTGCTCGTCCAGTGCTATATGTACCAGGTGAAACCTGCCAGAGGTTAGCTGCAACATAGACGCGCCAACATGCGGCCGAACCTGACTGTGTATATAACTCCAACCCTTCCCTTCGCACGAAGAACATTGCTTGGGCTTTGCGTTTCCTCTGCCACCGGTCCTATAAGCGAGCATGAGAGCGCCCCATAAATGTCAAATGCAGACACACCCTTTACACGACCCACATGGCACCTCGCGTTCCATATCCATCTTGACGTGCTTTCCGTTGTATAGATCCTCGAGCGTCACCTCGTACGGAATGATTGAATCCTGGCCTTTCGCTCGTCGTCTAGGTCCTCCACCGCCGCCGCCAAGGTCAAACTCAAACCCGCCGAAGCCACCGCCTCCGAAGCCACCAGACGTAAAGAATTGGGCAAACAGGTCGTCCATTCCAGCCGACGAGCCAGGGCCACCGAGGCCACCCATGCCACGTTCGTCGTATATTGCTCGGGATTCTGGATCACTCAGGATCTCGTATCTGGGCCGTGTAAGTACAGGAAGACGGAGGGAATATGCTACTTACGCCGCAGCCATTTCCTGGAACCGTTGGCTAGCTTCCGGGTCATTGGGATTCTGTAAGCTATTGAGCGACGCGGGAACACGAGGAGGTCAGTCGCCATACTTTATCCTATTTGCGAAAGTCAAATATGCGAAATGGAGTGGCAAGTTGGGACGTACAGGATGCTGTTCCTTGGCCTTGGAAGAATAATATGAGGATGAGGACGCAGCAAGAAGACACAATCACACTTTTTTCCGGTAGGCCTTCTTGATTTCGCCTAATTCTATTGAGTACATTGCTATACGGTGAAGGCTGTTACATACCTTCACTTGCATCTGGCGAGAGGCCTAGTAGGTCGTACAGCTCGGTTTCGACAGGCGGCACTGCATAGAGTCAGCGGGGAAAACGGCGGGATAAAGGCGAGGGACACTTGCTCGTGAAGAATTGTTGGTGACTTATGGCAGAACACAAGAAGACGCGTCCGCCTAACTGAGCTCTTGCCAAAAAAATTCGTGGGAAAGTTCGGAGGCAATATAAATTGATCATTTTTACCTTTTCTCTAACCACCATCCCGCTTTGTTGACCTGTGAGTAATCCTTCCCTGCAGCCTTTTCATGATGTCCAAAATATTATCTACATTGTCCAACGGGATGTTCACCATCTCGTCTGACGAAAAACACAAACTGATTCTTCTTGATTGTTTTCCATTTTCTCAATCCTTCAGCTGACATTTTCTTCCAGGTTTCCCCCCATGACCGACGTTATCAAACTGTAATATACGCGCATGTTTCCCTCGTAGTCGTCCAACATCAGTACGGCTGATGCCTATACGTAGAATCGCAATGAACTTTTATTTCGAAGCCGCCAAAACGCTCGACAGCCTCGACAGTAAGAAAGGTTCCATCAAAGGCATCCTCGCGACATTACCCGAGAAGGACCGTAAACGCACCGCTGCCCTCGTTATTGAAACGCTGAAATGTATGCAAGCCGTCTAGCGCTACATCACACACTCATTCGCGTATAGACAAGGCACCCTTGACCTATATCATAAATGAGGCCAAGCTGCTCAAGGAAGAAAAGAAAAAGATAACATCCACGAATCTTGCGCTAGTGCTTGTCCATGATATGCTCCTTGCTCGCGGCATTCAGGCTGGTGATGGTCCCATCAAGCAGGCCGTTCTCCGCCACAAAGCACGTCTCAATGGCGAGCTGCAAAAACTCAAGATAAAGCGCGGCTATACATCAAATGACCAACTGGCAGACAACGGCGATGAGCGTGCTGGTGAGTGAATAAGTGCTGTCATCAGTATGGGTGTGCTAATTGTCGCGTTGTAGCTCAAATACCTCGATATGTACGCGTAAACACGTCGATGTGGTCCACCGACGACGCGATCAAGGCATATATAAGTAAGGGCTTTTCACTGACAGGACCAACTACACCCAAGTAAGCTTCAACACGCTGACATTCCTAAATATAAACGTCTGACAAACACGTCCACCTAGAGGGTTTTCCCGTGACGAACACATCCACGACTTGCTCCTCTTTTCTGCCCAGGCAGCCTTTCAAGATGACCACTGTACAAATCGGGAAAAATGATACTTCAGGACAAGGCATCTTGCTTTCCCGCCGTCGTCCTCAATCCCCCATCGGGAAAAGACTCGACAGTCATCGACGCAACAGCAGCGCCGGGAAACAAAACGACACACCTTAGTGCGCTCATGGGCAACGAAGGCAAAGTCAGTCATACTTCCTCTTCCCAAGTCTTATTCACTAATACAGGTTCTAGCTATATGCATTCGAGCGTGACAAGAAGCGCTTCAAAACGCTACAAATGATGACAACGAAAGCGGGATGCAAAAACGTCGAAGCTCTCAACTTGGATTTCCTGACTACAGATCCACTCGATTCCAAATTCGCGCAGGTCTCACACATGTAAGGTGCTTTGTCTCGCAGTCGACACTAGACCTTACTTTTAAAGCCTATTGGATCCTTCCTGTAGCGGGTCCGGAATCGTGAACCGCCTTGATCATCTCCTCACCACCGGTTCGTACATCCTGCGCCATCAGGCCATTGTTCAATTTCGTATAGAGGAAGAAAACGAAACAGAGCAAGGGGACCGTCTTCAAAAGCTAGCGTCGTTCCAGCTTCTCATGATAAGACATGCTATGAAATGTAATCATTCAATCAACCTGCTGTACCTCGTCTTATCCACTCCTCCAGTCCCCAGAGTCCAACGAATCGTTTACTCAACGTGCAGTATTCACGCGGCTGAAAATGAACACGTAGTTCGGGCAGCCCTCCAGACAGAAGAGGCTCGGAGCGGTTCATTCGAGTTGGATTCGCGCGAAAACGTTTTACCGCAGTGGCAACGACGAGGCATGCCCAAAGAGATGGACGATCCAAGTACGATATATTTTGATGTGCCACATATTATTCATTCAACTTATCACTTTCTTACAGCGCAAGCGGCATCCGTAATTCGCTGCAGCCCAGGAGAAGACGCCACCAACGGATTCTTCGTATCATGCTTCGTTCGCAACAGTTCATCAAGCGGCACAATAAAGCGGAAATTAGATGTCGTAGCAGCGGATGAGCACAAGAAGAAAAAGCGGAAGAAGCAAAGAGTGGCGGCGGCTTAACTCAGTCGGCAGCGTTACAAAACCGAGTTACTATATATGACATTGGGTTGCACTTCGAGGAATAATGACATAACGATTCTGGAGGTCTCTCGTTAGTAGGAAATCAGCCTACACTCCCCTAAACTTGAGTAAGTTTTACCGATAAATACCCACTGTCCATGCTGTTAAGAATGAAGGAGCTGCGACGAGGAAGACTATGAAATGATGGAAAGGATCTTGAGCGAGAGGGAGCTAAGCTAAGGGGAGGTGAGGCGGAAGGCTTTTAGTGCTGGCGCGTTAGAACGTGAGGAATAAGAACATCAAATATTTTCGTTTAGCCTTGCTGAGCATATTGGCCTTGATAGTAGGAGGCATAGTTGGAGGAATAGTCGCCCTGTTGCTGATAACCTGGTTGTTGGTAGCCTCCCCATTGCTGTCCTCCACCGTATCCACCACCACCACCATAACCTCCCTGCTGCTGAGGCTGGACGTTAGTGATCCAGGCCTCAGGACGACGCCAAGGGGGGATGTTCGTTCCACCACCGGTAATGTCATGTCCAGCAGGCGGTGCAGCCCAAGATGGCTTGGAAAGGTCAACACCGGGTGCGCCAGCACTCTCCCCAAGTTCAGCCATGAGGCTCGCGTATTCGGAGTCGAAACCACGCGGAGGCATGCCGCCACCAGGAGGAGGCGGTGGAGGGGGCATCATGGGAGCGTTTGGGTCTTTGTTGACGGTGCAATCACGAGCCATATGGCCGGCGCTACCACAGACTCGACAGATGATATTGGCGGTGAAGTTACGCTGCTCTGGGCAGTCGTATTTGCGATGTCCAACGCCACCGCAGTTCTGGCAGATCTGATTTTCGTCGTCACGCAGTGTACCATTGAGAGCGGCGAGCTCTCGAAGTTGGTTACGCTTATGGTCATTCTGGCCCTCTGGGGTGGACGCTGCCTGTGAAACGGTCAATATTCGAGGCTGGTAAGACTGGAAGACAATTACCGTTTCAATGACTCTGTTGATCATCTTGACACACGCAGCAACCTTCTCATCGGTATCGGCGAGGATTAGGCAATGAAGGTCTTCCTCTGCGTCGTCAGCATACTGGTCGGGACGAGCCTTTCCCTCCTTCACACTGCCTTTGCCACGAATGCTGATCTTCGCACCACTCTCCCTCTCCATTTTCTTCAAACTATTGCCACGGGGACCCACGAGGAGTCCGAAAAAGTTGATTTCGGGGAACTCTTTCACAGGAATGTAAACCTTGTCGGAGGGACGCTGGGATCGCTTTTGCTGCTGATATTCAACTGGTGGGCGGAAGTTTGGATCATTCTTCATGGCGCGGTCAACGAGCCGGATGCGTTCGTCTTCGAGTTTTTTGCGGTAGCGGACTTCGCGTGTGTTGGTCCTACGACCATGACCATCATAGGTAGGGGGTGGGGAAGGAGATCTGATAGAGAATCAGACTAGTCAAGCAAAGCAGTTGCAAAAAACAAACCTCTCGCGTTCAGGGGGAATAAAATCGTTGAGTCGTAGCTTTCTATTGATTTCTTCAAGTCTGAGGTGAATTGCGTAGTTGTCGAGCTGGGACTGTGAGACTCCGGCAGCAGAGATGGCCGTTGGTAGACCAGGAATTTCGGTCTTGACTTCGCCCCAGCGACTGCGCCGTTTGCGAGGAGCGTTCGGATCGACTAATGGTGAGTAACAACGAATGTCAGTGTTAGTATATGGTTAGTACGCAGTCAGCCAGTGCTTTTGAAACAAAAGTGAACACGGTCAAGACAACGTGCAATCTGAGAGTAATATCGCGCGGAAAAGGCGAGCTCAGGCAGACGCTGCTGAAGGGCTGCATGTACGGATTAGGCTTACCTCGTGGATCGCCCGCTGGCGTTTCTTCTCTGCCCCTCTTTCCAGGACTGCCGTCGTCGTGTTGTGCTCGGGGGTACGCTGAGGGCGAAGGCTGGGCTAGCTGTGGCGGAGCGCTTTCCTCTGTGGGCGCAGGACCGAATCGGCGGCGCTGCCCAAGCGGCACTGTTGGCAGAAAATTAGACGCTTTTACTACTCACCAATTGCGCAAAGCGTACCATCGTTTGTACCAGTAATTTGGCGAGTGGCGGGCCTCCACATGATACAATAGATTCAGGAAAAAAGGTGAAAATGGGAGGGTGTACGCAAGTAAGAAGGAGAGCCAAGTTTTGAAACTCCGCTTGCTTACCTCATGGTTGACCGTTCATCCTCCTTCAAGTTGAACTTCATTCCTGTCGTTCATCAAGTGAATGACTGGCAGAAATGTATGCGCGCTTACTGCTGTCCTACAGCACGACTGGTCCTAGATGACGCGTTGTGCCTCTATAACGCGCTTCTTCGCCTGCTATTGACTGTCCTGCGAAATATCGAACAAGTAAAGTCTGGGACCTCCTCTGCCTGATCTCGGGCTATTTCCCCGGTCTTCTGTGTCTTTCTTGGTCGTGGACGCTTGCTCTCTCCGTATCATCTTGCATATAATGTCGCGCGGGCTCTCCCACTTCCGAGTTCGCGGCTTCAAGTAAACAACACGACGTTTTAGCAAATCATTGCTACATTTTCCACCATACTCTTGGGTCATATGTCTCTATACTTCTGTCTATATGCCTGCGACTTGCTGAAGGTATAAGCACATTTCAACTGCGCCGCGCATCCTTGCTCAAAAGAACGATTATAGGTTTCCTTGATTCTCTTCTATAGTAGGGTCTACTACTTGCTCCATTACACATTGCAGAAGAGGCTCTGGCCGAAAGTCCCACTAATGTTCATTCGTCTTTGAGCGCCACAGAAAAGCACTTGTGTAACGCAAGGTCGTGCCGAAGTTTCCCAATACTCCATCCTCCCGGAAAATGCGGGACTACTGGAAGGGTCCTATTTTTTTTCTCCGACTGCGAATAAGCTGCGTTCTGAACAGTACTGCGTCGAACGGTGATGACAGCGTCAACTGAGTTTTCTTCTCAACACTTTCAGGAACCTTTTTCAATTTACTGTGAGGTATGTATTTGAACAACATTCCATCTCCTCAATCCTGAATGTAATTCTCTGCTTTTACAGATAGGATCGACGAGATGAGGTTTCGAAATTCCTCTATGTAATGATGGTGAGATCGACGATACACGTATTTCACCTTCACGTAATTCTTTTGTCCTAGATGATGGGAGAGACTGCTCAATTTCACTGTAGGATGCTTCAAGCTTAGACTGTTCGCACGTTACAGAATGCGCTTGGGGTATGATGAACCGGAACCTGGAAGGGCAGTCTGTTTCACCAAGCCATGTTCCGTCTGTCAACGGGTAAGTGCTCCTGTTAACGGCCATACGGGCCATATACCTCGCAACTTCATTTCTGTGTTCCAGGCTCGTTAGGTCTTGGTTAGGTCAGGCGTCACTTCTAGGAATCAACTTTCCATGCGGGGCTGGAAAGACCCTACACACCCAGTCGGTACTATCGCCGCCTTGACTATCACGAAATCGTGCCTTCCTTCAACCTCCTCGTGAGCATAAACCCTGTGTCGATTCTCATCGCATGATGCAGATGAGTATCCGCGGCAAACAGGGTTCCCAGTATGAGTTTATATGGAAGTGCTATCGGAACGGGTGCTCGCTGCGTTTACTCGGTAAAGCCGGAAGGAGAAGGCATGTTTATTCTCAGGTGCACTATTCTCTACTATTCTACCGTCTCAAACTCCGACTTCATTCAGCCCTGCTCTAGCTCGCCGGCGATAGCGGGATAACAGTCTCGACTTACTCCAAGCCCTCATAATCGATGTCACCAGATCGAGAACTATAACTTTCACTGAATGTCGGGTAACTTGGTTTCGTGAGAGTATGGCCATACGTACTGGGCGAGGTTCACTTCCCAGTCACCTTTGCATGTAAATCGAGGTGCATTGGGCGTCAGTTCCTCGATTCTGGCTCTCCGTCGGAATCTGTCATCAAGTCAGTTGCGATGATGTTATTGCAGACCTGATTGAAGATTTCACGATCGGGTGCAAGGTTTGTGAAGCCAATTGGATGAGAGCTGCATTTCACATCCATTTTGGAACATTGTTTAAACACCGAATGTTAACTCTATCAGGGACTTACTGTGAAGGGGGAATCTCATTCCCTTTTTGGGTGCAGATGGGCCGATGGCATTTGGTCAGCAATGATCCTACACGAATGAAATTGGACATGTCAGTACAGAAGCCCGCCGCCAACTTCTGACTAGATTGGTGTCGCGAAGATACTGTTAACGACCTCTCGGGCGCTGTGCTTTCATGTGTGTTTCCGGAGGTATAGGTATGAAGGCTATTCAAACATATGCTTAGGCATCTTGTAACGTGAGCGGATTCCCTTCACTGACCGTTTCCGCCCGCCGCGAAGGTAGTGTTTCCCCAGGCGTCCTCTATTCATTGAAATCAACTTGACCTCTCCCTGTTTAAGCGTCGTTATGGCATGCCGCGCTAACCCCGAGGCGAAGGTCGGATGCTCTATCATCATCGATTGACCTGATTGCCTAATCCCAATCATTTCGGATCACGCCGACCTCAAGAACTTCACGGCGTGGCTGTCGTCATCTGCCTTGAGTGTTTAGGTATATGTGGCGTCAGTGATTCTGAAAACTTGCATCTTCCTTCTGTCCCTCGTATCCAAAGGCACGTTAAACGCGTTTTACCCGCCGCGAATTTCTATTTGACTGGTAGACGAACATTCACAGTAATGACGCATATGCTATGTGGAATCTGAAAGATCTGGTTGATCTAGGTCTACTGAGCCGGACCCGGGAATGAACAGATGGACCTCAACGCATTAGCAACGAACGCCGGTGCTGATCTTGGATTCTTGCGGATACTGTATCTGGTTTGAAGACGCCGAGAACGCCCACAACGGGGGCTCCCATTGAGGACTACGTTTAGTACAGGTGCGACACACAGCCCCTGTTACGCAGCGACACGAGAAGATTGCGAAACACGAGCAGAACATGGCGGCCGCGCGGAAATGCGGCGCGAGCCTCAGGGGGCTCAAGGTCGCACGTGATGAATGGGCAGGCTGGGCTCGGACTCGGACGGGCGGAGTTTGCAATCGCGGGGGGTGGTAGGGTCGTAATGGATTTACCTATCACGTAGGGTACACCCAAACCGAGGAAACCTGCTATCTGTGACACTCGCGCCCTGGCAGAGGTTAAAGTTTGTTATCTTGGAAGCGGTTGTCAGAGTTTGAGGAGTGCTCATACGAGCATGCTGTCAGCGGCGGGTTCACTCTAACACGAAGCGTGGCGACCGATGGCTAGTTGCCAGCAGGAGGAGACAGGGGGCGGGGGAATTTTCATTTATCGATAGGTGCAAAAGCCTGGAGCAGGCCGAAGTGATCGAGAGACCCCCAAAAAGGACATTGTCGACTAGCCCGATGCATCGTCGCTCACGGGCCCTTTATATGTTCATCCGATCCTGTTTGTTCCCTTTGCACTCCCAATTCCGCTCCCGCCATTTCTGCTCTCATGTCTTCCAAGCGCGGTCGCAAGCGTAACGATAACCTGCCCCCCAATCGTGCTCGCGATGTCCAACGAGCCTTTCGCGCTCGACGCGCTGCCCATCTCCAGGTCCGTAATTTCCCCTTAGGGAGTATGTGAAATTTTGCTCATTTCCATTTTCTCCTCCGGCTTTATTAGGCTTTGGAACAGAGAGTCACCGAGCTCGAGGAGGAGAATAACTGTCTGCGCCAGGCGCTCAACCTGCCTCAGGCGAACGCCCGCCACTTGGCAAAGGGCCAACTGGAAAGGACAAGCCCAAGTTTGACCAGGCCGGGAGTCTTAATGGCGCGCTTACCATGCGTGGCAGCAGGGACTCGTCCAGTTCACCCGACTCGACGCGCGCCAGTTCCCTCTCACCAGCTACCCTTACCTCGTCCGTTCCATCACGCTCTGTACCAGATATGGAGGGCGGAACTTGGGACCAGACACTCCTGCTAAGTGACCATCAGTCCGACGTTCCCAGCTCGTCTGCCTCGTCGTCCTACCCGCTCCCCCCAATGAACCCCCAGGTGCCCAAGTCCTATCACTCGTATCCGAGTCCCGTTCCGCCTTCGCGAAACGCGTTGCCTGGTGCCTCATACATCTCATCCCAGGCCAGTTACTCGCACTCTGACCGTCAGCTTTCGGCAGGCTACAACACGCCTTCGTTTAACAACAACAACATGCGGGATGTGAGGGAGGAACCGCGGTCCCATTATTCCTACTCGACGCAACCGTCCTTTCATGACCATCCCTTGCCGTCTCAGACCTCGCCAACCTCTACCCCACCGATACATACATCTTCGTATCATTCGAATTCTCCCCGTGAGCCTGCGCTTCCATACCCCCATCGCAGGTCGATGACCGACCCGCAACAAGGCTTTTCTATAGGTCAAGGCTTCCCCCATTTACCACATCCTGCTCAACCTCACCACACCGCTATCCGGCTACCATCTCCTCCTGTAGTCCACGCACATATGCCACGAAACGCGTACGGTCCCGACGGGCGAATAACCCGATGCCATGATGTCCCTTGACGCCTCCCCGCCCCAGCGGCCTCGCAACCGACTGGCTTGGCCACCCTTATTTATTCATGATGGACGTGGTTTGTTACAATACCTTGATAATGATATCTGTATCGCTATTGCATCTGACAGTGACCGACTTTTCTTATTCTTACTGCAAGTACTAGATGTATGCTTTATCCTACACCGTACAGTTACTACCCTATAATTGACTGGAAATATATTTAACCGGCCGACTGTGCTCCGGTCGGCTACATCTGACTTTCCAAGGGCGCCATATGCCATTGCACCCGTTACAGGAAAGGTTTCTTCAACTTTCCAACTCAGCTCTCCAACGGGCAGCTCTGCTTAGCGCAGAGTACAAAAGTGGCGTCAGCATTGATTGGGGTGAGACATCAGAAGGCACGATACGGCTATTGTTCGGCCAATGGATTAGCAGGGTGGCTTTGCATCAGCAGGCTATCATCAGCATACCGTTTAGTTTCAGGTGCCAACTCCATTTAGATATCCGCCACTACGGCGCTACTTCCGGTTTAGAGTACAAAGGCGCACTACAGGGAAAACAACTCTCAGGACAGAGAACGTAGCGTCATGAAAGCAAGCGACGGTAAAATTCTGTGACTGGTTTAGAGTAAGAAAGAAGCCCAAAAATAACTTTTCCAAGAAACTGAACAAAAAAATAGTATCGATCATAGCGTTACCACAAGGAGAGAAACAGGAGGTACCAGACGGATGTAATGCCTGGCAACACTGAAGAAGCAAGAAATCAAGATTATCAGTTGGCCAGCTTGTCCAAGTCAACCTCTAGTTTGTGACACTGCACCAGTCGACGGCCCCATTAGCGCCATACTTTTCCTCGAGCCACTCATTAGCCGCCTTGAAGTGTCCGTTTCCAAAAAATCCACGATCTGCAGATTTCGGTGACGGATGCTAGAGGAGATGAACCTGTGAATAGAACCCAAAGGAACAATGCGAAAGCTTACAGCACTCTTCAGTATCAGGTGTTTCGTCTAACAAAAATGTGTGTGCTCCGTAAGTCGCCTCATTTCACAGAAGATGAACACATATCCTCACCGTGGACAGTTTTTTCACTCTGTTGGCCGCCCAAGCACCCCAGGCTAGAAAGACAACCCCGCGGCCGAAGCCAGTCTCCGAATTCACTCCCGGGAGGTTTGCCCCGCCATACTTATCGATAACATCGACGACTTTATCGGTAAATTGTTCCCATCCTTTATTAGAGTGCGAACCAGGTTCGTGAGCCCGGACGGTCAGACATGTGTTGAGCATCAGGACACCATTGGACGCCCAGGCTGTCAGGTTTCTGGATCAAAAAGGGCAGGCGTCAGAGACCCAGTATTACGGCGAAAAACGAGGCGTTGGCGTACCCATGATTTGGCACAACAAAGTCGGGATATTCCGCCTTGAGTTCTTGGTAGATCTGACGAGATGAACGGTTAAACCTGTGCATCGTGTCCAGTAAAAGGAACCCTACATTTTTCAATGACGGTGGCGTGGAGATCCCAGGGGCACAGAGAAACATAGCCCTGGTGATCCATCATTTGAGATAGGAATTCTGACTGTCTGATATTAATTCCTACCGTGAGCTTGCCTTGGATTGTGATACGGGTCTTGTCCGATTATAACTACCTTGATCTTCCCCAGAGGGGTGTTGGACCACGAGTAGATGTCTTTGGCTATTAAGAGACTTAGTATGGAATGCACACACACACACAAAAGTGACAGCGGATATCAAGGGACTTGCCAGGTGGGTATACTTTTGGCGGAAGAAGGCTGTCTGACACGCCTCGAACGCCTTCATCCCAAAGGAACTTCTTCAATTGAACGAAATAGGGCTTTTTAATTTCGTCTTTGAGCAACTTGAGCCTAGGATGCCCATGAGACGCGTCCCACAAGTCGACATTCATCGACAAGGCGGGTGCTATTAGCACGACGTGACTCACCAGCTGTTTCCCATAGATTCACATTCCAGTTGCAACAAGGCCCTTTCTGATTCAGATAGTGAATCTTGGAAGGCGGAAAGGGAGAATGGATCGCGTTGAGCTTTGTTGCTCCGAGCCTCGCAGGCGGTGTTGCCTTGGACGACGACGCGCGTAGAGGACGCGAGGGGGACGGTTTGAGTTTCTTAGCTGCAGGTCTGACGAGTCTTTCTCCTGGGACGAGGAGAACATGTCCATTATGGTGCGCTGCCTCTTGCACGCCGTAGTTGTCGTTGTGGACGATGAAGAGCCAGCAGTTTTCGTGATTTTCTTTTCAGATGCCTGCTCAATGTCCTCGAGATAGACGGTGTTATCGTCGGATGCCATGGTGAACGACGGAGGCGGGGATAATGGCAGTGTGAGCAGGTGAGCGCGTCAAAGGGCGGGCGTCTAATTATAAGCTCATAATCACAAGTTGACCACGGTCCACGTGTCGTGCATTACCTGGACCCATCGACCCACTGAGTGTTGTTCTCTTACCGGATGCTCTCTCAGCGATAAATTCTTAATACAGCCAACGGCGAACATTCAAGCTGCCTCGCTCACGTTCATCTCCGTCTCCTCCATCCAGGCTGCCCGCAGGACGCGGCGACACTATCCGCAAGTCGACGACACGGACTGGTCGAAGACGGCAGATCACAATTACCCCAATCACTCCAGAACACGGCTCGCCTACCTTGGAATGGAGCTCCAGCTACCAGGCAGGCTCGTCGAGGTGAGTGTGTATCACATACACCAATTCTGGTGTCAACGTGAAATCTGCCAGCTCTGGCTCGAACCCCGGATCCGATGATGACGAGACTGAAGACGAATCAATGGTCCATTTTCGAGGTCGTGCCTATTCCAATACTCGTCTCAATGGTGTCCCGCCGCTCAAAAAATCTGGTGCTCCGGCGGTATCTCCGTCCCGAACGAGACTTGTTCACGAATCTAATCCTATCCCCTTCACGCGTTCCCGTTCTCCAATTGTAAACCGTGCATCCACTCACGGACGGGCGAACATGCGTAATGCTTCCCCGGCCGTGTTCTCGTTGCCAGTCTCCGCTCAGCAAGGTTCCTCCACTACTGTCCTGCCATCTCAACTTCAACTACATGTCCACTTTGCGCTCCTTCCGTGGGCCTGGACATTTTGCATAGACTCCAAAAAAGCTGGCGAATGCCTTCTACTACTCGGTTCTCTTACTTACGCTTCGTCAAAGCTTGCGGACATCTCGTCTCAGTCACAGTTATCTCTAGCTATGTACAACTTATGGATCATTACAGGTGAAGCGTCCTATTGCTACTCTTGCATTCAATAATTTACCATGGTTGTACAGAAATCCACATTCTCGTTGCTATCTCTCTCTTGTATATTATATGGTCTCATAGTACTATTAAGCGCGAACCATCCCCTCCTCTTCCTAGACCCTTCTTCTCGAGCCCCATATCCTTATCACTGTCGGTACCCGATACGTCGAGGCTTTGGTCCGCAACTGCAGGCCGAGTTGACGTGCGTGAGCAGAAACGCGCCGCTACTGACACCGATAAATCGTCCTTCGCTTTCCTTTGGATGTCTGTACCAAAAAATTATAGGTACTTCCAAAAGTTTTTTCGTCTCACACCGCGAGTTGACTACTGAACAGGGATTCCGCGGACGATGGGGTACTCACGGGCTTAATCTTTCCTCCGCTCATCGCTTGCGCTCTGCTTTACTCCTCATTGCAGCAGTTTTCCACCCCTTCGCCGACTCTTTTCCCTGCCAACTGGAGAATCGAAGCCCCTGCCCACCTCGCCAATCGTAATGGGTCGTATACCCCACTAGAGGCCCTCATCCTTTCTCGCTACAACCTCATCAATGTATCCACTCTTTGCGGGTCGATCCTATTATTTCATATCTGCACCTCCCGATGGCTCGAGGACCGCTATCTCAAAAAGCGCGTTCTACCTGAAGGGGAGCGTGGCTCTGTTCCGCGACGAGAAGGTCTACGTTCTTGGTACTACGTGCTCTTCGCAGTTGTCGTGAGCTTGAGCAGTCTGACTGCTAAGTTCGTTCTTCAACGAATCGAGAGTGGATTGTGGCTTCGTACGTGAACAGATCGCTCTAAAAATTCTCTAACGCGGAGCATAGATTTGTCGCTGTTCGAGGTGCTACTTGTGGCGCTGTTCTACCAGTTTGCTCTATATGTCTGTCTTCGACTTGCACATAGAGTCTTTACATTGGGAGAGCTGGGACTTGTATGCTTCGGCGGAACGGCCCTCCTAATGGAATTCGTCAACATCAATAAAGCCCGAGTATGTACTCCATCCATCTATTTTCTGGACCAAACATTGACAAGTGTAGCTCTGGCCTCTCACCACACCGTTCATCAAGACCTATCGGGTACCAACACCGCTGCTCATATTTCAAATGGCGTTAGTTGCCGGTTCGCTTTTTAGTGGTTTCTTGCTATCCCCCATTCTTGTCCTGTCCCGACATATTGCCCAGCGACCAGTGAGGAGATTACGTCTGAAACCCGAGGATAAACTCCGGCAACGTAGACTCCTTGCATTAGGTTTCTACGGTGGCCTGTTTGTCATTGTCGTTGGTGTCATTGGTATGTGGACGAGATGGTGTCTAGGTAAACGAGATCCGTGGTTGTGGGTTATTTTCTGGCTCCTTGAAGGTCGGAAGAAATGGAGCCGGCCAGCCCTCTTAGTTTACTGGGCGTTGTTGGGTTCCTTGAGTGTTGCTGGCTGGAGTAGGCAGCTGGCGCGGAATAGGAAGTTCCGTCCGTGGGGAGTGAATGGAGAGAATCTCATTGTTCCAGGCGCCGTGCCTATACATACTCCACCTCCTCCGCCTCCGCCAGATCCAGTGACTGGTTCAGGTGCTACTCCGTTACCATCGCCCCCGATTCTGGCTTCTGGGGGGTCCCTGGGTAAGTGTCTAACGTGTTTGGCAATCGTTCAACCGTAACATCTATGCCCATTAGCTACAGACTTGCTGGATGCTGCCGACAAACATGTTCCGACTCTCAAGCTCAACGCTCGCCGGAAGTTTTTTCATGCCCTCACCGTTGTGATGTTCGTTCCAGGAGTAGCGTTCGACGTAAGTGGTTTCTATGAGAATGTGTGTTCCACAGCTGAATTCCACCAATAGCCTGCGTTCACGCACATGTGTTTCAGTGCGGCATTTGCTCTGTTCACCTTTGCTGAGTACGTGCGTTACTTCGCCATCTATCCTTTTGGGCCGTGGTACATCTCTTCATGAATGAGTTTCTGGACCATCGAGACAATGGAACTGCTATCCTTAGTCATTTTTACCTCTTGACTGGATGCGCAGGAAGTCTATGGCTCGAAACGTATGTTCATCCGATAAAATCATTTGTCGCCTTCTCAACGTCGGTTAGACCATCAAAGCTGCTACAGTTCACTGGCATACTCGTCCTTGGTGTAGGTGACGCGTTGGTGGGTCAAATGGCCTTGTTTTTCTTTGACAATTCGCTCACACTACGGACAGGCTTCTATTGTTGGAAAGCGTGTCGGTATCCATAGATGGTCGCCTACGACGCCGAAGACTCTTGAGGGGAGTTTCGCGTTTGCCCTCTCCATTGTAGCATCTGCGTGGCTTTTGAGACTCTGTGGCATGGTAGATCCATTTTCGGTAAGCGCAATGGCGTGTCTCTCGTATTCTACGCGGCTGACTCATGTCCTTGGCTAGACGCAAAGGTATCTAGTTGTGGTCAGTATCGCCGCGGCACTGGAGGCGTTCTCGGACCAGAACGATAATCTCACACTTCCGCTGTACTTGTGGAGTGTGCTTGTACTAGCGAATCCCTAATAACCAGTGTTGTAGAGTTCTTTATCATTGGTCGGTCCTGTCGAGTTGGAGGAGATGCTGCTTGTTCATACTAACCGGGCTCCTAAAAACTCGTCTGCAGGTCAGAAGATGTCTGTTTTATTCAATTGTTGGGTTTAGGCAATATCATCAGGCCATCGATTGATGTGGTGAATGGAAGAGGTGGGTCATGTGTGGCGCAGCACTTCAGCACCACTTTCTTACAAGGCAATCGCAGAATCATCATGAAAACGGCGCGTCTTCTTGTTCATGCTTCCGAATACTATGAATGATGAACATGCTGTATTGACGCAAGGAGACATACGGAAGCTGAAAGAGATCGCTCGGCAGCATGTCATATATATCACAAAGTCTTCTCCCTGCAGATGCGCGCCGCCCGGGACAGCGAAGACGAAGAAGGGATAGGGTTACGGTACCCTCCATCGATGTGCTACCACCTTACGAGACACGGAAGATGGCTCTCCGCTCGTACGAAATTTCATGTGGCTGCTGTCCATGTGTCGGACGAAGGCATGAATCGTAAACATTACCCACGCCGTTCACGGGCCCGAAGAAAGGCGAGGTGGACGCGTGGATTCAAGCTGCGGTTGAGCTGTCAAAAGCGATGGAGGACCTCGAGGGTGCGAGTCTCGTCATTCTTCCAAGGTTACGGTGTGAATGCATCGGAGTTGATTGCATGCACGTCTATTTCTCTGGTGTGACGCCCTTCAGGAATGCCTAGTATCCGTGTTAGGAACTAGATGTGAAGTCTGCATCTGTAAGGCTGCCAGTGCTCTAGACCTCAAGTGTTATTCTTGAGTATATATTCGAACTTGCACTTCGAACTCAGAGTGACCCTAGTCCTAGACGCGACCACCATTTCTATCTCGATTGTTCGGAATAGCTTCGAGCTGGCCTACTAGACGCCTGCCTTCGTTTTCTTTGGAGACTTTGGAATCCTTGATTCGTACCACGACATATTACTTTTAAAGGTCCCAACTACTTATTGAGACGGAGGGTTTCCTCACTCTAGTAGTCAAACTGCAATAGACTGAGTTTGAACGTCGAGACGTGGTTCTCTCAAGTGTCATAAAGAAGCGTAAGACGCAAGTATCGGATGAGAGCACCTCGTCATGCGCGGTAGATATTGGATAAGTGGATCGTTGAACATCAATATTAATTCTTATAACTCGCTGGGAAACGCGAAGACGACGGAGTATGGCATGTTAACAAGCTACCCGGCCGATTAAGACAGGTGAACGCGACATTCCTGAGGTTGACAAGTTGTAGACGCGTTGAAGACGGCCGTGGGTCCCATGTTTGAGGGGAAACTTGACTGTAACCGGAAAACTCTAGCTAGTATGGAACCTCTAGATCTGTCTTACTTTCGAAAGCAGTACTAGTGTGTCAGTTTCTGCAGTTGGAGCAGGTCAGAAAAGAAATGAGCATTCATTCTATGAAATGGGTAGTCTTCAAGTGTACAACTATGACTGACTCGACCGTTCAGAAGCCATCAGCGACAGCTCAGGAACTGACAGGCGTCCGTACGAAAGACGAAGACAAGACAGATTGACCCTAAAGCCCCGCGGACAAGTCAGGACACAGATTGTTCTGTTAGACGTCGGGATGCGGGCTGCGCAATATGGAAGAGTTTCAAGTGAGTTCAAACACGCGGGTTGAGTTTTGAGCACGTGCTGCGGAAGATGTTGACGCGCAGCGAGCACCGCATCCTTACCATCACCCATCATTGCCTCGAACCGTGATCACCGCCTTGAGGCTTATAAAAGTACTTGCTCGGTGCTATACACCTCTAACAATGTCCAAAGAAGAATTGGGGACCCTCATCGTCGTTATCCTCAAAGGCCGCAATTTAATCGACAAGCATTCCTTTTACAAGCAAGATGTCTATTGCCAGGCTGCTCTCAATGGTGAGCGCGTTCAAATCCGTTCAATTCGTCGTTAATTGCTGTATAGGGACTGTCCAGAAGTCTGAGGTCGATGCCAAGGGCGGCCAGCATCCAGTATGGGATTCCGAGCTGCGGTTCCCCATCATGAAGGATTCTGCAGAGAAGTACCGGAAACTGGAGATATCCTGCTGGTCAAAGGAGCCACGAACAGACGAAATTTTGGGCACTGGCAAGATCGACGTCACTGAGACGCTCAAGACTGGGGAATTCGATGGTGAGCACGGTGTATTCATTATCTGCAAGCCAATACTGATTGCTGGACAGATTGGATCCTTCTTGACATCGACGGCGTCCAGCGTGGCGAAGTTTATCTTGAAATGACCTATTTCTCGAATGCGCCTCCCCCTGCACCAAAAGCGCCTACTAAGCAGCACCAGCACCAGCAAACCATGCTTGCTCCTCCCGTTATCCAACCGGGAAAGCCCCTCCAGCGCAGACCGTCTAAATGGGCGCCGACTGAACGGCTTGCTAGGCCCGCCTCTTACTATCAGGTTCCCACCCAATTAAAGCCTGCGGGCAGGCCTGATGTCAGTCCAATTCGGAATGGACAACATCTCAATCTCCATCCCAATCCGCATTCACCTCCTTCGTCTCGTTCATCGTCGCATTCTCCGACACATAAACATGATGTTTTGCCACCTCTCCCAAATGAGGGTCCTGCGCGTGTCCCAACGATATTACGACCAGGACCCAAGGCTGGCTCTGCGCCTTCCTCGAGACCACTCTCGTTTGAGATACCTTCTTCGCACCGTAACAGTTATCCTAATCCATACGATGATCCACCTCTTCCTGCGAGGAATGATCAGGCACCTCCTCCATCTCATACGCCCAATCCATTGTGGGCTGATCATCACGAATACAATTCGTCCACCGCCCCACCCATGTTTCCACTTCCCAACGTTACCGTTGCACCGGCGACTCCGGCGCCTGTTCAAGGACACCCCCCAGCCCCACCTCCTCCGGCGTCAACTCCGTCTCCTTACACTTACTACCAGCCTCCGTCGCACAGCAATTATGCACCCCCGCAACAGCAGCCAACGTTCTCACCGCCGGGCGTGGCCCCACAACATCAGCAGCCGTACCCACCACTACCTGTACCCCCTCAGCAGCAGCAGCAAACATACCCACAATCACCTCCAGCGCAGACTCCGTATCCTACAAACCAATACCCACCGCAGCCTTATTATGGACAGCCTGCTTATTCTCCCGCCCCTTATTCCCATCCACAGTATCATCAATCACCTCCGCCTCCAGAGCGCGACAATCTTCCTGATCCTTACCTGATTGCCCGGTACCAAACGCCACTTCCTTGCCACCGGGTGCCGTGGCGCCTTCCCATCCTTTGCCAGACCCGCCGGCTCCATACCGGCAGCCCTCCCCTCCGCGCAGGCAGCCATCTCCTCCAAGGCAATCGTCTCCTCCACGAAGACAGCCGTCGCCTCCAAGAAAACAGCCGTCTCCGCCAAAGGAGGATCCTCGCGTCTTGGAATTACGCGCCGCAGAAGCCGCAGCAGCGCGCAGGAGAGAACAAGAGGAACGCGATCTGGAGCTAGCGCGTAAACTAGATATGGAGCTGAACCTTAGTTAATAGACTCTGACATTCCAGACGGTTGGAGGTAGAAGTAGAGAAGACGCGCAATAAAACTAGGAGTACAGGCGTATGTGTATTATTATCGATAAATTTATCCGCGACTGCGTCAAGGCTTCGTGATAATAAGATAGCAATGCATAAGATAAATGCATAGGAAAGGAAACAGTAGAACAGAATTAGGCGCGAATGGGACGCGCAGGTTAAGATCTGTGAAAGGGTGAATATCGTGCAACGCAACTCCAGTGGAAAGACTTACATAGTACAAGGGAAGAGAGATTGGCTGCGTTCAATACGATACTACCTCCATGTCGGACGGGGAGTACGCTGAAAAGGCGCCATAGTTTTGGTCGAGCATGACTATGTCTGTTTGCATCGGGTACAAACCATTCCAAGACGCATCTTGCGGTTGGCTTGAATATGAACCGCAGATAATGGGAGATTCGGGGGACCACTGTGACGGTTGAGCACACTGCATCTGCTCGGGAATGGGTTCGCCATTCCAACCCGCAAGGCTGGATGACGCAGATGGGAGAGGCGACGACGCTGCCGTGGGGCCCGGCATATATATATAGTGCTTGAGGAGAGTAGTAGTACTCTGACTCGTCGCTCGGCGAATCGGCGGTATGATAGTATTGCTACAATGCGAGGCGTCAATAAATGCACTTAAAAGTAGAGGTGGTGCAGGCTGACCTGGTAGTAGGTGAAGTCGGTAGATACAGACTCCGCGAAGGGAAACGTAGGGTAGAACGAGTCACTCTCGTGAAGAGACCTTGACCGCCGCTTTGACGAAAGGTCCGAGCCTTCACCTTCGACGATAGCAGGTGATACCGATGGGTGTGGGGTGGGGACAGACGTCGACCTCCTGTATATAACGCGCGCCTCTGACTGCACGAGCAGCGGAGGAGACGCGCTCTCAGAGGTCGAAGGTGATGTCGGCGACGACGAACGATCATAGTCAGAGTGGGAAGAAACACTGCGCGTAGACTCGGAGTGCGAGCGCTCGTTGCTCGACGTCCGGCAGAACGAAGTCGGCAAACGATGATGGCGACGTAGAGCACTGGCGGCGGGCGCTTGTTGGGCCGATAGCGGTAATCAGGATACATCTTGGCGTGCTCCTCGCCGGCCTTCTTCGCGAGATGCTGCCACGGCTGCTTCTCCTCCGCTGTCAGCGCGCGCCAGGCCTGGCCGGCGCGTTTCGAATGCGAGTCCTCCAGGGGACCACTATGCGCATTGCGACGAATCTTCGGGCCGCCCCTCGCGTGTTTTCTGGTGTAGTCGTTGCGGAAGAGGATGAAGGGATTCGGAGGGCGTGGGGGATTGGCCTTCTTCCGTTGCGCCTCAGCTTGCGATCCTTCAGCGCGGAAGATAGCGTAGGCTGGACGGGAGCTGGGCTGATTGACAGGAACTCCATGTCGATGTTCATACTGGACATCGTCGCCGTCAGGGTTTTTGGGCGTCCAGCCAGATGGGCCGGCGGGAAGGAGAGGTGTCATCTGGTGTGGGGAGTTCATGGGGGTTCGGGAAGTAAGGAATCGGCGCGTTGCATGTCATTTTTATATTCCGCAAACCTAGATCAACTGCTTAATCTGATTCGGCAGTCTTTCGAAAGAGTGATTCAGGATTGAATTGGTCGATCTTGATCGACCAAGGGGGAGGTACCCAACCTTGATATCGTACAACGTTCTCTAGAAGTTATCAGTATGCTTTTTGCTTAGACGACGGAGGAGAAAATATACATGAAATAGCATCTGTCCAGCTACTAGATCTCAAAGAAGAGAAGTACGAACAGGAAGCGAAAGACAGAGGAAGGAACGTGGCGTTGGCGATATTGAAATAACCTTCCAGACAGTCGTCATCTGTTCGTTGCCGCCGGGCTTGGCAGAAGACCCTGCGGCTTGTTTTTTTGGGGTTGATCCAACTCAATGCACCTACGGAGCTTGTCTTCGCTCCTGAACGACTTGAGAAAACCAGGCGACGGATGGATCATCGTGTTACATCAAGTAGGCCGTACTAGTGTCCAGGAAGTGTGTTGGACAAGCCAGCCTATCTTGAGGGTCAGCCCAAATATTGGCAAATGAGCGACATGCGGTGTGCGTGCTTTGGTGTGCTATTCTCCAATTTGTTTTCGCAGATGATAACCGCTCGGAACCAGAGCGTTACCGCCGGTAAGACTAGGCCACAGGAGAACCACAGGAGACGATTGAATGCGATCGGTCTTCATTCGATGCTAGCCATTCGTGTAAGTTCAAAGTAGTGCGCAAGGCGTCAAGCAGATTGGCCAAGTTTACCTCGTGGCGATCCTAGTCGTCAGGCAATAAGACTGCATTGTATTGTTAACGTTTCCAGCAGTCCAGCGGTTCAGCTATGAGGCGCGGACAGCATATGCTGGGGTGCCGGTGAGAGTGAGACCCTGTCGTGCACGCAAACCGACTAAAACATCCGCAACCGTTGAGCCGACGGTTCATCGGTTGAGAAGCCGCGGCTTCTCGGCACAGAACAAAAGAATCCTCGCCTGAGACTCTGAGTTGACACTGGACGCTCTATTCTTATCTCGATACACAGAAACAGTTATAGAGAATTCATAGAAAGTCATGTTCTCCTAGGCACGCGGCTGCTTGTGTGGTCAGGCTTTACGGCAAGACGCGCTTTCACGTCACGCGTCGCGACTCAATATCGCGATCCCGCTCGGGCCATCTCGCTGGATAATTGGTGGCCGCAAGCTTCGAACCCTAGAACACGAGTGACGATACGACGCGCACTCAAAGATGAGATTGCTTGACCATCACGGACCATCAGAGGGAAGAAGCGGAAATCTATAAAGATGCATCGCACGCAGAGCCGCAAAATCTTTTCGCACGCAGTACAGATGAGAATTCAGTAGTCATTGCAAGGTATAATAGATCAGATGTGGTGGGATAGCAATGTGCACGTAAAAAAGCAAGTCCGTAAGTCGGCGTGTATCATACCCGGTCTCTTCCCCTCACTCGCGGTGCAAAACTTCGTGCGCGCATCACAAAGGAGTTGGACCTCAATTGTCCATCTTGGACTCCCTTGGACTGCCGCAAATCGAAGAAGAAGGTTAGGAGATAGAACGTGAATCCAAAAGAGATGACCCATTCCAGAACACCTAGGAAGAACGTCAGACCAAATTACTTGGTTTGACGCGTTGACGTACCTCCGACATCTGTGCTCTTGTATAGAGCAATGCCAAATGCAATGGCAAGCACAACAAGGACAGTTGCGATGACAGCCTTCGCGATATACGCGTGTCGCAACTCTCGGACGAAGCGATAATCTTTGCTCAACCAACGGTACTGTAAGCACTTGTTAGGACACGTAACAAAATCAATGCAATCTGCGCACCTCAATGACAGTGAACAGCGCGCTGAAAGCCACGCCCAGAATGAAAATGAGTAGGAATAGTCGGTGCAGCGTTGTGTACCGCTTCGTATCAAATATCGATAGTAATATTAGGCCACATCCGCCTACAAACGACGCAACGATGGCCAGATAGCCAAAGACCTTTTCGCGACGACGCATGCCGGGCACCAGGCGTCCATGATGTCGCAACGCGCGCTCAACCGATAACGAGAGGAAGAAGCCGACAGCGGTAAAGGAACACCCGACGATGAATAACGGTTTCAGAATATCGGCGCCAATATCAGATATGTACGGGATGGAACCGTCCATGGAGACTGCATAAAAGCACGTCAATCAGTATGATGAGGCTCAGAGATAAATGGAGGCTGCGCACCATAATGCGGGCTGCCAGTAGCAAAATAAGTGATTAGCATGGCTAGTAATGTAGCTATACGCGAGACATTTCAGCGTAAAGCCAGTAAGGACTGGATGACAACGCACAAAACCACATGAACGCGCCAACGATCGGAATCCAGACATAAGCCCAGTGGCGATGTGCAAGCGTGGCCATGGCTGGTTCAGTGTTAGAACTTGAAATAGAAAATGTCGTGAGGGGGCGTAGCAGAGAAGTGAAGAGACGGCTGGGATTGGGATTGTGGGTTTTTCATCAATGCGCGATCTCCGCGATTGTCATGATTCTGACATCATCGCCACTCCAATTCCTACGGCCGGCGCCCAACGTCGACTCTGGCTACGCTGCGTGTGCGAGGTCTTGGCAGTATGCGCAGACATACTCACCGCATTGGGGACAACGATATCCAGAAAACCGGCTAACCGGAAAGCTTGAGGATTGCAGCAAGCAGCCCAGGGCGTCTCAATTAAATCTCAGGCTCACTCACACAATAGTCATCATCGACGACATCATCTTCAAATTTAGCCAGTACTCAGCAGCAATCGTGCTTCCTGATGCCTGCGCGCGCGAGAACAGCCCCACCATGCCTCCGACGCGAGGTACCGGACCAATGATGGCCATACATATACACTGCTACACTGCCTCCTTATTATCGCCTGGGGAGCGTAGAGCCGGGCTTGTAGAAATGAATCAGAAGTAGATAGTCGCCAAGACTGTCGTACACAATGATTTCTTCAGGTGGCTTCGGTCGGGAGTGCTACTTGGCTTTGTAGAGGATACAAGTGAACGCCAATATCGCGATGCAGGTTCAGAACGCGCAGTCAATTTTGACAAGAGTCCCTTGCGTCTTCTACTAAGAGTAACATGTCAGCATATGTTCAGAAACAAGAAGGGCGTGATGTCCGCCATGCCAGAGAAACAACAGGAGCGTATGATGCAACTGCTACATACGCCACTTCCTCAGCTCGGTGAACGTTCTGCGTGACAATTTATAATTGAGGGCGGCGCTGTCATTCCGAATCGCGCGCGCGGCACGACTAAGACCCACTAAGTTGAAGCACCGGTCATATTGGCGGAACGAGCAGATATATAAACTATGTTCAATAGTGGGGGGATAACGCCATTGTGGTGTCGGCGTCCAAGGACAGAATATCCATTTGATAGAGAGCGATGAGCGGAAACCAGGCTGCGAACAACCTTGTCGGCGAGAACGTATCGAGGAGGACTTTATGCATTAGCGCTGCTGGTGGTATGTAATGTAATGTGTCTTCAAAGCGTCAAAATAACATAAACAATCAATCAAAATCCTCCTTCATAACGCCACATTACAGCATTTATATGCTCCTTACGGCATTCCGTACCTACGCAGAGAGAAAACGGCGACATTAAGCGGTGCTGATATGCTTTCGTCCAATAGCAGAGCCCGCATTGACGAATGGCCGTGGGCATCCAGGGGAAGGGTACGATGTGCGTACAATGATAAGTAAAGAAAACTACAACAAGAGAAATGAGAGAATGACTACCAAAAGCATACACTGAAAGAAAAGGGGAGCGCCTTTGACAGTTGGTGAGCCTAGCAGAGAATGGGCATGGTGTCACTATCAATCATGGGAGCAAAGGGCGAAGGTGCGGCGTGGGTCCCGCAATCAGCGAGCTTCTTGAAGATCTAGGACAAGTCGATAAGCGAGTAGGAAGCCATGAGGTCACTTACTCGGACAAACACCTCGCTTGACTGCCCACCATTTATAAGCCATTTTCCATCGATGATAGCGGTCGGAACACCAGACAGTCCAGCGTTCTTTGCATCCTCGCACATCTGATTCACCTCCGCCTCAAGCTCGCTTGATAACAAAAATTCAACAGCCTATGATGCGCGTTGAGTCACGGAACAGATTGTGATGGGCGAACCGACCTGCTCCTTGGGCATGATCTTGACAGCTTCGGCAATGTGAGCCAAGACATTGATATCCGAAATGTCATGGTTCAGCTCCAGGTAGGCTTTGAAAGTGGCGCACAGGAAGGGAAGTTGCAGGTTCTGTTTGCCCATAAGATACGCCTTGCGAGACAAACGATGGGCCCGCAACGATGAGCTCATGATACCATTGAACGAGCTAGAAAGGTGTCAGCGCCACTATATCAAAGAAAACATTCTACGCACATGTTCAATTTACGCTCTTCAGCCCATTTCATGACTGAGTTATCCCTGAATCCCTCAAAGGCCTCCTTGCCAAGGTGCTTCTGGAAAAACTCGATACGGGTGGATTTCGGGGTGTCGTCGTTCAGAATGTGAGCCGGAATCAGTCTGTAGGGCCGGAACTCGATGTCGAAAGACAGCGGGAGGTGTAGAACGGCTTTGGCATAGGAAATAGCGCTCAGCAGCTCGTGATGGCCTATATAACAATTGGGACAGATCTGCATAAGAACTGAGCTTTTTTTTGGTATCAGAAAAGGCTGACGCACGAAATCATTGATCACAGTAATCTTCACGAGACGGTTGGTGGACATAACGGTGGCAGTGGGGCGCCGGGACTACAAGTCCAGCGGAGAATAGGTGAGAGAATCGCGGTAGAGTAGTAGAAAGCGCAGAATCCGGTATAATCGTGTTCAAAAGCAAGAGGTGTGGACGATCATGGAAGTATGTATTTAAAGTTGCTGCTTACGGACTGCTGACACAACCCTGCCATCACACTTACAAAGATGCGTCACACCTCCGATCCGCCGGAATTTTCCATCGCCACATAGTCGTGTCTCTCGATATATAGGCTCTTTCACTGGCACTGAACAAACACATCCGAAGCGGAATGATGCCCAAAAGAACGTTTGTACAACGGAAATTCTTAAAAGGGTCGACTTGTCATCTCTGTCAGCTTCTCGGCCATTCGGTAACGGTTTATTCGTCATCGAAGTGCTGGATTTTACCAGCGTCACCGTCACATCCTACATACATCGCCTGCGGTGCACATTCCCTGCGACATGTCAGCAGTAATGCAGTCCCGAACGGCGCCTACCCCATACGCCTCATCTAGGCATCCCCCCGAGCTTAACAACCTGTGTGGACAAGGTTGGTATTCTGAGGCTGTGGGCACGACCTGAGTTAGCCGGGCGACAAGTCCGCCAACGAACTACATGACTAACGTGGGTGCCACTTACGCCTCCCCATCCTAAGGGGGAAGTGGTTTACCAGCACCAAACAGGTGTAGTATGAGAAAAGATTTCATGTCAGGACTCAACGCAGCTGATATGAGGCTGACCCACCCGATATCAATAACACCTTGCACTTTCAATTGATTGACGGAAGCACCGCCCAGTAACTGCCCGTATGATTGAGCTGAACTATTCATGTTCTCCCAAGCATTCGCAATGCGAGACCGCCTTTCGAGTTCCAACGCGGAACATGCAGACGATTTAAAGGCTGCCGGGTTAGTAATGACCAGATTCCTTCAAGACATAACCTAGAACTCATCAGTATAAAATATCTTTGAAACATGTACAGGTGCATACACCATCACAACTATCTTTGATGAACGAGTCGTGTCGACATGTACAGGCTGCGGATACGCGTTATTTTCGACATATGCACGAGTTTCATCCAGTCTGCGATGGCACCGTGACTGGATTTCTCTGGGTGGCGATTATATCTCGATAGCAGTCGCAGTCATCAGCCCCAAGTGCTCTCGACGGTCAACAAATTAGATCCCCAGCGCTACCAGACATGATAATGACGGCCTCGAGTAGATGTAAACATCACATAGTCAGAGTCGATAAGGATACCACATGTGCGCAAGGGGGAATATCTGTACTGTAGGTCAAGGATGTAGAAATGCCTAGATCGTCGATGACAAAGGCCTAGGACTCTGAAGGAGACTCCTTAGAGAACTGAGTAAATCGCTTGAGAACAGGTTTCCGAATTTCCCAGAAGACTTTGGTTGCCTTGATAAAAATTCGGCCAGATATTGACAACAACGAGACAGTACGCTCAGATGCGAGCGCGAAAGGATGGTGGTTCATTGCAAGTTACCTTCATCGTCGAAGCAAAGAGCAGAGTGGATCAACAACGTCGGAACCAAACAAACGCGTCACCCGTCGCGCCATCATTTTGACCACCACCACCACCCCGTTCATCGTGCATTATGTCGACCTCAGCATCCACGTCCAAGACCACAGAGCCATCCGCTGAGGAAAAGCAACAAGCCCATCTCGGCTTCTTGGAGGAGGATGACGAATTTGAAGAGTTCCCTGTCGCTGGTGAGTAGTCTCTTCAGTCGACCGTAGAAAGAGAAAGGCCAACTCGAAATCAGACTGGGACGACTCGAAGACAGACATGGCGCACCTAGGAGGTGCCGCGCCAGGCGCCGCGAAATCAGGTGGTGATAAGCTGTGGGAGGACAACTGGGATGACGACGACATTGAAGATGAATTCAGCGTTCAACTAAGGTTCGTTTCTCCTGTTTTTGTCATTCCCTTCGTCAACAACCTATATAGAAATGAACTTGTGAAAACTGGCAAAGACAACGACGGCATGCAACATTGAGTTGTGGCTATTATTTGTATCATATCACTCTGGCAAGCCGACATTAGCGGAAGTCAAAGTTGAGATACTGAGTTGAAACTGCGAGTTGCAATTGGATTGAAACCATTGATTGAAACTGCCCTTGAGCTTAAGCTGCGAGTAAGTCCTGAGCAGCACCCCGGCGATGGGCGAAGTTTGAATTCATGTTTGTTGTTAGTGACCAACAACCGCAAATCACTGTTTTACCATTTCTTCTCATGCGCGCTCGCTAAGGAAAGACAAGTTTCAATATCAAGGTGTAGCAGTGGGCATAAAAGAACAATAGATTAAACTCTGCCCATTGACGGGGTACCGCTCAGGACTCGGTCAAGGTGGCAGTGTCATTTCATTCGTAAGAGCTCAACAAGTCAATCCAGGAGGGTCTGTAGATATCCTACACGGACATCTCCTTCTTCTCATCAACAACATCCTCTGTAATTGTTGATGCTGCGCTTCCCAAACCCATTGCCGATGTATCATATCCATTGGCTTCCAGGTATTCGCGGAACTACCGATCACATCAGTCTACAATGTGTGGCGCCACTTGAATTCACACTCACAGCCCTGTCTTCCTCAATCATGCCATCGTGGCTCAAAGGCTTGATGAACAAAAATGTTATAATGGCACTGAGAACAGCAAGACCACTTCCGATCCAGAAAGGTCCGGTGTTTCCTTTTGCAGTATCAGATCCACCAAAAGCTATCACGCCATGAGCGATAGGTCAAGTTGATATTGGAAAAATCACCATCAATCATTGGAGGAAAGCACCAAGTACCGATAAATGCGCCACACTTGCCGATGGCAGCAGCGATACCATAAAACTGTCCACGAATAGCCGTGGGACTCGTTTTACTAGCCAACAGACCAAGGTTATTTCCGGGTCCTGGAAGAATCTAGTCAGTCGTTTCGAACCCATGAATTTGTATGTTCACCCACCAAACTCGCCGAAACTCAGAAAGATTCCATAAACAACCTGGGGAGCCGGTCATTGATACAAAGGCGCGGAAGACGGCATTTTACTTACAGCAAACGCAGCAATATGATCCGCAAGTCTGTTCACAATCTGTTAGTACGGTCTACGGAATTTGAGATGATGATACTGACTGCTTGTAGAGACCACTCATTATGAAACCGATAACTGCTTGGCAAAGAAGACCAGAGATCTGGATACATCAAGGTCATGTCGCATGCGAGCTGGACACTGCATACCATCTGCCATTTAGGCCCCATATAATCGACTGTAAAAGCCCCAATCACCGTTCCTACACGCATTGAACACACGTTTGAGTGGATGACCAATTTCCACATACCTGGAATATAGAACAAGCTATATTTCCTTAGCAAAATGGTCGACAAACCATAGCCCAGTAGCTTACTTTGAAACAACGTTCCATCCGAAGATCACTGCCAGGCTCTCCGTGTTCCCGGTGATGCTACATAACGGATATATTCAGCATCATGCAGGAAATCATTAGGGTTCATCTGACCTATTGAACACGGTCGAAGAGTACAAACCGAACTAGGGAGTCTTAAGCGCGTGTTAGCCAAAGCAATGACGGGAACTTACAGGATACCTATGAATAGAATAAGCAATTCAGTCAAATGTTACAACGGGGACACATACACAATGAAGTCGTAAAGGAACCTATACATATGTGGCGCGTGAGTACACGGTCCTCGACAACCGCCGATGACATACCATGTGAATGAGATGGCGGCCAAAGATCCTCCGTAACGGCGAAGTACAAGCTTGTACGGAATGCGCGCATATTTCATAGAATCCTTTTTAAAACGTTCAGGCTCGTTCATGCGCATACGCCAGATGAGAACGGCAAGAGCCGGGATAACACCAAGACCCAAAGATAGTCGCCACACTGCGCGGAGGTGATCGTTGCCGAAACTAGTAGATCTGGTCAGTATAGCATACATAGGACCGGAACAGTCATACATCCAGAAGAGAACCAGAGGCACGAATGCAGCAACAACGAATCCAGTATCAATCATGCAGTCTGAGCATCGTATTAGCCTGACCGGGGCAGCACAACCAAAGTGGTTACATACTTGTTGCCAGAGCAAACCACCTGTGCTGGGCATTCTTGTTAATAGTGGACTCTTCCGAGTTTTCGGATGCCGCCACAGAACCACACGGATACTCTGCCCCACTCCCACGCCAAGGAAGAATCTGAGAGATATCGATTCCAGGCTAAACGAGTCTGTAGCCGTGTACGTACCGCATAGCCGACAACATAGCCAATAGTCCACCTTGCGGAACAGTTATAAGTAAGATAGCGAGTTCAAAACCGCTATAACTCACCAACATTATGGTGGGCACCGGCCGACGCCGCAGACAGACCAGAGAACAAGGCAACAATGCCGGTTGCGAGCATCTAATGTCAAGCGAGAGTCAACGCATCGACGCCTAAAGATGGACTGGGATACACACCATTCCGAATTTTCTGCCAATCTAGGTCATCGTGAATATCTTCGTGACGCCAAGGTTCGAGATGTTATGGCGAACCTTGTCAGACATGTAACCAAACATCAGCATTCCTGAATTCGTTTGTGTGAATTCATTCAGAAGTCATGAGCAACAGGTAACTCACCAACGACGGTCCCGGCGAAAGTAGTACTACTAAGCGTACTGCTGAAGTTGTCAGTCAAGTCGTCGGGATACACGCGTCCAAGGACTAGATGATAATGAGATTTGTAGAGCGATCATATGCGGGAAAGGTGCCGAACTGGTCTTGACTGGACTCTCGTTAACAATAAGTTCCAATTCGCAGCGACAGATGCTCACCACTGCCGATGACACCGTTGGCGTATCCTGAGCGACTTTATCAACATCACATTGGTCAAGCGCATCGAAAAGCCTACCATCCGAGAACAACGCAGTTCCGCATCTATCAATGACATGTTAGATGGTCCTCAACAGAATAACGATGAAAACACACGCGAAGATGAGTGCAACATTCGAGAGCGGCGCCATAGTGGTAAACGCAGGAAAGGAAGCGGTCAGATAGCCTCTAGTTCATATCGACTTTTGAGTATTCATCAAATCATGCGACGCATCAAGGGGGAGAAGCTATTTCGGTCTAAATCGGGCGGCCGGCATGGCCGGGCATCAGGACGCCACACATTCTCACCCACGTTGTTCCTCCATGTCCAATTGAGTCCACCTTTGATGCCGTACCGACGACTAGTACAAGAAACGTGCTTGTCAGTAGACGTCGCCGCCTATTCGCCGCCTACAGAAATCCGGCGTTATTCAAATTTAGGCTCCTCGGCTCGGACCTCTCGATTCCAGCCGCGTGGAACCGACTCGTCCCATATCTTTTTGTACAGACCCTATCTTGTGAATGACTTTCTCATTGGAGCATCAGAAGAGCACATTGTCTACCCTCAGCGTCACTTTCTGTTGGGGATATTCACTATCTACGACTTCTTCTCTTGGTCCGAGTCGGTCCTTGTGAGAGACCGTTTACTTCCCGGTACCTGAGCGCCCTCAAACTATATGAACTGCGGGGAAGTCATATCAATGCTTATCTATAGCAGATTTTTACTGATCGTCTAACAGCTCCAACGACCTCTTACAAGTTGTCGTTTGTGTCCCAGTGCACGACACTCAGAAACGATGACTTTTCTCTCTCCAAACGCCACAATTGAAGCCCAGGCTTCTGATTTCCCTTGTTCCTGTTCTCGTGCTGGTTCTGTTAATATGATCTATCTGCAACCGGCATAGTAAGTGCCGATAAGTGGCATATAACAATCATGTATCTATTCAAGCAAGAACTCCAGCAAACGAAGGCGTTACGGTACCGGTAGCGTTAGGCCCACGTCTTGATGTCGCCGAAATCAAGACCCGGATCAATCCAAGACCACCTGGCTGATGTACTGAGGATCCTCATTCTGGATTTTGGGCATTCCAGATGCACCGCGCTTGCTATGCACTGTACAGGTCTAGCAGGACCGTCGTCCACGTTCCCACAGCAAGGACCTCCTTGATGGTTCTCGTGGTAACGTTATTGTCTTGCACCAACAACAATGTTTCTGATGCACCGGACAATAGATTCATTGTTGTTAAAAGGCGGACAAGGCATCTAAGTACTGCTGTGTTTCTAGCTATCCATCAGCGGCCATGCGTGAAGCCACTCCACACCTCCCGAAAGTTTCCTTCTGCATCGAAGGCAATCTCGACTCGTCCGCTAACGCGCCGACATACAAAGAGATCGCGAATCATAACAGCAGCATGTATAACTTGTGTATCACCCTGCGCAATGTCATCTTTGATGATGTCGATGCTCTCCTGCGCCTCGTTCGTCGCGGCGCCGCCGCAGGCAGCATAGAGTTGACCCTTGTCGATGCCTTCTTTTCCGAAAGCACTACTGCCAGCGCCCCTACACAAACCTCCGTTACAAACGAGGACACAGCCACGCTTACCTGTATTACCTGGGTGGAGCACGACCTCACGCGTGCCCGACGCGTCGCCATATCCAACGAGAAGTCCATACTTCCTCTAAGCGGCGATCCGACTCCCTTATTGAAACTTCTTGACTGCTATCGCCTTTCTCTTCGAGGCCTGCGCATGTTGGGCATACAGGGATGTGCCAAATTTCCCGCCAGCTTTTCCTGCTCTTTCGAAAATGCTGGAACGCTCATGTATTTCTACGTGACGGCGGATGTGGAATCCACTGTAAACATCCTCGAGTATTTTACGGGCGAAGAGCCTCTATTGCGTCTTCAGGACACAGAAGACCTTGCGCTATGTGTAGTTGATTCCGATGGGAAGGCTATTACTTCCAAGACAGAACTGTCCCCAGCTTACCCCTTGATATACCTCGCTGTTATCACTGCCCACGACAGCCTCCGTGCGCTTCGTGTGAGCTCTGCGCTAGAGACAGATTGTGAGTATGCTCAGACAACTCTCTGGGCACCTTCCTCATTAACGTATACAGTAAGTATATGTGGGATCGAAGAGCTTGAAGAACTTGTCCTGCTCAGCAGCTTCAGTGGAATGCCCTTTGACTGGATCGAAAGGGTATTGGAGACTACAGCCATCTCGAGGCTCGATATCTATTTCAGCAGGAGCTACAGTGCCAGTCTTCACGAAGCAGACGTACAGCGCCAGCACGCAATTGAAGCATGGCATACCTTGGATGACCTTATCGCTACATGTGGCACGAGAACCACCATCATATTGGATGCATCGCTGACCTCAAAGGAAGACGCAGAGCATCTCAGGCAACTATCCCACATCGTTGTGGACGAAAGTGCGCAACTGTGATTACGTAGTAATGGAGAAATGAACATAGTTAGATAGTCTGTCTCGAGTACTTTCCACATGGTATGATATGAGAAATTCCGTATCAAAAAGCATGAGCCTGAGTTGCATAGAACCTTACAAAATGTTTGCGCATAGATATATCGTAGTCTCGAAATTCGCGGGTCAGGGATTAGAAGGCGCATGATTACCCTTCTTCCGCATGCCTCTTCCCCTACCTCTCCCTTGGCTTTTGCCACCTCGTCCTTTGGGGTTTGGGCCTGAGATTTGGCTAGCCCTCAGAGCTTCCGCCTCCTGCTCGGCCTCGATTCGAACTCTCTCTTCCTCTGCGGCCCACCATTTCATGAAGGCTTCTTCTGCAAGACGAGCCTGCTCTTCTTCCTGAATTTCCAACAGCGAGCGGCGCGCGATTTCAACGGGGATCACTTGTTGCGACTGTTGAATTTCAGCGAATGACAAGGCGACTCCAGAAGGAGCCGGAGCAACAGGCTGAGAAGGCGGAAGAGTCCATGCTTTCTGAGACGACGACACGCTCCTGGAAGTTGCTGGTTTTGTGTTCGAACCAGACGGTGCTTGTCGCGCAGGAGAGAACACTGGTCCTAAACCAGGACCTTGGGCGGACGGTGAATTAGTGACACTAGGCTTACGTCCGGGTGGCCGGGATATGGGCGTGGACGACGCCTGCGGAGAAGCAGACAGCGTCGGGAACTGCGCTGGACTATGGGAAGGTGTAGTGGTAGCTGCTTGGGGAAGCCTCCATGGCGAAGTCGACTGCAGCGTCGACGATGATATTCGCTTCGTAATTTGATGATCGCCCAGTGGAGGCACTGCCTGTGTTGATGCTGTCTCTGCCATCACGGCCCTCATATCGACTCTGACGAAGGATCAGTTGGATTACATGTGTTGATACAGAATATGTGACGTACCGAGGTGCGGATGGAGCCTTCCAAGGCGGTGAACGGTACAGGTTTTGCAAAGGTACACCTTCTTCTTCGTCCATCGAGAAGATGTCGTCGTTCAGAGCTTGTGGTGAGAGGATAGGGCTGCCGAAAGAGGTTGCTTTCACAGGTCTTGGAGGTCGTGACTTGGCGGTCGGACTGGGAGGGGACAGTTTGATGGAGTCTCGCCTTCGCAGCTCCTTCGCGGAACGAACAATTGGCGCTGGGAAGTCCTGGAGTGCGAGCCAGTCTGCGTGTTTATCGAGAGCAAGGCGCCCTAGGACATTGTTCCGGATCGTAGGCGATTTAGCTGCCTGCATACGGGAAACGAAATTGGCGAATTGTTTGATGACAGCCGGATGAAGATGGTCAAGCATGCGACTTTCCAGCAAGCTCTCCATATTCACAGCGAGATATTCCTGGACACTGCGGACCAACGCAAGCGCTGAATAATGGGTCGCCTCCGAAAGAATGAAGGAACCGTTGTGTATGTTTAGAAATCGGAGAACAATTGACGACGCAATCAGCGTTAGACGATCAAGATGCAATTCTGTCTGAACCATATGTTAGTCGCATTCTGCGGTGGTACGTATCGACGCTAAGACATACTGCTGCAGCCATGATATCAAACATGAAGTCCAAAACGTCGTCCACAGTGCGGGAAAAGTCTACGGAACGTTGAACCTATGCATAGCAAAGAGTGAAAGAAAACATACCAAGGGTCTCGAACATTTCTATATCCTCTCCACAACACATAAACCTCAACACATACTGCATGCAATGCCACTTCAGATGCTTCATGTTCACCGTGATAACACCCCTTGCATCCCGTCGTTTCTTCGTCCAATCCTCCTCATTGAAGAAATCGGCAAAGAATACTGTGCGAGACCGTAAAATGACAGAATGACAATAAACGTCCTGGTCTTGGAACTGCAATATTACATCCGCGTCAGGATGTTTTGATACAAGAAAGAGTGCCGACATGTCCTTCACCATCGTCGGCTCGGGAACCACTTTTGTGGCGGAGTAAAGCACCTTTGTGAGGGCAGAAAGATCTAAAAGTCTAGCCAAAAGCTGCAGTTCTGATTTGATACGGTTGCAGTCAAATTGGGGCAGGGAAAGCCGGCGGTCCCATATCGCTAGGACGCGATCCGAGTAAATATAATCAAGAAGAATGAGAACAGTCATTGGATGGAAATGGGTTACGACCAAACAGCGATGTCCGGCCGTGGTGACAACGCGCAATGCCGATTTGGAAGTCGCATCTAGTAAGGTGGGGCCACCGTGCAAAAGAGAATGCAGACGGGGAGAGCGAGCTGCGAGAATGGTGCTGTGCGCAGGTAAGTACTGCTTGGCGGATTGGACCAAAATCAGTATGTCGGCATCATGAGGAAGTCGCGCCGACCCCTCCAAGTACCACGACGAAATGGGTCCCTTCTTAGACGTCAATACACCAGAAAGAGATAGCAAACGACGAAGATCATCTGCCAGGTGGATATCACATTCGTCGTCATCGTCTCCGTCGAGAAACCCAGGAAAGACGGTTGATAGTGGAGAGGCGTTGCCAGATTGGACTGCAGCCAAAGGAGGGAACACTGTGGCGAGATCTTGAGCGATAGAATTGCCACGTAATTTGATACGCTGTGGCGAGAAGTCCACTTTCAGGGCTCCGAAAGCGCCTGTACTGTTGGAACAAACCTCAACTACTCGTTGGAGGTAAGGCACGGCCTGATATTTCAGTGTTTTAGTCGATATGCCGCCCTTGCGAGTCCGAACGAATACATGCCCGGACTCGGTGCAGACAATGATCGTCCCGTCGTTACCGACAGCGACATCCTAAAGCTTGATGAGCCGGGAGAGCAAAAACCAAGTAATAGATCTACCTTGGCGGCACTCAGCTGTTTTTTGAGGGTCCAGGCTGGTTGAGGAGTGAATCCTTTTGCCGAAAATGTGGGATTGCCGGACTCAATGGGCGATGGAACGGTAAAAGTAAAAACCTCTCCATTCGAGGATAGAGCGGCAATCGTCTCTTCACAACAGGTGACTTTGGAGATGTGAGCTCCTTTCACAGCCTGCGGTGGTCTGTACGGCTGTATTTCATGTGGGAAGCCATGAGACGGGAAGCTACATGGATTTAGACAACGAAAATGTCAAGAACGTTAAGCACTTACTTGACCTTGAAACTACGATCACTCCAAATACAAATGACTTCTTGCGTGTTGAGAAGACAGACAAGAGCGGAATCCGTTAGACAAAGGGAGATAATGGGTTTGATGATCTTTGTAACTCGTCGCGGAAGGATCTGTATAGGTTGAGCCGACTTATCATATCCTGAATGAATCAGTTACGATCTGATAGCAAGTGGACCACCCATACCTAGCTGGCCGTGATTGGTGCCCCAGGTAAAAACTTCTGTAGAAGTCCAACAGGCAGACGCAGTCTTACATGCAGCAACACCTTCGACGATTTCCTTCTTGAGGGGACCAACAATCTTTTTGGCACTAACTTGAACAGGTTCTTCAATTCGTCCCATTGTTGATGTTTCAACCACATAGCCAAGTTGAGCAAAGCGGTTAAGTCCCCAACTGAGGACTTCGCCGGTATCGGTGAGAGCAAGAGTATGGTCTTGGCCCAACGCCACCGACACAACAGTTTGACTCAGTTGGGCCAAAGGTGTCAGACTGTACTGCGTGTGTTGTCCGGGACCGAGACTACAGCGGTTTCGTCAAGAGCGAGTTCAGGGACCATGATAGGAACTGACCGCCCCCCACTGCCGAAACCACAAACGCGCAAGTTAGCCCTCTTCTCGGACGTCACAACGACCGTGTGGAGTCTGGAAGTTTGGATCTGCCGAATTTGGAGAGGCAAAAAGCGAGTAGAGATGCTTGACTGTTCGGTTGTATCGCGATGTGGAATTAAGACTTGTTCCGGATGTGTACGGTCATTGCCGTCGCCTAGTCCTAGTGTAGCATTTCTATAGCCAAGTTACGACCATGTACGGTGTAGGATGGCGCGGCACAAACCTATTAGTACCCCAGGTGAAAAGTTCTGCTCGTGCAGCAGACTCTGGCTTAGTTCCTTCGATCGCAGAGTTATAAAGTTCGAAAGCATTGTAGCCTTCGGCATCCTTCAACGACACGTCGATATCTGAGCGCTCCAGAAGCAGAATCCTGGGGGACAATGAGATGGACGGCGGCAGAGATGGCGTATGACTCACGCCGCGGCGACGTTTCCGGCGTAGAGTGCTCGGTGAAGAGGAGTCCAACGGTTCTCCAAATCCTGAGCATTGACATCGATGACAGGGTGACGGAGCAGCAGCCTAACATACTCGAGCGCGTCGGCATATGAGCAGGCAAGATGGAGAACGGTCCTTCCCAACGAATCGCGGCCGTTTATTTCAGCTGCTATCGCGGTGCCTGCTTTGGACCAAGACTTTCCTCCGCTGCTGCTGATGCCGACCGTTCGGTCATTGATGGCATCGAGCAGACGCTGGAAAGCCTGCTGATTGCGTAGCGCAAAATGAACATGAAGCAAGGTCATACACCAGATAAGAGTCTGACAAGGCGACCCAGAAAAGCCTTGAGACTTTTCAGGAGATCGAGTTGCCCAGAGATCGCTGTACGGTTTAGCACAGCGACGCGACAAACGACAAATGCCGTATAAATACTAGAATACAGAGGCAGTGACGGTGAGCAAGGAAGAACGTTCGTGTGTGTAGTTTGCTGTCATCGGTTCCGTCAGCAGCTTGCTCAATCCGGAAGATAGCACGTTGGCGGACCGGGTTCCGAGAAACTTGCTTTTTTTCCACCATGTCCACTCAAGCGGAGGTGGCTAAACCTAAAGTACGTTGCTCTGTCAATATACTGCATTATTCCTCTTATTCTGACAGAACACAGGACAAAACCAAAGCCAAGAAACGCTATCTCAAAAAGAAAAAAGAAAATCGCAAAAAGAACAAACAAACCAAACGAGCTGGACCACTTCAGACCGATCCAACTCTGCCGCAGGAATCAGATGTCTCAGAGGACGACTCAGAGGACGAAGATGATGCTGAGGATATCGTAATGGACGCGCCCATAGTAGATGCCAAGGAGGTACCACCCAAGAAAAGACGGAAACTTCAAGTTCCTCTCCCTGAAGATGATATGGTCGTGGACATACCAGAGGCACCTTCAATCTATACGGGTGTAGACATCTCTGCCGGCACATTACCGTCTTTTCCTCTACCCGTTCACCCGAATCTTCCATCCCGGTCCGACCTTGCACTTCAAGGTCTTGATAAAGCACTCGTTGACGCCGAATTTGTGGATCCATCTAACACTCTTACTTTCTCTGCGGATGGTCCAGATGATGGCGCGACTGGATTGAGTGAAAAGATACGGAAACGGTTGCACGACCTCGGAGTCACTCAATTATTTGCCGGTATGTTCCTCTTCAATATGTGACACGCGAATGACGCTTCTAATAGTGCAAACAACACTACTCCCTTTCCTACTCCCGCAAGAAAAACTGAAGAAATCGCTGTATCGTCCTTACGACGTACCTCAAGATGTTTGCGTGTCAGCTCCGACTGGTAGTGGTAAGACACTTGCCTACGTGCTGCCGATTATAGAGGTGACCTCCTTCGTTTCATTGTCACAGCGTAATGGTAACAATGCTTCCAGGTTCTATCTTCTCGAGTCGTTACTCGCCTTCGCGCTCTGATCGTGCTACCTACTCGGGATCTTGTACTGCAAGTGAGGGAAACATTTGAAGCTCTCTCGCGGGGACGCGGTTTAAGGGTAACTCCTTTCTCTACTCTTGGTTTCCGTACTCCAATCCTGAGCTAGATAGGAACAGCGACCGGCCAAAATTCGTTTTCTCATGAGCAATCGCAGCTCGTTTTTGACAAATCTCCTGGGTTAGTCTAGCCACAAAATTATCTATTACAATCCAATGCCATATAGCCTGCAGGGAGGTTCCAGTAAAGTAGATGTACTTATCTGCACTCCGGGACGATTAATCGACCACATCAACGGAACGCCTAATTTTTCTCTTCAACATCTTCGTTTCTTGGTACATCTCACAACTCTGTTCATCGCATATATGTTTTAACGAATTACAGGTCATTGACGAAGCGGACAGACTATTAGCACAATCTTTCCAAGACTGGCTGGCGCAGGTGCTGAGTGCCACACAACCCTCTACTTCTCACTCTGGGCTCCCTCCACTGTTCGACGAGTCTGGCATATCGCGCCATGACGCGTTCGCCCCCGCCTTCCACCCTTACCACTTTCCCGCCCTAGATGGAGCCCACTTTGTTCCCGAGCGAAAGGAATCATCGTGTCAGAAGCTCTTGTTCTCTGCTACGCTCACTCGGGATCCCTCCAAAATCGCCGCCCTGAACCTTCGCGATCCGAAATATTTCATTATTCGCGGCAAGGAGGGACAATCTGAGCTTCTTGACGTCGTCATGGAGAAGTTCTCAATGCCAGAAACTTTGACGGTGAGTTCATCAATCAGTTTTCGACTTCGTTGCCAACTGTCCACAGGAACATATGATTGTATGCGAGGCATCACGTAAACCATTAATGTTCTTCTATCTCGTTCACATGCGAGCAGTGGTTAATGGTCTTGTCTTCACGAAGTCTGCTGAATCAACGACTCGACTTGTTCGTCTATTCGACTTTTTCGAATCCAAACGTGGCGGCGAAAACCCAATTGTCGTCCGATCGTATTCTAGTGATTTGAGTGCCATGGAGCGCAAGGCTATTCTGGACAAATTCAGAAAGCAAGAAATTCATATGTAGGTTGACGGGTTCGTGATCGATGCACAGATGCTCATTCCTTCTCAGATTAGTTTGCTCCGATCTCATATCGAGAGGTATCGACATCAGCCACGTATCACACGTTGTGAGCTACGATGTTCCTGTCGATATGAGGAAATATGTCCATCGAGTAGGACGGACTGCTCGGGCAGGACGAGAAGGCCACGCCTGGTCCTTGGTGGAGGAACAAGAAGTAGGTCAGTCTTACTCGATTAAGACCTTCTGACTAAGTATACAGGCGAGATACTTCAAAAATATGCTAAAAACCGCCGGTCATTTGGAGCAGGTCAAGAAACTGCGCGTCAGTGACAACGAGCTTGTGTCACTCGCACCGCACTATGAGGTGTGTTTGTCGGTCCGCTCTTTCATTACCAGGCGTAACCTAACTTCGGCAGTGGGCACTTGAGCAGCTGAAAGAAGCTTATGCTAGGGGAGAGCCGTAGAAAAATGAAGAACGTGTTCTCGAAATGCTTTCGACTAAGGCTATAATGTTTGCAAAATGTGCCGACCATTTCTAAGCGTGTTGTGTATCGGAGGTCGACGTTTGTTCCTGTATCACAACAGCCATCTGATGGAAAGTGGAGAATCCAAACGGTGGTCATAGTCTCTTCACGAGAACGACTCGCTCTGCCCTACGTTTCCGTTCGCGGACGCGTCTGTTCCTGTGTCTAGTAACCAATCACTCGAGTTCAAACGTTAACGTTGATTCTAGGTTCATCATGGATATCGCTTTCCCATTGAAGGACGGCTTCGAGTGTTGCTCAATCACAATATTCGATGTCAAGAGAGAACATAAGAAACCGTGTAATTAAAAGTTACAGAGAGAATTACAGCGTGTACAACAATCAGTTCAAATATTTAGTTCCTTCATATGCAATTTCCCTCTATGGTGTTTGTTCCCAGAACTTTCCTGTCTGCGAACATTCCAACGCCATCTCGAACTGCGCCACAAAGATCAGACATGTCAAATTTTCTGAGCTATGACGGTGCACTCACCTGTTCGTCCGTCCTACATACGAGAATCTTCTTGGTTTCGGTGGGGCGTGCGGTGATATCGAAAACGACTCCTTCTTGCGAGTCTACGCTCTGATTCGCTTCGTCTGAAACGCCCTGAAAGCCTAAACATTGAGCTTTTCGCCAATCGCCTTCCTCAGCTCCTTACTCCGTTCACCTATGCCACCCGAGAATACAATAGCATCCATCTGGCCGTCTAGCTTCAGGTGATAAGAACCAATGTAGTTCAATATGCGATCAGCAAAGAGATTGAAGGCCAACTTGTCGACTTCAGATCCTTCCTGAGCGCGACGCGTAATCAGACCGAAATCTGTCGTTCCAGTAAGGGACTTCCATCCCGCCTTTGAATTGAGTATGTTTTCTGCCTGCACAAGATTAACAAGGAAACAAAGCTCAGCGAAGAAGAAGAGTACCTGCGTAACATGGAGTTGAGTCGCAACCTTGGGATCGTGACTGATCCTTCCCGCTTTATTGGTGTAATGGAAGATGAGACTGGGGTCAATGCACCTGACCGTGTGGCACCGGGCAGGCCGTTGAGTGGGGTCAGTCCCATGGACGTGTCAACGAATGTCCGCCTTTGACAGCACATACAGATGCGCCTGACCCGAGGTGAAGTAATATAAGGTTGAGGGAGGTTGCCGGCTATTGATATATAATCAGACGGCGTCAGCAGGTAGATAACAGCAGCACATGCCTTGTCTAGGTACTGGGCGACGGAACGTAGTATGAAGGAATCTGGCATTAGTACGTTAGCGTGAGTCTAGTCGCATCCCAGAACCTGCTCGACGTACAACTGAGGCCGTGGAATCCGTACTTTTTGAGACCCCGTTTCTTGGCGACTGTTTGGTCGATTGCATAACTCGCGATGTGCGACGGGATAGAGCGGTGGAAGGCTGTATCGAAAAAAGCGATGGAATTTGCGTTTGGAAGGACAGAAATGCAGGATTTGATTACTGCAAGCGCTGCACCGTTGTGTCTACACAAAATCTCAGCATGGCGAAGGAAGAGCTAGGCACACACGTACAGCGGAGCAAGATCAGAGAGTTTCTCAATATGATGATAAGTTTCATCGCTGATGACCACTGATTCCAAGAAATCTCCACCGTGTACGACTCGATGGCAAATTTGAACTATCTTGGTCTTGTCAATATTCGCGACTGTCTGTAGAATATCGAGGAAGTGTGCGAAGCCTGAGGCGTGATCTGTGACGGAAGGGGTAACTTCGTTCTTGATGGTACGCGTCGAGGAAGACAGACGCTCGAAGCTGAATGTCGCAGGAGGCGCTGTGATACTTGAGATGGATGACACCAAGATTAAACGTGGAGGTTCGACGGGTGACGCGTTAATCTGATAGAGGGAAATCTTGAGTGAAGACGACCCGGCATTGCATGAGAGTATGTAACCGCTGCGGGGAGCTTGTGTGATGTCTGACATGGTAAGAAGCTAACGCGTGGGGGGCGCCCGAGGATTAAGGCTATTGAGCGAGAGTCGACACACAGGCCGGTCTGGGGAAGGAAGGAGCTTAAAGACGAGATCAGTGGAGGAGGTCATTGGTTCGTATGGAGTGACGTCAGACTAAGTTCGAGAGGACGCCGAGGTTTCCACCGTTCTGGTATTCAGTGTTCACGGTTATCCTCCGCCAGCTTCCGCCAGACTCGGTAGGCCCCCGAGCCTGAGCCTCTCCTCATAAATTGCCTAAAGCGGCTTAGTCAAAGGCTGTTCTCGACCAGTTAAAGCATCGATGGACGTTTCATTCACCTGGGCGTCATCTACGCCAATGACGATTATCAAAGCATATAAATACTTCTACAAGTATCGCTTCGGTCTCCAACAAACACCCTCGACATCTCACCAATGCCTGGACAAGTACTCTACCAAGCAAACCCACAACCAGATCCGTCGTTGCTTCCTGATTCCATTTTGGAATTCAGCGTTAAGCTCGACACCAAGAACTATCTTCCTCAGGATGAGCTCAAGGCCGTCCAGAAGTTCAGGAGAGCGGCAGATTACATCGCTGCTGGTGAGCACTCTTTATCAGTCCGTGCTATAGTACTGACTTTCGTCCTTGTAGCTATGATCTTTTTGAACGGCAATGTACTTTTGAAAGACAAGTTGACACACGATAACATCAAGCCCCGCCTTCTCGGCCATTGGGGAACATGTCCAGGACTGAACATGGTTTATGCACATCTCAACCGGTATGCGACTCCAGTCACTCTTGCCCTAGCTGTTACTCAATGTTATACAGAGTTATCAGCAAGTCTGGTTTAGACGCGCTCTACGTTGTTGGTCCAGGTTGGTCCGCTATGACATCATATACTCCTCAATCTAACGTTCCCCAGGACATGGTGCTCCTGCTATTCTGTCTTGCCTCTGGCTGGAAGATTCCCTCAATGCCTTCCTTCCCGAATACACCCGCAATTTTTCAGGGCTGCAAAAGCTCATCTCGGGCTTCAGCGCTCCTGGTGGACCACCAAGGTTAGGTTTACATCAACTGCGTCATGTATACAAACTAACGAAAACTCTCTCCAGTCACATCAATGCCGAAACCCCCGGCGCCATCCACGAAGGTGGAGAGCTTGGATATGCTCTTAGTGTCTCGTTCGGTGCTGTAATGGACAAACCTGACCTCGTTGTCGCCTGCGTAGTCGGTGATGGTGAAGCTGAGACTGGTCCTACTGCAACAGCTTGGCACGGATTCAAGTATATTGATCCCGCCGAGTCTGGCGCCGTCCTCCCCATCATCCATGTCAATGGGTTCAAGATCTCCGAGCGTACCATATACGGTACCATGGACGACAAGGAGATGACCGCTCTTTTCACGTTCGTAAATCTTCCAACCCAAGAACTAGTAGCTGATAGTTGCTTAGTGGCTACGGCTATCAACCACGCATCATCTCAGATCTTGAGAACCTCGACAATGACCTCGCTGCGTCAATGGATTGGGCCCTAGCCGAAATCAAGAAGATTCAGACTGCCGCTCGTACGGGCAAGCCGATCACGAAGCCTCGTTGGCCAGTCCTCATTCTTCGCACGCCGAAAGGTCTCGCTGGACCCAAGTCATTTAACGGAGAGCTCATTGAAGGCTCATTTCACTCTCACCAAGTTCCCCTTCCTAACGCGAAGACCTCTGATGAGGAACTCACCGCGCTCGGTGAATGGTTAAGGAGCTACAAACCAGAAGAACTCTTCACCGACGAAGGTAGTCCCGTTGACGAAGTCCTCAGTATCGTTCCAGTCGAATCGGAAAAGAAGTTGGGCCAGAAGGTGGAGAGCTACAAAGCCTATATTCCTCTTGATCTTCCAGAATGGAGCGATTTCGGCGTCAAGAAGGGCAGCGAAGAGAGCTGTATGAAGACTATTGGCCAGTTTTTGAAGGGTGTCGTTGCAAGGTACGTGTTTATAATCTTTGTGCTACGTTGGCTTATCGTTTCTTATCGCAGGAATCCCTCAACCTTCCGTATCTTCTCCCCCGATGAATTGGTATCAAACAAGTTGGACGCGGTCCTTGATGACTCTGGTCGTAACTTCCAATGGGATGTTGCGTCTCGCAACAATGGTGGTCGCGTTGTAGAGATTCTGTCCGAACACACATGCCAAGGTATGCTCCAAGGATATACCTTGACTGGACGCACTGGCTTGTTCCCGAGTTACGAGGCCTTTCTGGGCATTGTTCACACTATGATGGTACAATACTCTAAATTCGCGAAGATGGTGCGTTTATCCACAATTTTATGAGCCGTATCTGATGACCGTTGCAGGCCGCTGAGACATCTTGGCGTCAAGATGTGGGATCGCTCAACTACCTCGAGACGTCTACATGGACGCGTCAAGAACACAATGGTTTCTCACATCAAAATCCGTATGACTACCTTCTGACCATAAAACGTACATCAACTAATTGCCCTCAAGCTCCTTCATTGGCGCGGTTCTCAATCTCAAACCGCGTGCTGCGCGTGTCTACCTGCCACCGGATGCTAATTGCTTCTTGTCGACTGTCTCCCACTGTCTTCGGGCCAAGAACTATGTCAACCTTATGGTTGGCAGTAAGCAGCCTACACCTGTTTGGCTATCGCCCGAAGACGCGAACCGCCACTGCATAGCAGGAGCTTCAGTGTGGAAGTTCGCTAGTGTTGACGAGGGAGTCGATCCCGACGTGTAAGCTCTGTTCTTACCTCGACGGCCCATGGTGCTAACAGATTACGATACAGTGTCTTGGTCGGTATCGGTGTGGAGGTAACTTTCGAGGTTATCGCCGCTGCCGCACTCCTCCGCCAGTATGCACCTCAACTACGCGTCCGCGTCGTTAACGTTACAGACTTGATGATTTTGGGTGTCCACGGTTCTCACCCTCATTCATTAACCGACGACGCCTTCGATGCCCTGTTCACTCACGACAAGCCAATCATTATCAACTATCACGGCTACCCCATGGAGTTGAAAGGATTGCTATTCGGACGACCCAAGCTAGATAGGGTCACCATTCATGGTTATTTGGAGGAAGGAACCACGACTTCGCCTTTCGACGCAAGTCTACACGTTGTCCTTTTGTTCGCTTTACTGACTTTGAATTCTGCAGATGATGCTCTGCAATCAAACTTCGCGGTACGATATCGCTCTAGACGCTGTCCGTGGGGGCGCTTTGGGTAACCCCAAGGTCGCTGTGTCAGCTCATGAGATAGAGAGCTATCTGAAGCATCTTGCTCGAAAGGACAAAGACTACATTTACGCCAACGGCAAAGGTCTGTATCTTTCTCACTAAATCGTAGTTCTGACACTGACCGCCTTCGCAGACCGCGTTGGCACTTTTGACGTCCCAAATTTGCATGAACCTGGAATAGTATTGACCACTCAGTGTATTACCCGGAGAGACTGTAAGATGTAGAATATCCGGTATAATTGTACAATTATTGTAAAGCATCAATGGACTTTCTTTGCACTCCCCTGTTTGAGGCCTGACACAGTTTGTTGCTTATTGACAGTAACCCCTAGAGCAGCGGGAATTATAATGTCCGTTAGTCCAAGATTCCAGTTGCGAGTCGAGACGTTCTGTCTAGTTGGGAATGAAACGAAGAACGCCACATGTGCGCTTCTTGAGCCAAAAGTTCAAGTCCGCATTCAATAGCGGAGATCACCAGGAGTTAGTACAAGGTTCTGCGAGGAGAAGTGGTGGGTTTAAAGAGCTTCGTGGGCATGCAAGAACAATTGGAACAGACTGGTATGTAACAATTAAGACGGGAGACTTTGACACGTTCAGCTGATACGAGCGATCCATCGATCAATGCTTATGAAGGGCCATGGAGGGACGGCCGCCAAGGGTCGACACATAGAGCCTTGTTGGAGGAGAGCTATATGACGGTGGGCATTCCTTGAGAGTCGGACAGACAGGAACATTGTATCTGACGGGGCAATTGGTTCATAAATTGAGTGGAAGCATTGGCCGGTTTCAAGAGGCACAGCGGCCGAACCATTGGGGCCACGTGCCATTCAAATTTGGCTTTTGTAGCAATTGCCCAGGTCCTGTGCAGCCTTTCTCCTTTACTCACTGGGCTTGCTCCCAGCCATTTCTGCGCTGCTCGGCCTTTTCCCCCTCTTCCTATTCAATATTTCGCCGTCATGACCACTCCTCATATCGTCGCCAGCTCGTCGCCCCACCCGTCCCAGTCGTCCACGTCCAATGGCATTGTTGGTAGTCACTATCGGGTTGGAAAGAAAATCGGGGAGGGCTCGTTTGGTGTTGTCTTTGAAGGTGAATCCATTCGCAATACAGCTTTTCTATTTGTGGCGCTCTACGGGCTTCAGGAGTTTTGGGCGCTTACCCGCTTCGACGTCTTCAATATGGCCTCTACCGAGTATGCTGATGCTCATTTGCAGGTACAAAGATGTTGTCCAACCATCCTGTAGCCATCAAATTCGTGCGTCTCAATTTTCAGTTGCTGTCTCGCACTTAACCTCGTCTCAGGAACCTCGCAAATCGGATGCTCCCCAGCTCAGAGACGAATTCCGCTCTTACAGGACACTGAATGGCACCCGTAAGTCTGTCCGCGTACTACGCTTCAACTGTTCTACACTGTCGGCAACAGCGGGGTCCCTCAAGTTCATCACTTTGGTCAGGAGGGCCTTCACAACGTCCTCGTCATTGATTTGCTCGGTCCGAATTTGGAGGACATCTTTGACATGTGTGGGCGCAAATTCTCGGTCAAGACGGTTTGTATGGCTGCGAAACAAATGGTAAGTTGCTCATACCGTCGTCTCCATCATTATCGGACCACTGCCGCCCCACTCCTACGGGTCGGCTTCCGCTTCTGGTTGCGAACGACGTCTTCTTGTCATTACATCGACCCTGGCGCAGAAAACTAATGCCGACTTTCTATAGGTCACTCGCGTACAGGCTATTCACGAAAAGTCTTTAATATACCGCGACATTAAGCCAGACAACTTCTTGATCGGTGTTCCGGCTTCCAAGACGGCGAATACAATTCATATTATTGGTGCGTAACTGGGTCGGAACAGCCGCTAGCGCTCTTCGAGCGACATATTTCTCAAGATTGGAACTGATACGCATCCTCCGTAGATTTCGGCATGGCGAAACACTATCGAGACCCAAAGACGAAAGTCCACATTCCTTACCGGGAACGCAAGTCCCTCTCTGGCACCGCTCGTTACATGTCTATCAATACCCATCTTGGTCGGGAGCAGTCCCGACGAGATGATTTGGAATCATTGGGCCACGTCTTCATGTATTTCCTACGCGGTGGGCTGCCATGGCAGGGTTTGCGGGCCGCTACCAACAAGCAAAAATATGAAAAAATCGGAGAAAAGAAACAAACCACACCGATTAGCGAACTTTGCGAAGGTTTTCCAGGTTAGGATGACATCGCTTGCCCCACTACTTCCACTTATATTTTTCGACTTTAGAGGAATTCGCTATCTACATGAACTATGTCAGGAAGCTCGGATTCGAAGAGACACCTGATTACGACTTCCTTCGAGAACTTTTCAGTAAAGTCTTGAAGACGTTGGGAGAGCCTGAAGACGGGGTATTTGATTGGATGCTGTTGAACGATGGGAAAGGATGGCAAGCAAACAACGTAAGCAGTCAACTCTTCGTCTCAATGGAGAATTCATCAATTATGGTCGCAGTCGAGCTCGCATCACCTTGCACAAGCCCACGCCAACGCCTCATCACCTCATGTACACAGGGAACACCGGCGCGACCGTGACCACGCCGCGCACCGAAGGGGATCACGTCAAGCAAACCAAGAATCTCCATCTGGTCTGGTCGTTAGTCCAGCACCGGCTCATGTGAAGGGCACACGTCGGCCCACCACGCAAGACCGAAACAACTCTGCTCGCGATATTGGGAGTGTGCAACCCCTTGCACCAACAAGTCGGCGGACGAGTCAACAACAACGGGAAGCCAGTGCTCTCGCTAGTGTTGGTCTCTCGGCACCTCATCCATACGCGACTGCTCCCAGTCCAAATGGTTACCGAACTGGCCGGGAACGCGAGTACGGTCGACACTCACCAAATCCTAACGCCCTCGTTAATGGCAATGGCCTGAACAATGGTTCAGAATCATTCCTGTATGGCGCCCAAGTTGCTGGCAAGAATGGCGCCAATTCCCGCGAGGGAACGACCACCGGAGGGACCGGTGGGATGCAACATGTTGGCCCAAGAGGCATGGGCGTCTACGATCGTGACCAAATGGCGCGGGTTGGTGAACAGGATGAAGACCTGGGCCGAAGACGTGGCTTCTGGAGCGTTTTCTGCTGTCGAGGATAACGGGCTGTCGCCGGACGGCGGTTCTCTCATGTTGCATGCGTCTGTATATGATATTTAATTTCTTGGTGTGTACTTAATGATGATGCCTTTATGACTTGCTTTCTAACGTTCGGTGCGAAGGTTACACTGCATAGATTGATGATTCAACCTTTCACGATCTTAAGCACCTTCATCCCCTAATCGCTCTCGTCCAAATCATTTCACGTCCGCTCGTTTACGTTCTGTCTGGTCTTTGCTGCTCGCATCTCTATTCCCTCTATTTTCTGGGTCTCCTCCAGTCGTACCGTAGTCTGCCATGATATCGCTGCGTTCTACTATCCTACTACATCCGGACACCGCACACGTATCTCGTTCTCGTTATTGTTTCATTCAACAGTGTATTATTTAGCTCATCGTAACGTATTGGTGGAAAGATTTAATAGTTTTATTTTTGGATGAATTGTTGAGTACCGCGAGGTGTTGGGTATGCCTGACTACATAGATGAATTGGTGACCTTAATTCGAAGTGAGCCGGAGCCTGCCATCCCTCCTTAAGTGGTAACCGTGTGTATCTCTCGCCACCTTCTATTATTGCACGATGGCAGATAATCATGTCACTTCCCGAGAGGTCACTGAGGACCTGACACGGGCTGCAGACGCTCTTGAAAGTATGCAATCAGTCGAGGTGCCCCATGGCTCGCCCAACATCCCGCCCCCAATGTTTCGCGCTGGCGGACCCATGTACGCGCGACGCACGTTCGACCCGGCAATAGCTTATTTCTTTTTGGGTACAGGCTCAAGCAATTCGACCATGATTCTGCCGTGAACAGCAGGAAAGGATCGCAGGCGCCGACGCCCCCGCCAGCCGTCACAGGCATCGGGAAGAAAGGTATGCCCCTCGCCGTGCATGGAACATTCGTCGATTGTTGACTTGGTGTATTAGTCGCGAAGCCTGACTACTCTGAGAACAAGATTGTCGTGGCGATGGTCAGTACTCTCAAGGCTCATCTGGTTGACATGGCTGAATGACTCCTGTTTCTCAGGTTGGATTGCCTGCGCGGGGAAAGTCCTATCTCAGCAACAAGTTGATGATTTATCTGAAAGTACGTTGTTACTTTCCATGTCGTGCGTGTCTGACATGCTCGTTAGTGGCTCGAATACGACGTGAAGGTTCGTGTCATCTATTCCGACGCTGTATTCTTGACCAATCTACTTGCCGTCAGGTCTTTAACGTCGGTCAACTTAGACGGACGCGCGCCAAGCAGAAGGAGCTTCAGTATGTCTATTCGACTTTGTAGAGTCCTTGTTTATGTTGTGAGCAGAAGCGGCATTCATGAAGATCATACCGCCTCGTACTTCAGCCACGACAACGCGCATGCTACTCATTTACGCGACTCTCTGGCAGAGGATAGTCTTGAATCGCTCATCAGCTGGCTGAAGGAGGGAGGTAATGTTGGCATTCATGGTACGCGCTTTTACTTGGTAGACAACAAGAACTAAATTTTTGTTCAGATGCGACCAACAGTACAAGGAGCCGGAGGTGAGCTCGTTGTACAATGAGCCGCACCGTGCTCATTATTGCCTCTCACAGAGCAAAAATTGCAAACCGCGTTGCGAAGGAAAAGGGCATGAGTCTAATCTTCTTAGAATCACTATGCGACGACCCAGCTGTTATTGCTGCAAATGTCGCGTTGAAAGTGAGCTCAGGCGATCCCGACTACAAGGATATGTCTCGTGAAGAAGCCAAGCGCGACTTTTTACGTCGAATCAGCGAATACGAGAAGGTCTACGAGACGATCACGGAGCCCAACCTCAGCTACCTACGGATCGTCAATGTAGGGCATACCGTAACAATGTCTCGTATTAACGGGTACCTCTCAAGTCGCATCGCGTACTACCTCATGAATCTTCATGTGAAACCAAGAAATGTATTCTTCTCGCGGGTGAGAATCTAGTCCTCTTCGATATGTCCAAACGATCTCACTGACGATATTCTGCAGCATGGAGAAAGCCAGTTTAATGTTGAAGGGAAAATCGGTGGCGATTCGCCGCTTTCTGTTAATGGAATGCAGTATGCCAAGGCACTGCCTGCGCTGGTGATAGAGAACGTTGGAGACAGGCCCTTGACCGTCTGGACTTCGACTTTGCAACGGACCATACAGACAGCCCAGGCCCTTCCATATCCTAAATTGACATGGAAGTCGCTAGATGAACTTGATGCTGGTGTTTGCGATGGCATGACTTATGAGGAAATAGAGGTATGTTCTTGCCGTTTCTGTCTCGTTTGGTGTTCATTCTTCGTCAGCAAGAGTACCCAGAAGATTATGCGAATCGGGACGAGGACAAGTTTAACTACCGATATCGCGGGGGAGAGTCGTATCGGGATGTTGTAGTTCGCCTGGAACCCGTCATCATGGAACTCGAGCGACAAGAAAACATTCTCATTATTGGGCATCAGGTATGTAGAGTTCGCTACGTTCATCGGGTTCATCGGGATTTACGCAACCGCCAGGCCATCCTCCGCTGCTTGTAGGTTTGTTGCCACATCGACTCCGAGTGCGCTAATTTTTATATAGATACGCCTATTTTCACCACTTGCCTCAAGCGGATTTGCCGTATATTAAGATCCCTCTACATACAGTAATCAAATTGACGCCGAAGGCATACGGTTGCGACGAGGAACGGTACGTCCTATTCAGCCACGCCAGAAGCGTTTCTCCTGATTCTCCTTAGGTATCCTTTACCGATCTCTGCGGTGGACACGCATCGACCGAAACCGAAGACGCCTCATCAAAATGTAGCTGCGTCCTCGTCCGCAAGGGAATACTTTACCGAAGATGCAGCGAAGAAATAGAAAGAGCAGGAGCTTCATGAAATGTACCATTAGAGACAGTAGGTCAGTGTATCTACTAGCTGGGAATAGAATCTGTGTAGGATCGTCGGTGCGCAAAATTCACGCATTGACAGGTGGTCACCAGGTCGCGTCGCGTCGAGTGAAGCAGGGATCCGATACGGAAGCAGCAGCAAAATGAATGATTGTCACGCTAGACGTGCTTGAACGCGTTTTCTGCCAACCAATGATTGGTATGAATGAACGCCAAGTGTTGACTATCAGAAGACGCTTTTTGGAGATGAGCAACGAATTCAGTTGGACTATGTCCATATATAAAATACTTGAGAAAATGAGCCGATTTGGGCGAGGTGGTGTGACAGTGTGATATAATGAATTACCCCACAACTTTTGCTTACTCTGATTCTCTATTTAAAACTGGAACTGGCCATGGGTTGCCTCAGTTGCTTGTCTTGCCTTCCATCACCATCTCGACGCCATGTTCCGCTCCCTAGCCACTAAATCGCGCTCGTCGATCAAGACGCGTTCATTCCACTCTCCGTTCGCTGTGCTTGGCTCGCAGCTCACGACGACCCCGCCCCCACCATCCACAGCCAACCCCGGCTGGTACGACAAGCAGTACGACTTTTCCCATGAGCCCGTTGTCTCCCACAGCGGGCAGCACACCTACGTCGTCTCGCAGCCTGACCCGTCGAGCACCCACTACCAAGTCCCCTCCGGCGCGTATCCCACGTCTGCGCCGTACATCAACTTTACTCCCACGGAAGCACCCGTGACGGACGGCGTCCAGTTCAGCTCAACCGGCAATGGCTTCGCGCATCCGGTGACCACCAAGGCTGCTATGCAACACAGCGGCGGTGTTGGGTCCAGCGCGGCGGTCAGATTCTCGAGCGCGCCTGGCCAGATGAGCGAAGGCAGCAATGGGGGCCTGGGCTTGATGGACAAGGAAGGCACACAGAAGGGCACCGGCGAATTGGCGGATCGGAATCCACAGCCTGACAGCAGCGTTGCTGCCGAGTATTCAAAACTTGGTCTCGACAAGGCCTGGAAAGTGAGGAAATGAATGAGGGTTCGTTTTACGTTCACGACGAAGCGCATTTTGAGCTCATGATTCTATCGTTCAGAAACTTCAGCCTTCCCCAAATAGCGTTCATCGCAAACGTAAGCTCACCACCATGTTGGCCAGCCATTTGCTCACGACCACCCAGTTCATAACTGCTTACAACCGAAATCGTTAATGACATAGACTTTTCAATTACATTGTAACACCATCACTGTATCGTTCTATTGTTATGTTTATTCTTGAATCGATACGTTCAATTCACGCTGATAAACTTGCTCACGAGTGAAGAAATGAATCGCAAGTGTTTGATGAAAGCCAAGGGGGGACACTCGTTAAAGCCCAGATGAAAGCATAGACAGCTGTGTATTTAATACTGCAAAACATAGACAATTACAGATGGGGAAAATAAGTACCACGAAATACTTTGCGCCACTACTTTCGTGCCCTCTTCTTCACTTCGTCCTCCTTGCACGCGTGTAGCATCAATTTGTTTGGATGTCCCGGCGTCATACCGGAATGTCCCTTTGACCAGTCATAGGAAACGGCGTAAGCAAAGATATTACCGTTGTGGTTGAAGTCTGTACAAGCGATGGGACCGGGGGCTGCTTCGAATGCTAAAGAAGATGTTAGACCCAGCTCAGTCAAGACAGGATGTACACACATTTGAGACGTGTTCGCGCGTCCTTGTCCCAGAAGTGAATGGTACCATCAGATCCTGTAATACAGTCAGTGTCTTCTTCAGGCGAGGAAGCAACGAGACTTACCACACGTTGAGAATGTCCCGTGTACAGGGTGGAAGGATATATCGTTCACCGCGTATACCATTCCCTGATCTTTTGAGTTTGCAACGGTATCCTTTCGATGACATTTGAACGAAAAGTTATTTCTGAGGGAGGCAATTAAACATTTACGCAGAGCAGAAATGCATGTACTTACGCGCTGTCCTTATCTTCAACATATCTAAAGGTGACGAGTTGGCAAAGGACAAAGTCGGGGGTCAAGGAACATACTGGATAGCAACTCGCCCTTCTATGCTGCCGATAGCGAAGCCTTGATTGGTTGACGCAGTGAAGCATGAGACGACACGCGTCTGCCATTTCAACGGGGATTGTATCGTCTAAGAAGATTGAGTATGATGGCTCAAAGACAGACAACAAAAAGGTGTACCTTGTAGGCCGCCGTGGGATTGGTGAGATTAAATATTTGAATGTGACGTTCAGCTGTCCCCACAACCATGAGCGGATATTGGACATCAAAGGTATAGCAGCGCTCCGGTAGGGTTACACTCGCAACAGGCTGTGGAGCACGAAGATCCCAGTACTGGAGACATCGATACACGTTTTGTGGCGGAGAGAGGGAAGACATACTTTGATAGTCTTGTCCCAGCTTCCCGTGGCAAGAATTCCCATTCCAGGTGTTTCAACCCATTTTACAACCTTGATGGGCGCGTCGTGCTGCGCTACTTGGCTAGACTGGCCCGTCGCGACATCGAACATTCGGCCAGCGTTATCTGCGCCACCAGACAGAATCTTGTTCCCTTCCTAGTTTCATGCAAGAAATGAGTGCTTTGAAAGAGAAATCCAGACATATACACACTTTATTCCAACATACAGACATTACAGGGCCCTGGTGCTGGTACATGGCCTTTCCTTGGGTCTGCCCATTTGCGCCAACTTCGTAGATCCGCACCTGAAACGCCATCACTTACGCGCCAATAAACGACATGAACCTTCGTACGCTGTTATCCCAGCTTCCTACGGCAAGATAGTCTGCCTGTCCCGAGAATGCGAGGGAGGAAATGGAGTCTGGTGGCGGGTCGGCGACTTCGATGTCTTTGTCGCTCGCGTTGCTACTGTTTGACGTTCCCACCGCCGTCGAGGCCGACGACGTGAAGAAGGACATATTGTCGAGTAGGTCTTTCGACGTGAAAGTTTGCCGTCAAGAGGTCGAACGTGACCGGCGTGACTGTTGTAGCGAATTTCGCTGTCGACCACAATGACGACGACGACGACGACGAGCTTGTTGACTAGCATGGATTGTGGGTAGCAATTCTCATGAAAAGTGCTCATTTCTCAGTGGTTCAATAGCACGCGAGGCGATACTCGACATCACTGCAGAACGCATCCAGGAGCTCGAGGCCAAGCAAGAGCGACTCTTGTTGGAGGCCGCTGAAGTCGACCGGGAACTGCATCTTACACGGGCGCACCACGGACAGCTGCTCAACACCCAGGCAGCCATCTCCGTGCTTCCGTATGAGATCCTGTCTACCATATTTCTGCTCTGTCGCGACCAAGAACTTTCTCACAAAAAGCCCTTTGAACTCACCCTGTCCCATGTTTCCAGCATTTGGCGTGAGATTTCTCTGGGAACCGGTACTCTGTGGGACCGGATCTATGTCAGGCTACCCCCCGTGAATATATCTCGCCACGCGGGCGTCTTTACTCGAAAGATGGCTCTCTTCACCATGTATCTCAACCGGTCACAGAACTGCCTCCTCACTATCCGCCTTCAAGTAAGCGGCGGGTACCAGTGGGCAGAGGTCTTGAGCGTTTGCATCCCTCATATGTGGCGTTGTCGAGAGCTCTCTCTGTCTGTCACGCATAGCATCCAAGATATGCAGCCAGCCATGGAAAAACTCCATTCTGCGGACGCGCGACAGCTTGTTCGGCTGTCCGTACGGATCGCACACTTTCACCATCACCTGCACATACAGAATCAGTTCCAATCGATTACTCCCAGCATTTTTACCGCCGGTGCACCCATGTTGAACTTTGTGAGACTTTCCGGCGTGGCAGGACCCTTGCAGCCCCCGCTCGCGAATGTTACCACTCTTCACATTGACGGACAACACATGTCCGATCTTTCCCTTGACCAATACCGCGCGCTGCTCGAGTCAGCACCCCAGCTGGTCAGCCTTTCCTTGGCGCGTGTCACTCTTTCCTCCCCTCACACACCTTCGGCCAGAAAAATTCCGATTAACTTGGCTCACCTCCGGCACCTTCGTGTGAGTGGTTCAGAAGACGACGACGAGGACTTTTCACCGCACCTGCTTCTTGCCCAACTGCCGTTGGTTCTACTCCGGTCCCTCGTCCTCCGAGACGTATCCTACTTTGGTTTTGATGCCATTTCCTTTCGTCGTGTCGAGTTTTTGAGCCTCACCAATTGTTCCTTCCCCAGTTCGGAGTTCGTGGAGACTGTAGAGGCCTTCCCGTCATTGGTTCATCTGGACTGTGACTTTCATGTCCCCACCATCCTCTTTGTTCTATCTTTGGAGAGCACTGCAGAGTCACAATCGGAGGACACGAGAATTCCGCCATTGTGGCCCAGGATAGACAAGTTGACGGTCAGGGAAATCCTGCCTCAGCATGTCGAGCTGGTGGTCAGCTCTGTTCAGGCCAGAAGACGCCGCGGTGCCCCTTTGAAGGTACTCTTTTTAGACGACACCAGTCGACAACTTCTTCACAAACAGAAAGAGCTTGAAGACTTGGAAAAGGTTGTGTCCGTGAAGGACTTTCAACTTGAAACCTGGCCACCGGGGATATCCTTCGAAGAGGACGACGACAGTTTTTGGGATTAAGCCGGTGTGTAAACCATGTCCTACATTCCGAAGTTTAGAAGGTGAAGTAGTAATCGGTGGACATAGATACCCGGATATACCCTACTAGAGTACCATGTTCTCATTCTGGCAAGTAAACGACGAGCTTCGTTACTAGAGATCACATCATGATGTAAAATGCACATTACGATGTAAAATTTGCTTAATCGACCGCTCAACGTGCGATATTGTTGCCGGAGTTTCGCGGGACAGACTCGAGCATACCATCTTCATCTTCCTGAAAAAAAAACCGAAGCAAAATCAGTGGAGAACTCGTAGAGATTCACTGCGATCGAAATGCAAATGTTACAGGTTGATGTAAATCGTGATCTCTCTATCTCAGCGAGTCCTTGACCAGATTCCATGATGTTTTGACCTACATATGTGAACTGCACACCAACAAGTCGATTCCGCGAAAGACCGAAGTACATATCTAATGTCTAGAGGTAGATCAAGCGGATTTTACATCGTGATGTGCATTTTACATGGTGATGTAATCCCTTGTATCGATTGTTTTGAGCCCTGCTCGGTCGCGAGAAACACGCCTCCGTTATCTTGCACTGGCGCTGGAAGCGCCCATTTCTTCACGTAACTTTGGCGTCTACTCGTTTGATTTCTGATGCATGACGCTCAGCCCTTTCAGGCTGATGGACGCTGTCATGATTCTTTCGAATGACTCTCTAGCCCCGGGCATTTATCGCAATAACATTCAACGTGTACGCGTATTCGGGCTCAGTAGGTGGCACGACGCGCACAGGAACTTGCATCGCCCGGATCACGTCTCAATTGAATTTATTATCGATTCCCTCATCCATCTATCATTATTTCGGCACACTGGCGCTTGTAGGGTGGGCTTTGACATCTTGAATGATTGGTGACGAATGCCTGAGTACTTATAAATCCTGGAGTCGTACTTAGAAGAACAAGAAAACCATTGTCATCCATGTGTATTGAAAGTCACGCCGAAACGGATGTCCAGAGTGCGGCTTCTTCCAACAGCGTTAGGGGGAGAGATATAGTTTGTGCGTCGCGAATATTTCTCTCATGTCCGGACTGTTTACAATACTCAGACACCTTGCCACCTCTCGTGGAATCAGTTCGAACCAGCTGGATCACCACTTTTCAGAGTGCAGCTGTTGTGGTACGTCTCAACATGGCATCATAATCTACCTTGCGCGCTTATGTCGTTGTTGCAGTCGTCTCTTCTGGCTGCAGTAGCTGGGGGACTTTTGTCTGCCATCAATGATGATCACGACTCCTTCGATAACTCACACGAAAGCCTCAGAGTTTCCTATATATCGCGTCTTTCGGAGCCATCATCTTCAATATCAGTGCTACAATGACTTCGCTTGTATTGATGAACGTATTTGCGGCCTTCAATGGACTGCGGCGGGAAAGCCGTCTGTGCTGAAAGAAGGCGAAATCATGAACTTCGATCGTGTCGCTCTCTTGTCGATGTTCGGTGTACATCAAATATGGTCATACTTTATCTGGCATTGTGAGCAAAAAGTGATATTGGGTTCTATTCAAAGCTAACTATATATTGAATAGGGCTGCTTTCACTTATCCTTGGAATGTGGTGCATCCTCTTTGAGATCATCGTGTTTGTCTGGGTTTCGCAAAAAACGACAACAGCTGCGAGGGCCACCATGACATGTGCCATGGTATTTACGGCTATCCCGCTGGTAATCATACAATTTTTACCTATCAAGAGTATGTTCGAAGCACTCCGCCGACCTGCCACTTAGTAGCATACTTGAGTTACATAGAATGAAATCTTGTCCTATCAAAAATGTGTTTTCGGAGGTGCCTGACACAAACAGAAAATTCGTCCTTTGTACAGTGTCTGCTGACGCCCCAGATATCCACATATTGGTAAAGACATTGAACTGACATTCTGACCGAGCTCTGGGCGCATGAAAGCCTACCGAGGCAAAGCGCACGCGAAAATGAGGAGATGTATAACCTGCTAACAGTCGACAAGCTTTAGAAGTACAGAATCATGGGCCAGTAGTCAAGTACATAGGTCAATCCACTATCAACTGCACAGTTTTCGCCTTCGTCGTCGCTGCCACCCCCAGAACGTCAGAAATCGAATCCGAAAGCGAAAGTACCTTTGTGGGCTGTTCGGGTGTTACGAATCGCGCCTTGCGCACCCGTTCTCGGTATTGCGGAGGAGTTCGTTGACACTCCTGCCAGAGGATCATGTTCAACGAAGACGTACGCGACACTTTATCTGCAACATGGTGTTGTCAGTAAGGGCAAGGCCGCGGAGCGAGCATCAACGAACAAGTTTCGTCCTTCAACTTCAAGGATGGAGCCGCCTTGCCTGAAAGCTTGACGACGACTTCAACAGTGGGCGCCGGAGTGTTTGCATTCGTCTAAGAGCCGAGAGTCAATATCGTGAAAGCTAGAGCATCAAGCAAACCAAACCTTTTTCACTGTATCCTTCCAAGCAACGTAGCGATTTTCATCGGTATCCTTAGCTTGTTGCATGAGCTGTTGAGGGAAAGTGATCTAATGGCCGTTAGCTGGCGTAGGACCGACGCAATCCTAGAATCCATACCCCATACTCCTTATAGGAGTCGCTCACAGCCTTGACGGCGGTTGTGAAAGCCTTGTCGACCTCGGGAGTTTTGAAGGCCTCAATGTTGGGTTTGACACCTGCTGCTGCTTCCGAAAGCTTGGTTGCCGCCTGCAACGCGGTCGTAACAGACGCCAACGCACTGACGCAAGTTGTTGTTAGCTGAGATAAATGTACAAGAGGAGATCGCATACCGTTGGACGGGCTCTACTGCAGGCTGAGGGCTCTTATCCGCATGCTCCTTGAGAAGGTCACGACAGTATTGAACCAAGACCAGGCACTGCAAATAATAAGGAGGTCGTATTTTCGCGGGGAATTTCTTGAGTTCGTTGAAGCTCGGGCTAGCAACTCTACCCTGGCAAAGGCGTACAGAGTCAATACGAAGGAGTATGTGAGCGATGACTTGGTCACTTGCCTTCAGGAGAGCATTGATCAACTCTTTCCATTGCGCCTCTCGTTGACTTTGCAGCTTGGGGTCGTCGATTTTTCGTCCAATGCTTTTCGAGAAGGGTCGAGAAACTGAGACGACCGTTCAGGGTAAACATTATTGTATAAGAGGGTACATACGCGAGAACTTTAGAAAGCACTTCATGCGAACCAAGTGTTGTCGAGTCGTGGTGTCGGATGTCTTGACCGTTACTTCCACAACACCCACAAAGACCAGCATGAACTTCACGGAATATTCAGTCAGGTCCTGCAAGAAACCGTGTTAGACAGCCATCTGCAGATTCCACTTCTCGTACATTTTTGTCGCCGAGTTGGAGTTTAGACCGTATCGCCCGCAGTTTTGGCAGTGTCCTTCGAGGCAAGACCAGCCATCAGAAGAAAACTTGTTCTTCTGACCGTTGCAGCGAGAGGAGGATTCCTGTGTCAATTCTTCCAGAAACGCATTATCGTCGTGCTGCCTGAATAAGGTCAGATCCTTCGGCTCTACTTCGGGGCAGTCGACTGGCAAGACGTCAGCGAGAAAATTTTCAGACGATGTAAAGCAGACCTTGAAATGCCCGGTTTCGAAGAGAGAAGTGAGCGTTTTAATCGTGGTTCGTCTATTGTTTGCCCACAACTTTCCCGCCTCGATCCACTCCGAAATCAATATCCCCCATTAAGGCTACCAATGCAAGCATTCTCAGAAAGCTCCGCAAGATCGAGTAGAAACCTGAAAAAAGCTCAAGCTGAAGCTCGTTTTTTTTAAATGGGGCTCACTGTTCGAGGGGGTCAATCATGACAGTATATGCATCAAAACTAGTCCAATCATCCTCGTTGGAAGAGGCGGAGATGAGTGAGTTGATTTTGTTGCAGAGATCCCGCGAACGGGAGATAGCGTGCAGAGAGTGTGAGTGTTTCGACGAATACTAGACGAAGTCAAAGTGATGGACAAGCATTCGATAAGATCCTTGATCATGTCCGTCGCAGAGAACCGAGGTTCGCTGATTGCACAGAGGCGTTCATGAAGCGAAAGGGCAGCCATGACGAGGAAGCGCGGTAGAGTGTAGCTGACTCTTGACCTGACGCTTAAGATTTGTGAGCAAGCGCTTGAGGTCTGTCACGCCGATACTACGGGAAGATTTTCCTCATACGGCTATGACAGGAGACGCGCTGAAGGTCGGAACTTGGGCGGTTGTCACTGTCAGTAGAATGATCATGAAAGGTGAAAGTATCGCCACTTGGAAGATATACGCAGCACATCGACGATCACGGTACAGGAAAGCCGGAAGTTCATGTCAACGTTCATATCTGATAGAATCTCAACGGAGTGTTCCGTGTAATGGGCTTGTTGAGGCAAGTACGGAAGACTTTTCACCGTAAATAACAGTGGTAAACAGCGGCGATCATCGATCACGTACCGGCCTACTGCCTGCTGTCACGTTCAACACGTTGAAGCCAGGTTGAAGCTTAGCAAGGCTCAGGACTATTCACAACCGCTCTCATATGTCATTCCCTGTGTCATTGTTTGAAGGGGCATCCGGTCGCACTCGTTGCGGATCAGGGCCACTAACCACTCTACAATCTTTCACTCCAGTGGATATTAATGTTGATCCTGTATCCAGCACGTTGAGATAATAAGCTCCAAGATTTATGTAGTCTCAGTGTGGTTTACTCTCAGACCAGCTACGTGCTGATAGTCATCTTCAAGTCGTATCCGCGACCGACGCAGACCGTGATGGTTGTGGAAGTTTCGTTAATGCGCGATGGAATCTTTTTCCGAGATATGACTCGTGTCAGAAGAGCGATTCTCCCTCAGGCGACAGAACTGTACATCTATATCGGAGCATTGTCGAAAAGTGGGAACGCGAAAAGTATGATCGCAGGTAAGCATACAGAATATTTGTAAACGCCGTTTTCATGGCTATCCGAGAAACGAGATTTTCCAGGAGATCCTTAAGAAGTTCAAGAGCGTCACGACCGAACTGGATGGAAGGCTGGAGCCCGGGTGTTTCGACCGCTGGATGGACGTTTTCCCTCACGAGGTAAGAGAACAACACGTCAAATTCTTAGGCGACTCACCCTACGTAGGTTAATGCGTTCAAGGAAAACTACAGAAAGTGAACGATCTCGAAGCGAAGAAGAAGGAAAGACACAAGAACGTTATGAAGCGTAAGGGCGAAAGAGTAAGCAAAATTTTATCTCTCAATGAGGAAGGTAGAGATTCCATTAAGAAGAGGTCGATGCCTAGCTCAGCGCCGGTCGACGTTGAACTTAGGCATTTGTTACCAAGTACTACTCCTACTCCTTCTCAGCGTATTTACCAAGGTACGAATCCGGGAGATCGTGTTTCACCGAGGACTCACACTGGGCTCACTAGTTCAATGTATGACGGAGGACACACTTGACATGGTTCTTTTACAGTGGATGATGAAAGCTGCAACGCCATCGCTACCAAAAGACCCCGATTTCTACGAGATAGTGTTGCGAAGAAACCCCCATTTCTACGATAGCGTGGTACTGAAGGAATCTCCTCAATCTGTACTCCACTCGCATTTTCCAAGACTCTTTGGATTGCGTTGGAAACCAGGCGACATTGAGAGAGGGACGTTACTACATGATCATACACTGTCTTATGGACAGTTGTGATCACCCATTGATTATCTTTAAGCAAATTCCAGAATGGACATTCGGGAAGCTTTGTCGTTTCCGTCACGGACTCAAAGACATTGTATTGAAAGGTACGAGTGCGTCTGCAGAGTCAACTGCCTTGTGGCTGACGTTTCTTCAGCTACGACTGGGCACCTGAGGTATGCACATGGTATCAGGAACAACTATCGAATCCCGATGCTTCAATCAATATCAAGAAAACGAAATCAATAAATGAAAGGGCGCGACGGGAACATTCCCTAACATGGGTAAACATGTTGGATGAGATAGAAGAAGATCCCACCGAGAGTATCTGGGTTATCGAGACGCCTCCCAAAGAATTGCTGGTATGCTTTGTCTTATGCATCGTGATGCTTAGTTGAATTCAGCCATAGAACGAAGGCTGCTTGACGGACCTTGGTTTTATGATGCTAGTACCTCGACGCTGGTTTCCCCCGTGCGTATTCATCATTGATATCAACATCGTGTTAGCTTCACGCTTCTCTAGTCATCCGCTCATACACCCTCCTTTGAGCATATTGACAAGACTGCAGATACGGTATGTCCGGTTTTGAAGCATCCAATTCATTGTGTCATGAAGCCATCTATATTCACTGTTTATAGGCATCGAACAACTATGTTGCTCAACGTCAATCGACTGACACCGTAAATAGCAGCTTGAGTGCGCAGGAAGCCTCACGAGCCAACGTACGACTCCATGTTTCACCAATGTTAGCGGCATTTTACATTAGATTTAGACTACAAGACGCATTGCTGACGCTGCAGAGACGGAGTCTCGCTCTGCGTCTTCACACTCGTCCAACCGCATGCCCACGCTGGCGTATCTATCGCGTCTGGTCGTGAGCACGCCCCAATCTGCTCGAGCGTCACGAACATCGGCAATGATATTCCTGCCGCCCCTTCCACGCCTTCCAACATCAAATCGCCCGTGAATACTGTTCCAGTCGACAGTCGACATATCACGCAGCGCCACACGGAATGGATGTTCATCAGCCCCCCAAATCTAGCAGTGTTGTGCGGCCATCTCCAAAGCCTGAAGCTCGTCCAACGCCCCTTCCCGTTGCTGCTGGAAATCCGGTACGAACCATAGCTTCCGCTTTGATTTCCTGATTACTCAACAACTTCTCGCAGGAACAGAGCGTGTCGCTTCCAGCTGTAAGTGCTACACATCACGGGAACCCTGAGTGCGTTCACTTATCGAATGGTAGATGCCAACCCAGAAACAGAAGCCCGCAAAGAAAAGTTGGTTCACACGAGCGAAAGAATTTGTGGGGCTCGGATAGCCGTATGTTAGAAATTAGAAATTTCGCGCTCTTTTCGTTAGCTTGGCTTCAAAGCACTTTGGCTACGAGTCTTTCAGTTTGAATACATGAACACCTGGCGTAGCAATAAAATACTGTAATGACGCTTGGCTAAATCTCGTGGCATAAAAATAATATATACACTCAAGCAACAGTAAAACACAGATTTACTTTCCCGTTCTCGTGCGCGTTCTCGTTCTCGTACGAGGCAGCGAAGCTTCCTCCTCCTCCTCTTTCTTCACGTCATCCTTTTTGGCCCTTGTTCGAGTTTTCGTACCCACAATCTCCACCTCGGGAATCGGCTCTGTTACAGCCCTACTGCGAGGCTTCCTTCCCTTAGGCTTTATCTCCTCTACATCAGAAGTGTCGACGTCCGGCTCTGTCTTATTCCTTGTCCTCCGCGTCCTGCCTACAGGCTCCGGCTCCTCATTCTCAATCTCTGCTGTCTTGGTCCTTGTCCTCGCGCGGGTCTTGTGCTCCTCTAGAGGAGCACTTGCTGCTTTCGTGACTTCTGCTACAGGTGTCGGGGCGCGCTTGGCTCGCGTTGCCCTCTTCTTGGGGAGAGCATCTTCAACTTCTTGCTCCTCCTCTACGATTTTAGACGGTCCTGCAGCTACCTTCCTCCCTCTAGTGGCCTTCTTTTTCGGTGCCGGCTTCTCAGTCTCGTCCACCTTACTTGTTTCGGGTGGTGGAGGGGTCGAGACTTTCTTCGATCGTGTTGCGCGCTTAGGGGCCACCAATTCTACGTCAGGCGCAGCCGTTATCAATATCGGAACTCGTTTCGACGCTGGTTTGAGTGGAGCATCTGTCTCGGTGGAAGGCACATTGAGCGTTTCTTCGGGTTTCGCTGAGGCATCGTTGTCCGCTGCGACTGGCATGTCTACGTCCATGAGAATATCACAAGGAGAAGATGGTTTGGGTGAATTTCGGGGCGATATGAGTGTTCGCAAGTCAAGGGTAGGAATTGTCGCCTCGAGCGTCTTTATGGGAGATGCGCTTCTGCTCTTTGGCGTGATGTCGCGGGGGATGAAGAGCGTTCCGCCAAGTCCTTCATTGGCGACGTGCTTCTTTCCTGCACCGAAACATTGGGTGGTATAGTCGCTCTTCTCGAAGGTGAGCGCTCCCTGCTTGGAGTTGCAGGAATATCGGAGGTAACGTCCATTGACTCCTGCTCTAAGGATGCGACAACTGGCTCTTTCTTCGGACTCCTTTTTGCTTTCATGATTTCCATCTCCTCTCTCATTTGCTGCAGCAAAATCTGAGGGTCGTCTTCCTCGGGTTCCTCCGATGTCTCCATGATATTGCCAAATAGGTTTGAACGATTCTTCCTTGGAGAACCGATGGTCGGGGGAGCAAAAAGTGTTTTCTTAGGCGAAACCCGCGAAGGCGACGAAAAAATGGAGTTCTGAGCTGGTTCCTCTTTCACGCCAAACAGTTTCATGGGTGACAGACTGGGACCAAGACCTGGAACGCGTCCTGCAAAGAAGAGGTCGGGCGCAGCAAGGGCAGATTTCCGTCGTTCTTGAATTGCCTACAGAGCGTTGAGTGTTGGTGTAGATACAGGAAGAGAAGTCGCGTACCTTTTTCTCTGCATCCGTAAGCTTCTGACGCCTAGGTGTAGTCCACATGTCCTTCTTGATGGGACGGTCCTCAGGCTCCTCCTTCATCGGGGTGGCTGGAGTGCGGATTTTGGATTCACTGGGCATGGACAGATCCAATTTGAAAGAAGGGCGCTCAGGGCGTATAGGCGGACCACCTCCCAAGGATGTGCGTCCACCGACAGAAATCCGAGTGAAGTTGAACGGCTTGGGAGTAGGCATTTCCTAGAAGAAGTCTGAGACGATGAAACACGTCGCGATAGAGTTCTTACCATGACTTCATCATCTTCGACCATTTCTGCTTCACTCTGCAGCTCTGCTTCGCTTTCGGGCACCATTTCGGGCTCGCTGTCAACCATCATGTCGTCTGGCTCGCTATCAAGCACCATTTCATCATCTTGACCACCATCGGTAGACCGATCACTTTCACTGTCGCTTGTGGGAGCAAAGAGGCCTCCCGCAACTTCTAACTCTTCCAGTTCTTCTTCTGCGAGCATAGCCCTACGAATAAGAACTCGTCCGCGGAGGCTGTCTTTTTGGGGTGATGGCGGACGGACTGGACTAGGTGGAGCGGGAGGTAGGTCGGGTAGTGATGGATAAATTGATGGTACCATGGGGGAAGGAGACTGTATGGGACTTGGGGAATGTGATGAACCTGCGGGTTGAGCGGGGAAGGCGGAAGGCGGAGTCTGCGCCTTTCTATGCAAGGCATATGGTGAATCCTGACGCGCAAGATCCTCAGGCATGCCCTCTTCTCGAAGCATGGCGTCTCCGCCGCCAAGTTGGACTATTTTGGCTCCTGGTGTCGGTGAATCGATGACAGCTGCTCGTACCATGGAAAGACGAACGCGTCGGCGAGTTCCCTTGACTGGACTAGATGGATCCATGTGTTTCCGTAATGCCTTGGGAGGATAGTCGAACTTGAATCGTTTCCCTTGTATGGTAAAGTTGTCGCCATTCCCCAATGCCACCCTGCCCTCTCGAATGCGACATCCGTCGATTTCGACTCCGGTCTTTCCTTGAATGACCAAAAATGCTTTCGAATCAACAAATTCAATCAGTGCATGGGTGGGAGCAATGTTCTGGTAGAATAGGCGAATGTCGCTTGCTGGGTCTGAGCCAAATGTGAGCGGATTGGAGTCGATGCCAAAGGCGGTGATGGTCGCTGAGGCGGGTGACAGAAGAGACAACGTTCCAAAGCGCCCGACATCCGTAGCGTCCACGCTGCAATGCATGTCCGTCGGGCTTCGCGTGCCGAACATGTTGGTTGTTGAGAGAAGAGTTGATTTTGACACGTGATGGGGAACGCGTGATTCAATCACACCCCACGTTCGGCCATTGGAATAACCGTCTTGTTTTCCCCTACTGACAATGGCTCTGTCTGGAATCAAGGTTATCGAAGTATTCACCCTCATTCAGTTCTGATAAAACTGTCTTACGGTAGCCAGTTCGCTGGTTTAGCACCAGGGCCTTTCGCTGGCCTTGTTTTGGCAGACAATGGCGCCGATGTTATTCGAATAGACCGGCTTGCCTCGTCTTCGACTGACATTCTCTGTCGTGGTAAGCGGTCTCTTGCTGTGAATCCCAAAATAGCCGGCGGTAGGGATATCTTGAAGAGACTCGTCGCGTCTGCAGACGTGCTGATCGACCCATTTCGTCCGGGCGTCATGGAGAAACTGGGGCTTGGACCGGGAGTCTTTCTCGGGCAAGATGGCATAAATAAGGGATTGATATATGCTCGACTGGCAGGGTAAGCTATCCTGGCCCGCACTCTGTCAACTGAATGGCTACTAACACACGGAGCTAGGTTTCCGCGAAATGGTATGTTTTAGGTTTCTATTCGACGGCAACTTCATATTTTTCTCCAAGGGTCTCACAAGGATATGGCAGGCAAGCTTGACTGTCAATTCTGCTAGCCCACGTTGATTAGGTTGAATTTGCCTAGGTCACGATATCAATTATCTGGCTCTTAGTGGCGTTTTGTCTGTATGCTTCCATCATAGCTGCTCTGCTGAATTTGGAGCTCATTCTCAGCATCTAGATGCTTCCTGGAACGACTGAAAAGCCGGCGTTTCCGCTGAATCTATTGGCTGACTTTGCCGGAGGAGGTCTGGTTTGTGCTCTTGGTATACTGTTGGCTCTTATAGAGCGCGGTAAGACTGGTCTCGGTCAAGTTGTGGACACAGACATGGTACGGTACTCTTTTCAATGAGGCAACTTTTTCCATTATGCACGCCAAGGTTTCTGGCGCGCGCTACGTTTCCTCATTTCCGTTGCTTTTATCTCTCCTCCCCACGTCTTCCTTTGGATCAAGCAGAGGAGAGAATCTTCTGGACGGCGGCTCACCTTTCTATAATATCTACACATGCAAAGATGGCAAATGGATGTCAGTAGGGTGTTTGGAACCACAGTTTTTCGCATCCTTCCTCGGCACCTTGTTACAATGTCTTCCAGCCCAATTTGGCCTCGAATGCGGTTGGAGACCAACTATAGACTCGCACACCCGTCGAGAAGAGTGGCCCAGACTGAAGGAGTTCCTCACAAAGGCGTTCTTAACTCAAACGCGCGATTATTGGGCCCAGAAATTTCATGGTAGGTTGAAAACAGGTTTTACCGGTTTCTATCGAATTAGAATTTTCATAGGAACAGACGGTTGTGCATTGCCTGTCCTCGATGTGGCTGAAGCTGCCACATTGGATTCATCAGGTTCCGTAGTACCTCGCCCGCATCCCAAGATTTCCGAAGCCTCTTTGGAAGTATTGGACAATGGCCTGCATATTTTGACACCTGGAGGTGACGATGAGCTCGTACTCAAGGAAATAGGCATTTCGGAAGACGAATGGCGGCAATTGATTGCTGATGGTGCAATGCGTGATGAACGAGAACGATCCAAATTGTAGGAGTACAGATCGTACTATGCGTTTATTTCTGCAGCCTCTGGACCGCAAATGTTTTTACCTACGTCCAGTTTATTCCTAGAATGTTACAGGTGGATCTGAAGAGCCGTTGCATCAAGGAAGGCAAGTGGAGTAAGGAATTAGACCAGATTTATATGGGGGCGTACAACATCGACCTAAATTTACTGACTAGTGAGCCGAGAGTATTTCAAAAGTGTACGTCAATGTAGCCTCGATTCTCGTGGGACGGTACACCGGCGCCCACTGTAGTACTCAGATGTTCGATTCCACTTTATGTTCCCTATAGTTAGTAGGAATGCATGCGGTACTCAGCATAGTTGCATGCTAGAATAGTCAGGTCAAATCCCGTCCCGGTGTTGTCTTGTATTCCTCGCGTCAGGAGAGACGACGGTTGTGATCGGCGAATCAAGAGATCCGGATAAGTCTGGAAATCACATGAAAAGACCCCGCGTATAGATATAGTGGTCCTGTAAGGGGCTTGTCTTTCACTACCTGCAAACGCAATGGCCTCTCAAGAAATCAAGCAGTACACCGCAGACGAGGTCGCCAAGGTACGTGACCCGTTCTTGAAGGAGTCCAACTGACGCGCCTGCCCAGCACAACAAGCCCGATGATCTTGTACGTCGTCCGTCACCTTTTTCACGCAAATATACTCACTTTTGCCACAGTGGGTCATCATCAACGCGAAAGTGTACAACTTGACGCGCTTCAAGGACATGCATCCTGGCGGAGCATCGGTCCTGCATGACAAGGACGTTGGTACGTCATTGTCACGCATCCACCGACGTGTTACCTCTGACCATCGGACAGCTGGCCAGGATGCAACGGAGGCGTTTTACAGCCTTCACCTCACAGAAGTACTCGAGAGACCGCAATTTAAGCGCCTTCAGATTGGCGTTGTCGCTGGCGAAGAACCATCAATCAAGGCCCATGGCATTGGCGATCTCAGCAAGGTCCCCTATGGTGAACCAACATGGCTTACAGCGGGATACTTCAGCCCGTATTTCTCCGATGTTGGTCTTTTCCCCGCCAATCTTGGCGACGCGTTTACCTTCAATCCATCCAGAACCACAGAAAATTCCAGCAAGAAATACGCAAGTTCACTGACGAATGGATCACTCCAGACGCTGAAGTATGCTTTTCATTCTCGCATCGTTTAACTTGACCCCATCTTCTCTCAGGCGCGCGAGGCAGACGGTAAACGTCCCTCTCAAGAAGTACTCGATAAGATGGCGTCAGTCAATGCTCTTTTCGCTTTCGGCTGATCAGAGATCTGATGCGTGAGTAGCGAACTCAACATACATGCTATGCGTCTCGGTCCTGGAAAACACCTGAAAGGGCTCAACCTCATGAATGGCTTAGTAAAACCGGAAGAGTTTGACTACTTCCACGAGGTATTGTTCTCTGCTATCGGCTATTCAAAAAGCTCATGTTTGCCAGATGATCATCACGCAGGAACTAGCGCGTTGTAATGCTCGCGGATACGGCGATGGTCGGCGCAGAGTCTTGATTCGTCGTACGCTATTCTGATGGTCTCTGACAGGTCTTCTTGGTGGCAAGGTCATCGGTCTGCCACCGGTGCTCAACTTTGGCAGCGATGCACTGAAGGCGAAAGTGGTACCAGAAGTGTTTTCTGCGAAAAAGTTCATCTGCCTTGCCGTCTCTGAAGCTCAAGCTGGCAGTGATGTGATGGGTCTAAAGACTACGGCTAGCAAAACCGAAGATGGCAAGTACTGGATTGTGAACGGTCAGTTATGGATTTATATTTCTGTTTGTCTCTCCTTAACATCTCCAAGGCACTAAGAAGTGGATCACCAATGCAACGTGAGACCTCAGTTCTAGTCCTTTTTCCCGCTAATGCAGCTTAGGTTCGCGGATTATTTCACCGTTGGATGCAAGACGGATGATGGCTTCACTGTCATGCTTATAGAGAGGGGTGAAGGAGTTGAGACCCGTCCCATCAAGACCAGTTACTCTAGTGCTGCCGGGACAGGTTTCATCACTTTCGATAACGTGAAGGTTCCCGTTGAAAACACGCTGGGGGAAGAAGGGGGCGGAATCTTTGTTATGCTCAGGTTGGTCGCTTTTCGTTGCAACATCATTCATCAATGATTCCTCGCAGTAACTTCAACCACGAACGTTGGGTTATGTGCTGTTCTTCTGCTCGCAGTCAGCGGAGCATAGGTAAGTCTCATGGTTTTTGGACGCTCCGTGGCTCACGTCTCGTAAATCAGTCGATGCTTGCCTGCAGTAAGCCGCTCATTGCACATCATTCAGCCCACAGCCGCTCATTTTCTTTAGGTGGAGCTCACAGCGAAAGGCGTTTGGGAAGCCTCTGAATTCTCAGGCGGTTATCCGGCATAAAATTGCTCAAATGATCTCACGTGCAGAGAGTAAGTCGAACCACGCTTCTTTCCGTCTCGTGGCGTTGATAGCCTTCAAGGTGTTCAGAACTGGCTTGAGAATATCACATATCAGATGTGCAACATGGTGCGTAAATCCTTGCCTGTACCGTAGTTACGTTGTCTTGAAATTCTTCTGCAGTCTTACAAGCAGCAAGCCAGTAAACTTGCCGGGTACGTCGACTAATTTTGTCGGATATATTAACTACAGCTCAATATTGATAGGCAAATCGCGTTCTTGAAGAGCTACTCGACCTCATGCGCACAAGAGACGGCAAGGGATGCAGTCCAAATATTTGGTGGTCGCGGTATCACACAGTCCGGAATGGGCCGCTTGATAGAACATGTAAGTCTCAACCTTCTTGTCGTCCCGCTATTCATCTTCTGGAAGTATCATCGCACTGTACCTTTCGATGCACTACTTGGTGGAGCAGAGGACGTACTGAGTGACCTCGGAGTCCGCCAAGCGCTCAGAGCTATGCCTGAGGATTCGCGTCTATAACTGGATTATGCACGTACACGAGTTATTTCATCATTGCATTATTATTTTCGCAGAAGGAACATGTATGTGTAAACTGATACGTATACAACATCGATACAGTACTGTACTACAGTTACAACAAGAGGTCTATGTAGAAATTATACATTATGAGTTTGAGGGATGACTCGGCACTCGATAATTCGTCATCCAGTCGAAACCTAGTAGCCATTGTCAGTTAACAGTTCGATAGCAGAACTCAGTACGAACCGGGTAGAGCCCAGGAATCGGGGTCGGCTAATGACTGCATACTGTTTAAAATATCGTCATCGAAAGGAAGGGGTGGACGGAAATATTCGGGATCTGGAGTGAGGAAGTTTTGCATCGAAGGGTTCCCGTAGGAGCCATCGAGAGATGTGCTCATCGATGCTGGAACAAACCCGTAGCCCATTGATACATCTGGGGATGAAGGTGCAATTGACATAGACGCAGTCATGGGAGAGGTGTACGCAGATGAAGAATTACTGTGTTCGGTCGCATTCAGGGATTTTGCCGATTTCGCGCGCCGAACCTTTGGAAGAGAAGTTTGTCGAACCTTTGGAAGAGAAGTTTGTCGAACCTTTTCAGACAATGTCATTTCCAGAAGACCTTTGAGAAAGCGCGAATACGCTTTAGGGCCGTGTCGTTCGTCCACAGCTACTTCGGGAGAGCCGAATAGATCAATGACCCCTTGGACCAGCTGTTGGATGTATGAACGTTGGCCTGCATCGATATATGTCGCGTATTTGGGTTGAAGAAGCTGCGAGGTATATCGATAAGAGAAATGTGCGGAGCAGCTTATTCGACGAACCTTGATCAAGAATGTCGAAGCGAAGGTAACAAAGACAATCTGTGCTTCAGGCCCATGACGGAGATATATTCCTATCGGACAGATCAGAATTTGTTTTTACGGAAACCATGAGACGAACTTTGCTCTGGTCTCCCGACATCGTTGAGAATCACGTTATGAACATCATAGGCAGCCGCCAAGCACTGTAGGACGCATTAACACCATTGACACTAGCCCCATGAACGAGTCATATGCTCACACGTTGCAAGAAGGGGTTTCATTGTTACGATTCTTACCAAAGGCGTGTTGGAAGCCAAAGGACAACGAGGCGAGCCGCGCATAACTAAACGCCAGCCTCAGCAGCCCAGTCCGAAAGCGGTTCTGTGGATCCGACATATCGGTCTGATCTAGGATTGCCATCCATTTGGCTTCAAGACACTTCAGCTCCTCGTCAGTCTCCGTGGCAAGTTCAGCGACATCTATGTCCTGCAATCAATGAGCACGTATATGCGTCTCAAACGGTAACTGTCCAACCTTGTTGAGACCTGTAGGATGTTTCGGGTCACTATAAATCCTGGAGATGAATCGTGCCATCACTCGTAGCTCGGCGTTATAGCAACTAGTGTGTATGTCGAAGTTTTTCATATTATATGGGGAAAGGCGCCACCAGTCTTCGGAGTGATTCGCTGTGTAGTCCATGTTATTAATTATAGGGAATTTGCCGTATTGAGATCCGGTCGAACGATCCAAGTTAAAACAGTTGATCCAAACACGCGTACGATTGAGCATTTGACGTTCATGAAGCTCGTGTAGAGGTTTCACCGTGTTTGGGAGGTGCAGGTTGATGTCCATAGCAGTTCTGACAAGGGGGACTGAGAACACACGCGTTGAAGACGATGTTTCGTACCTGATTGCCATTCCCAGGTAGGCCCACCCGCGTTGATCTTCCCAATTGCGGGTTGGTTCAGGATACAGACTCAGCAGAATGTAACCGATAACCATTTCCACGTTCTTTTCGCCGCCAATAAGAGCAGCTCCCGCGGCCATTTTGGCGTCTACGATCAAATGGTCGTATAGATCTGGTCGCTTCGCATAATATCTTGAAGCAATTGCGCAGACTAGAATATCATCATGGTCTCACTCGATTGGTCAAGTAAAGTCACTTACTAACGGTAAACATAAAAGCGCTTCGAGCACAAGTGTTCTGAGCAGTATACAAAATTGGGTCACACAAAGATAGTGACAGGTTCATTCGGTCGAAATAACTGTCCGTGGTATGTCAGCACGGAGGACTTTGAGAACCGATGGAATGTACAACATGCTGAAGAGCTCTTCGGCTTCTGATGTCGAGATGATGCCTCGAGCCAAGATGGAGGGCATCTCATGCGGACGGGCACCAGCGGGCCCGGGACCCGGACCTGTGGAGTCGATATAAGAGAGAACGATAATATAAACAACGGACTTACTCGCGAAGAAACCGTCATTAGCGACACCTACGTCTTCAACTTCTGCGCTGGCGCCTCTCTGCCTAGTCTTTCTTATGCTGAGATTGGCCATTAAACCAAATGGTACGGCTTCGTTTGGAACCATGGCCGACTTCTTCGTTACCTCCTGCTTTCTACCACTGGCGCTCCCTCGAGTCAGGTTGCTCCCAACACTGGAGCGGGACGACCGGCGGACTCTGGAAGACTTCATAGCATTCCCACTCATGTCCTCGCCATCCGAAGCCACAACCGCGAACTCATAGTCATCGTCGTCATCATCTAGGTTGTCGACATCGTCCTCAACTGGAGAATCTTCTGCATCGCGATCTTCGAAGTAACTCTGAGGTGCGCCAGCTCCGCCATTAAGAAAAACGTCGAATTCTGCGAAACTCTCCTTGGCCTTGGATATCCAATCTGTAATATTCTTATTGGTTTCGGAATCGGAAGTGGTATTTATACCGTCAAGACTTTGATATGTGGTCGAGCTAGGGGATATGGAGAACGCCGCTGGCGGCGATGGCGCGGAGCCTTGAGAGGAGATATCAGACATGGCGCCTGGCTGTCGGAGCTTCTTGTTCGCATCTTCCAATTGACCCATGAGGTCCCGAATACGTTCAGCCTGCTCCCGAATCTCGTTCATCAGGTGCTCACGTTTACTGAGCTTTAGTCAGCATCTGGATGCTCGACAAAAAAAGAAATTCCGTACGGAGGTGTGCGCCGCTTCTTCTTTCCAGGAATCAGACACTCGTGGCCACCATTCATGCAGCGTTTACAAGGATCAGTATCAGTTTTGAATTCACACTTGACTTTCAAGTTTTTGCATCGCTGACAGGCTCGTCTACTAAAAATCAGCAATGAACGTGCTAAAGATTTAGGGTGTCTTACGATTTGACTTTGACGTCTTCCTTACTATCAAGTGTAAGTTCTTCATCTTCATCTGTGGCAGGATCCGTGCGTGGACGTTTCGGTTGCGGCGGAAGAGAGGCGATACGTTGGGATGAAGGAGGATGATAGTAAGATTGAGGGGCAGAGGGCGCTGGCGCGGCCTGAGGAAAAGATGTCTGGAAAGGAATGGGAGAGGCCGTGGTGTAAGGTGCGACCATGCCTTCTGAACGGGTGGTCTCTGAATCAGCTGGGAGCAGAGATCCGGTAGAGCTGGGGAAGCCGAACGATGACTCAAGGGTATGAAAGTCTCCTTGACGAGACGTGGCGCCCAACGCATTCCCGACATCAAAGGTGTTCATGTAGTGATTCTGCGAGGGTTGCATCTGCTCAGGAACATAGAGTTGGTCGACAGATCTAGAGCGGGATGTTTGGTTGGAGTATTGGCCACCTCCAGAGGTGAACGCCGTGTTAGAAGGTGAGGTTGTCTGAGAGTATTGGGTACCAGAGAACTGCTGGCCTTGCCGAGTAGAATCAGAGAACGACCGCTGAACATTTTGAGGCCCTTCGACAGATATATTGTAGTCGCGCTCGGACTGACCGTTCGGACGATAGGCGGGAGGAAATGCCCACTGGCCATTGGGATAGGCGCTGGACATGGGGGAAATGGTGGGGGTCAAAAGCAGTTAGGTGGATGTCGTAAAAAGAACCCGAGTCGCCTGAGAACGATCAATTGGCTTAAGATCTCGCATAGAGAGAAAGCTAAATACCGTTTTAATACGCGGTCCTGGCTTGAATGACAGACGATGCTATCAATGGGTAGAAGGTAAATCCCAATTGACACTGTTCGCACCCTTGGACCGCGTCGTTGACGGGCTATCATCGCGTCCAGTTATTATATACATTCCTTGTAAAGCGGTGTATACGTAATCAACGCATTCTTTCTCGTCCTCGTGGGCTGGATGAGAAGCCTGATTAGGGCGGTGGCTGTACCGGAGACTGCATAGCATGTTTTCTCATCCTGGTCCATGACGCCTCGAGGACGTTTTTGCAGTGCAACCGAGCTCGTTCTGCAGTTGTGAACGCGCCAATATATTACTCAGTTGTTCGGAGCATTGCACATACCGCTGCTCAGCCTGCTATATCATCCATTTCTAAATCTTTCTCGAAGTGATAGTTGATTCCGGGATTATCGAACATGGCTTCCGTTCTATCAAGGACATTTCCGTTTGCTTTTCGTAAAATGATACTGCTGAAATTCATCAATCGAATCCGAGTAACTCAGACAGCCTATGCTCAAGTTCGCTATCTTGGGACGCAGAACATCGTTTCTGGTCGCACGTGGAAATAAGTCGACCAATCACATAGTTTGCTTAGGTCATCCGTATTCTGCGTCTTGCCATCATCTCAAGCGAACACAGAAATGGCGAAGAAGAAGAACAAGCAGGTACGTAGCGCCCTTTCCTCCTTGTTCTCGTTGATATATCCTCTCCAGATCATTCAACCTTGGTGCTGGTATTGTGAACGAGAATTCGAAGATGAAAAGGGTCCGACTTTCTCCTTTTTCATAATGCATCTGTTGAACAACATTCCTAGTATTAATGCAGCACCAAAAGGCGAAGCACTTTAAATGCGGAATGTGTCCACGACGCCTGAACACTGCAGGAGGATTGGCTGTTCATATTCAACAGGTTCACAAGCTGGAGCCGGAAAAGTGCGCGGCAATCTCGTTCAAGTGTTCAAAGCTGACTTCATCGACAGCCTTCCTCGTATAGAGAATGCAATGCCTGGCAGAGACGGCTACGAAGTTGAAATCTTTGGAATGGAGGGCATTCCCGCGCCTGATGTGGCCGATTACAAGAGGCGCAAGGAGATCGAATTCGGTCTTGCGGCAGGATCCATCTCGCAGCCTCAGCCGAAGCGCGCCAAAACGGAAAACCGACCACTGTCGGAAGCTGAATTAAAAGCGGCATTGGAGGCCCACAAGGCCCTTATGGGCGCCAACAATAACAGTGAGCCCGCTGCTCATTCCGCTAATGCCAGCTCTGGCGCTGTCTATGGCGCACCGCAGACGTACGCGCCTGCTTCTACACCTCCGGTACCTCCTCCCCCGATGGGTATGATGCCTCCCGGTGCACCGCCTTTTTTCCCGCCCCCCGGAATGATGCCGGGTCAGCCCTTCCCGCCTTTCCCTGGAATGCCTTTCCCTCCTGGGTAAGTTCGTTTGTTTTTTCTCGTTCGCCACTTCTTTGACAAGCTTGGCCTAGTCCTCCACCACCTGGCTTTCCTTTTGTTCCACCTCCAGGTGTTTTACCTCCTGGAATGCCACCTCAGGGCGTACCTCCCCCGGGCATGGCTCCCGGAATGAGACCGCCATTCCCTCCACCACCCCCGAATTTTGTTCCTCAACAACACGGCTCACCCTCACCATTCCCTCCGGGCCCTCCTAGTGGATCGGTTACGCCTGCGACGGCGTCAGCTATACCCACACCGCCACCTCCGACGCCCTCCCAAGTCGCGACTCAACCGATGCGACAACTCGTATTACCAGTTCCATCTTTGTCTCAGACTCTTCCTCCTTTTAAGAAGGAGACAGATTTGAAATACAAAGATCCAAACTTTTCTCCGGTAAGCACTCTCGGTCTTTTCAGCGCCAATGGATGGTTTTAATGTTCCTCAAGGAGGAACACCGTGCATGCAACCCAAAATACTTTGTTCCTAAATCTACTGATGCTGCTCAGCAGGGCGAAGAGACGAGGGGGAAGAAACGAGCGAGAGCAGAGGACTTTCTTTAGGCAGAAGAGCAGGATTCTTGATCAGTCCGTCCACCCCGCCCGCCACCACATGCTGTGACTCATTTCATCCAGAGGCATCTGCATTGGTAGGAGGTTTTTTCGTTTCTTATTTGTTGATTACACTTTCGATGCAACTCGAGGTGAGCAATATAATCTGTTATTGCTTTGTACGGTTAGTGGTTCCCTTGCTATCGAACGGAAGAAACAAAGTCTTGAACGCGTTGTGTCGGCAAGACTTCTAACGCTAGAGGTTGTATCGGGTACTGTAGACCACTCCACGAACAGGATGCCCTTTGCTCGTGGCGTCATTCGTGATTGTCATCCATCTAGTATACATCATACATAGTTTACAGCGGGAAGTTTGTATAATACATGAACATTCGGATACTAAATTGTCGCCTTCAAGGTCCCTATTGTGGTAGTTGAATGTAACGGATGTGGGCCCCATGACAGCGATGTTAGTTCGGTAATTCTGTGATTTCGTAGGGAAGCTGCATCTAAGAGGGAGGTGTAGTGCAAAATCTGTGCACGGAGAGAATCCAGTTCCGCCATTTTCTGGAGACGCAGGAATAAGAAAATCTGAAATAAGACACAGCACGTCCCAAGAACGAATGTCAAGACGACTGTAATACATAGTTTGGGTGTGCTAGAACCTGAGAAGAAGAAGCTTACAGTGATTGCGACAACGGCCGCGAATGTAGTGCATATAGTGCGGAACCCAAGATGGTTCCGGGGTTTGATACGTTCTCCGAAGCGGAAACTCAGCAGGTATGTTGCGGGCTTTCCGAATGGTCATGTACGAGAGCATGGCAGCCGTAGCATTGAAGACGATAGCGGTGATGGAAAGCGACCCGAAGGGAGTGGACATGATAGAGGGAAAGTGAGGGAGGTTGCTGCAGTAGGCAATGGGTATCATCATGGAGGAGATGTATGCACATATTGTGCCCTAATCCAACGGTCAGTTCAGTCACGATTGCGCAGACTGCAACTCACATGGTAGGTTCCGACTCTTGCTATCCATTCGAGGTCGGCGATTTCGCTGCGTAGCCTATTCTGATAGAGGAGGGTGCGTTCGTCGCCGACCTGCTGTTGATAGTCCCCAAAGGCTAGAACTGGGGGCGCGCGTGTAAGTCATCCCCGACAGCGATGAATAACATAAATTGACACGCCTGCATCATTGGTGGCGTTGAGGGTGGACGACATGCTCGCGGCAACCATTATAGGATCTGCAACATGCGATTAGAATCTTGTTTTGGCGGAATGAAGTGGCAACTACGTACAGTTGAAGATTGCGGAGGTGCTGGGATGAGAATTCATGATACTGAAACGAGGGAAATGAAAGGATCAAAAGTAATGGGGATGAAGAAAGTGTGGCTGCGTCTAACGGGGAACAACAACTGTATGTTTTGATGTGCCTGACGCGGCAAGGTCGCACGAGTCGGCTGGATTCGACACGGACGTGACTTCATTAAACAACAGCGCTCGCCGCTCCGTGTCTCGCTTGCCTTTGTGTCAATAATTCATTTATCGGCCAAGTTGGAAGTTGGAAATCATTATAGATATAAAAGGCAGTAGAGTAGATCCCAAAAGTCTAAAACATGATCTCGAATCGTAGTACCGACGCGCTTTACCCGCCTTTGGCGAAAAGGGGTACAATAATTAGCAGTAGCAAAGGAAGCGCTGTCGCGCCCACGAGCGCACTGATCACGATTTTGCCTACTGTGCTGCCTTCATGCAGCCAGACTTGCAAGACGAGTTGAACGAGCAGACACACTGTTCCAGAGAAGAATTAAGGATCCCTACAATAAATAATCCATCAGTGGCAAAAAAAACCTGGGCAATATTCGGGAACGCACAGTACCAGACCACCCAAGCCCAAGATCGGCCCACACCGTATCGACGAAGAAGATCGTATCGAACGGATATCTGACCATCCTTCGGAGCCTGTGTAGTCTGTCTGGATGCCACAAGCGCAACACCGCTGACTTTCTGAACAATAACGAATGCGCTAATGGCCGCAGCCGAGTTGAACACGACGGAGCAATACGAAAAGACAAAAAGCACTTCAAGGGACGTCCTGGAAGCTGCCGAGGAGAAGAATTGCGAATTCAGAAGAAGGAGAATCGCACTAATCGCAAATGCTGCCGACTGCGAATTCATCCTTGGTTATTATCATAGATCTCGTCGACAGCCAAAAGACTTACTAGAAGCGTGGCGCTCTGGCCAGTTAATAGCCAGGCTTCCTGTAGCGACCGCACGAGCGACGGTAATTGGTCTGCAATGAAGCGCATCAGTCTTTCATTCGGCGAAACATTTCGTCGACTTACACGACAGGTCCATCATGTCTTGTTGCGGACCTACGTCCCAGGATTTGGCTGATTGCGCCTCGACTAGAAGTTCGGATCACAGTCAGTATGTACTTTATATGCAAGACTACGAGGTGGAGAAACTTACCGTCTTGGGAACTCAGACGCCGAAAATCCACAGGCGACCGTGGTCCGGGACTTGAGAGTCTACGCATGGTAGTAATACTAGGCAAGCTCGTTCGAGGGAGCCTAGGAGATGCAAGCGACGTGTCTTTCTCTGGATGGGACATTGTGGATGAAAGGGCTCAAGGCAGTATGCGGTCATGTGCGGACGTCAGCGCTTTAAGTACAGTGGAGTGCCTGGAGTAGAATTGGGGGCCGCATCGTTGTAGTTGAGGACCTCCATTCAAGCTGTCAAGGTACATAATCAACGGAACAGTGCCTCGAACTTTGGACTGGAAACTAGCCTTCATAAATCCTGCACCTTCATGTACTGAAGACTAGGCGGACCTGGATGTAACAAGAACACATGTTGACTCCACGCGTCCGCAGGCTGTATCATTAGCTCAGTGAACATAGCAAGCATTGAGGTGTTTTGACAGTAGATCTAACTCCTACGAGTCGACGGGCTATGAAATTTAGCATGTCATTGTACAGAATCATGAGAAGAGAAGACGTACTAGCTGCGTGATGCAGAGTCCAGTCGAACTACTATAAAACCACGTCTATGTTCAAAATACATATACAACGAAGATGCAGGCTAGATCATGCAACAGATACTGTAGGCACTAATGCTGAACTGTAACGTGCAAAGCAAATTTGAATAAGAATAAATAGGCGTTAACAGCGACAGCAAGGGTCCTGCAATGAGCTTAACTACTACAGATCCCAATAGGTTAAGATAAACAAAGTTCAATCGATGCCAGATCGTAAAAATGTGACAGCGAATGACGTGGGTAAAAGAATAGCCAACGCAAACTGGTTGCGGTGGAAAAGTAAAGAGCGACAAGGGGGTGTATATTGTCAGGATTAGCGAGGAGGGAGAGGGAACGACCCAGTCATATCACTATAGACCGAATTTGTGGTAGTCACGGTTTGCATCGAGGTAATTCTCAACCTCTCCTCGATATCATCCCGTTGGACGTCAAGGGCAGCAAGGAGAGATTGGATGGCCCTGTCGTTATTGCTATCGGTCGACATGGATACAGTGTGCGATGGATAAGGCTGGTCGGCGAACGGATTGTGAACAATTTCGCGTTCTTTGCCCTTTTCACTGCGAGTGATAATTGGGGGTGGTGGAGATATGTGGGTGGTGTTATAGGTTTCTCGACCTCCAAAGAACGGATTATTCCCGCTCTTTCTACGTTCCATTGGCTCAAATGGATTTTCGTCCTGATGAACGATTTCCGCCTTTTGTCCAGTAAAATCGAGGACTTCAGCGGACTCCCAACGATGGAGTTCGTTGTATGTAGCGGGAGGCGTAGGAATAGCCATATCGAGTGAAGGTGACATGGATCCAGACATGTGAGCAGACCGCAACGACAAGAATGAGTCGTTGGCAGTACTGCTAGCGTCCCATGAAAGCGCTGCAGACTCTTGTCGGCCTGTAAACGGCTTGACCGGTGGGGGTACGTCGGTGGAAGCGAGTTCCTGAGCAAGGCCAGCGTGGTACTGGGAGAAAGGATGGGGCTCAAGATTAAAGACAGGCAGCTCGTCCGACTTGTGAGTGTACATGGTGCGAACACTAGGAGTGGACTTTTTGAACATGGTGAGCTTTTCCATGGGAGCAATTGTCAGAGCGTCAGCCTCTTTCATCTGATACTTGCCATCCCACTGATCTTCATCTTTGCCTTCTCCAAGTCTGTTCCAATTCTCCAGGCGGGAACGTGAACGGGCATGTTCGCCATAGGCATTTCGGCTGTTTGCCGAAATGGGGTCCCGCGGCTTGGGCGAGCTTCGTTTATAAAGGAAAATCCCAATGAGGACAAGGATTGCAGCCCCAGCGAAGGCGCCCACGCAAGCGCCGATGACGGTACCAATGGATATGCTCTCTTCGGACGAAGCGGCAACGGTGGATGGAGTAGAGGTAGCGGCGGTGCGAGCGGAGGATGATGGCGGGAGTACGGTGGTGCTGACGACGAATGGGTCTGCGAGGGTTGCCGAGTCCGCAGTTCCGGTGACGGTAGCCATAGCGAGTCCAGTGGTGGCAGCGCCAGAATCCGTTAATGTGACTCCAGAATCATCGACACCTTCGACGGTGGGCGCAGCAAAGGCATCTGTCCCACGTCGGTGGACATGGCGGGGTAAAATGTGGGCAACCATGTGACGGAAAGGACGGTGGTGAGTAAAATGAGTGTAATACAACTGCCCAAGAATTAGGCGCCGAAAAGAGGATCTGGTAAACCTGTTAGTCACAGAAGAAAAGGACTGAACGGCACTAACGATTAATACGAAACCTCAGTCAGAACGAGCATTCAATCGTCCACGAATAATGTAATGTAGACTTGGACGATTGTCGTGCTGGTCGTAGTCGTCGTCCCAGTGTGAGAGCCTTGAAACAGGGAATTGCCGAAGAATTGCCGCATCAACTCTTCACACGCTCGTTCCCCGGTGTATCCTCTGTAACCGTTACAACTGAAAATATGAAGACATTGTGAACTTTGTATTCGTCTATTGAGACAGATATAAATCATAATATGCTACTTATGTATGGCCGACTTCACTTCCTCGATGGTCATCAACATAGACTCCGTTGTGTCCTTTGGTTTCCATCCCAAAGCTATAACTCGATCAGAAGTCGCTCTGGAATTTGCGCCCACACTCGTTTGATCCAAGATAGGATGCTGCTTATTTTCCTCTTCGGTGAACTTGGTCGGTTCTGCACCGCCAATGCCCAGATCCTGCAAAATTTCCCGCTATTTTCTTGGAGATCTGGTACATTCTATGCTCGTCGCTGGTTGCAAAGTAAAAGCCCAGGCGACCATGCTGAAATTCCGCCGGCGCCTTGACGGACGTCAACGTCGTCGCTAGGATTGTATCGAAAAGTGTAGTGTACAGGTCGACCACTATGAAGTAAATGAGATTTTGTCGAGAAACATAGTAGTGAACCGTTACTTACAGTCGGATATGCTAATATTGATCCAGACATTCTGGCCTCTCCGAAAACACCGGCTTGTTTTCTGGATAGCGCAATTTCGACGAGCGCGGGGATATGAATAGAATGAACACGCATAGCAGCGAGAGGCCCCTTTGCACGGCCATAAATAGAACCAGGCGCCACGATATATGTCTTGACATAACCTAGCAAGGACTTCAATTAATCAATGCCGTGTAACCAAAGACGGCGACAAACCTTGCTCATCGGCCTCGAACATGGTCAAATCGACAGAACGATGAGGTTGCGTAGGCGCAATAGTATCCAACAAGGCGGTATTGAGGTCGGAATATATTGTTTCCGTGGCACGCATGCCCTTCGTATCGTCAGAGAGCACACCTGTTCCGGACTACATAAACATAACATGATGAGTAACACTTTAGCGATAGTGATTGGATGTACTGACAGTATGGATCAAGCTCGCAGCCTTGCCTGTACGCTCGAAATGAAGTTTCATGCCAGCAAGAAGAGCGTCGATAGCAGTCACATCATCGGAATCGGCCTGCAAGCAATGGATCAGCGTGGGGTACCCAATGTAGAAAGATAGACCTACGCATGAATATAATCTGCATTCGCCCCCTCCACAGTGAGAAGTTGCAAGTCTGAATTCGAGCCCACGACAGCACGGATACCAAGCGAGCGAAAAAGTTCCACTTTTGAAGAAGACCGGATAAGCACAGTGATTGAAAACAATTTTGCCAGTCGATGCGATATCAACGACGACAAGATCGATCCTCCAATGAAGCCTGGATGCGTAAGATGAAAGTCGGCAAAGAACCGACAGACAGACTTGCCGGTAGCACCGATAAAGCATATGTTGACAGTAGACATCGTAGGAAAGGACTCTCGTCATGAGGCTAGGACGGCAAAGCAGCTTTTATAAGACAGTAGGCGCATTATCAACCTTTGCTGACATTGAATGGGCCCAGGCGAGTCAACCTGCATTCCTCTTGGCGTTTCCTGGTTAGATAAAGGTGCTACCAAGAGCCGCTGTCACCGGTCTTCTCAATCTGAATCAAAGGGTGGCGTTTTTTTTTTGAACAACGAAGGTACTCCAAGTCCAGACTCTAGACTATCGTGAAAGATCCATGAGCAGTTGAGAGCGCGTCGGGACGAGATAGCTTCTCTTGATTAGCACGTCTTGGGTCCGAAAGTAACAGATAGCAACGCGCACTGTAGCAGAAGCCCAGGGAAGATGTGGAACGTTCACTGAGGTCAGCGTGTAGAGTCACATAGGTACCGACATTGATTATAAATGAGCGAAATCGCTGACTGTTGAGACCCAGAGCAAGCCGTTCAAAATAACGAGGGGAGGTTTGTATGAAGATGAAGTCAAAAGAAGACCACCTCAGCCTCGGCATGCGCCACGAATTCATTTAAAAGCTCAAATGAGTAGCTTCATGACCTCGTCCACTCAAGTATCCGCCTATGTAAGATCAAATAGCAGTGTAGAAGCCTAATCAAAAAAGCGTTGAGGTCGACTTTCTCTTCCCCAATCGACCTCAACGCTTTCTAAAGTCGGCACGATACAAATACAAATACACATCGAAGCGCTCACAACGCACTCGATACTAAAGACTATCCGCTCTACCACTCGACGCAGGACGATGCTCTCCTATTTGCGTTGAGAATGATTGTGGTGGTCTTGAGAGAGCGTCGTCACCCTGTAGCGGGAGGTAGAGCGGATGATGCAGTGCAGTAGCGGGCAGCTCGCCAAAATGAGGATCAATACCATTTAAATGATTGACCGTCATTTTGAAGGGCTGACAGTTACTACTGCTTTGCAGACACAACACGCCCTGGATTCTAACTCCAGCCCATGCTGTAGTACGCCGCGCGCGCGGCTTCTTCCTTAGCGACCTGCTTATTGCCGCCCGAGCCCATACCCTTTTCGATTCCATTAACTAAAAGAAGAGTACTTAAAACTCATGAAATGGATATGCGGAAAAGAACTACTCACCAACACAAGTAACAGTCCACTTTCCTGCGTGCGGCGGCCCAGAAAAATCAGCTCTGTACTCAACATTGACTCGCCGTTGAGCAGCAGTCTGGTTGAAAAGCGGTAAAGAGGCGAGTCCAGGTTGAGCCGGAGCCATGGGATTCGGAGTCGACAGCTTGGCCTGGTAAGGGGGCGGCGGAAGCGTGTGCTTATTGCTCTGCTGCGGTGGCGGAGGCTTGCTCATGGATGGGGAAGTAAAGGCATTTGGTGTGGGGACGTGTGATGGCTGGAATGATGGTTGGAAAGAGGGCGTGGGAGGCTGTTGGAAGCTCGGACGGGGCTGCTGGAACAACATCGGCGGCGGCGGAGGAGGCTGTGGCATGGTACGCATCGGCTGAAGAGGAGGCGGAAGCGCAGGCGCTGGATTATGACGCATGAACGGCTTATACTGGAAAGATGGGCCCGAGAGAGCAGGCGGAGGCGGAGGCGACCGCATCGGGGCCATCTGCGGAAGATTAGCATACCCCGTGACCAGCCCTGACATCGCCTCTTCAAACCCGACAGTCACTCAAGAGTCATTCAATGTATCTGCTTTCAGAAGTAAGGACTTCTTGACTATATCTTTGGCGTATTGAGCCCATGGCCATCCGTAGGAACAAGAGAAACAGCTTCTCGTCAAAGAATGGGCCGTCAAAATCGACACGCTCAAGTCAACACCGTACCTCATTGTTTGTGACTAGTGCTCAGCCTGTGTTGCAAGAGTTCAATCCACACCCAGAAATTCTTCTCGTCCCAAGCCGACTCCTCCTGTACTGTGCTTATCACAGATACGAAGTTTGTCTGGACAGAAGGTACGCGCCTCCGCCTCAAAGGATCTAATTGTAACGCGCGCCAGCTTTGTCGAGTCAACAATTCGCGCGTCGTTGGCGTGAATCAAACAACCTGGACCGTGTATCAAGCACAGAACTCAGCGACGAAGAAGAGGAATGGCGAATCCACAATCTCGAAGTTCTGACGAAAGCCCATTCACCTGGAGGGATTGCCGACTTGTCCTTTGAAGTGGTGGAAACCAATTTCTCAGTAAGTCTTATACTCTTTTTCATCTGTACTGTGATCATTTTCAGGATATTGCTTTTACTCTTGAAGGGCCGTCGTTTCAATGGCGATGGGAAGCGTGCTTCGTTGGCCACAAGTCCTCAGCGGAAATTCTGTCGAAGCATCTCATCCTACCTCTCATAAGCATGTCACATCTCGCGTTTTCTTCGGCAGAGAACGTAAACGGGCTGTCTGATGCAGACATGGAGAAGGTACGAACGTTTCATGTGTTGTGTATGTCGAAGCTGACGAGACTAACCAGGCTATCGATAAAGTTGCCCGAACCTCTCGACGAAACATAGATCTCCATGTCAGAAATGCGTTTTCAAAGCCCCGAGTTGCGACGGGGCTTGCACGGATGACAGCTACTCTCAATTTTGCGTCCGATATTCGTAAGTTCTTGGGGTCAAACTGTTTAATTCTGACAGTTGTGTAGCTCCTGTAAAATCAAATGTGGATGCGCCAGACTTGGAGCCTTTACCGCCTCCAGCAACTGAACACGCTTCCACGTCTCGGCTCAATGACGCATTGCAGGTAATGCACTTTTGAATACCCTCTTATCGTTTCCTTAAATACCTCTATCGATGCAAAGCCCTCCAACCCCACTCTACTGGATCCTGTACTAAAGGCCGCGTCTCCTTTACCTTCACCGCCACCGCCTCCTGCTGCACCTCAGGGCTCAGCTCCTGTTGAAGATTCAGATTCGGCGACAGAGGATGATGACGACGAAGATGAGCCGGCTCAAGTCAAGGCAAAGTCACCATCGCCACCTCCCAAGCCGTCATCCTCTCTCCCAGCCAAGAAACGAGCCACAGCGGCACCATTGTCGGACACTGACTCGTCTCCTATCAGACCGCCAAAGAAGGCGAAGGCACCCGTTTCATCGAGCGAGGATAGTGATGATGATCGAAAGAAACCTATCGTCAAACGGGGGACTAGACAACCAATAAAGCGGGGAGGGAAGCGTTTCTAGTGTACCTGTATACCGTTGCTCTATCCGACTTAATTTGTGCATAATTTAGAGTTGTTCGACAACCTGACCTATCCTGACGCGTTTACTGCCGAGGGGGGATGACTAAGCAGGCTTCATCTTCCTCTGTCCAGTCCGCGTCAAAACCTGCTCCAACATGGACGAGCAGAGGCCTTTCAACAGTGCAGATGAATCATTGCTCGAGGTTATTGGTGATTACATTCTAGGCGTTCCGTGTCTTACTGGATATGTTACAGGCCGCTCTGAACCAATCCTTTTCGGCCCCTCCTCGTCGGGCGTCGGTACCACCATCTCCAGCCGTAGAGGCACCTTCTACTTTGGCAAGCAACACTGCTGACAGTGAGAATGCCTCAGCGCCAGAGTCCATTGTCTCGGCTGAAGAGGTGGAAAGCTGGAAGGCAGAGTATGACTCCCAAGTCCAGGCATGGCGCGCCGAGTCCGCAGAGGCACGAGAAAAGGCAGAAGCAGAGCGACAGAGATGGGAAACAGTGAGGGCAAGCCAAGTTCAGGAGACCCCTCGTCACGGAGCGGTATCGGCCATGTCTGGATGGGAAACGGTCGGAAGCAAGAACACGTCGACTGCTCCTTCTGGCTCTGTCCATACACCCAGTATAGCAGATTCTCGGGACTTGGTGTCTGGAGAAGCGCAGGTATTTGCGTTTCCTGTCCGTATCAACGAGTTCTCATTTCCTGTAGGCTTCGCGTGCAGGTCCCTCACATTCACAGGCGTCGGGCGACGACGCAGCAAAATGGGAAGACGTTCCTTCCTCCATCAGTTCTTCATTCCCATCCATGTCCTTCCCCGACCACGACGACCCCTCATCCCCAGCGACTCGGAAACCTCCTCCGGACGCACCCATGTCCGCCACCCTGGCTATATTTGATCCTTCTCTCTCACCGCAGACACGCGTCAAGGCCTTGTTTTCATCTTTGGCGATCAATCTGCTCCTTCCGTTTATAAACGGAGTTATGCTTGGGTTTGGGGAAATCTTTGCTAAGAATATCGTGTTGGAATGGTGGAGACCTGGATCAACAGTCACGCAGACTGGTATCCGTCGCCGTCGACGAACTTGATGATAGACCAAATCGATTTTGGACTGGCTTTAGGTACGAAGGTTGTTCGAATTTCGCGACCTTTGTTTACATTTTTCGCTGCAGATCATAATTATTGTAACTTTTCGTCCTTTTGTAAAGCCCCCAACTCGTCGACAACCCCCAATGTTACTGGCTGATTGTCGAAAATGCAGCTCAAGTATGAAAGATATGCCCAATGCATTGACATTAACCTGTCATTTCCCAGGAGCCGGTTCGCGACGATGCTTCGACTTGTATCGTACTTCCGGATCGAAGATCTTCTTACAGAACGTTCACTAAGAAAGTAGGAATTCCCGAATAACTGTTAAAGAGCCCTGCTGTTTTTAAATCATTAGAAGCGTTGTTTGCTCTAATAGGTCAGAAACATTACTAATATGAATTCGGCGACTGCTAGGACGCAGTTGAACTGCAATGTGTCAGTAGCTGTGGCGTGAAGTACTCAAATGAACTTTCTGCCTTACTGAGAAGCCGTGGGAGATTGCCAACTTGAAGTCTTACTCAGCGACCTCAAACTTGTCCTTACACCTCCAACACGATGTCCACAAGCATATTTCTGACGGGAGCTACTGGTATTGGTCCTGATCCAGCTGTTGAAAGTGCGCTCACGCGATCTACAGGCTACATTGGCGGTTCCGTTCTAGCCCAACTACTCGAACACCGACTGGTGAAGACTTTCGAAATAACGGTCCTGGTCCGATCTCCAGATAAGGGCGAGCTTTTGCGTTCCATGGGGCTCAAGACGCTATTCGGTTCGAATTCGGACCATGAACTGCTCATTACTGCAGCATCAGCGGCCGACGTCGTTTTCGCCTGTGTAAGACTCGTCTCTATCTCTCATAGTACGCGAACTCATACATAATGTTACATAGGCGGACGCTGACGATCTTGGTGCCGCGACAGCTATTCTAGCCGGGCTGAAGAAACGGTTCGAACTTGTAGGCAAGAAATCTATATTGATCCATACTGTGAGCCATATATATCTCGGATGTACCTCTGTTTACGCTTTTCGGTAGTCCGGAACAGGTCTGGTACAGCCTGGCTACTCTTGACACGTCTGATGCTTGAACCAAGGCGTTCTTTCAACTGAATCCCACGGCATGTATGCCACGGACACAGTTTATTCCGACCTCGATATACCGTTGATCGAGACACTTGGCATCAAGCAGCCTCATCGTGAAGTGGACACTACACTGGTTTCTGCGGACGCTGATGGTACGTGAAGATCTACAATTCAATCAACCAACTCTTAGAAGACACCGGTTTGTATAGGCAAGTTCGTGGATACTTATATTGTCTTGCCTTCGACAATATATGGGCGTGCCACAGGTGTGCTCGTCGACAGAGGTATCCAGAAACCGTTTTCGGATCAAATTCCCACTCTTGTGAGGACGAGTCTGTCTCGTTCACAGGCCGGCGTTATTGGAGAAGGGAATAACCTTTGGCCCAACGTGGAGATTCATGAAGGTATGGATATCTACTCTTGGCTGGCCGGTACCGGGATTTAATCGTCTCTTTAGTGGCATCCTTATTCGTCTTGATATTCGACTTAGCGCTGGCACAGGATGGTGGCATCACTGTTCCTGCCGAATTTCAGCACGGTCGTTCGGGTTTTTACTTCGGTGCTAACGGCGAGCATAAGCTGCTTGATATCTCCAGAAAAATCGCGCAGGTGATGCATGGAATGGGGCTAGGAACGGCGGATCCTACCACGTTCACTGCAGAGGAGATGGCACGGTACTTTCCGGGCGCAACGAGCCTCAGCACGAATTCGAGATGCCGCGCCGATCGGAGCAAGGCGATAGGCTGGGATCCTGTCAAAACGACGAGTGATATGTTGTCCAGTATTGAAGAGGAGGTGAAGGCATTTGCAAATTGAACACTGAATAGTGTTGGCAGTATACAATAAATGTACAATATTAGTTGGCTACCTAAGCACATTGCGTTATGACGGCCTGCGCGTATTGCGCCATCAGCTCATGTGCGTTCGTCGAAGGATAACTTGGAAGAACTTAGCATCAAATAAGAAGCGCACTGTAGAGGTGACGTACTCTTGAATGTAATACACAGTGTCATTAGGATCTGCACATTCGCCGACAGTAGTGGTCGCGTTGATTGTACAGGGTCCAAGTTCGGAGAATCCAGCGGCCTGGTAGTCAGATGTTACGTCCGTGATAAACTCTCCCATATCTACAAACGCGACATTGATCCCTCTAGATGCCAAAGTTGTTAAACCATCGAACAGTTCCTGCTTGTAGGCGTCTCCGGCGGCTGTCTGAGTTCCACGTCCATAACTGTCAACGACGAGGAAGTTCTTCGCGAACAGAGGAGAAGACGACAGTCGTAAAAGCTCATAAACGATAGAGTCTGCTACCGTAGGAAATGTCGAAGCTGAGCGGTATATAAATATTAGGCCAGCTTACTTATAGTTCAAAGACGTACCAGAAGAACGCTTAAAGTCTCTGATAATAAGATTAGTATCGACCCGTGGCTTAAGTGTTTTAGCAACTCACTCCATGCCTAAGTATGTGACATACAATGTCGAATCGGGATCTGGCTTCGATTTACCACTAATGACGAGATTGGCTATACGGCCATTCAGTGAACATAGAGGATGGTGAACGGATTGCAGTTACCTTGGTGCATGAAGTCCCTTGGATCCAATGCCGCTACGCCGGGATAAAGAGTGTTGTCGACCACAGAACCTGCGACCTGCACAAAGTTGAGTACGTTCATTGCGAACATTAATGTCGAATCTTACCGCGTAGTCTTTCAACGTAGCATCGATGCTGTCCGCGAAATATTCCACCCAGATCTTTCCGTTCGACATTCTACCACCCGCTTTGGGATCAGGTGGACTCTGCACTGGAGGGTTGAGCGTCGATCCGTTCTGCCTGCCGCCGTCTGTGTAGCCATCCTACAGACGCGTATGAGTGGAGGCCTTACCGATCATGAAGAACATACCCCGAAAGCAACGACAGTGGATATACCATCCAAAGAAACCCCGGAGTTTGCGTTCGCAGCAGCACCACCGAGAGTGCCACAAGTCGGCGAGAACTGAGCGTTCGCGAACGCGGCAAATGTAAGGAGAAGGTAGGGATAAACCATGCTGAATGACACGCTACTGCAGAACCTCTAGCGGGACTTACTGCTATTTATATGATTGGCAAAACGGAGAACGTCATGATCACCAATCGAGACTGCGTTGCCTGAAGTGGCCCACAAAACGACGACCCCTGCAATGTGACTGCAGTCCAACGATTGACAGGCGCATGTGATGATCTTACTGAGTGTAGATTTTCCGAGTGCGGTCTGGCTGTTTACCGAGAGACGTGAACAAGCGAAAAAGAGCCGATGGGGTTCAAGGGCCTGCGATAGGGTACCGTAACAGTTTATCGGCGGATCGCAATAAGTAGCTATAGTGCGGTGAAATAGCACTGAGATCCTGTAAAGACCAACTATGTGCATGCCCTACAAGCACACGGCGGCCATGACTTTACCATATGGTGACATTGAATTCGCGAAGAACGCTGTGCGTATGATAATTCTGGGGCAACGAGCGTACTTAGCCCTCAAAAACGCAAACGTTGTGTTGCGTTGCAGGGCCGAGTGTGTATACCACCGTGGATCGAGGCACACCTATCTCCAACGTGGCACAGCGCGCTACTGTAATATCTGGATGATGGACTTCGAAAGGCTGAGGTGGTTGCGGTACCGCTCGCTAAGGAAAAAGGAAAAGGGCAGATCAGATCATTCTAGAGCCACATAGGAAGAGTAAGAACGCGGTTGCCCTCTCGTAACCTCTGAACCCATAACGCCATCAATAGTAAGGTCAACCGCGGAACTGATGGAAGATGAGTTGTACACCTGGGAGAAACCGTCCAGATTAGGACTCGTAGGCACTATTGCCTCAACTGAGAAGTAGATGATACTTATGTGGGCGATGTCATCAACTGCCTGAAAGTTTAGGGAGCGCTCAGCGCCGCTCACCCCAAAACGAGGCGATATCGATGAAATCTAGACGGTCCTATGTAGATATACGACCAGACGTCCTGGCAAATGCAGCGGTCGAGGGTCAGTTGGAGAGCATCTTACCGAATCATAAGTAATCAGCGACCGATCTTCGGCTCAACTACCAATGAGACCCGTTTGGGACCGAGCTACTCGTAGAGCCCTTTCCGCTTAAGTTTAGAAGTATACCACGTATTTGATGAGCCGTAGTGTACTTTTCCCGCGAAGCGTCGCTGTGGAGGACAACGAGACCTACTTTTGGCATCCTAGAACAAAATATACCAGGGTCTTTCTCGGAAACAAGACTGACTTCCGGCCACAGGTGATGTTCTCGTTGAGTCTGCATAATGTTAAAGGCCCGAGGCAATTTGAGTACTTACATCTAAGTTCTAGAACGAGATGAACTTAGCTCTGCTGAAGCAGGTGGAAGTTCGAAAGGAAGCGTGAGAAAGGTGACACGTGTTCTCACCATCAACCCGTCATCTACTCTTTACCTCATGAAAGTCAATCCACCGCCGTTCAGAGGCTGAATATCTGGAGGATAATTCTATGGTCTATTGTCAGCAGCCAATTCTCTGTCGTCGGCGCCTCGTTGATGCGTATACAGGTGTTTGAAGCTTTCTTTCCAGCCGATGGAGCCAGGTGTGCTTACCGGACCTGAAAATGGCACGTATGATCATGATCCATCTTTGGAATGGCCCGGTGGCGAGGTAGACGAAATTGCTACACCAAAGCCTCCAGCTCGTAGCCAAATTCTACGTTTTGTGGTAGAACGCCCGTCGTCCGTGACAGGATCTGGTCGAATTGCTCTCGTCGATGGTTACAACGAAGTTCAGATTGGGAGAGATGTCTCGCCCAACAACCAGACACCGAGGATCCGCATAAAGGCGATGGAAGTCTCTAAACTCCATGCGACTGTATATTGGGACTCGCAGCAGAAAGAGTGGGCCATCGTGGATATGGGATCTGTGCACGGGACCTTTGTATGCTCTGCTAGCGTTCAATCTCCTACATCACCAGATTACGGACAGCGCCTATCTACTTCTCGCACTGCAAGCATCCCTCGTCGTTTGTCGCACCTGGACCGTATCCGTTTCGGTACGGCAGGAATGACTGTTCACATCCATACCGACTTGGCATGCGAAGAATGCTCGCCGCGCCATCTGAAGGACGAGATACCTCTCTTTCCTTCTGCGTCACGCTCTGCAAGTAATAGTCCTCTGCCCACACCAAATGACAGTCATCACCAGCCTTATGCGAAAGACCCGAGAAAGGCCTTGACAGCGTTGAAGCGGAATTTACTTGCGCATCATAATCCCTCAATGTCTGGGTCAGCAGTACGCGAAGTGAAACCGTATGTTGATCGTTCTGCTCGTAGGCGTGCTTTATATCCTTCCAGTGCATCTGATGCACCCGGGATATCTTCTCGTCGTCAATCCACAGAACCTGCGACTGCGATCTCTCTCCCATCTCGAGCTATTGAGCCTGTTTCTCAAGCAGCCACTCCATTACCCCCTTCAAATATTGGACGTCTACTGCTGTTGAAGCAAGGTTGGCACCCAGGATCATCTCTTGGACTGTCTACAGAAGGCGGTATCACTGAGCCATTGGACGGGGAAGCCATGGCTAGTGGTGAGCGAAGAGGCTTGGGAATGCCTAAGCGATAAATACAGGGCCATAATTCTCGTTGCTCTTAACATTCGTGCAGTATATTGTGTCCCTGGATTGTACATAATTGATGAAACGCGTTGATGTCAAAGAACGATAGGCGATTGGCGTGGGAAATTTACGACCACGTGATGTACTCGCGGGCCAAAGTTGGCATTTCCTAATCGGGAAGTCGAACTGACGGTCAATTTGGCTCCGGTTGGTTGTTGGACCCCACGTCGTCCTTGCTTTCGTCCCGCCACTATCCCCTCCCTCTTTCCTACTCCCGCTCAATACCTACACCCACCATCCCTTCGTCGTCGCACATAGCTTTCATTCGTTCAAATGGCCACCAATGCAAGAGTAGGTCGTCGTCGGTCTTTGTTGGCAGTTCATTGATTAACTATTGTCCAGATACCACAACGTACTCGCGTTACACAACGCGGAAAAGTAGATGAAAATGCCACCAGTCGACACCTGCGTCCGCACTCGCTAGGAGCTGCATCACGCTTAGTGCAGAAAGAAGTCAATGGAGTGAGACTGGTCAACCCTCGGCCTACGTTAGGCCACGGCTCACTCAAGACGGTCAGTGGAAAGGTGCGCTTGCTGTTTCTCTCGACATGACGCTCGTTTCTAACTGGTTGCTCAGGAAAACGCTGTCAAAGCGGCCCCACTGGCAAACAAAGACGACCCACCTGTGAAGACTCTAAAGCAAAGCCTGAACACCTCCATAGCGTCGCGCGTGGCTATCGGTCCTCAAACGACTCGCGCTCCTCTGGCACCTCCCATTTCTAATCTCGTCAACGCCCGTGTTCTTCATACACAGCGTTCACATATTCCCATCAATGGTCATCGGATACCTCGAGTACCCCCGCCAGTGGCAGTATACGACGATGTTGTAGAAGTCGATGAAGAGAACATCGAAGAGGATCGCATGGACGTCGAAGAAGACGGTGTCCGCGTCGTCGACGTCCGCCAGGTTGACCGTAACGAGCATGGCATAAACATGGAGGGCGCCGAAGAGGAAGTTGAAGCAATGATCATCGTTGATGAGAGCGACGAGGAAGATATTCTTGAAGAAGAGCGGGACATCCATCTTGAGTCCGACGCTAACTACGTTTGGCCTGACGCGCCCACACATCGGAGACTCAGGTATGCACGAGAGGTTGAAGCCGTGCGTGAAGTCTTCGAGGATGACCCAGATTACGACCCTGCTATGGTTTCTGAATATGCGGATGATATTTTCACGTACATGCAAGACCTCGAGGTATGTCGAACCTTCAGCCAGTCCATCTTAACATTGACATGTTTCTAGGAGGAAGTTATGCCCAACCCCGATTATATGGACGCCCAGAACGAAATCACTTGGGAGATGCGTCAGACACTGGTTGACTGGTTGCTTCAAGCCCACTTACGCTACCACATGATCCCTGAGACCGTCTGGATTGCCATCAACATTGTCGATCGATTCCTTTCGAAGCGCGTCGTTTCCTTGGCTAAGCTCCAGCTCGTTGGCATTGCTGCTTTGTTCATCGCGGCCAAATACGAGGAAATTATGGCGCCCTCTGTCGATGAATTTGTCGCCATGGCCGAGAATGGTTACAGTCGCGAGGAGGTTCTCAAGGGCGAGCGAATCATTTTGCAATCATTGGGCTTCCACATTTCCCATTACTGTTCTCCCTACAGTTGGATGCGCAAGATCAGCCGTGCTGATGACTACGATTTACAAACGCGGACGCTCTGCAAATTCATTGCGGAAGTGACATTGTTGGACCATCGCTTCCTTCGCGCAAAGCCCAGTCTCATCGCAGCTGTTGGAATGTACAGTTCGCGGATAATGTTAGGTGGCGATTGGGTATGTGAAAAACCGAATTGCGTCCGCTTGCCATGTTGAACTTTGGTCTTCTAGAACGAGGCCTTCGTCTTTCATTCCGGTTACACCGAAGAGCAGCTTGCCCCTGGACATGCGCTATTGGTTGAGAAGCTCGCAGAAAAGAACTTTTCTCGACACTACCTGGTCAAGAAGTATGCCAACAAGAAGTTCTTGAAAGCGTCTACGTTTGCCATCAAATGGGCTCGCGGTATCATCGACGGCACTGGATGTTCAGAGGTTACCATGCTGAGAGATGAGCAGGTGTGATCGTCCTCTTTGAGTTGCATTTCTTCCACTATGTCTGTATTTCATCGATCTCATCTGCCATTGTATTTAACTGTTCCTCGCGTTGCATCCATTGTCTACATATTCATCCACTTGAACGATTTGTGTGTTATCTATGCTATCTCATACGCTTTCGAACCTATGCCATCTCATTCTCGCTATGCAATCCTCTTCGATTTGTCTGTTCTCATCTCCCAATTTTTTTATTCATCCTAGCATCCGCATCTGCACTTTTTTCTCCTAGATTCTCTACATACAACAGGCGAATTTCTCATACCTCGTTTTCACGATATATTATGGGGCGTATGTGCGCAGGCCGCGTTGTATATGTGGGTTTTCAATCAATGCATACATTGTCCACTTGCACTTGAAATCCGGAGTGCGACCCAGTGACGTAGATCCGGGTGGGGACTTTCACATGGCTGGGAACCCGCTCTGTCTTAAGCCGTCTCAGTCGCTCAACGTTCAACTTTAAACGATGTCTCTATCTTTCAAAGGTCACACTGTTGTGATTACTGGTGCTGGAGGTGGCTTGGGAAAGGCGTACGTTGGCTTCCTCCTCTGTCGCATCACTACTGAATTGTTCGGACTCCAGTTATTCTCTCTTATTTGCATCACGGGGGGCTAATGTTGTCGTTAACGATTTCAATGCAAACGCGGCCCAGAGCCTCGTAGACCAGATTGTCAAAGGTTTTGGCTTTGCGGTCATTATTTTTATCATGTACTCATCAACAACTCAGCTGGCGGCAAGGCCGTCGCGAACACCTCCTCTGTCACCGACGGAGCAGCCGTCATCAAGAGTGCCGTTGACGCTTTTGGGGGAGTCACCATTCTCATCAACAATGCTGGAATCTTGCGAGACAAGGGGTACGTTTACCTTACGGCCGACAATCATCTGCTCATGTCGCCTCAGCTTCAAGAACATGTCCGACAAGGAATGGGACCAAATCATTGAGGTCCACCTTAAAGGTGCATTCTCGTGTACCAAGGCGGCGTGGCCCATCTTCCGGAAACAGAAGTTTGGACGTATCGTCAACACCGCTAGCGCCGCTGGTATCTACGGTAATTCGGTCTTGGAATTTAGACGCGACAAATACTCAAGTACGCTTCAGGTAATTTTGGTCAAGCCAACTATAGCGCGGCGAAGATGGGTCTCATTGCTTTCACTAAAACTTTGGCGGTGGAAGGCGCGAAGTATGGAATCAAGGCGACAGCGATCGCTCCAGTACGTTCAGCTACCGTCGCACACGTTCTTCTCCGGTTAAGCGTTCCTGCAGATAGCAGCATCACCTATGACGGAAACTATCATGCCTCCGGAGATGCTCGCTAAGCTTGGGGTAGGTTTCCTTCGGCCCGTCCACACAGGTATTCTGATATTTTCCAGCCCGAGTTCGTTGCTCCTTTCGTTGCTTCCGTTTGCCATCCCGATGGTGTCGACGCGTCCGGAAGAGTGTTCGAGCTGGGTGCAGGATTTATCGCCGAGATACGTTGGGAACGAAGCGAGGGTGCTGTTTTCAAAACAGATGCCTCATTCACTCCTTCAGCGGCATGTCCATCCCATGACTGTTCTTCCTACTGCTCACTTTTACTTTAGGTGAAGGAGAAGTTTTCGGAAATAACCGATTTCACAAAGGCAGACTAGTATGTCTCTGCTTCGTTTCGTCTTACCCACCTGACAATTTCATTAGCCCGAAGTCGATGGCAGATGTCGATGCACAGGTGGGATTCTCATACAGGCGTGTTTCTTCAAACTCACGCGGATCCATCCAGGGCAAATTGAAAAAGGCAGCTTCACTTCCGTCAAACAAGCAAGCTTCACCGCCAGTTCGATTTGATGGACAGACTGTTATTATCACCGGTGCTGGTGCTGGCTTAGGCCGCATCTATGCTCTTATGTACGGCAGTCTTGGGGCCAACGTTGTCATCAACGATGTCAGCGAGAAAGGCGCGAATTCTGTCGTTGACGAAGTTGTCAAAGGTATGGTTGACATGAACTTGTACGCGTTTTCTCACATTGTCCGTTTCGAAAAGCTGGCGGGAAAGCCGCTGCAGCCATCTGCTCGGCGGAAGACGGTGACGCTATTGTCAAAGTTGCATTGGAGAAATTCGGAGCCGTTCACATATTGGTTGCTAATGCTGGAATTCTTCGCGACAAGTCCTTTACCGCTATGTCCGAGCAGGAATGGGATCTTGTTCTAGCTGTTCATCTCCGGTAAGTTTTCGATACACAGCTTTACGCATGATCTGACATGGTGTACAGTGGCACTTATAAGGTCTCTACTTCCTGCCTCGATATGTTCAAGACTGAACTTCTCGTAGTGTGCAAAAGCTGTCTGGCCGATATTCCAAAAGCAGAAGTATGGCCGCATCGTAACTACCTGTTCGCAGGTTGGAATTTGTGAGTGATTGGTGTCGAAACTCTGCTTACTCGCTCATGGTTTCCGTAAGATGGTAACTTCGGCCAGGCTAATGTAAGGTATTCATCTTGGTTAACGAGCTACCTGCTTATTATTTGTAGTACTCAACTGCCAAAGCTGGTATCATGTCGCTCACGAAAACCCTATCATTTGAGGGTCGCAAATATAACATTCTTGCCAACGTTATCGCTCCATCTGCAGGTACAGCTATGACTGCGACTGTTTGGACACAAGAGATGCTGGACGCTTTCAAGGTGCGTGGAATTTCATCTTCTTGTCGCTTATGAGAGTAAATGTGTTCGATATCAGCCCGACTACATTGCGCCCCTCGTTGGCTATCTCAGCAGCAAAGGTAAGTCTCTTGATCATGGTGTCCGACCTTGTCTGAGTATTGCGCAGACAACGAGGATCACAGCGGCTTATTGTTTGAAGTTTCTGGAGGTTGGGCTGCTCAGACTCGCTGGCAACGCTCTGGTGGATACGGCTTCCCCTCAAAGTCGCCTTACACACCGGAAGATGTTGTTGCAAAGTGGAAGGAAATTACAACCTTTGGTGAGTCCTTGTTCGATACTTGCAGTCATCGTTCTAATTCCTGTAACAGACGATCGTGCAACGAACCCTTCCACGACGTCGGAAGCTATACAACAAGTTCGCCTCTTTCCACTTTATCGCTTATTTCTCATCTGTCTTTCCAGATCATTGAGAACTTTGAGAACGTCGGGGAGCCAAAGGCCAAATTATAGTCACTGTGCAGAACATCTTGTCTACCTTATGTACAAAAGAGATTTGTAATCTCCCCTTCAATCAGCCAAAATCGAACATAGACTGAACGAGGAGTGTTGACTATAAACATGTGTTTATTTTCCGCATGACCTTTCCCCGCATTTCACGCGCCGCTGGCCAAGTCCTCAGGCCTTTACCGTGAACCGCCATCCTGACTGCCATGGTCGATTTCAACGACCCGAATGCCTTCTCGGATCCAGAAGATGCTGCCATCGTTGTCGACGCTAAGAAAACGATAGGGGAACTCGTAGAATACGTGTTTACGGAGGTATTCAACAACTCTTCCCTCAAAAGTAGTGTCTAACGCTCTAGCAGCGTGATGTTATCCTGTACAATCTTGGTATCGGTGCCACGGCGGAGGAACTGAAATGGACTTATGAAGGGGACGAAGACTTTTCTGCCCTTCCCACCTTTGGAGTGATACCCCAGTTTCTGTCCAGTAGCGGTTTCCCTTTGGATTGGCTGCCGAATTACAACCCCGTTCGTTCGGCGCAGTCGTCTTCGCTGTGTCCTCGCTGACGACATGTAGGCGAAGCTTCTTCATGGCGAGCAATACCTGTCTATCAAAGCCCCCATCCCGACTAGCGGGACACTAGTCACCACGAGTCGGTCGGTCGTTCACCTGTGGCATTCTGTCTCCTGACCTTCTCACGCCTTTCTAGCCTTATGGAGGTCCTTGACAAGGGAAAGGCTGTCGCAGTCACAGTCGTGAACGAGACCAAGGACAAGTTTAGTGGAAAAGTCATCTTCGAAAACCAGTCTACGTTCTTCATCCGTGGATCCGGTGGGTTTGGCGGAAAGCGCGCCGGTAAAGGCAAGGAAGCGTTACTATGAACTGGTTGGAACTGGTGGTAATGTGTTTTGTAGATCGTGGCTCTGCTACTGCCGAGTACAAGATACCACAGCGCGCGCCTGATGCAGTCTTGGAGGAGAAGACCAGTACCATTCAAGCGGCGTTATACCGGTATGGCAACTTTTGGCGTGCACTCAATCTCTGTTGCTCATCGAAGACTCAGTCTAAGTGGTGATTCGAATCCGCTGCACGTATGATTGTGTTCACTACCTTTTGATCTGTTCCTCAAGGTCTTTAGATACTGCCTGAATTCGCCGCTATCGGAGGTTTCGATAAACCAATTTTACACGGGCTTTGTTCTATGGGTATATCTGGAAAACACGTATACAAGGCCTTCGGTGCCTTCAAGGATATCAAAGTGCGCTTCGCTGGGGTCGTTTATCCAGGCGAGACGCTGGTCACTTCGATGTGGAAGGATGAGGGCAAAATAATGTTCAGTAAGTTCCAACTAACTAGAAATGTACAAGGGTATCTAACATAGATCGTAGCAACTAAGGTAAAGGAAAGAGATAGTTTAGTCCTAGCGTCGGCCGGCGTAACACTCGTCGATATATCCATTACTTCAAAGTTGTAGATAAGGACTGTAGCTCATGTATAAAAGTCTAGCTGTTGTCCGTTCACGTCATCCCGATTTCAATTTATACTGAGATGCTGATCAGAAGTGGGTATCATAAAATCATGTTGAACATGTAACGTTGAGGTAGGTTGAGGTATCGACACCTTGACATCCGGTCAGATTCAGGATTACAGTACGAGAGAACACGTACCAGGATAGAACCAGAAAGTCACTCCGAGGATAACATACAGACCTGCTCGAAATTCAGACCACAACGCAGAATGAGACAGAGCACCTACACATCAAGATCATTCCTTCGAGCCAGTTTGATTTGCCGTCTTGTACGACGTAATTCACTGTCAGGACTGAAAAGGACGTGAGAAACGAGGCAAATCGTGCCAGGAAAGAGTAGTCACCGGCAAGGAAAAGAGCAACAGATTCATACGGATCAAAGAGAAGCGTCAAAGGCTTGCCCATAATCCATGCCAACGTAACAATGAAGCTAGGCGCAGTTAGAACATTGATGGTAGAGCTGTGGTACGGAAAACGTACGGAATGACAAAGAGCGCTATTTGCTATGAACATCCTGTTAATACAGTAAAGATAGACGAGCCAGCGACAGCTTACAATACTTGATCCGACGGCTACGCCCAAACTTAGAGTGAGCTTGTCCTTGACGGACACAGCAACCGCACTGTAAAAGGACATGAGACACGATGCAGACAGTGCCAGGAAATCAGTATTCACGTTACATGTTCTGCAGCATTCCCGACGATAGGAAGGAGAATGACGCCCACGAACTCTTTACTGATTCCTCCCTTGTCGGTCATACCATCAATGGAGTCTACAAGCCACTCAGCAGTGACAGCAACCAGCTGCAGAGATTGGATCAGTGGGAGGCATATACACGAGCCAGGGAAACGGGGCATACGACAGTGACAACCACGAGCAAACCGATTGTCATACCTACGCTGAGTTGAGGAACTTCTTCCTCATCCTCATCCTCAATATGCGTTTGAGTAGAGCTAGGTTCGAAATCGGGCTCATCATGAACAGTGGATCCGTCCGTTTTCCCTTTCCGCGACAAGGGATTCCGGAACTGCTTCTCGTACTGGGTGGACTTCATGACATACTCCCCTTTGTCAGAATAGAGAACTGAATGGGAGAATAGCTGGAACACGAGATAGGAAAGATAGACTGCCCAACCGTCAGTACAGGTATCTATACACGAGAACCAGGAAACATACTGAAGAGAAGAATGATGGCAACTCCGTGACTGACATGAAGAATGTCGGAAGTCTCATCGTTATCGGGATCGTTATCCACCGAGAAATGGAAGGCTGCAGGCAGAAGCACCGCGATGACACTAATCGTGAGTAACGATGAGTTCAACTGTGTGGCGACTACGAGAAGCCGTGAGAGATGTTCGAAAGCAGCAAACAGCACTTACCCAGACCAAAGCCTTGTTCTTGGTACTTTATGCCGCCAGCGAAGAAACACATTCCGAGAACCAAAACTGCGCGCAAGTTAGGCTAGGAAAGTCGGACAACGAGAATACTCACGAAGATTGCTGAGAATGGACCCAACCACTGTTATCCTTGTTATTACAGGTGTTCACGTATAAGCGAACATGCTCACATGACGATTGGACGATTTGCAGCTCGCATTTTATTAGGGCAATGATCTGGGTGATATTAGACTCAGTCGATTTCCACCAAAAGACAACTTACGGCAACTATGAGTTCAACGCTGTATAATCTATTAGTGCAAGAACGTGATGTTGAGCGTCGTCATAACTTACGCGTTTCCCTGGAGAACGAATACTCGCGTAAGAGATCCGAAGATAACAGGACGGCAGGCGACAAACGCACCAAAGTAGCATTGAGGAGGCCGGCAAGAGTCTGGCCCACTCTCATTGACAGTTCATCGGTCGCAAACGCCAATAACTGAAAACGTTGTCTGAGGACGGCAGACCAAAGACGAAGAAAATGACAGACCTTGGCAAGAGGTATGATTGCCAAAAAGGAAACTACTCGAGGATAAGTGATGGGTTGGAAGAACTGATGGGTGGCGTACAAACAAATATTAGCGTGTCTTGCTTTCCTGCGAGGGCGAAATGTAATGCCCACTTTACGAAAGAAAATATGTCAATCAATGTTTGGGAAAGCAAGGAATCATTACACACAGATACGGGAATAAAGAGAAGAAGAATATTCAATGCTGCAAGATGATGAGTATTCGCGTTTGGTGGCGGTGAAAAAGAAAACGCACGAGAGGATCTCAGTATAGACAAAGAGCTCCGCCACGCAGAAGGAGCCGGAGCAATTGGCTTTGCGGGCGTCATCTGACTCAAAAGGGTAGTCCGAACTCGTTCCAAAGGACCGAAAGATTGTTGGCCTGAGCGGGTCGAGTGTCTGCGGGTGGTTTCCCCAGTAGCCGCCCTACGTGGGCGCATTTCACCAGTCTGCGATCTTGTTAAAGGTTCTGCTGCTGTGCTGACATGCTGTGGGCTGTCCACGAGGGGTCGCTGCTCAGTCGCGCCACTTTCTATAGAATTCGGGGCTACGCTGCTGTTGTCTGTGGAATGTTATGAAAACCTGAGAAGCTTTTTACCACAGCAAAACTGACCCATATGGAAAGCGTTAACAGCGTTGGGTCGTAGTCGGGGAGAAAGGAGTGTGATAGGAATGACGCTGTGTTGACTGCTGTGGCTCTAACGATATCGAACGGCACGTGTGTAATGTTCTGTCAAAAAAATCAGAACGTGAGGCTTCTCTTGACGTTTATATAGATAGCTAACCGGCGCTAATCGCTATGATTCGGTGAGCGTTGAGCAGTGATAGCTGTGTGAAGCCGGCGTGACGAAGATGCAACACAGGCTTTCGGACTGCGCTACACCCCTATAGAAACCGGCTAGCCGGCAATCAGGTAATCTTGCATGCCATGTCCTCGTTTCTGAAGTTCAGGCGCCCCAGAATATGGAGGACAATGTTCAAGGCGGAAAGTTGACGATTTGGAACGGTCATGCTGATCATGGCAAGAGAAGTGTCGCGTATTCTTGGCTAAAACCCCCAAGCCTTCTTGGCCTACCCCCAGCTCAGTTACCCACGCTTTTGCAGATGGTGAAATGCTTTCAAATTGTATTTACGTATGACTACCGCTCTTCTAGGTAAGCTCAAAGCACGGAGGACGCATATCACAGCCTGAGCTATATCTAACCGAGATATGCGAACGACACAGCACCGTACAAACCATCTTCCCGACCTAACATCCCGTAACCTCGGATGATCTAGAAATGGGGATAAATTTGGAATCACGAAGAAATAAAAATATACACTGACTTCCATTTTCCTAGCGTGCCATCCGACACCACTGCTGACATTCCCATTGGCCTCGGAGAGCTTGTCCAGTTCCATTCTTAGAGGATGTCCGACGGGTAAATCTCTGACCAAATTGCTCCCTGCTCCTTGCCCAATCCAACCACAGGCAGTGTCAACATACCAGCCTCTACCGCCTTTACTCCGAATTGTTTTCCATCCGTTGGCGCCAGCGCCCAGTCCAGCAAGCATAGCCGTCGAGAGTTCTATAACCCGTAGTCTCGTAGGGGCATGCTTGGGTTCAGAATTAGCAGTGGATAAAGTGAACGAGAAGGGCGGGCAACACAAAGGTCGGATAATGGAGGAATGAAGGGCGATGCATGACTGGCGTGTAGAGGTTGCAGTCGCGATCGGAAGTGCATCGCCTGTCCTCATGCCGCAGCTCAACTCGGGAGAAGTGTTCAATAGCGTCAGAATTTCGACATTGCTTGCCTTCCTTTCCAAGAAGTCTGATATGTCCTGAATCCCGAGGTCGGCAATATAGGAAAGACCCAAAGAACGTAGGCTAGGCTGCGGAGGACAGGCGCGTAGGATGTCGCGAGACACTGGCGAGCTGGATAAATCAAGGTAGACCAATTCTCCGTTCACGAAGCATGGCGCTTCGGTGACGATGACCTTCAAGTCTTCCTCGGAAATGGGTGAAGGGAAAGTCAAATCGCCGTATAGGTTGAGTTCACTTATTTGACCCGCTACCCGGGACTCAACCAGGAACTGCCGGATGCTCTCGCCCGTCAGCCTCACACAGCGCGCAAGGGCAAGAGATTTGAGTCGAACGGTGGAGGAACGGCCCAAGGCAGTCAGTAATTCGGGAGTAGCGCGAGTGCCCGAGAGGTCGAGGTGAGTGAGCGAGGGGAAGGCGAGGACGAACGGTAAGAGGATGTGGGGTAAGATGGACTTGACACCGCGAAGACCCAAACGCTGCAGTCCAGGGAAGGCCATAGGTTCTTCTGGACGGCCACGTCGCGAAAAATCGTCCGTCTCAGTTGGTTCAGGAATGATAATATGGAACGTGACAAAGTCCGTGAGGGCATTGACGAAAACCGCGCTCACGCAACCGGTGAGATCAACAGCTTCCAGATCACGACATTGCCGACGTCTCTCCTTGTCTTCTTCTTCCGTGTCACATATATCAACGAGGGAGCGACCTCTTGAAGAGCGCCCTCTGCCACGAGAAGGGGCCCCACGGAGGAATAGTTCGTTTAGCACTGAATACGTCAAGGCACCGTCCATGTATTCCGTAGCTCCAAAAGTAATGAGATTCGGCATTTCCTTGAGAATCACCAGTCAACACCTATTCATGCCACAAGTTATTTCAAGCGCTGACCTTCAGTACAGCTTCGACGCGATCTCCGGTGACAAACCGACTGTTGACACCTTCCTCCACAGAACGACGCATACCAATGGTCCGAAAATGATTGAAATCGAGGTGGCGCACGAAACGACCGGGCCGCGGATCTTGGGGAGTAGGTACTAGACACGGAACACGTTAGTCTATATGACAAGGTCATCACACGCAAACAAATGAATGGCTCACCATATACGGCTGGATCTCGACGTTCCATGACGTTCTGAATAGCGTCGCTGATGGAGCGAACGAGCTCCCAGCGCGCGGGGCTCTTGCTTTTATGCCGGAAACGTCGGGGGCTTGGCTCCCGCGATGCCATGGGGGAAAGTAAATCCGGTGAAATGGACTCGTCGGGCATATTGAGAGACTCGAGTATGCTTTCGCGAAGGGATTTGGCGGTCTCCTCGTTGTTTCGATCGCCACGAGCTGTAGATTTCGCTGCCGTTTCTGCGGCGGCTTTTACCGTCTTCTCCATGACCTGATCGACCGTCTCCTCGTCATACTCCCAGGCGAGCTCTTCAACGAGAGAAAGCCATCCGCGAGGTAGCCTAACCTCTAGGTTGCGCCAAAGCCAAGGTTTCGCTGCCTCGTTCCAGTCATGATTGACTAGACATAAGTTTTTGAGCGTACGCCTGGTCAAAGGTTCCGACCAATTGGCTGGGGGTAATGAGGATGGAAACGATGTCGGAATGCCATGTTCAGTTATTATCAAGGGATCTAGAGAAGGATTGGCAGGTGGTAACGAGGCAGCGTATATGTGTGAGCAGATTCGGGTGAGTATTTCAGGAGGGTATTGAATTGCGTGCATAGACGATGGAGAAAAGGCGTTGCGCGAAACTGGAGACAGACAACTGGCAGACAAGGAAGTTTGGGGAAGGGGGGTTGCCCAGACAAAGAATCGGCGCTTGACTCAACCAAGACTATGACGGTCCTTAAGTACCAAATTGATCGTCACGTGGATCAAATGTCGGCAACGACTACATTATTGCGCGTTATGCGATCAGACGCCTAGCCGATTTTCATAAGGGAAACGTGGCGTACGGGAGTCACAGGGCGGACCAACAGCTTGCAGAACGTTTGTTAATTTCGCACCGGGGCGCCCACCTGAGCAATACAGAGTTACTACTCCTTTCTGTTCAGGTCGAATTGGGCCGTTGGCCCACCTAGCGGCAATTATACCTTTACTTGGTAGGAGACGACCCTTCCGGTGTGTGCTCGTGATGCCTTCTGAGGCCGCCCTGTTAGAGGTGAAGCATGGGTGTCCACGGAACTGCATATAGAAATAAACTCCTCGTTCCAACAACGCAGCAGGCGCCTGCGTATTTATTATGTTGTAGAAAAACGACGCGTTATTGCGACATGTTCCCGAGTTGATGTATAATCGTGTAGAATGCCTTCGAATTGAGACATCGGTTTCTGAGTTGACGAATGGCTGTGGGTATGTTTGGGGTATGTCAAATGATGTTCTCGCCTTCGCAATGGGGTGCAGGTGACCGAACAAAACTCCGCTGTGCCATCTGGTGCCACACATTTAGACGTAAGATACTGGGATGAATGTTTTGGCAAGGAAGTTCAATGAAGGGGTAATAATATCGGAAAGTTGGGGTAGAAACGGTATCATGGTTCCGAAGTAACAAGAACGAGATAGGTGGGGCTACGATTTGACGTAGAATTCGTACTGAGTAAACATCCATACGAGCGACAGCGCTGATGTTAAGCGGTAAGTTAGGCTGCTTAGGAGCCAAAAGGAAGGCTTACTCGATACGATTACTGGACTCATTGATCCGGGATTGACAGTGACCGAACGGAAGATGAAAAACTCGGACGAGAAGTGGCCAAAGGCGATGAGGTATGTGAAGAACGCCATGTCGTAAACGCTGAGGAAAAGTATGAACGTTTGAACACTCATAGGCCAAGGGGTGAACCTAGAAAGAACATACTGTTTTTCATTGATGTTGTACGCGGCGTAAGCTCGCACGACAGCAGAAGTTAGAGTCCAAATAGCAAACGTGCGCGCTTGCAAAGCAGTCACTGCAACGCAATCAGACGTGTCAAATCAGGTAGAAAGGGTATCTCAGGCTACCTGGTACGCGGTCGTATACTCTTTGGGTCAACTTGATGGTTGCGAAATTTTGGACGGAGTTAAATACGGCCGTGGCGGCTATGAAAAGCTGCCACTTTGGCAGCCATCCCACAGCCTGTGGTAAGTCTAACAAACTGGTTTGAGAACTACTAAGATTGATTGATGCGGTCAACCTACAGGGAGCAAGAAAGTCCAACATTGAAAGTGACACGAGATGGTTCGAGCGAGATGGCAAGTTGTGTCAGCGTGTTTGAGTCAGCGAAGCTCTGTTTGGCAGTTTGCAGCCCTGGCTTGCCCTGCCGTTTTTCTCAGTGGCAGCCATGGACGCTATGCCGTCGCTCGCCGCGCCTACTAAAGAGCGGACCCCGTCGCTGCGGTCGGTGGGCAGCAACTCAAGTATAGCCAGCGGCGTGTCTCTTACTCGTCGACCACGAACTCGCGCACGTTCCCGCACAGTCACAGGAGGCCAACCGGATACCGCCTCTCTACGCAATGCTGCTACCATGGAGTCTGGTATTCTAGGCAAGCCAGTCGTTGCTGAGCCCGAATCTGTACATTACCCCCGTTCAACCGATCCTTCACCCTCTCGACCCCGGACCCAACGGCCAGCCACGGCAGATGCTCATTTTCCCGACTCCAAAAGCCCGGCAAGAAGAGAATTCGGACCTGCTACAGCAACTTTGGGCGTCAGTACATATCTCTCTCCCCACTATTTTGAACGCTCATGTCGAATAACAGGTCACAACACTGAATCTGCAAGCGAACCAGCCTCCATCATCCTTCATAGTCCCCAAGCAGCACGCCAATGTTCGCGACTCTATATTCTCCCAAACCTCCAACTTTACGCAGCAATCAGGCACATCTTCCTCGCTGTATCCTCCCTCAACATCTACCGCGTCTGGAACGGAATCTCCTCCATCTCCTCGCTCTATTGTCGACCCAGATGGTGATATGGATGTCCCCATAATGGATGACTTGCAAGAATATGATGGGGACGACGTCTCTTATCGTCTTCGCCTTTTGGTCAAGAACAACTACTTCTTGCCCCCAGCGCACTCCAAGCCTTCCGCGTCCGATTTTGCTCCCACCCCGTCGCTTCAGAAAAAAACCAGTGCTCCTGGTTTCTTTGACCTCTTTCGTGGAAAGTCCAAATCGAAGCCCTCAACTCCGCTTGGCACTTCACCGCCAACAGACGGATTGGCGCCTGTCTTACGGACAACTTCAGACTCTTCGACTACTGCGGCGTATGCCACATTTGCTCAGCCCCGTAGCTCCTCCCACTCACATCGTCCGGCGCACGCGAGTATGGTGAACGATCGTTCTGGTCGGGTGGTGGTCGTCAGAGAGAAGATGTCTGATTTAGTCGGTGCCGCAAAGCAAGCGGAACAGGATATGAAGAGTCGTGGCGGTCGTCTGGGCTCGCAGAAGGGTCAACAAGACGTGTTTGACGATGTCATTGACCCCACTGACGCGGTGGACCTTCCCCTTCCATCTGCTACATATCCTTTTGCTGTCCAAGCTTCGGCCCTCCATGGTCTTGGGGTCCAGGATTCTGTTGGTGCAGCATTACTCGCGGATCATCTTCCGCCGCCCACCAGCCCGGATCCCGACGACGATTGGAGAAAAGCGCTGCTAAAGGCGGCAGTCGGGCATTCATTGGATAACTTACATGGTAACAGCACAGCGAACTCTCCAAAGTCTGCCATAAATATGTCTTCGTCACCGGAATCTATAGGCCAACGAATCATCGGCCATCCTATTGTATCTGAGGGTAGCCCCACAGGCTGGAGTCGTCCTCCGAGTCGACAGCACGCTAGTCGTGCGCGCGGCTTGTCCAGTCCTGATCCTGGGATGGAGTCGCACCCGACCACCCCTCTTCCCATGCGTGCTGAGACTCCAATCACCCCTTTAATACCGCTCTCGCCGCCTCCACGCCGCATCATCAACCCATTATACTCTCTGTCACAGACTGATTTAGGTGCGCCGCCAACAAATTCTCCTTTCGTTGCCCCTCCACTACCATCGAGCCCTCTGCTGAGGAAAGCGACCTCGTCTCCAGGTCTCAATTCCATGGCGAGGGCGAGATTGACACCTCCGCCTTTACCCATGGATACACGCAGTCTGCAAGAACCGCGACAAGTTGGATCATCCTTTGAGACTACTCGGGAACATTCGGTTGGCAGCGTACATTCGGGATCGATTTATTCGGATGACGACGACGAACATGATCGTTCTTCAACCACATTGTCGTATTATTCTCAAGCATCTCCCACCGCCTCAGCGTTCCACGATGCTCTGAGCCGTGGTCCTACTCGCTCAGCAACTACATTCTCGCAGCTTATCTCCCATGATGAGCTCAGTAATGTCAGCGACACTGCGCCCAATCGCCGTGACGAAACGATGTCTCCACCTCCCCCTCGCGCCTCGACTTCTACACCGAGTGTTGCACTCGCCCCCCCTCCTCGATCATCGTCACTGCGACAGAAGGCTATCCCTGCGCGGTTATTCACGACTAGTACGCCACTCGTAGGAGAGTCGCGAACTTCCACCCCGTCAATAGAGATTCTAGAGCCTCCTCCAACGACTCCTCCATACACTATTTCCGAACGTCGAAACGGACCTACACCGCTAACATTACACATACCCTCCACTAGCACACATCCTGTCATGCATTCCGCACCTGCACCCTCCTCACCAACGTCATACTTGATAGTATCCAAGCGCAGCCCAATGCCATGGATGACCTCGATTCCTCATCAGACGAGAGCGACAGCGAGGAGATCAACGAGCGCAATAGTAATGATGTGTTACCGGATTCGACATCTCCTGGAGGATCCCAGCTATACGTTGACCCCCGTACTCGAAAGATCTCTAACGCTCGTGATTCATTGATGCGGCTGGGCAATCATTCCACTCCTCATGTCGCGCGACCATCACTGCCATTCGGCGTAACGGATCCCAAACAACCGATTGGATACACACCTAAACAAACTCGCCCACAGTTCTTTGTCGACAAAGCAGAACGCAGTGTATCAGGAAGTGGTACAACTCCGGCGTCTTCCTTCGATTTCTTCAAATACGCGCAAGATCATCCACGTTCACCTGACTTACTTGGTGGTTCGGGAGCAGGGAAGCGTCGGCCTGCAACAGCGGATGAGAATGTTCAGGCTTGGCAGCATAAGCAGCGGGATCAAGAGTCATTGAGAAGACTGGATGGCTTGCTCGTCCAACACATGGAGGCAGAAAAGGACAGACTCAAGAGGATTGCTTCGAATATTCAATCATCCAACAACCACGCACCATGACATACATATTTATACCTATATCTACTTATACCGATTTTCTGCCACTGATACCCTATGTTTGTTCAAATTTGCTACGAAAGACCACGAAGCCAATCCATCACGAATTGATAATGATTCTGCATCGCGCAGCTTGAAGCCCATATAATTAGCAGAAGCGGTACATTCAAGAACTACGCTAAACGTGGCGTTCATCGTCAGAGGTAGCTGTGGCATGTCCGGCCAAGTCCTCGTTGTCAACTGCGTTTTGTGTGTCCCCAAGATACCAATTTGGCATAAACAAGGAGATGCCCAATGGTACGACACTAACAGCAGTCGCCACAATGAGCATGATCTTCATCACATCGCCGTACGCGGATATGACTCCCTCCCTGACGGGATCTCCACGAGGATACTGAGTGGTAATGACTGAGATGGAAGAATAAATGGCCGCTCTCTCCGTCTCCGAAAGGAATGGCAGGTAGTGAAGAAGCTTGCCCGGCATCATGTTGGTCCATATTGCGCCAGCTACATAGGTTTATATGGTCAGCTTGGCGCTTGGCGAGATTGAGAAACGCTGTCGACGTACAGATCGCGTTGCCAATAGCGCCACCGATCTCGGTGAGAAGAAGAACGACTGCAGTGGCTGTCGCGACATCCACATGAGGGACACTAGCCTGAGCAGCAACTTGACTCGTCACGGCTGCGATGCCGCCTCCCATACTCTGAATGATCTGCGTCCAGACGATTTCAGCATCCGAGGCATTGGCCCCTCGTGAGTGAATCATCAGACCGACGCCACTAAAGAAACTGGGGTGAACGCGTAGCATGACGCGTACGCGAGATCACTCACAAGAGGCGAATGGTTAATCCTGCTACGAGCATGTACTATTAGACATGTCAAACGATGAAGGATCTCGCTGAAGCCACAAGCTACCTTGTAACGATGGAAATACGCATTGCGAAGCCGGCGCAGATTCCGAATACCGTTAGACCCACTGACTGAGTCAAGACGAAGTAGGTAATGTTTGTAGGTGACCTACAGACAGAGAGTTACTACAAATGAACGATGCTGACGAAAACAAACTACTTGCCATGGCTTCACGACAACGACAAAGGAATACAGATACGTGTATGTCAAGTAGAACGAAATCTAAGGCAACGCTCAGCTGATACGAGACACACAGGGAGGTATTGTGCACCCACGAAATCAAAGAAGCCAATTAGACTGGCACCCACGATACTCTTATTCTTCAAGAATCGTCCCGGAAGAACAGGATATTTCGCGACTTTGGCTTCCCATGGAGCGATGAATAGCAAAAGAACACACCCCACGACGAGCATGGCGATCATTGACGCTATGAACTTGAATGAGCGTTACGCGCAGGGAGGATGAACAGCAACTGACGGTTGTGCCATCCATTTGAGGCCGATTTTGCGAGGGTTAATGGAAGCAGGATGAGAGCTACGCTGGTGCCAATGAGTATTAAGCCAAATAGATCGAGCTTCGCTACGAGATTCCGAATCTTCGTGAAAATGTTTTGCGCGGGCTATTGCATGCCATGGATCAATATTCCCGCAGAGACAGCGTTCAGAACAGACAAACCTGCGCCGACTTGTGAGGAATCAGCCCGAGTCTCGTTGCCTTCCGCTCCGCCCAAGTCAACGTTATGATGAGCGGCGCAAGGGAGGCGGGAATCAATATCGCAAACATGCCATCTAAATCATCAAGGAGTCAGGCGTCAACGTCTAGATAGCTTTCCAACACATACATCCCCATCTCCAGCCGGCACCGCTTAGTACTGCAGTGCTAACATTACTTCCAATGAAGGCGTTGATGAGAATGGAAGGGAAATAAGGCCGGATACTACACCACGCCATTGAAGTGTCGTGATATCTGCGATGATGATCTGTGTCAACAGTTGAAGACCAGTATATCCACTAGATACCCATGAGTCAATAACAAGCCAAAACAACCAACAACGTACACTGCGTATAGAATGATTCCGCCGGCCACGGTTTGGATGTTATGCGCGGACGCTATTACGATGTAACCTAGCGTCGCAAATCGATGAGCGGATTGTAACTCTGTCGGTTATTGGTGTACTGACCACAACGTAGAAAACCACTGCGAAGGTTCAGCAAACTCGGATACAACAGACAAACAGGAAGCAACTCACGGACCACAATGTACGCGACACCTCTAGACTGGACGTCCGCAAGCTTCGCGATGGCCGGTTTACCGCATGCAACTAGAATTCACGCGTGCACATATGAGAACGACCCGGCTCGGGCAGCTGAATGATGAGAAACACACTAATAATAGATTGCGCCACCTGACGACCTTAAGTACTCGTTTCAATTGAAGAACCCTTCACATACCTGTATCGTACTTATCAAGCTGTGGTCTTGAAGCTCACTTGCTGCCCAAGCCAAATAGGCCCAAGTCGTCTGCGAATCGAGGGAGTATATGTACGCCGCGAGACCCAACCTTGAGAGAAGGCAACTGTGAATGCTGGTATTATACCACGCTGAAGCAGCACTCACCCGAGGAAGAGGAACCACTTTGAGTATTTTCCATAGACCTGATGGGTCGCCTTTACCGTCGCAACACCAGCATGCGCCTCAATCTCAGCCTGAGATGCTTGGGTATTCAAGGCGGGAAGAGGATGGTGTCTTCGCTGCTGAGGCTCTGAGGGCCTTCCTTGGACATGGTGAAGGATGAAGGATGGAAGCACGGCTCATCATTTTATATCACATAGGCGTTAGAGCTCTAGTACCAGCAGCACATGTTCACCGACGCGTTTGAAGTTTGCAACTCCATTTTTCTGATCGTCCTGAGTTTTGACCCGAATGCTTTATCAGATAATCAAATCTGATTAGCGCGCTACAAGCAGAGGTTTACAGCTGTCAGCAGCCACACGGAAATTTAATGCAGAGTGCCAGGTCCCTTTTCTCCCTCGCCCTGCCAAACACGCCGAAAGTGAAGGCGTTGAGGCTCTTGCTCAACGCGACACTGCTGTGCGAGCCCGCGAATCGGTGCAATGTAGAAACTACCCAGCATCGCTGGAGAACTTGCTTAAGTAAACGAACGCGTTCGCAGCACTTGTCTTGATCGCCAACAGCAGTTTGTGGATAAGGAACGATATCATATCACAAGAGGAATGCCTAAATAAGTTTCGAAACACCACTGCGCCCATGGTCACGACGAATGAATTTCTAAAACACGAATCAGCACACAATGATCGTTCTCCGAATAACCTTCTTACTTGGAAGCGGGCGAAGGTTTCTTCAGAGTAACCAAAAGCTATACCGCTGCTAGTATGTGATACAACGAACAAAGTACTTGAAAGGTTACAGTGCGACAATGTCTTTCTGAGAGCGACCTCATAGTTAGGATGATCGTCAACGACCATAATAATCTCTGCGGCCTTCACAGCGTTTATGCTAGTCTGAAGCTCAGCCCATCCTTTCTGTCGCATGCACTCGATTGGGATTCTCAACATCAGTTGTTCCAATGGAGCTGGGCACAATGCGGATATCATATTCGCCATGTTGAGCACGGAATCCATCGCATTGGTACAATAACAAAAGCGTCGTAGCAAAGGAATCGTGGGCCCCAATTCAACTACCAGGAAAGTTCAGCGCACGACTAGTGCAACAGAGTAGAAAGTCACACCTTTGAATCTCGCCAGATATGGAAGTTGTAAACCTAGACTGAGGTCCGTTAAGGTCTCCGAGCAAGCCCGCATCAACTGCGAAACTAATCTGAAGCCTTCATCATCCATATTGAACACGTGAAGAGTGGTAATGGATGGCATAGGACGATGGAGAAGGAGCCAGCGAACGAATGTGATCAAGGCGGAAGGTGATAGATCTAGCTTCAGAGAGTGTACAAGTAGGGAATTCTTGACGAGATGTCAATGGGCGATGAGCCAAAGTGGTCGCCATGGAGTACGACGGTCTGAAGCTCACTGAAAGAGCAGACGGCGCCAATCTGTTTGCGGAATGAAGTCCGAGATGGGGTGTGGAGAACACATCAAATGTTTGAGTGGGGAAAGGCTATCGGGAGGAAAATATATTCGGCTGACACATGTCCACCCCGTAGAGGAAGACAGCAAGAGAGGTGATGTTTAAAACGGAGCGAAGTTGGTGCAGAATATGCGCATCCACGAATCATTTTCAGACACATGGAATGAGAGCATCTGAATGGCTGACCGAAGAGTGCAGGCAGACGACTGTATTAGCGTCTTGAGAACGTCAACATTCGCGGCGGAGACATCAATGGCCGAGAATAAGTGATGGCGACTCGTCCAAAGCCACCGTTTACAGACAAGGCTGCAAGTAGTAAGTGTCGGACGGTCAAAGCAGTTCTCTTGGATGATAGCGTCGACGAGTTCAGCGGGAAGTGTATCCATCGAGCTCAGCGAGCTAATGACGGGAGATGTGAGGTTCGGCATATCGTGGGTAGAGCGTGTCAGCGAAATGGGTACGGCAGTCCTACTATACTATATGGGGGCAGAGAGACATTGTCCACGTGCCGGCCAAGGGTATGGGGAGGTAGAGGACAATCGGTGGCGTCATCCGGACCAAGTCGATAAAGGCAATACTATCTGTTAGAATTATGCTTGACAAGAGCACTAGCGTGGGCGCGCAAAAGGCGAAAGGATGATATGACAGAGGTACATCGTGGTGGAATCAAAGGTTCACAGTCGGAGACATCGGTCCGGATCTCGCGGTCATTTGTGTGAAGCTCGTCTCAGGGGCTACAGTATTCGTCTACCTTGAACTGCAACTGCCATCTCACAGCCTACTTTCTCTTTCTTTCTCATCTTGACGATGCCTCATTTTTCGGATATGTCTGGTTACATTATCGATTCTGGCGCGCCCACTGGTGGTCGCCTTGAGCTCTTGGATTCTCTAGGTGCTGGGGCATATGGCGAGGTGTACCGTGCCGTGGACAAAGATGCAGCAACGCCCTCGTTCTATGCCGTGAAATGCCTGACTCGCCACGCCGTTGGATCTAGGCGAGAGACCAAGCAAAAGCGGGAACGTCGTCTACACGCGCGCGTCTCCGGCCATCCGAACGTTATCACATTCCACAAAGCCATTTATGACGACTTCTACGTTTGCTTCGTTCTCGATCTTTGCTCGGGCGGGACTCTTTTTGAAGCGATTTCAGAACACAAAATATTCTATCACAACGACACTCTTTTGAAGCAGGCCTTCGTCCAAATAATCGACGCTGTACAATATTGCCACGACCACCTCGTCTTTCACCGGTATGTTGTTTCACGCGTCGTCTTACTAGGCGTCTTTTCTTCATGGCCTGCAGCGACCTCAAGCCGGAAAACATTTTGTGTTCGAGAGATGGCAAAACAATCTATCTTTCTGATTTCGGTCTCGCGACCCGCCTTGAAAACGCTAAAAGCTTCGGATGTGGCACGCCTTACTACAAAAGTCCTGGTGAGTCGATTCTGCCCATTACTGTCCGTTTGACGTGTTCAATAACTAAACAGAATGCACTGGTGACAACCTCAAGATGACTTCGTACTCCACTCGTCAGAGCGATGTTTGGGCTCTTGGCGTCGTCCTTGTCAATATGACGACTGGTCGTTTTCCTTGGAGTTTGGCCAGCCTAGAAGATGCCGGCTTTCGTTCATTCCTTCGACATCGATCGTATCTCGAGAAAAACCTTCCATTATCCAAGTCTACCGTCTCTGTTCTCCACCGCACATTCGAACTCAATCCCTGTCGGCGCATTACCCTCAAAGAACTGCGTAAGGAGATTCTTCAAGTCCATACCTTCTTCCTGGCCCACGACGAACTTCTAAGTTCCTCGAAACAAGAGCGCCAGATAGCCAAGCTCTTCGGCCCAGCGCTGTCGACGAATTCTGTAACGAAGCAAGACCAGCCTGGATCTACAGATGCCCTTGGTCATGAAGTGAAACCCATTCTTCAAGAAGCCGGTGCACGTCCACCTACGGCGGATTCAGTGCCCGATGTCAAGTCACGCAAACGACGTCGTTCTTCAGTCGTCGAATCATTCACCCGACTCTTCAAATCCATACTCCAACACTCTCCTTTTCACTCCCTCACTTCTCAGTGATGTAGACATCCGATTCGTATTTTCTGTGAACACGCAACGGCCACATCATTATTGGCAAAGAATAAACTCGAAAAATTCAAGGGAACAGTAGATATACAGTAACTCTAGATACAATGTCAGTAATGTACAATAGTAAATCGTAATATCAAGCCGACTGATTGCGACGTGACCAAGAGAAGCTTAAAGCACCAATAACCCCGACCACAACAAGCGCTGTTCCGGCACCTATGATACCAGGAAGATAGAGGTACCAAGTACCGTCAATATCGTCGACCTTTGACTGGCCATCAAACAGCGCCTTCTCCTCCTTCCGTCGCCTGCGCCTCAGTGCGTCCATGTTTGGCACTAAAGCCTCAATCTGCAACTCGATAGAAGGCATTTCGAGTTCTTCGGCATCATCACTGACGGGGGGAGGGAGAATAGGAATGTCAAGATCTGGTGCAAGCTCACGAGCACGGTCAAAAAATCGGCCAGCAGCTTCTCGGTCCCGTTTCCAGAGCGAGTTCGCCCCCTCCAGCATATGTCCGCTGGCAGGGATTCGAATAGACGAAAGACTCGAGTGCGAGGACGACAGGAGGGTTGATGCCGCACCCTCCAAATGGAGCAGGCCAGCTTCTAGGTAAAGCTGAGCGAGGCCCCGTTTACCACCCAGACACTGTACGTAATAGACAGTCGTTCCTCGCTGCGCTTGTTTCTTGCTATGGAGTTCTTTGGACTCGACTTTCGTATTAAGAGGCAGATAGTAAGAGACCAGTTTCATCGTGGAAGTTGGAGCATGGGAGAGATGCCATGCACGCCTAACGAAGAACATTAATACCGGTTGGCAGGTAGCAGTAAGACGTAAAACTCACAAGAAGAATTCGAAAGCCTCCTCTTTATCTTTATGGATATCAAACTGCTCCATCGCGATAAGAACCAGACTCGTGGGGTCCATGTTGTACTGATGCTCAAGCTCGTGGCTCGCATCGAATATAACCGAATTGCGAACGTAAGGCGCTAAAGTATCGGGTACTGGGCCTACTATCAGAGAAGGCCAGATGATAGACTGATCCTTCTCAAGATGAAGAGTCAACAGGCGGCCTGAAGGAGCAGAGTGTAGGGACTCGAGCGATGAGTAGGAGGAAGTGATGCTTTGGATCATATGTCCGGGGGATACAGCGCGTGAAGCGGTAGTTGAGTTTCTCTTGCTTCTGAAAGGAAACCCTCGTTCATCTGCCGAGGACAGAGCTGGCGACGATAGCGCTGGAGATGAGGCTGTAAACTCTTCGACGTCGGATGCCTCCAATGATGCGGCAAAGCTACTAGATATTTCCGGGTCGGATACGAACGCGTAGGAGGAGTGAGTGGATGCAGTAGAAGCCGTTGAAGTGGTGCGCTCCCTGCCGGACAGACGGGACGACTGAGGTTCGAGTTGCCAAACAGAATTCGCGACATCCACATTGCCGTACAAGCGCCCCTACAACAAGCTCAAGAAGTAAATGGCGAGAGAGCAACGGTGAACGCACCTTGATTATTGGAGATTGTCCCCGCACGCCCGCAATAAGGTAGTTGCGCTCAATTATGACCTAGGAAGCAAGAGGATTGTAGCGCTTAAAGTAATTATAGTTGTTATCCAGACTCACCGACATGTCCTCTTCTAGAGTACCATGCGGAATCATCAGAAGTACAGTGGCCTGTCCTATTTATGAAGAAGCTGGATACATGGCTGAGATCAAGTCAATTACCTGGTCGTGAGACTGGCCAAAGCTCGTCAGTCATAATAACATCCTACAACGTGAAACAGGGCCCACCTGATGCCATGAGTAGGAGTAGTATCTTTTGTCGTCAGGATTGTCCATGAGAGTCGTAAGGAAGAAAATGTTGTAGAGAAGTTGATGGAAGGAGACAGCTTTCGGAAAGTGGCGCAAGCGCAAACGCCGATGACCACGTGATTGTGACACGTTCTGAGTCGTAAATCGTAACCACGGTGAAACTGCGTGGTTGCCTAATGTCTTAGTCTTGTAGCAGCGCTTTTGCATAAAATACATGTATCGGGTTGGTACATAAGCCATAATTCTAACGAGTCGTGTTTACTCCGATGAGGACGTCATTGTCCTCGAGTGTACCTTCTGCACAACATTCTTCAATAGCTTGCTGCGCCTTGGCGGTGGGAAGAGAGCAGTGCTTGCGGGAGCACGGTGACGGGCTGTATCATCAACGCCATCGGGTAGTAAAACTATGGCTGGAACTGAGGACTCGAGCGGACGAGCCAATCGATACATCCCAACGCCATCTTCAGCCCTCCCGGACGTTGAAACACGATTTGATTTAGAAATGAAAAATCCTGCAACCATCTGCGCTTGTTCTGGAGCATTTGGAAGATCCGCAGCTGCGATAAAGAACGTCTTAAGAGCTATGACCTGTGCGCGGAGTTCGGCGATGGTAAGGCGAGTAGAGGGATCTGTGTCGAAGATGCGCTTGGCGAGACATACAACGCCTGGGGAGATAGGAAGAGTGTTTTGAAAGTAGTCCGGATCTTTGAGTGCTTTGACATATGAGGGGTCGACGTCCTGCGCCTTGCGCCAAGGACTGCGTCCGGTAACCAGATTGAGAAGCACGACACCCAGCGACCATATATCGCTCTCTTTTGTGGAATATGTGGGTAACATGAGTGTACCCATACTCTCTGTAAGATGTAAGGCCAAGTCTAACCTGATTGAACAATACGAACCGGGACTCTTATAGAAGAGACTGCCACATCCAAAGTCCTTGCAATTCGATACAGATGTAGCCAAGCCGAAATCAGCGAGGAAAATTTGCATGCCGTCTTGAGAGCAGAGAATATTATCCGGTTTGATATCTCTAGATAGAGAGTGAGCAGGCGATTAGAGACAGACTAAAACAAGCCTTACCTGTGAAACACACCCATATTGTGACAGAATTCTACAGCATCCAGAATTTGCAGGAATGCGCAACGTAACAGCTCGTCATTCTGGTAGAACAAACGCTTCTCCACTATCGCCGAATACAAGTCGCCGCCTCAACAAAGGTCCAAAACCACGTAGACATAAGCTCCTTCGTATATTACATCGTGAAAAGTGACAACGTTGGGATGGGAAGCGACACGAGCATGCAAGGAGAATTCGCGTTTCTGGAATGAGTCGCCGCGGGAGCCTAGTTCGTATTTTTTCATACACTTGACAGCATAAAAGAGGGGATCATCCGCGGGGGAAGCAGTATCGCGCGCTTTGTAGACTTTTCCGTACGCGCCAGCACCAAGAAGTTCCAGAAGATGTAGACGGCGGTTGGCGATATATGCGTTACAGAAATTGGGTAAATCGCTCTTGCGTGGCACTGGCATTTAGAAAGGATAGAGAGGTATAAAAAGAGGCTGCCAGAGCCAAGTGAAAAAGAAGGTGGTGGTAGAAGGGTAAGAGAGGCCACCCCTTTTCGGCTCGTTTGCCTCCGTTCGTTTTACACGGCGATTATCGATGGCCGCCCAATTGAGCAGGCTTGCACCACCACCCAACTGCCATGTATTCCTGGAATGTCGACTTTTTGAATAAAGTGCCCTCGTCGCGCGGTGTGAAGCGGGCGCTCATCATTCTCAATCAGCCATTTTCCTGGACGCTACTTGACCGTCTCTGGCACAACTGTGAATTACGACTCTGTGCAGATGGTGGTGCCAACAGACTATATGATACCGCAAGAATAAAGGAACAGTCGGTCTTTTTCACTCATCACCTAGTTCAAGTCCTGAGCTGCATAGGTTTCTTCCACATGCAGTTATCGGCGATTTGGACTCCATTCGAAAGGACGTCCGGGATTTCTATTCGCGTCAGGTATGTTTTCGTATACTCTGCTCTCTATGGCATTTCTCATATGAAGACAGGGTGTAGCCATACACCAGGATCATGACCAGTATTCGACGGACTTGATGAAGTGCATGCAATCAATAACTGAACGACAAGGCGACGAGGTGTGCATCACGCTGTCAGTCTGGACTACATCTAAATTTCCCCTAAAGCTATGGGAAATAATTCTTCTTGGTGGTCTAGCTGGTCGCTTAGACCAGACCATACACACACTTTCTTATCTTCATAAACTTCGCAAGGACAAGACGAAGCGAGTATTTGCTGTTACCGACGATAATCTAGGTTGGGTGCTAGACAGTGTAGGTGAATGCATGCCGTGGCGCGCTTGAGGATCTCAATATCGTTTAGGGAGAGCATTCGATTGAGGTTGACCACAGCAGTTGGGGTAAGACCTGCGGTCTACTTCCCGTTGGAGTAGACCAGACGATCCTTTCAACGAAGGGTCTTGAATGGAATCTCAGTGCGTACGAGCACTATACATCTTTCACTCCATTGATATCCATTACTGTAGCCGAACAAGAATCATCTTTCGACACCCTTGTCTCTACATCGAATCATCTCGTCCGTGCCGAGGGCATAGTGTGGATAAAGACATCAAAACCGATATGGTGGACTGTCGAACTTCATGTCGAGGTACACGTTCTGTATTTCGCAGGTGCCTTGACAGCTACTGGGGTGTCGGAGGAGCTTGTACCAATTCCCATAAGTGGGTTCTTATTGAACAAGCTGGGGGATCTCCTCGTTTCCCGTCATCCTAATTCCGGCTTGGATGAAGTGCTCAAGAACTCACAGTGGAGTGTCAATGAAGAAATGATTGATGATCCAGCTGCTTTTGAAGTTACCGAGGGCGCAGAGATTGCAGTGATATGCCCTGTGTCCGGAGGATAACTGTTGATATTTTTATTAAGCTACATTATGGTATAATATTACATAGATTGTGTTGCACAGAAAGTCTTGATGTAATATCAAAAGTCTAGAGAACGTGAACCCGAGGGCATAAACTGTACACTTGGTCTATGATTTCCCGAAAATATCACTGCTAAGAGATGCAAGAAATTCGTCTGCTTCAGTCCTCACAGGAGTATCCTTCTCGACAATTTGACGTTCCAAGGCAGCGAATGGATCGACATAAGGCGTCGATGCTGCGACGTCAACGGTAGCGGTCGTTTTGGCGGGGGGAAGTGGCGCAGGTTCGACTGGATTCTGTTTCCTCCTCTTTGCCTCAATCTGTCGTCGCCGTGCTTCGGTATCCGCCTTTCTCTTCGCACGCGCAGCTGTCTTTTCGTCCGATGGCGCTACCATCCCTTCTACAGTCTTGGTCTCCGCGCCCATCTCCTGGCGGCGACGCAACGTGTCTGCATGAACATCTTTAAGTTCTTGAAGCCGAGTATTTCTTTCTTCGCCACCATCCCCGAGGTGAATAAATCCAGCACCCATTTGACGGTTGTCCTTCGTCGCGTCAAAGTGAACCTCCGGTGATTTGGTCTCGGCAGCCAGAGCTTCCTGGATTTTTTCGACACGGTCCGCAGACGGTTCATAGACAGGGAAGTGGTTGACGGGATTGTATATTACATCTCTATTCAGAGAAGTTAGGATGAGCAGAAGAAGAATGGTGGAAACATACGGATCGTCATCAGGCTCTTCAGTTAGATACTGACGAGGCACCTCAGACCGCCGAACCAAACGTGTGCGGTTAAGTTCGTCTGTATATTCAACCATGGGATCGTCTTCATCCTAAACAGAGTAAGAAATGAACAAACAATAACGATGAATGACACACATTGATTGCTGTTGGCACTCTCAAGGATTCATCTTCATCCTCAGAATCCGGTTCCCAATCACCAAGTGGTTGATAGTCGAAATCCACCTGTAAAGCGGCGATTTGTTCCTCGCTCAAACCACCGGTTTTGCCCCTCCTCAGCTTGTCGTAGATCTTTGACTTTCGAGCTAGTGCAGCAGCAGCCTTGTCAAGTGTAGGCTGACTTATAGCCTCTAGTCGAGCATCTCTCTCGGCCCGTTCGTGAACACCTTTGTTGCTGCGTGCCCATGTAGTTGGCTTCTACGCGTAGAATGAGTCTCCAATCCAAAGGGGTGAATGCAATCAGAGCTGACTTTCTCTCGTCGTGGCCGTTTGAGACCCTCCGCTTTCGCTTTCTTCAGTTCCTCTTTTTGCGCGGCGAGTTCTGCCTGGAGACTCAGAAATGAGCTGGCGCTGATGCCAATTGCTTTCGACTTTGATGAGTGCATTGAGAGAAGTTGAGTGACACAGCCACATATCATTCTACAATTCATGTGCCGGCGGCCGGCGCCGTTTCCTACGTCCTACATCGACGTTCGTACAGTTCCAAGCTCAACGAGTTGGCTGCATCTCTCTTCAGAGTTTATATGGCGGGAAGGAACTCTAAGATACCATTCAGCACGCTTTCTTTCCTCTATGGAAGACTTTCACAAGCTAGCTCGCTCTTCAATTTCTCTTCGATTCCCCACAGGCCCCTGGTTCCTAGCGTGTTCATTTCATCACAAACGGTGAATGTCTGTATTCTCTGACCGTAGAAAGGCTGGACAATCTCGACTTTGGCGCAAATTCAGTGAGTCACGCATTTTCGAGAATCACTGGATTGTCTGGTATTCTCTTCAATATGCTGCGTCCTCTCACCTTACTTGAAGTCACGCTGGTGGGAACTTCATTCCACGGCGGATGAGTAGAACCAATCAGAACTTTTACCAAGTTTGGTCGGGGAGCTCTCATCTGGTCATCTGCCCGTCAATCTGTCAACAGAACCGAATTATGGTTGGCATATAAATCTGAGCCGTAAGCTCAATGATCTTACCCCCGATTTCCCCCCATTCGCACTGTCTCATAATGCGTGTAGCCCTAATTACAGGTGCCGCTCAAGGCATAGGACAAGCGATTGCGCAACGCCTTGAGAAGGACGGGTTCTCTATCGCTGTTAATGACCTGCCGTCGAAGCAGGTTGAACTCCAATCCGGGTTCCCGTCAGCATTGGTCGTCGTAGGCGATGTATCTAGTGAGAAAGATGTCCAAGGGATGATTGCCATGGTTGTTGAAGAGCTTGGGGGTCTTGACGTCGTAAGCTCATATTCCCCAACAACCAATATGTTCAAGAACGCATTTTTGTTCAGTTTGTGGCTAATGCTGGTGTCGGGCTTGCAAAGTCGATTTTATCCAGTACGTAGGGCGGACAGCCGTAACAGCTTGATCATTCCGAGGCACTGAATGACTATAGCCACGACGGATGACTGGGACCGCATGGCGCGCATCAATGGACGTGGGACTTTTTTGTGCTATAAGTACGCTGCCGAACAAATGATCAAACAAGGTCGTGGCGGTCGTATTATCGGAGCCTCGTCGATCGCAGGTAAACAAGGTAAGCAGAACCTAAGTATAGCAACCTCAGTGGTTTGATTCTCCTGGAATACGAGGCATGCCATTTCTTGCGGCGTACAGTTCTTCGAAATGGATGATTCGAGGACTCACTCAAGTTGCTGGTGATTATAATTGTACTTGGATCCAAGTTATCCGCCAGCTGAAGCTTTGATGACTAGCAAAGGAATTCGGTTCTCACGGTATCACTGTCAATGCGTACGCACCTGGTCCGTGTGACTTTTCATGGATATTGGCATATTTCTGAAGGTTCTGCTAGGTGCGACCGAGTCGGAGTTGAGTATGTACAGAGGTTAGCGCTACCTAGTCGCAGCTCCACTAATGTTTCCTTCAGTGACGGACCTGGCGAAGGCGTTTGGACATGATGATTTAAAAGCGTATGCAGCAGAGGTGAGATAAATTGGCAATGCCTTGAAAGTGCAGCAAGAATCGTGACAATTGCACACTAGAATAACCCCCAGAATCCACTGGGACGTCTTGGTCAACCAGAAGATGTTGCAAACCTAGTCTCCTACCTAGCATCCGATCAAGCTTCTTACATTACGGGTATGCTCTTGTATTCTATTAATCTGGTAGCTCATTGTTCATACGCGTGCAGGTCAATCGGTAAGTCTACGACTACCGGAACTTTTTTGCGACTGATGATTTTCAAGATATCCGTGAACGGAGGCTCGTTCTGCGACTAGAGTGCGACAACGACCATTCGTAGAATGAGGTTGGATATCCGAGGACATGATTGTGAGTGCACTGTACCGTCTCCGGATTCATTCTGAAACAGCGCAGATTATACCCGTCGCGCCGAAATGCATACGAGCAATGCCTGTATACTATCTATATCGACTGTCAACAACTTTCTGAATGCAGAAACTCCTCATTTCGTTCGGCGACTGAACCTCAACGCGATCCGGACGCGATCTAGCGCTTTCTTTGATGAGGTCAGCAGCCGTCCTTTGAATCGTAGCGCCCCTAGGCTCTACTATCCAACTCCCTTTTTATTGCCTCAGCCATGTGGATGTATGCATTGGAAGGCTAATCTACTTCATTCCTTCGCTGGAAGCCCTTCAAGATTGAAGCTACTGGACTTGTTCACTCTGATATCGTGACCATTGAATCGAGTTCATATAACACTTCGGCGCTAAAAGGCGACGTCGGCGTACATCTTCCCAATGCTGCGTCATGTAGCCGTGGAGCGCCTTTAACTTCTTGACGGAATTCGTATTGCTGCTATGACTTCAACGTTGCAACTGCGGAAGTTGAGGTGCTCCTCGCAAAGGTATCTGGACCAGTGTCGGAGTCCTAATTGTGGCTAGCACGTTCATTGACGAAGATGTTTCCGAGACTCGTGGTCCTTACGAACATCTTTATCTCTCGCGTATCTCTCGTAGTACGTACAGATACTCGTTCACGGATATTCAAGTTCTAAGCAAGGTATTTTCCCGACCCTTTTGAATTTCCGGCGGCGCCGCAGATTTATGACATGCATTCAGAGCCGTAAGTGGGCTTCGTGGAGGTGTGTTCCTTATCGATTAACGCATTCACGTTAGGTTAAGAGATGCCAACTCAGGCGATGCCTGACGAGGTCCGCACACGACGCTTTCAACAAGCGAAGCTGCTTCTGCCACTCGTGGTGATTCATATGCTTTAGCCGGGTACACCTCGAGCGGAAGCAACTGGAACGCATGTCCGACACGCTCAACACGGTGGGAGCTCATGCATTCATGAGAGACGCGGAAAGTCAAATACCAGATATCGATCGTGACTTGGTTGCGTTTCTAGCGTCCGCTCTCTCGCTCCTTGTACTTCATTGAATGAAATGGAAGTTCCATTGACAACTACGGCAACATTATACTTAAGTATGTCGTGTTGAGTATCTGCCAGCATGAGGCCCTTGCTAAATATCGCGACCTGATCGATTGTGACCGCGCTCTTTATCCATCGATGGACTTTTTTTGTGCTGTACACTCACTGAATTAGCGCCGCAATGGATGTGTCTCAGTTTGAAACACGGGTATGACGCATGACGATGCGGAGGGACATCGCAGGTCTCGCTTGACGACCTCGACTTGACAAGAAAGCTAGGTGTGAAGAAAGAAAGACTGATTCTGTTATGTGTATAAGGTTCACAGTGACTACGAGACTATAGAGGACTTAAAGTAGAATTACAAGAGACAAAAGAAAAATGAGCTAGGACCCTTGATCAACGCGAACAACTACTCTCGTCTACGCTCGTACGACGCCAAAGGACTAGGATGATAAAATCTCTCTCCTTCCGATGGGTATGCCCTAGAATCTGCGGCATAAGGCGGCCTGTCGTAAGGCGGGGCCTTGAAGCGGTCATCCGGACGTGGCGGCTGGGAGGGGGAATCTGTGAATCTCGCTGGCTCTTCCTCTCTGCCCCTATAGTAATCATAGGTCGGGGCAGGTCCTTGGTACGCGGTGCTGTCGAAGACACCCTCGCTCGGGCCGCCGTCTGTTTTGCCGCCGGTGCTGCTCGTCGCGCTGCCTTCCCGACGCATGGCAGCGACACTGGTGCTGCTCCGAACCTTGCCCCCATTCGCGCCGCCCCTCCCCGACTTTGCTCCACCACCTTCCTTCTTCGCGCGGGACCGAGCATATCGGAGACCGCAAGCATTACAGAGCTCCTTCCGTCCTGACGGACCCTTGCGCCATTCCGGTGAGGTCGTGGCTTTACAGGACGTGCACTTTAGTATGCCAGCAGGGCGATTGCCTCTGCCACCAGACCCTTGTGCGCTCTGACTAGTCGGGCTAGGGGTCTGCTGCTGCTGAGTCGGCGATGCCCGCCTCCTCGGTGGTGGAACCTCATCCTCGGGCGGCGGAAGATTATACTGAGTTTCGTAGCCGCTGTACGGGCCAGGAGCAGGAGGAGGTGGATGGTCGTATACGATCCGTTGGCGCGGTTCCATGGGGGCTGGTACGAGTATGAATGCGGATTCGGTGGAATGTAGTAGTCGTAGGATGAGGGAGACATGAGGTTAGGGGGTTCCACTTTGTGGCAGGCGAATATTATGGAGCCTGCACAGGGGGTATTAGTCAGAAAGTAATATACTGAATAGGAGGGCAGGATACCATGAGGGATAAAGACGCTTTCGACGTGGCCAACCTCTGGAATCATGTTACCGGCCTTGAAGCGGCGGGTGCAGGACGTCTTGGCATCGGTATTGACAGTATCAACATTGATGTCGTGAGCGAGACGAGCGAGATGGCGATGGTCCACAGGCGGCCAGGTAATGAGATGCGTTTTGCTCTCGTCGTTGGCGAGAATCTGGAACACCCGTGCCCCGCTCCCGGCGCCCTCTCCACCACAGACTACCAGTCGACTAAACATCATCTGCACCTGTGCTGGTGCTAGTTCCGGCGTACCACACCAATTGCTCCATGGACCATGTTTGTTTGGATCGTTTTCGGACTCTGCGTCGATGTCGACGATCGCGTGCATGAAGCATAATACCAGCCCCTCTGCTGCCCAGTTGATGACCACGTCGACCGCCATGTAGTCGACATCCACGCCGACCTTGTCAGCACCTGCCCAGGTGTCTGGCGAAGGCGGAAAGCCCAGTTCGGCACGGATTTTGTTGAGCCTGGCAAAGCGCACGCGCGTAACACTTCCATGCAGGGTTTTGGAGTCAAGCACGTTGCCCAGGTCAGTCTTTGCAGACCCCTGCTCGTCGGGATGGACAAAGTCAAGGAGAGATTTGCCTACGAGTACATCAGCAGCAGCCTTTGCACTTGTGCTGGGAGAAGCGTCGGGGTTGGCAAGGTGGCTCTGAAAGACGGGATCGAGGTAGAGAAACTGGAGAGACGGAGAGAGTAACGCCCAATAGCAGCGAGTATATCCGGCGGGCGGGAGCATCAGGCCGTATCTTGCACTTTGAGCTCCTTGAAAGTGATGATGGAAAATCGATCGCTCTCTGGTGGCCGGCAAATTGCAGTGTTGGACTTGTTATATTCTGAGGGCCCTACGACATAATACGCGCGTAACACAGCCACCACCCATTATTGGCCTTTGCATCTCTTCCCATTCACTGGTTTACAGAGGAAAAACACGCTTGCTTGGGTACATGGAGCCCCCGCGCCCGAGACGAGAGCATGTGTGATCGCGATCGAAGGGATCAAAGCACTATACATCCATCAATCTCTTACAAATGGGCGCCTACAATTTTACATATACGCCTATACGTTTGGTGCAGTCCGTCGATCTACTAAAGGCGTTATTGGGCAAAGCCGATTGGAGCTTGAAGAGCCAGCTCTTACATTGTTTATCATAACAAACCAGAAGCGTACACCGTTGCCTTTGCAGCCTCTGGAAGCGAGCACGTACTTTCTTAATGATCGCTTTACATAGCGCCATATACTCTGCACCATTTGGTGTACATTGTTCTCATGGTATAACTTCGGTGAGCAGTGTCCGGGGTTCGTCGAGACCCAAGCCACCAGCCAGCCCATTTATTCTACCTGATGGCCATTGAGCAAAGCGACAAGACTTATCAGTACTGGCTCTTCCGAGTCCTTCCAAGTCACATGAATAAGACGCGTCAATACTCACAAGACGCGAAAATGGGCTTCATCATGACCGTTACGCGCATATTCCTCGCATATTTCTCTCCCCCCTATGCGCATTCTCGATCGTGCTCTTCCCTGCGACGCAGTTAATCTCCGAGCTGATCCCAGGCTGATCCTCGATCGTGTAGCGCATATGTATTTCGACGATCGCCTTCTGCGATCGCGTTTACCACGAATAGTTCTCTCATCCCACGGAGAGACTAGTGCATTTCCACCCAATCCGCTTAATGATCCAGCAAGAACTTCGACTGTGTGGCGTTAGTGACATTCAACCTCCCGCAGGAGTCTGGCCCCGTCATGAATGCCTCACCTTCGGAGGTCACCAATACCAGTCTCGACGATATAAGGCTAGCCGCGAGGTATCAGTAGGAGGAGGGAAGCAAACATTCTCACCGGTAGAGGCTCGACGATTCCGCCAATTGCTGGCTATCGTGCAGATTGCTTCCTCACAGCTACGCGGGTCGACCTAACTTACTGATAGCAATCTGGAAACACGTGGACTGATTGGGTTTCACAGCGCCGTTCGGATACGTAGACTTAGTGCAGCTTTCTAAGTAGGTGGAGAGGTTGACGTATGAGATACTGGCACTGGGCAGGGCAGGTCATGAAACCATCTGACCTTGCTCCGTCAGCAGCACGGAGATTGCGCCACTGACCCCACTGACCGTGGGGGTCAGGTCAGATCAGCAGCGCGTCGACATGGACCCGACTTCTGAGATCTGACCTAGCACGGCGCTTGACAGTGACAACGACATGGGCACTAGCTGGTCAAAAGGTGAGGTCAGAGGCAGCGATAAACGGCGGCGGTTAGCTTCTCGTCGATGAATGGAACGAAAAGTGGTTGCAGAAAAAAGAGGTTTGAAGCAGGTCCGGTTTGGGTCCGATTCCGAACGGCCGGCCCGGCCACAATCCGCTTTCGTTCTCTCCACCATGCCAAAATCAGAATTCAGGCCTACAGCTACACAGAGGTCCTTTTATTCATCGTTGTCGTCTTTTCTTATGTTGATTTGATGCTTGTAGCGCCCTCGATGTTCCAAGCAATGTGGTGCGTTGTCTGCTCGCCGTATTGCATGTTACTGACATATTCATACTCGTATTCAAGTCGTCTTCTGATACGACGCGTATTCTTCTCTCGCCAAAACACCCTAAACCCCGCAAAATATGCGCGTCTTCTGTCTCACAATTCGTTAAGAGGAATCTTCCCACAGAACCCATTGAACACAACGCGAACCCAACTACTCGCTCCTCTCGCGCAAATGCGCCTACTGATCAGACAACATACGACAATATTATCACGTAAGAGTATTGTTCAGTTAATCTGCTCGATTTTATGCGTGTCATCATCAGGCTCACCGACGAAAACATCGCTCCCCAAAGAACCTCACGCGTTGATTCTAGATTCCGTACGCAGTAAGTCCGTCATACATCGCCTATATGCCGATGCTTATACGAAAATCTAGCGATCCCAACGTCGAGGATGTGTCCTTACACAATCGTCCTGATATTGTGGCGCAGAGACAGCTTGAAAAGCACCTCCTCAACACCCTTCTAGACGCTGAACACGAAGCAAGCACCTTTAAGGATCTGCTCTCCCAGTCTCGTGCAACGAAGCTTTTCTCTCTTCTCGTCTCACTCAATCTCAACGAAAGACAGCATACCTCGAGGCTCAGCTCAGTGCAGCTCATGCAGCGCTTTCAGCATACGAACACATATCAGCTACTTCCGCCTCTCCCGAATGTTTCTATGCGTCTTGCGGCGAATGCTACGCTCCATCCTCGTTTCCAGAAGACCCTGAACATGATCCCGATATTCTCTCGCCTGTTGAATCTGCCTACACCATCCCTCGCTCTCATTCCTTTGGTGATCTGAACATGTACTCTTCCAATGACTGGTAGATGAGTTGCAGTTGTGATTTTACTTAGCTTTCGAAACCGATAACTGCAGACTGTTCTATTTTTCTACTCCAGTGCACTTTGGTGGTTCGACCGAGTGGAAGAAATTTACCGCTGACTCAACACTACCAAACTCGAGGAACCTGTACCAGGCGTTTCCAGCAGATGGTTTCCGCATATTTACAGAGCTCCTCTCCAAGTGCGCCTTCGGAACTCTCATTCGAGGCCGGAGCCGGTGCGTGGACCGGCCATTTACCTTTACTCTACAAAGCTCGCTCTTCTTCTGTCTCCTTCGTGGGAAGGGCCTCAATCCGAAGCATGAATCATATCACTGAACCATTGAGCTTTTACGCCACAAATACACCCCCTTATACTGTCATGTGCACCTTGCTGGGAGAGAAATGTTCGGGCTTGTTAGACCGCCTTATTCAACGCATGACTGTTGTCCCCGCCAAGGCCGTACTAAGCGGGATACACCGGTCCCCGACGTTCCTTGTGATTTGTAGGGCGCAGCCTTAGCCGGGTTTTCCGCCTCTCCTATGTTTTTATTCTTTGGTCAGCAGAATCGGACTCGGGCTGGAGAGGTCACATAAGAGGGCCTAGGTTAATAATGTGGTTTCAGCATGGCCCCGTTGTATCAAGCAATCCGCGTCGAGAAGGTCGAGGACGTTGGAGAATACGCTGTGTATCGCGGTGCGATTGATTCTGACTGGACTGTTGCTGCGCAAGTATGTTCTATTCGTAGCTTTTGTGTTTCTGATTATTATTGTTTCGGGACTTTCAGAGTCCCAATGGTGGTACGTACTTGTTTATTCAGTTTACCTTGTTTAACGTCTCTTCGTAGGCTACGTTCTCGCACAGATTTTGGAAGGTGTATACACTACCAAGGGCCACGTCCATCGGACCCTATCCATGTCATCGCCCATTTTCTGAACAGCGCTGCAGTTGCTCCATTTCAAGTTCGCGTCAAGCCGATTAAGGATGGCAAAGGCTTTACGAACCTCTTGCTGAGCTCCTTCAGGATGTAAGTACGCGATTCATTCATTCTCATGTCGCGTCTAATCAAGGCTCCCAACCATAGGATCAAGTCCGCATCTCATCGCACCTCATCTTCGGCCGCCTCGCGCCTCTGCCAGGCGATCCCGGACCGCGCATGACGCTCTCCTACCCCTCCCCATATGCGCGGCGCGTCCCTCTCCATCGTCATCCCGCCATCGCTCCCGTCATATCATCCGGTGTTCGTCCAGCGTTCAACTTCAACAAGCACTATCGCATAACCGAAGAACCGGAACTCGCTGCGGGCAATGCAACGCGCGCGACAGCGGGCGGAGGTGGTATAGAATGGGGAGCGTGGCTCGAGCTTACGGACAAGGCGGAGCGCATCACGACTTCGTCGCTTGCGTTGCTTTCTGATGTCTTTTTAAACATTCCGACTCTGTTACCCCCGGAGGAATGTCCTGGTGGGGCGCAAAGGTAAGGAATAGTTTTATCTTCAAGTTTAAGTTGACGCGGGTATGTAGCTGGTACCCGACGATGGTTATGACACTCGAGTTCAAGTTCCCCATACCCGCGACGGCGGCGGACCGCACGGTTGGAATATTTACATCTGGCACGTTTATTAATGATCCCCGGGGGAGACACGACACTTATGTGGAGGTATGGAGTGCGCCGTCGGACATTGGGGAAGGGGAGACCGCGGTGCGGAAGGGGTGGCGTGATCAGCAGGTGTGTTTGGCTGTGGCGAGTCAGATGGCGTTGACTGTGTCTGCGGAGGTTAATATGAGGAGGGCCAGGATGTGATGTGACTTTGCTTGTCGGAGTGAATAGACAGAGGCGGGTGAAGAAGTTGTGATTATTCAGTACTAGTTGAGGTGATGCAAAAACTCAGTTTTGAACACAGAGCCGGCGCTAGGCGAAGTGGGCTGCAATGTCATTGGAGGCATCGTTTCAGAAATACTTTAGACGTACTACTACCGTGCGCATGTGCTTCGGTTCATACAGAAACATAGCACTGGATTTGTTTAATTCCATTCATTGAGTAGGACAGCAAACTAGCACATATCGCTGAGTAGCGGGTGAGCCAAGCATATGGTCCTCCGCAGCGCTTCCAAACGTTTGCCGGCTGCTGAGACGTGCCAGTCAATCTTATCTTTTCATTTTGCCTCAAAAGGCTCCCAACAGGAGTGTGATAAGACTAGTGAATTAGCAGCGTACGTGCAGTTATAACCATAATAATAAGTTCTACTATCGGAATCAGTGCGCACTAGGCAGATTCGAACAGGCTGCACAGCAGCAGTATACTCAGTGCCAGTGCCACCTTTCGTGTGGCGGCAAAAAAGGTGGGATCCAAAATTGTCGATTCCCTCTAGCCGACTTGAACGACTGACCTCGTCATAGCTTACTAGTGACGCGCTCTACCACTGAGCTAAGAGGGATATAAGCAGCTGCCATGTGTTAAGTCAGGACAATATGCCGACAACATCGCCATCCTACCTGGTCCGACCTGAATTACTTTGTTCTTGTCTCCACTGTCGCAAAAGGTGCGTGTGATGGTTGTGTGTTGTGTAAGAATTGACTGTGTGGATGTAGTATGCAAGTAGCGACGATGGTGTCGCCTGAACGCGGGCGACGACGTGGTGGCGGACGAGGAGGGACGCGGGGAGCATGGCGGGGACGGACGCGGGGAGGGCGGGGCCGGGGCGGTTTGCGAACGCTACTTGGGCTAGGCCGCAGGAGGGGAGGAGGAATGGAGGGTCGGCGGTGGACGACGATGAGCAGGACGAAGACGACGAGAAGAAGAGGAAGAACAAGCGCCACCACCACCACCACCACCACCACCGTCGTCATCCGCTACAGGCCGCTCTTTGTTCGTCGATGGGAAAATACCACCCGAGATTGTTGCGCTCCTACCAAAAGAATATGGATACGCGTACCTGGAGGCATTCGACCCGACACCGTTTCCTGTCGCTGATGTACCCGCTGGCCGTGGATTCCTGACTCTGCAGCAATCGAACAGCAAACGCGCGTACCATCAAGGACTGTCAAAGATGCACAAGGCGGCATTTCATGAGGCGGTGCGGTTGGGCCTTGTCGACGCGCCTGGCACCCGCAAGCGGCTCGAGGACGTGATCACGATAAAGGGAGTCTGTATGCAAATGTGCCCATTGGAGAACGCGGTGCTGAGAGACGTGAACAGCCAGCTGTTGCCCTGGGAGCGGACGCCAGATGGAAAGGTGGATTTTACGCGGACTGTAAAAAACTATGAACGGGCGACGGGAGACAAGGTGCATCCGATGGACATTCGCCCGCCCCCAGTGCTGGTCAAGACGCTGGATTACTTGTTTGGGGTTCTCATGCAAGAGCACGGTCTCAAGCCGACGTATAGGTTCATCAGCGACCGCGGGCGGAGCATACGCAACGACCTGACCATTCAACATGTCCACGACGCGACGGCCATTTCCATCCATATGCGCATCGCACGCTTTCATATCCTGGCTTTACATGTTTTCCAAGGACACGAGCCATACACTTATAGTGTTCCGCCATTCGAAGTCAAGGTTCTCCCGCTGGAGCGACACTACGAGAGCGAGCAGCTGGCGAATACGCTACTGTCTGTCAAGGAGTTTCTGGAGAACCAGGAATCCCCGCTGGAGATGGAGTTTTGGGTATACGACCGACTCTGGAATATTGGCGAGGCGGACGATCAACGCGAAAATGTGCCTGATGCGGTCAGGCAGGACAAGGTCTTTATACTTTGCACCCGGTTTCGGAGGGAAATTCAGGCTGCCCAGCCGTCGAGGGAGATGTTTAAGAATAAAAAAGCACTCTGGGGCGAAGCGGGTAGGCTGGTGGTCAGCGACACGGCGATGGCGGTATTTGGGGAGTTGGTCGTCGAGTTGAGGAGTAGGCAGGGTGTGAGGGTGATGATGTACTTGCTGGCATGTCTGGTCGAGCATTGGTTTGGTGTCGATAAGATTGACGACATTGAGGCTATCCGAGGGGGAATGTCCGACTTTGAGATTATAGAGGCAATCGAGCCAGAGGAAGGAAGAGATGGAGCAGGAGCAGGAAGAGCAGGAGCAGGAGCAAGTGCAGGAAGCACCAACACGCATTCCCAGTCCTGTAAGTGATGTTCTACTGATACGACCTGTACTGATATTCACAGCCCTTGTTTAATCCTTTCAAAGTACCCGCCGAACCCACTCCCCGACCCCAATTCCCCTCAAGCCCATTCACTCTCCCACCGACACCCCAACCCAAGCCATCTTCCTCCATCTTTTCCTCACCCCAACCCCAGCCATCTTCTTCCATCTTCCCCTCTCGCCCAACTCTCAACCCTCTCGCGATGCCGTTTACAAGTGGAGGCATCTTTTCCACACCACTCACACCGCCACCCGCCCTCCCCAGCCCCGCGCCCATATCACCGCCACCCGCCCTCCCTCGCCGCGCGCCTATATCACTCCCACCTACACCTACAGTACGCGAAGCCCCTTCGCGAGTACCTACTCCTCCCTCTACTCCCGGTCCCGCCTCTCTCTTTGGCCCCGCACTCACCAACAACTCAAAAGTCCAGGACTCCCATCACTCGGCTCAACTCCCAGTTTAGCCCAAGTCTTCAAGCCTCATCCTCCTCTCCCACTACCCCACAACTCGCGTCGCTGCGAACGACCGCATTAGCTGCAGGAGGAGGCGAGTTGAGTCCCCTCGTCATCTCACGAGGCGATAGTCATCTCAAAGGCTTCGAAAGTCCGATAAAGACCGTCTTTGACAACGGAAAAGGAAAAGCTCCAGAGCGTCCGTATTCCTGGCCTGTAATTGCGCCACAACCTGTCCTGCTCCGGTGGCTGTCCAGTTGACAACGTCCACACCCGACTCGTTGGATGAGGAAGAGACTCCTTGGCAAGAAGCCGTGAGAAACGGAGACGCCTACCATGAAAAAGTGCGACCGAGGAGTAGAGTCAAGAGGGTCAGAACGAGAAAACCTCAACCAGGATATCGCACAGACGAGGAGCTTGCTCGCCGTTTCGAAGAGGTGACTTGCTTCCATCGTTTTCACTGCATATATTTTGACTGGACTAGAACCACACTTTACACGTCAAGCGCTGGGCCCGTGGAACTTTTCTATCCCAGCTCAAGCCCATGCCCTGGGATGTCTGGCTCGCACTCAACGAGGACAGGGAGGCCACTGCATCTGGATCGAAGACAAGTTCACACCAGAGCATCACAAGAACAAGTTTCTTCCCTTTCAACAAGACGCCGCCACTAGCGGCGTCGTGGTCGTCGAGACGCCAAACAAAAACGACGACAGAGCTCCTGGACTCGTCATCTTTGAGTGTACGCCCCTCGGCGGCGTCGAGGACGAGCTGGAAAGGGGATACGCCGCCCTAGATGACTTGACCCGTCTCAGAGCCGTGTTGGCCATGCTCAAAGCAGGACAGTCCACCTATCGCTATCTGCCTGCCGTCATTGTCGTGTTGTGGGAGACCGGCGCGGTGGAGAACGAGGTGAAGAGGATGCTCGACAAGGAGGTGGCGCTCAGCTCAAAGACGACAAACAACGATAACCCGCTGATATCCTCGTATACCTTTCTGCGCCCGTCACCCGAGGCGGATCCCGATATCCAATTTGCTGCTGCCCTAAAGGAGATCACGTTGGATTGGGTTGCCGCCCGCGGTCGCTTCATGGATGCCAAGGCCGTGTGGCGCGTCTTTTCTCGTGACGTCGACGCCCTCGTCACTGAGTATCTAGCGTATTGCGCTGGCGGGGACGGTGGTGGTAAGTGTTGCTTCTCTTTCACCATATTCTGTCGTATCCAACAAGTTTTTTTTAGTGAATTATTCACTATACGCGACGCTCGTGTCCGCGGTGGTAGATCTCGTGCGCGGGATATCTACGCACCTCGGTGTTCTGCTCGCCAAGCAAGATGAGGAAGATCTTCCGCCTCTCTTTACTGCAAATGTGCAAGACGACGAGGCCATGTACGATGCGGCACTCGCATGGTGCGACGAGGCGGGTGGGGGCGAGCGCGAGCTCGAACAGTACAGGGCACTGGGCAAAGATTTCCCACCCGCCCGTTCCTCGACCACATCATGCACATCCCGCTGCGCCCCCCACCGTACCCGAAGCAATTTATTTTCCACCATGTCATGGCCGAGCGGCAAGCGCTCTTTGAGGTGCAGGTTGACAAGGCGCGGACGAGGCTCGTGAGGGCGAGGACTGTGCGAAGGCGGCGGCGGACGTCGAGTGTGGGCACGAGTGCAAGTACGCCGCCAAAGAGGAGACGCGTGGAGGAGAATGGGGGTGGGGGTTGGGATGATTCGGCTTCGGTGTCGTTGTCCCCGCCACTCAATGGACATGCGCTGTCCACTCGGGAAGGGAGTTTGGACACTCAGACGGAGAATGGAGAGGAGAGCGGTCGGGTGACGGTCGCCATGCTGAGGGCGCTGACGAGGGATGTGCGGCGCGTTATAGTGTAGGCGCGGGGTCGTGATGTATTTACGTGTATACCATTTATTTTCTTCTTGCATTCTGGAGAGTTGGCTCGTTGTTTTTTTCATTGATTGTTGAACGCTGAACTCGAGCACAGCGGACGAGAAGAAAGATTTCGGTAGTAGCCCTCTCGCCGAATGGAAGGTTGGGTATATGCATTGGGATGGGGTGGCAGCGTAGCCAAACGGCTCCGGTTCTACTTGAGCAGGTAAACATTTCATTTTTTTTCTGGCGCCATGTACTTGGGTATTGGCCGTGGCGGTAACTAGGACATTCTAGCACGCGTGCCATGTAACCGATTTTTTTGAGAATCTGCCTATTCTGAGACTCGATGTTTCGGGAGCAGCGACATTTAGTGAGCAGTTGCTATCTAGGATGCGCAGGGAGGTTGCGCAGACTGCAACTCCATACTAATCATCATTCCACTCTTAGTTACTATTATTAACCTCAAGTCTCTGGCTATTTACTGTACGGAGACAGACCACCTCCTTTGCCATTTTGAGGTGCGATTGAATAGCGGAGAGCGTGTGGTACATGTGGCTGAGTGGCTCAAGTGCCGATTCTGTCTGGAAAGATCAGTTTTTATTTGCCTTGGCAATGGAGTGAACGCGCAAAATCATATATAAAACGGTATTCAGTCACGTCCACCGCTTCTTCACCACCCTCAGAACCACATACGCTAACGCTGTGGTATTAGTAAAGGCAGGTTGGTGGGTACGCGGTCCCGATATTACTTTAGGCCTGATCAGTCTTTTTTCTCGTGCCGTGTACATAGTTGAATGTTGAGCACTCTTTCCTCTAGTGCCGTTGTATGTTTTAAAAACACGAGCCTAGTTGCTATTTGCATGGAGGTTGACTGCCCTCCACCCGAGTCACTTTTTCACCTTAATGCCCCGTCTCTGGCTATTCACGTCAACCATACTACCATCTTAAACATTTCTGGGGTACGAATAGCCGAGTGGCTCCAGTGCCGATGTGAGTTTGATCTCGAGCAACCAATTTTTATTTGCCTCGACATTTTCACCTGAGCATCACAGAGATTATATTGACCAAAAGACCTCAGGCTTCCGTACTCCAATCTTCACATCAAATGCTCAAATGAGTGAACCCTACACCCCCTTCCTCGTCACCCCAAACCGCTTCTTCACCACCCTCAGTACTACATACGCCGATAACCTATACACCACCGCCGTCACCACAATCGCGCCCAAATTCAGCCCCGCATCGATCCTGTCCAGATTATAAATCTCCAACACCTCCTCCCCACTGCTGATCACACACTGGCCCCCAGGAAGCCGCTCTCCCTCCGTACAGCTGAACGTCTGCCCGCGGAACGCGTACGGCATAAGGTTGTTCACAGCATATCCAAGCGGCGAGAGCTTGTTGAGCCCTTTGAAAAAGCCCGGCTGATCCACGGACATCAGACCTGCCAATAATCCATTCAGTAGGCAGCTCCTAATGCGCAAAAAACACTCACCAGCCATGAACGTCGACACGCTCAACAGCACATTCGTAACATTCAACGCAAGCCCCGTGTTATCGTTCAACAATGTGTTGAATATGATCCCCAGCGACTCGCCAGCATTGACAATGGCCAACGAGTTGAGCGCGACGATGAAGAAAAACTCGATGCTTCGTGTGAGGTTGGTCGCAATCGCAGTGAGAGACGAAAACATCAGGCAAGCCAAGATCTCGCAAGGCAATTCCAGCAGAACGTAGGAAAGGAAAAAGGCAGATATCGAGTATGCGCCGTCGTCATATTCCTGCCATCCAATGAGCAAGACTTTCTAAAAGAGAGAGAGAACAAACCAACCCGATAAAAGATATCCCTCTCTACAGGATACACCGCAATATTTTGGAGCATACCGACAAAGTAACTGCATCTGCATCAGTAAACAATAACATGATGCACAAACCACCCACGAGGAAGAATTTCCTGCAAACAACCACCCGATTTGCACGCTCACATAGTCGTTTCCGAGAGGCGAAAAGAATATTCCAGAGACAATCTACGAAAGAATCAGCGAACTGAAAATTGAGAAGAAAGATTCAGACAAACCCCAAGCCCCAATACATTCCCAAACCTCGCCTCGGGCACCGCCTGTTGACGCTTAAACGCCAACCACCCCCTCCTCAGCAAAATCGGCAACGATATGCTCATCGGCGACATCCTCTTCTCATACCTCCTTAACTCACTTGGTGGCATCCTCCCCTCTTTCCCATTCTCCCGCAGGCCACTCTCCCGCTCCTTAAACGCACTAACCAACCTCTCCACCTTCCGCCGACTAACCTCCTCCTGCTCCTGCTCCCGCAGATCCACAGAAACGACATCAAGCGCAAAATCCGCCGGGTTCATCGTCGACGGGCATTTAAAACCCACACCCGCCATATACGTTAACATGTCGGTGCCCCGTCCAGAGTACGCCACGCGTCCGCCCTTTGTCAAGAGGAGAATGTTCCCAAAGTGGTTGAAAAGCTGAGAGGAGGATTGGTGCAGTGTCGTGATTATCGTACGTCCTTCAGACGCCAGTTGATTTAGACATCCATGATGGACGATGCCGTGAACGCGTCTAGACCAGAGTGGGCTCGTCAAGCCTGTAATCATAGAACATCAGAAAGATGAAGCAAGAGAAAGAGAGAAACATACATTAGGACCTGCGGCTCCGTCAACACCTGCACCGCAATACTCACTCTCCTCTTCTCCCCTCCAGAAATTCCCTTCTTCAACTCACTCCCGATCAACGTCTCTGCACACTCCCTCAGCCCCATCTTGTCCAGCACCTCGTCGGCCTTCCTCACCTTCTCCGCCTGGGTCATCGACGCTGGTAGCCTCAGTCCCGCAGAGAACCGCAGCGTCTCGCGTACGGTGAGGTACGGGAGCAGCGCGGCGTCGTCCTGGGTAACATACGAGCAGAGCGCTTGCAGGTCAGAGCCTTGATAGCCGTTGAGAGTAAGGACCCCATCCGCCTCGTACGTCGTACGCCACGTCGACTGCAGGCGCTGTGCCATCAAGTTTAGCAGCGAGGATTTACCACTCCCTGAAGGCCCAAGAATAACATTGACCTTGCCAGCCTCGAACGTCGTCGTAATCCCATCCAAGATCGTCTTGGACTTCGCTGTCTCTTCTCGATTCTTCCCAAGACCCCAGCCTTTCGTCCGCACTCTCAAGGTATATCCCGCCAACCCTACATCGACGCCCTGCACGGCTCCCTCAGCTTTGGTTCTGGTCCTGATCACCGGTTGCTTGTCCTTCCTATCTCCCTCTTCCTTCTTCCGTCGTCCCAACATGGCTATATCCACCTTCTTCACGTATAACAGCACTACGGTGCCCAAAAAGTACACGACGGCAAATCCGAGCATAGCGAGGATAGGCACAATCCTCCAAGAATCATTGACAAGGGGTATAGCAAGAGAGGATATTATAAAGTCTCCGCGGTATGCGACACATGATGGGTCGATACGCGGGTCGCCCGAAGGGCAGTCGTAAAATCGATCGTGGAACTCGTTGTACGCCACAGCAGTAAAGCCATAGAACTATCTCGATATCAGCAATGAATCGACCAATACCATTTGCTGGAACAGCACGTACCACCTGCGAGATCCACTTGAGCCACCGCAGCCATATGGGTATCGTATCCGCCTGAATAAAGAACCCACACGCAAAGGTGTGCACCGTATAGCTCAAATTCGCCAACAACGTCGCCGTCGCAAAATCTCTCGCGACAGACACTGCAAGCGCCGCAAAGGTCACACTGGTCAGATGGCTCATCAACACCACTGCGAAGTAAATGAGAAAGCGTTCAGCGGTCTGCGCTAGACCCATGAGCCAGTAGGTCATCGTCGAGAAGATGAGCGGCACAATGATATCTTCCAAGAAAAAGTGGGAAAAGCGATAGGACAGAAGAAATGGAAGAACACCGACAACACCCTCGGAATGTTCGCGGTCGAATACTGGCATTTCGATGACAGACAGTCGATATACCTCGAACATTACGAACAAGTATCCTTGCAGACCCACGGCAGTGTAGCATGCTGCCTGTCTCGAGCGTATACCCGCCAATGATTCGGGAAGCTGGAGGAAAACAAGTCCAACGACAAGCCCCATAAGCGCAGCCTCTATCCAAGATGTGGAGAGGCCCATAGGATCACGGAATGAAGTCTTGAACGTGCGCATCACAAGAGAATAGACCGTACGCTGGATGGGAGCCTTGCCTTGATGTAGCACATCGACTTGTGCAATGTCGTTGTCGGCAGAGGCCGTGGACTTGAGCGGGAATCGAATCTTTGCGGCATCCTTCCATGCAGTGGTCAACATCTGGACTCTAGCGCGCGACTCTCGCTCCGCCTCGTCCGTCCTTACATCAATGGCCGCCGCCCCGATCAAGAAATCAGCAGGGTTGACATGGTCCTCCATCTTCCCGACCACATCTATCTCTTGAAACCATCCAACGGCTTCGTCTACTTTGCCTGTGTACAACATCCTGCCCTGGGCAAGCAGCGCCACCCTGTCAAGCATAAAGAAGACCTCCGAACGCGGCTGATGCAGCGTCATGATGATTGTTCGTCCTTTCCGCGCAATGCTTTGCAAGGTTTTGACAAGCTGAAATGCGCTCGTCGCGTCCAAGCCAGTTGTCGGTTCATCAAGGAATAGGACGGACGGATTCCCGAGCATTTGTACGCCCAGACTGACGCGTCGGCGTTCCCCACCAGAACATCCACGTCGTTTGAATCCGTCTCCGACGGTCGTGTCAGCGCACTCTTTGAGGCCTAGCTCTAGAACGATCTCTTCTACGAGTTTGGCGCGTTGTTCTTTCGAAACCGATGAAGGCAGGCGCAGGTCTGCAGCACACATAAGGGTCTCGCGAACCGTCAATGTGGGTAGCAAAACATCGGTCTGTGTCACGTAGGCATGCGTTACAGCGGACAGAGAACGAGAATCGTTGTACAAGAGTTGACCGGTGATGTCCAAATTGCTGCTTCGCATACGATGCGAGAGGACGTTGAGCAGAGTCGTCTATATTCCAGTCAGCGGAATAGGAGAAATTCCCAAAAACACATACCTTCCCACTCCCACTACTGCCCACAATTCCCGTCAACGTCGCCCTCGGAAAGTCCGCGTCCACGTCCGCAAGAATTCTCTTCGTCCTGGCTTGCTCCACATCCTCAGGCGGCTTCTTGTCCTTCCTTTTGAGCCACGGGAACGAGTGCCCACTCTCGACGCGGACATTAAGCTGTCGAATCTGCACGTCCACAGGCGCTACGGCTGAAAACGAGAGCTTCTCCTGATGAGTGTCGGCGAGGAACCAGTGATCCGGATGCGCGTCCAGGGTTTCTTCCGCAGCTTCCAGCTTGTCGTGGAATTGCGGCTTGGGTTCCGTCGCCATGTTTGAGTCGTCCGCTAACGCCTTGACCTGGTCGGACATTGGGGAAAAGCAAATGAGGTCGGTTATCAGGAGCGTCAATGTACGGGCAAGTATCGGCGATCATCTTGTGCCCGGTCATCTCGGAAACAGGCTTAGCTTTTGACTTTTGGGCTTGCGGAGTATGCATGAAGACCGGAAAACGTCAAGAAGCTGTTTGGCCAAGTCGTTCCTTCGCAATACAGAAGCGGATGTCTCAGCATCGGTCTCAGTCTGCTCAGTGCGGTCGTCTCGCCGAGAAGATGGAGGTGGGAGGCAGGATGGCCCTCAAGGCGACTTTCGAAGACTTCTTCAAGGCGGGAATTAAAGATGTTGGATAAAGTTAGTATAAAACTGACACCTTGCCTGAGATCATTTACGTTGACCATTCATGGATTCAGTCAGATCGATAGAATGTACCTTTACCACTAACAATCACCATCTCCCCATGGACAAGGTTGTAGCAAAGTGAGTCTAACTGACCGTCTTTCATAATAGTTCTCACCAACATGTACAGCACCTGGGCGAGTTACTTGCAATGGAGATTTTGGGACACGCTTGCCACCATCATGGACACGTTCTCGTATTCCATGCCAGTGACACATCGCGTGAGTATCTTCTTATTCGCCTCTTACAAAAATCATTCATCCCGCGATCTAGCTTCTGATATAGACGGGCTCTCTCTGGCGGAGATCAAGCGATTACGCGACACCGCCCATCTCCCCATGGACCGTCGAGGATCTTCGAGCATCCATCGTATTAGCGAAAACGCTGTGGTCAAGTTCAGCCACGACCCTCTCCCTCTCCAAAAGTCTGCTCAGAAATCCTCGGTTATCAACTCGTAGCATCCCAGACCTCCATCCCCGTCCCTCAACTATTCCATGTTCACTCTCCATGCTGCTTCTCAATGGAATACGTATCCGGCCAATCCCTCGAAGACCTCTGGCCTACTTACCCTTCTTCCAGCGTGTCAATGTGTTATCAGAATCCGCTCATACGTCCACCAGCTTCGTAAAATACGCTGCCCGCGCTCAGCCATTCCCGGGTGCCTCGGAACGTCTACTGAAGGACCCAAGGGCGTCCTCTCTCCCATGTTCTGTCCTAGAAAACATTTCGGTCCTTCCTTCACGTCTTATAGCGCGCTGGCTGCATGGTTCAACGACAGAAATCAGCGCGCGCTCTCCAGTCCAGATCCTACCTCCTCTGGTCACTGCGTCCACGTCCCTATCCCTTTGGACGCCCCCTTTGACGACTCAGAGCCGCTTGTGTTCTGTCACCAAGATCTACAGCTGCGCAATTTCATTGTAGGTGATGACGGCAACCTCTGGCTGATCGATTTCAAAAAGTGCGGTTTTTATCCTCCTTGGTTCGAGTTCGTGGCCATGCGCATGCATGCCAAGTTTCATGGGGCCGTAGAGGACCATGATAGACTTCAAAAGGCGAGAAACAGATGGAGAGCGAATATTCCTTTCATGTGCGGGTGGTACGTGGAGCAGGATTGGTGGTATCAAAGGATGCGTACAGCACTTTCATTCGAATGACCTAGACTCTATTTATGGTTTGTGTACTTTTACTGGGCGGGGCAAGCGACACAACAAGGACTGGATATTTACCCGCTCTTATACTATTACGCAGAATATACATGTACCATTCAGTGTCATTGTTACGTCGATAGGAATATAAATACAAAGCAAACAACAAGATACAGCATACTCTGAGTAGGCCAGTCCTACCATGTAGTCGCACTGAAGCAAGGGAATTAGTCAGTTTCTTCAGAAACCTCAAAGAGAAGGAATACTTACCCAAACTTCTCTCCCTCGGCAAGCCTTATCATTGGAGTTCCCGCGTAATCCGCGCCGGCGAATGGCACTGTATTCCCCCACCATTGCTCTAGCTTCTGCCCGATTGTGCCATTCTTAGGGTACTGCAGACTAGTCGTGGCACGTCAAGAACTGCACGATGAGACGATAAAGTGCTGCGAACCAGAAGAATATGAAGATGCAGCTGATCGCCGTGCCAGCGTCAAGGGCTGCTGAGAGAACGTCTAGAAGCCGTCGAGTACATGACTAAAAGATGGCGAGATGGCTCACAGTTGTACTTTGTCCACCAGGAGAAATACCGTCGCCGAATGAAGAACTGGAATAAGAGACCGACCGCTCTACATCCGTTCACCAATGTCAGAGTTACAGGTAAAACAGCTGACACGAGAGTACATACGCCCAAGGAACATAGTTGATCGTCGTTGCGGGCGGAATGTATTGTGTGCCATTGAATATCACTGGACTGATCAACGCCATTCTGAATAAGGTCAAATAGCAACTCGAATCAAGCGACGCACAGGCTAGAAGGGTGTGAGTAAAGGAGAGGGACATCAAGGAATCGAAAACGTACTTGGCGTATCGTAGAACACTATTAGGGTACTTCTTGTTCAAAAGCCAATGGATGACGGGGGCGACTGCTCCGATGAGAAAGAAGTATACAAGGGCTAGACAACGATTGGCATTTTGGGTCGTGTCGCGAATACGTGTTAGTTACGCACGACTGATAAACGGCATTAAGCATGAGCGCTCCATATACGCTGCGAATGAAACGCACTAGTAAGTCTGTCCTTTAGAGAACTGAAGGCCCGGACCGATCACGCCTAGAGCAACGTAAGCAGGAGCAGTGGCTGAGCAAGTGCCAGTATCATACCCCACTACAATCAGTCAAGTCAATGTCCATGTCGTGACGGGAGAACCACTATCAACTCACAATAACGCTGGCAGTTGCGAACACGTCCGTCTCGGGACATGTGAATCCGTCGGGCTGATCTGGCGAACACATGTCGCTAACATTCCGACACGCCTTCAGTACTCACACGCGCTCGAACAGTAGACGCTCACGGAATATGATCAAACATCCACGCTTGCACCGCAAGCTGCACAGTGCCTGCAAGCATCGTCGCCACCACTTGCGCACAAAACATTGGCCGTGGCGGTATCTTCATGTAGTGTCCCAGCTTGAAGTCTGACGTGAATGTCAAAGCCTGCGACATGGTGATGTATCCATATGTTTTGAACATCATCATTGCGATAGGACGGCCAGGGAGAGCGTATCCGATGATCAGCTCTGTAATCACGCTGTGGAGGAGTAGTGATAAGATCAAGCGTTCGTAGACAATGGAGGGAAGGCGTACTTCAACCCGACTTGCTGATTCGTGATGGCTTGTATCATGCCCACAGGAATCACATAGAGGAACGCTACAAAGAGAGCATATGAGACCTTGAGCTGGAACCAACATAGACTTCCTACCAATGGCTAACGCTACCACAAACGCCCATACCGGCATCTCTCTGATCAGGCCGGAGGGTGAGCATGCGGAAATGTCATGATAGAGAGATAGACACACGTCGGCCAAACTTCGATTCCCACTACGCCCAAAGCGAACATTGACAGGAAGATTGTTAGATACCACCATTCCGGCACTACAGAGGACATGATGCATTAGTCAAAACTGATAACATGTGGCAGATACCTTGAGGGTATTTAGACATTAAGCGTGCATGTATGTCCGGTTGCTCGTGCAAGGACCGTCGGAATTGGATAGTGATTTGCTTCCGGAAGAAAAGGAGCGCATGCACGATAGTTGCCGTGATAGCAGCAAACGAGAGACTCCCAGTCTAAGTATCAGCCTTCGCGCCACACACGAAATACACTTGTACGTACCCATATGAAATGGCGAAAGTTGTCCTGGGAGGATGAGTGAGAGCGTAGTCACGAATGAGAACAAAGCGTACGAGATATAAAGAGGACTATAGACTTGATATGCCTCCCTGTCTATCGACTTGTCCTGCCTGAGAATCCGCGTGACGTTGTATGGTTTCATTTCATTGTCGTAGGATTCGTGCGAGAGAATGCTACAGATGCCCATAAGACCGTGAGGGATCTGCGAGAAGGATACACATACGGCATGTACTTCGCGTGAAAAGTATTCGTGAACTTGTTGTGATGAGAGAGCGTGAATATGGTGTCAGCAGGACAAATTGAAGTACCTACATAGAGAATAGGCGCCAAAATCCCTGAAGAGTCAATGCTTAGGCACAACATCGCGTAGATGACTGACAATTCGAACTCACAGTAGAAAATGACGAATCCTCCAATGATGTTGACTTGTGCCCACCCTGTTCAAGCTCGTTTCAGCCTACACCCAACGGATACTCAGGGACGACTAACATGGCGTTGCCAAAGGCGAGCCAATGTAGCTACATCAATCCCATGAGTTCAACTTCGATTATAGGCAATGAGGTTACGAACGCAATCTGATTCCAGTCCAACGTTATGACAGTCAGTCCCTACAACCGGATCAGAGTCATTCAAGAAACTTCGAAGAAGGACGTACTAAGCCGTGAACATAGCCAAAAAGCTGTGCAACAACTAAAGAACAGGTCAACTAAATCATTCGCGCCGAAAACAAAGCTGACGATGTACGTGGATCATCTGGCCATATCCAAGTCACCCAAGAGAAGTAGGAAAGCGCCTGGACTGTAATCACTGAGAGTTTACCTTACTTCGAAGAGGTCAAGGCTTACAAAGGTAGGTAGGGAAGAAATCTGAGCGGGTATCAGAGGAAGGGGCGTGCCAAGGCGGAAGCAAAACTCACTCCAGGCAAATGCAGCTAACAAGGTGATCACAAAAAAGCGCTCTCGACTCATTCCCCCGAGCGTCCCAATGCCCGCGTACTGCTGTGAGTGTAACGTGTTGAAGACTGCGCAGTTGACAAGGTTAGCGGGCCATATCATCGAAGGCGGTGCGACCAAGAAACGTCTCGCGACTCCGCCAATGGAGAACCCGATGAGCTGCGTAGACATCACTATGAACCATTGATCTGTGATGCAGTCAGTCAAATTTAAATCTACAGAGATGCCAGGTGGAAGGGTACCAACAGCTGAAGTTGTAGCGTTGATGATAATAGACTCTCTGTACAGCAATGATATCAGTGGCATACGCCGAATCTGCACCGACCGAGGCCTTCAGTGAGTTGTATCAGAGACCGCAATGATGTGATCCCTCAGAGATACTGACCATGATCTAGAGAAATCTTAGCTAACCTCGCAAACCGGTTGTTGAAACAACTCACTGTAATCAAAACATGCTCCTTGACCGTGAATGGAGCTAGAGAAGGGCGAGCAGTTTGAGATGTCCGGCCGTTTCCGACTGATCAACAGAACGCACATGGATTCAACGAAATGCCAAAAATCTTCCAGCGTGGGGTAAATCGCGCAACCGCTCGACCGATTGGAAACGTCATCAGCTGCGCCACAATGCCCCCCACGAGCACCGATGGATACCGAAAGAGGAAGAACTGGTTGATTCCAGGGAGTATGATAGCCCAGATTAGCCCAATCACCCAAACGCGCAACGTAGACGCAGGCATGTCAGGATCATCTGTGTTGGCAACAGCGGAGCGGACTTCGGGGTACGGACTCTCATCGTCAAAGTCGAAGTCGCGAGAGCGGTCAATGTTGGGGTCATCGAAGTATGAGTCGATAATGCTCTGGTCACATTTAGTGAGCTTGGAGAACGGGTTCGAGATACGCGACCTTACGGAAGTGGTTTCCGCTGTAAATGAATTTGTTAATATTGTGCGTTGGGCGAAGATAGTAGATAATTACATTTCAGTGAGTCCGGTCTGGCACGCTCTTCATCCTCTTTTTCGAGCGGCCGTTGCGCGTCGTGAATGTAACCGGAATAACGCACTGACTGGCGGCGATGATCGTCCAGTGCTACGGTCCACGCTTCCAAACGGTCGTCCATTTTGAAGGGGAGCGGAAGGACCTGAGCAAGTTCAGAACCGTATCTTGAGAACGGAGGCACGCCTTATATCAAGGTCGTCGTGGAATGTTGACCGGTCACTGTATGATAAGGGAAAACCACATTGCACATGTCGCCACCACTTCTCATCGAAAGGGGATGATTCAAGAGCCTGATGATGTCCCGCTCCGGACGAACTAGCGCCAAAGATGCTGTTTGGAGAAAACGTGTTGCGCGATCCATGAGGTGCACTTGCTGACAGAAATGGTTGATGGAAGGAGACTACTATTCAGAATCATTTGGAATCACATGTGGAGTACATTGATGAATGTACCAAGAATGTACTTTCGGTGACTGGGGCACAGGCACTAGATGGAGTTCTAGATGGTGAAGGGGCTCCAGAGGCGGGAAACAAAGCCCCGGGGATATCTCATCCTGACATCGCTCGAAAGTAGCCTGTGAAAGCAGTAACGTCTAGTAACTTCAGGTATTGTGAAGACGCGCTTGATGGCAGGTGTTCTAGTTCTCACGAAGCTTGTAGAGCTGAGAAACACATACTGTCTGCAAAATGAATCTATAGATGACAAAAAAGGTCATTATCAAAGTAATCAGACGGAGTAACATAGAAAGAAATGAGAAGGGGTGAACATTGAATCTTGAACGTAGAAACAAAATATTGCGGGACAAGTCGGTACGTGAATTGAAACAGTGAAATCGTAAAAATCATTAACTTTTTGACCTAGGACATTCCGTGCGACTGGAGCGTTGCGCTTCACATGACTACGCACCACCTACCCTTCTTCGCCTTGGCTTCGTCTTCGTCCTCTTCGTCAGAATCATCGCTGCTGATTTCTTCGCTGTCTGTGGTATAGGCGCTGGATCATCGGTAGAGGTTGGCTGCGTCTCGGTCTGAGATTTGGGCGGGATGAACACTCCCTGAGCGTTATCTGTCGATGTTCTTCCTTCGGCTTGTGGTCTCGCGAACCAACCACCTGGGAAGAACCTAGAGGACGTGGTCGATTCAAGACGTGCCCTCGATGTTGGAGCGTCATTGATCGTATCAAGAGATGTGGCAACGGAGTGCGCGTCGTCGTCGACAGGGAATGGTGCACTGGATGACGGAAGTGGTTCAAGTTTGTCATCACTTTCGACCTCCAAGGTGTGTGGTTTTGGAGAGGGAGTTCCTTGGCTGGTGACGGAGTAGGAAGGTGTCCAAAGAGAAGGTGAACTTGTTGGGACGGGTGACTGTATATAAACGGCGTTACTTATGCGCAGGGCAAGATGACAGAGCACTTACGTGTTCTGGCGTAGAAGATTTCACATCTGCATGGTCCGCCACAATGATAGGTTCCAGCAAGTCGGGTTTCTCCACGAGGGGCGTACCAGGACCTTGCTGCAAGACAGAGTAAGAGGGAGTCCACGGTCGTTCAATTTCTTTCGTCGTCTCTTGACCGGCATTCAACAACTGAGGAAGAGTAAACCCAACGCACTAAAGTACAGGAACAAACAACATACCTGAGACTCGTTGATACCGGAGGTAGACGCGTGAATGGCTTTCGGGGCGAACGGTTCTATGAAGTCATTTCGCATGTCCTCTATGGCGTTAGGCTCTGCGAGTTCGACACTCCCGTTCTCAACCGCCGATTCCGAACTTGGTTCAGGCGTGCCAGGACCTTGCTGAGTAACAGAGTAGGAGGGTGTCCATGGCCGCTCAACTTGTGGCGCCTCCAAAAACTGTCCAGTATTCAATGAGAAGGTCTACCTAGTTCATACCTACTCACCTCAGGTTTATCAAGAGACGCCGGTGCATTGATGTCATCATTAGTAGACGTCTCTGTTGCCCCGATAGCGTTGAGTTCTTCCTCCATGGCGCCTACGGCTGGTATTTCTGAGGTAGCAGTAGACTCTTCAGGCTCAACAAGATCAGACGTATTCAGCTCAACCGACGGAGTTTCCTGGAGATAGCAAATCAATGACGTGTCGACAAAACGAATGGAAGCCTTCAAATACGTTAATTTCTCCTTCAGCTCCATCAACGTAGGTCGGTTCGTCTGCATTTTGCGTCGCTGGGGGAGGATCTACAACGTGACTGTTCTCGATACGCTCTGGTTGCACAGTGTCATCCAATGTTTGTGGTAAAACGTCCTAGATGTAGACATGAGATGAGACAGGCAATATATGATGACGAGACAGTACTTTGATTTCCAAGTCAATTTCAGGTTGGGATACGTCCACCGACTCGTTTGCCTCCAAAGACTGCAAGGGTTGAGGTTGAGAGTCCTCGGTGGACTCTAACTGCGCCACGTCATTGGATGCCTCGAATGTTTCTACAGCCTAAACCCGAAATTAGTAAGGTGAAGATTTAGTCATGGAGTCATACCGCATTCACAATATCCAGAGGAGCAATATCCTGCTGTGTAACGAAAACATCAGCCGTAAGGAGTGCTTCGCTATCTGCAAGGCGGGATACATCATCCACATTCTCAGTGATTTCGGAGCTTTCTAGTTCCGCGGTAGGCTGCATAGGACTGCCTTGAACAGACACCGAATACGACGGGGTCCATGGGGACTTCGGCCTTTCAACTTCCGAAACAAGAGGCTGCTTTGAACGAGATTATTGTCAATCAAGAAGATGAAATTGTTTGCATGACCGACTCACGTCTGATAGGATGTCTCCAGACTCTTCACCAGGTGTAACAGAGACAACTGGAATATCTTTGAGGTCTTTCGCGTCATCGATCTCAGTGTCTGAAATATCCTCTTCAGCGGTCAAACCCGGTCCTTGACTCGTCACGCTATATGAAGGCGTCCAAGGAGATGTGGGACGTTCAATTTGTGATGCAGGTGTAAGTAGAGCTTGCTCAGCCTCAGCCTGTGATATATGGGTAACGGAAAAAGAATGCACTGAACACACATACGGACGTGGGAGAATCCCCTGAAGTTTGGAAGCTCTCGTCCTGATCGAGAAAAAATCAGCGACGAAAGGCAACTAAACTTCAAACGCACCGAGAGAACAACATCAACTTCGGTAATACTTGGCTTCGTAGGTATATCATCCTCAAGAATTCCGGCACCGCCCAGGGCTTCAGAAGGCGACTCAGCTAGGCAAAGCAACGTTCACATTTTCTTCAACAATGTCGGGAAGAACAAACTTACCCGGCGGTATTGAAGCCGTGGCGACATCCTCAGTTACAGCATAGACCTCGTCAGTAGACTGTGCGGCATTATCTGCCAGCAACGTAGATGCTGCTTCTTCGACATCGGCAGAGTCCTCGGTGAGTGGTACAGTTTCATCGTTGGTGGTTGGGAGGACGACAGCATCTTCCGAACTCGTGAGAGCCTGATCTTCTACAAAAACAATCAGACTAGCAGAAACTTCAGGCGGTACCATGGGCCTACCGAATGTTGTGGACGCTTGTTCTGTATCTTCTACAAGGGCATGACTCTGGCGTTCCGATAAAAGTTCCACTAAAAGCGAAAATCATTATTTGTGAATCTTTGATAGGCTTGAGAGTTGTACCTGGACCCGTCGAATCAACTAAGCCCAAGAGAAGTTAGACCACGTAGCCCCTGATAGAAAATGAATAGATACCTGTAGGAACAGAATGCTCAGAAGTATCCTCGATGACAGTCCCTTCATCTGCTGCCTCTAGGTTCGAGGTAGGAATTTGATCCGCTACCTCCGCCTCCCGTGCAGCTACCAAAGCAGGATCTTCCTGAAGGCTTGATTCCTGAACGTCGCTAATAACCTCAGGGGAAATGGTGTCGATAACTGAAGTATCGACGCCGGACTCGTTGATTGAGGGAGCTAATTCTTTAAAGATTTCAGGTGTGAGATCCTCGACTGGAGCAATATGTTCGTCAACAACTGCTGATTCGAAAATAGGCTCGGGACCATCTACAATAGAGTCAGCATCCGAGAATTTATAATCAACGTTACGCACCGAAGACAGTCGATGGCTGCACGATGTCTAAAACTTCTTCATTACTCGGTTCAAGCTGATCTGAATCTGAAGATTAGTGAATCTTGAATCGATTTTCGACATGCATCTTCATACCTGGAACTTGTTCAAGGGCCAAGGCTTCAACTAAATGATCGTACTGTCAGAATTAGACTGTCTACAACTCACAAAAAACAACGCACCCTGTGGAGACGCGTTCTCTGCAGTGACCAGGGATTCCGAGGCTGAACGTAAAGTCAACTTCGATCGTGGCATGAAGAAAGAGGTAGAATGGGTACTTTGAATGACCGGCAAAGCTGGAATTTCTTCAGCGTTGAGCTCAACTGCAAACCTTGTCAAACCAACACCGAATCACACATATTCACAACGTACCATCGTTATCCTTAATTGGCAATGATATCTCCCCAGGCTCCGACTGAGCCGGAGTGTCCACTGCAGCAATTGATGAGCATTCGCCGCAGGCCTTTTGAACAACGTACCCAAACTCTCGTCTATAGTGCTTTCCAAAGGAGTCTCTTCTACGAGAGGTTCAGGTACGCCGGAGACATTGTCCGTTAACTCTGCGTCCTCGACGACAAGAGGAGCTTCTGCAACATCTGAAGAAGTTTCTTCGAGGACTTGGGTTTGTTCAACGCCAGCCTCTGCGTAGTTATCGAGCACTGTGAGGACTTCCTGATCCGGCAAGGTCGATTCGGCCAGGTTGTCCACTACGACGGGCGTGTCAGCTATAGACATTAGTAGTAGCCCTAAAGTAAGTTAACGCAGACATACCCAAACTCTCGTCAGTAGTCGGCTCAACGTCATCTTCAACAGATTGAGGAGCGCTCTCGACGACGGCTGCTCTTCGTTCTCGATGACAAATGGAGCTTCTACCGCAAGATCTACAGATTCGTTCTCGACGGCATTGGCTTCTACAGTGTCGACCTGCGGCTCGACTTCAGTGACTTCATGATCTATTAGCGTGGTCGATTCAGCAGGAGTTTCTGCTACATACGCTCAACGAGCGTTGAAAACAAGCAACTATCGAGAGAACATACCTAAATCCTCTTCCAAAGCTACTCCGGGAGGAACGACTGCTTCAGAAGCGCTATCGGCGGCAGACAGATTATCCGTTGGCTCTGCTTCCTCCATGACAAGCGGGAATTCATCGACGACTTCTGCCTGCGTAGAGTCGAGCTCCGGCCCATTTGCAGTGACCTCCTGATCCGCCGACTCAACTGGAATTCATACAACTGTAAGCATGTATGATGGGCCTGGACAAGAACATACCCAAACTCTCTTCCGCAACCTCCACAGGAGGGGCCTCAGCTACAACAGATTCGGGTGCATTTTCGACGGAGACAAGTTCGTCTACTGGCTCCGCTTCCTGAACGACAGACAAAGCTTCTGGTACAACAACTTCAGAGTCATTGCCGACAGCTTGAGATCCCTCAGGGCCAGGCGTGGCCTCAGTTCCACTTTCCAAAAGAGACTCCTCCTCCCCAACTGAGTTCTGAAGGTCACGGGAAACTGCCATGTCATCTTCCGGGGTAACCTCAACGGCAGGTTCGTTATCCACTTTCTCTGGCTCTTGCAATGCGACTCCCTCGTCTGGAGAGCCCTGCGTACCGTCAACTTGGGGGGAGATAACGTCCTGGGAGCTGGCAAAATTCCCCTCTGATTCAACAAGCGAATCGTTCGTAGCATCTTCCATAGATTCAACGGGTTCGACTGCTGCCTGGGCGACGCGCATTATCTCCTGAAGTTGGAGAAGCGGCTCTACTGAGGCTTCCGGCGATTCAACAACCGTAACAGGAACTTCAGCCTCTTCAACTGAGGAGTCGTGCGCCGAGAGCGAAATGCCTTCTTCAGGAACCGGGATAACTGCCTCGGTCGTAAGGGCATCCTGTTCCAAAATAGCCTGTTCGTGCTGGCGTCGAGTTCCTTTGGCAGTTCATGCACTTCCTCGAGGGAAACGAGCTCTTCATCCGGAGTAAGGTAGGGGTCCCGTCGTCCACCACAGCTGCAGGGGTAGTCTTTTCATCGACGTGCACTGGGACAGGAATGTCTTTCACGAGAGCGTCAATGTGCTCCACGGTCACGTCCTCGGGGATAACAGAGGGCACGGCAGGAGCGAATGCCGACGGCAGCGATTGGTCAATGGGTGAGGACGCCTGCACATCGAGACTGGCACTTGTAGGGTCGGCTGGGACAAGAGACTCGAGTTCAGTATCATCTGACAAAGGGGCTGTGCAAGTAGATCTGTTTCGGGAAGCGCAAGAGGCGCGACTATGGCAGGAGAAGCGACAGCGTCCGACTCTTTTGATGACACGTCAATCAGAACCTACAAGGCAAAAGTCAGTAGGGAAGAAAGCAAAACCACATTTCACGCACGTCTTGGGCTCCACATGTCGCTACTTCTTCGTTAGGCTGTATGTATGATTAGGTTTGTAGGGGGGTATGGAGACGAACAACGCGCCTCGTTGCCCAATGGAATATCCTTCGTTATGACCTCTTGGTCGGTCTATTACACGTCAGCAGATGGCTGAATGAGACTAGGAACCCTCGCCTACCTCGACTACATCGGGGCTCCCGACTTGGCCAAGAGGCGCTTCCACCTCAATGAGCTATGATTGAATCAATTGACACTTTGTTCGACCTTTAAAAGAGGATAACTAACCGGTTCTAGCTTTGCATTGTCGCTGTCGGCAGAGAGCGGAGGCGAGGCGTTGGAGACGAACTGAAAGGAAAGACAAAATTTCCGTCAAACCACGGCACAACGCAAGGAAGACGGTATCGAAAGTCAAAAAGGATACCAATTTGGTCAACGCACCTTTTCTCCCGTAGGTGACGCGACTCTGTCGTTATCCGTCGTCTCCAATTCTAGTCCCTTGCCCTCGATATCGACCATGCTGGCGTCAATGGTAGAGTCGTGTCCACCGAAGTCCAGGACTTCGGAAAGCCCGCCCGCTTGGGGGCTACGAGAGTGGCAGCCATGAGATGCTGGAGCTAACACTCGAATAGGTGCAAAATAGATAGGTAAATAGCAAGGAGGTTTCCTTGTATGATAATGATAGAGAATTTATACCGGTGGGCAGATTTATGCCCTACGGTTGCTGGTGGGAGTGAAGAAGTAAGCGGGGTGACAGGGCGGCTGAATGCTACAGGCTCGACCCAGTCTCGAAAAAGAGAAGTGCGCCTCGTGGCTAGCCACGTGGAAATCCAGGACTGAAATGGCAAGACCATCACGTGCTCGTGTCATCAAATCGACGCGAATCGCCATTCTGACGCCACAATTTCTAGGGTAGAGAACAGAATTACTACTATCGAAGCTTTAAAGGAGATATCCAAAGGTAAACGCGAGATTCAAGTCCGTAGTGTCCGTGCCCTGTGAGCTACCGAAATCCCCTATGTAATCTGATTACGGTCAAAAGAGAGCTACAACAATGATGCCAGCAAAGCCGGCATAAGGAAGTGCGGTCACAGGGAGAGCAGCATTATCGGAGCTGGAGCTTGACGACGCAGAAGAGGTCGAGCTAGACTCTGAGTCAGCAGTGGAAGTTGTATCGCTGCTACTGTCCGAGTCACTGGAAAATTTTGATTCGTCAATTATTCGGCAATGGTTGATGAACATACGCAGTAGCCGTAGATGAAGAGTCAGTAGTACCATAGGAAGCGCTGACACCGGTGGAACTGCTCAAGCAGCTAACCAACACTTGATCAGTCAAGAAACAAGGAGTCACCATCACCACAACTAACCTAGAGTCGGAACCTGATTGTATAGTCACAGCATCGGAGTACGCGATGGTACCTGTGCTGTCCTTTGCACGCAAAGTGCTAACAAAAAATGAGGTCACTACAGAGGATAGGATGTGGAGGCTTACATCGAAGTACCAGAAGTGATGTCAACAGTCCAAGTCAAAGACGTCGCAGAGGTAGTATCAAATGATTTGAGCTAGCAATGTGTTCAGCGTCAGGCAAATACAGAAGAAAGACGACTGACAGGATCTTCGTCAGTCGTACTTCCGGGCAGTATAGCAATATAGTAGGGAGCTGTGCCGTTGGACCACTCGAGAAGCTGAGGTTCTGTAAAAGATGTCAGAAAATCCCTTGAGTCTAGATGCCTGTGCACGGACGACACTCGGTAACACCAGATCTACAGGATGGTTCGTTAATGTCCACTGTTTTTCTCAGAAGGAACGACGTACGGCGTGTTGATGGTAAGTGCTTGAAGTCCAGGGAGCAGAAAGAGGGCGGTACTGAGGGCGAAAAGCTTCATGGCGAAGAACGAAGTTGAACAAATCAGGAGGTTGATAAGTGACGACGAAAGTGAGGGAAGTATGGATGAAAGGCACTGCTGCCTGGGGCCTTTAAATACGGTCGAAGGGATACTGCGCGCAGCACCCTTCCGAATAACCCTCCGACGAAGCGCATACTCCCGCAGTCAGTCGATCCCACTGGATTTGAATGAGACGTGAAATCATGATGCGACGCAAAGAAAGAAATGTTTGTCAGGTTTTCGACATGTAGCCATGGCCCTACGTGGAAGGACGCCGGACGAGAAACAATGTTCGACCAAGAGCAGACGCCACATCCAGACTAAAATCGGAGGCCGATTGCATACCTGCTATGAGCATTTCCCATGACAACGATAAATACAGACCATGAGTCCCCAGACAATTCACAGTCAAGGCTGATTGCGTCGCCGTTTCTGTGTGTTCTATCTGGATCAATTGCTCATCGAACTGCGAGTCGGTCACTGGGCCTGGACGTGAGCATGGCATTCTTCCAAGTTCCAATTATCCGCAGTGAGACTCTGGTCAACTTGCAGGGATTAGGATTCGGCGTTACGATTGACATAGGTTGGCCTTGGGTATGTCATTTTTTCTTGACTACGCTCTTTCTCACTCTACCAATCATAGCACCGAAATCATGTCCATTTCCCTTCTACCCGCATCGTATACTTCTCTTCCCGCGGAATCCTCGTACGACTCCCTGTGTCTACAGCTGACCACCGAAAAATGGCAGTCTCGATGGAGGGCGATGTGCATCGGTTCGGGATCGCCGAAGACTGGCGGATCGGACATGGAGGCAGCTGCAGAGCAATGGCGAGCGTCGCCGGTCTACGATGCTGATGAAGTGAATGACATGGATAATGTTTCCGACACCACTACTTTGCTTGTTTCGCCATGGATGGAACTCGACGCCTCCGATCCCTGGGTCCGACATGACATGGGCATCGCGCTCCGCCAAGAACTCGCGTTTGCCGCCTACCTTTCACTTCACATCGCCGTGTTGCCAGCACCTCAGCCCTCCAATCGCGCCCATGCTCCAGCTTTTGCGCGTACTTTACACGCTGCACTGTCCGCATCTGCCACTTTGCAACTCGCTGTCCGAATACCGATTTACCATCCAGGGAATGACTTTCACCAACCATGGCAGACATGGGACCTCCTGCGAACCATGTGTGAATATCACCCCCGCCTTTCCGTCGCGCTCGACCTCGCTCCTCTATTACCTCCGACTCTCCCTTCATGCATCGAAGCCTGGCAGGCAGAGCCCATTTCACACGTGTTCTTACCTGCATCCTCATTTATCTCGAATGCCAAAGGCTATCCGGTGTTACCAAAGTCCACTCAAGGATTGGTGCGTAACTTGATAGCCCACCAACCAACCCTCAATTTCATTCTGTCCGGCACTGAAGCTTCGCTCCATCCCAAAGGTGGTCCAGACGCGTATCCACAGTACATTCATCATTTGCAGCGCACTACAGGAGCGAAAGAAGGCAGCATGGAGTATTGGGCCAGGGGATATGGCGATTTTCTGCAAGCGCCGCTACAACCTCTCATGGATAATCTACAAAATGCGACATACGAGACGTTCGAACAGGACCCGGTCAAGTACGCGCACTACGAAGAAGCTATATATCGTGCTCTTGTGGATCGGCAGGACCAAGAACGTATTGTCATCTGCGTTGCCGGCGCGGGAAGAGGACCTCTGGTCAAACGCGCCCTCGCAGCCCTCGCTCGCTCGAAGACTTTGAATGCAAAAGTATACGCTGTAGAGAAAAATGCGAATGCTTGGATAGGGCTCCAGCGAACGTTTGCGAGCGAGGACCGAGTCGAGTTGTTGTTTGGTGATATGCGCACCGTCCACATCCCAGAGCTAATCGACATGGTTGTTAGCGAGCTTTTGGGAAGCTTCGGCGACAATGAACTCAGTCCAGAATGCTTAGACGGAATAGAGACTTCTCTGAAACGTACATTTCCTTCTTGCGGTATCTATCCAGTTCTGATCAAAGATTACAGCCGATGGTATCAGCATCCCATCCTCATACACCGCCCACTTGACGCCTCTGTCCAGCTCCAAGTTATGGCAAGAGGCGCGCTCAAAAGGTGGCAGAGGCGAGGAACCCTACGTTGTGATGTTCCAATCTGTACGCAGACTCAGCGGGGATGTCCGAGAGTGCTGGGAGTTCGCTCATCCTCGAGCAAGCACGCTAGGATGTGACAATGGTCATAATGTTCGCAGTGCAGAAATGGTCTTTAACATCCCGGAAGCCGGTGTATTACAGTAAGACTCAAATCTGAGTGCTCGAGACGCTAATGCCGAAATGTTTATCTAGTGGATTTGCAGGATACTTCGAGGCGGTCCTCTATGACACAGTCGGTTTGAGTATCCATCCAGAGAGAAAAGATAAAATCAGCAGGGACATGTTGAGCTGGTTCCCTATATACTTCCCTGTCCGCGTAAGTTGCTCCTTGATGAATCATTGTGTATATGTTGATACCATTCAGGAACCTCTGTACCTTCCCGGCGGATCCGAATTGCGTGTGTCCATGTGGCGTCTCACAGACGGGAAAAAAGTCTGGTACGAATGGTCGGGAGAAGCCTTTCTGGACGTGGGCAGTACCGGTAAGGCCAACTCGCCACATTATGCCAATCTACTCGTCCCAGCGTCCCCTACGACATACGCCCATCGTCGCCGCTTGTTGATGCTGTGGAGCTGAAGTATGCAATGGATAGCAACGGTCCTCATCAGACACATTTCAATGGTAAGATCAAAATCGGTCATACTGGTCTGCACAATCCTAGTGGAAGAAGTAGTTGGATCGGACTGTAACTCTCTCAAATCTGCAGCACATACAGTCTTCTGGATACAGTATCGTTTATGGCTCTGCGTGGTAATGATGCATTAGACATGGGTATTTTGTGTGTATTCTATGGCTACATATGACTATTCTTCTATCACATCGTGCACTTCGTGAACTCCAGGAGATACTCTAGAACCGCCCTCTAAGTTTTCCCAGCACAAGGTGCCGAGTTACTAACATTAGTGTTACTGAAAGCATGATCATACTCCCTACGCCATTCATAAAGATTGATATTGGTGTGATACAAGGGCGCTTACCTGCGTAATATCCTACTGCATTGAAGCCGCCCGTTGAGCTATTGATGGCTCCTGATATTGGCGGACCCGCCAATGCACCAATAGCTGCAATTGACATACACATTCCTGTCCTTCGACCGATATCAGCAATATCTCCAAGTTCAAACAACGGTATTAAGAATGAGGAGATGTAAGCTCCAGAAGCGAAACTTGAGAGCCCTGTCAGAAAGACTAGGAAGAAAGTTCAAAGAGAACATACCCGTAGATGATAGCTATCACTATCATCGAGGCCTGTGAATGTGCGAAGGGCCAAGCGTATGTTAAAACGCCGGCGAACACTGTCATCGGCGCAATGTAATTCACAGCGCCTGCACAATGAAGTCAACACGGGTCACATAACGTCCAGTTTTCAGACGTACCAACTCTATCCACCGCAAATCCGGTGACTATACGGCCGAACCCCGAACTGGCGTTAGCAATGGAAACCAGGTAGAATGAGAAGTTCGGCGAGACCCCGTAGAATTTAGAACTGACGTCGATGTAAGTTAAAACTGGGTAATGGTTAGGCGGAGTGATACAGAAGATGGAATAGAAACCAACCGGTGTAAAGACCGAGGAAAGCGACAAATGAACCGAAACAATAGACCGAGTACGATGCTTGCTTGAAAGCAGCGAGATTAAGAAGACCGCCTTCAACGTGCTTCGGAGGTAAACGACGTTGCAATGTCAGGTTCGAGATCGCACAGCTGAATATGAGGATGAAACCTATGATGCGCATGGTCCACTTGAAGCTGAGAGAACGTGAAAAATTGGTCGTTTCTTTGGCAGGGAATGTACTGACCCCACCAACGGAATGAGCTTTGATGCCGCGATAGGAAATATTGTCCCGCCTATTGACGAGCCGGTCGCGCTCAACCCCAGCGCGATGCCTCTTCTGTGTTTAAACCAGTGCCCGATGACACCCATTGTAGGCCCGAACATCATACCACAGGCAATCTGAACCCAATTATTAATCGAGAGGAAAGTGGTAGTTGAGCGAGAAAACGGACCCCAATGGCAAAACCCTGACACAGAAGGAACTGCCAGTACTCTTTGCACTCTGCTACCAGGAATGTCGCGGCTATGAGAACGATACTAGCGATAAAATAAGGCAGCCTAAAGTAACCCAGATCGAAGAGACGTCCAGTCAAAAGACCGGGTAGAAGGATCAAAGAGTACTGCGACTCCGAAGTTAGCCTGAACTTTGTACACAGGACGAAGAGAGCGCACTTGAACAGAGCCTATCCATGAACTGCAAGGGCGGTATATTAACATGATACAAGCAGGACGCGAATTCCTACATTTTGGATGGATCGGAATCTGACAGTATTGTGTCTTGGTAATAAGACTGGAAAGCCTGGAGAGACCGCTTTAATAGCTAGGTCGTTGTACAGAAACGTTGCAGACTTACACCCCAAGCGTTGACATAGCCAAATCTACGCAGATGTTAGCAAATGGGTGGAATCATTGAAACAGCAGACCACGAACGTTGAAAATGTACTGGCCATAGTCTGAAAACATAATATGCATATCAGAATAAGCGTGCGTGTATGTACAAAGGCAACATACCCCAACAACCACTAGCCATGCCCGTAGACCACCATCAGGATAGTCCGAGCCAAACGCATCTTGAGTATCGTCTCCATTCACGACTTCCTTGCTCTTCGGTCCTGGAGCGCTAGAATCTATCGTCTTGTCGTCGATAGAGTCGGCCCTCGCGCGACTAATGGACTGGTCCGCCATAGCACGTCGTGGTAGCAAGGAGAGTCTCGTCCCATACGTACCGACGTGCGTGCTTAAGTACGGGCTCCGCGAAGTTTCGCGATTTCAAATCTGAATCTGATCAAGCATCATTCGATTAATAATAGCTTGCATGGAAGAAAGTTCCGCTCCCCAGGTGTCTCCCGAAGACTTTCCGAGCTGACCTTTGGGAGGATTGTCACCAACAAAAGTCATTCGCGACGTTGTTGCGAGGCTGCTAGAGCAGGAACATGTTCTTTCTTGTCAGGCCCGCGCACTTTGTGGCGGCACTACTATAAGCCTATCGACGTTACCGCGGACAATAGTATCAAGCGTTGTTTGAACTGCCTGTTGAGTTGACGGTTGACCTCTCCTTTTGGTTGTACGGACGGACGATCCGACGGCAGCGCTCTAATAACTGAACCGTGAAGAGAACAGCGATGCGAGTGAACGGCGACGTGGCCACCATCTTCATTTGAAACAGCTCTGACCACTACATGCCCAAGGAGTGTGGAGATTCGAGGCTCATAGTTCTGCTTTTAGGAGGTTCGAAGCCTTCTTCGTCGATGAACTCCGTTTGAAATCACAACTCCTCCATCCGCTTTACCGCCCATGACTAGAATCCGTGACTCGGACGAGGCTGGTACCTGCAGGCATGACCGTAGATTGTCGCAACAACCATCAGCACAAGTGTAGCGACTTACATCTACTGAGCTGGAATCTGCTTAGGCGCACTTATGAACATGCCGGTCGCGTCGCCAGTCGGATTCGGCCGATCCGGTGCGAGGTAACGTGATCTAATGTCTCCTCTCGGTCCGAGATTCCGACAGCTTCACCTCAACGACCATGGTCCATGTTCGTCTGAACGAGAAAGAATCAAACCCAAATGCGCACATCAACTTCATTACACCACTCCCGGCGGATGACGAAGATGACGCCCGTCAACTTCTTCGCGCTCTTGCCGCCCAAGTTCGGCCAGTAATGAAGCAGCATGGATTCAGTATCAACAGTTTTGAAGAGGTAGGGATGCCCTCTGCTCTCGCATTGGACCAATTATAACAGCACCACAGTACGAACATAACGCCGTCTTCGCGGGTCGCAATTGGAACAACGGAGAGACGGTCGGTATGTGGCAAGCATGTTGTTCATTTGAGCCCTCAATCGAATCCTCAAAGAGCTTGTCCTAAGACGCGCCGGTGGTTCCTTTTTACCATCTTACTGTTTGATGAGCGTGCTTTGCCACGAGGTTGAATCGGCTTCTGCTGCTGTGTGCGATGTGCTCATTACTGCTTCAGTTGGCCCATATCAGTGTACGTCGACGTCATTCAAGCCTGAAATACTCTGTCAACGCGTGTTACACCTCAGCATATGAACCATGGACCCGATTTTCAGGCTCTTTGGAAACAACTGAGACTGGAAGTTCGTCATTTACAGGACAAGGGCTATTATGGGGATGGTGCGTATCGTCTGTCATTGATACCACATAAACACACAAGAGAAGGACGTGTCACTAGGATATTGGTCTTCTGGGAAACGCCTCGTTGATTCTGCCAGAATTTCGGGCGATGGCGTCCAGACAGGCGAACTGCCTGAATATATAGTAATATTTGTTGTTTTTCCAGTTCTACTTGGTACTCATAATGATTCCAGTGCGGTGGTGCTCAAACACGTTCTCGACCAACTAGATCACGACGGCGTGGTCTCAAAAGGCGCCCGCAAGAGACAGTAGCCTCAAATAAGACTGGAAGACAAACTGCCAAGAAACGGAAAGCCGGCAGTCGCGTCACGTCGAAGTATGCATTTGAAGGGCAAGGCGTGTCACTGCAAGACGCAGGAAGTAGTCAAGGAACTGGCTTCGGCAAGCAAGCGGGAAGGTATGCGTCCAATCAGACGTCTAACCGTGTTCTAAATTCAAGTAGTAAACGCGCTCGCGAAGAAAGGGCTCTGGCCGCCGAAAAGCGCCTCCGATTACTGCAGGGTTCGTCCAGTGGTAAATATCGCTTCTAAAATCTGGCTCGCAGTATCTCATTGTTCCGTTCCTATAGTCGAACGCGCTTTTCTGGACGAGGATAACTCCTCTGAAGGCGAGGAGGAACCAGAAACCGATGCTGACAGGAAAAATACACTGTTTACTGACCAAGGTCAGGACCTTGACGAGTTGAGGTTTTCTTGGAACGACTTCAAGAATGATTTCGTTTTCACTGGCAATGGTCGCTCTGAGGTCATTGATATCTCTACGGACGAGGAAGACGTTATTCCACCCACAATTAAGGGTAAAGAAAAAGATCACCGTGCGTTATCGTTCAGAGAGTGTATCAATGACTTGACTGTCGATTCACAGGTAACCTGGTGGAATCTGAAATCTATGTACGCAAGAAGGAAGCTCTGGGGATGGATTCTGGATCCTCCAAAAATCGATTAAAGGAAGCTCCCAAAGATGGGCACATCCGGCCAAATGAGTGGGGATGTAGAGTTTGCACATTGTAAGTGCCTGCAAGTATACACTGACCGAACACCGATATTCTTCGTTGTAGACTCAATGAACCAGAACACCTCGCCTGTGGGGCTTGTGGGACACCTCGAAACGCACATTCGTGACTTTTACAGTGTGCTACTCGTTGTACAGGCTCTGTCATTGTATCAATATATTGTAGGCAGTGTCATGATTAAATGATGAGTGCAGCCGGAATACGAGCGATTTGTGTAACGAATGCCAGGTTGGTTCGGTAAGTATTTGTAGCCACGCGAAAATGACGTCGCAAAAAATAGAACGTCCGTCTTAGAAGCGCTTTACATCACATCTCAATCGCGAACAATTCTTTGGGGATCCAGTTCAGGCCTGGCCGACCAAACGTTGACGGCTACCACAATCTAAGACTGAAACCACGTCGTCACGATGAAAATCGCCATATTGACCTCTGGGGGCGACAGCGCTGGCATGAATGCTGTTGTCCGCGCAACCGTTAAGGCTGGCATACTAAAGTGAGTGTACATATTGCAGGACTGGAAAATCAACTGATGTCGGTATCTCGATGCGCAGAGGATGTGAAACCTGGGTTGTTCGAGAAGGTTATGAGGGCTTAGTCCGCGGAAACACAGGTGATCAGCCCAAGCCCATCTCGGATACGCCACAGGTAGCGGAAGGCGTTGATACGAGTCTCATCGACAATTTGCGATTTGGTGACGGGGATCTACTCAAAAATGGTCTGGGAGACTACTCCGGCTCTCAGGGAAGGTCTCTCAAAGGGAGGTATATTGTTCGCGTTGGATGGGATGATGTTCGAGCGTGGGTCGGAGAGGTGCATTCAGCTTTCCATTTGCTGGCATATGTGCCTGACCTGAATCGTAGGGCGGAACGCTAATTGGATCTGCGCGATCCGCTACGTTCAGGACGCATGAAGGGCGTTTAGCTGCTGCTCATAATATGATCAAAGAGGGTATTGACGCTCTTGTCGTTTGCGGAGGCGATGGCTCTCTTACTGGTGCGGACGTTTTCAGAGCAGAATGGCCTGGTCTTGTTACGGAGCTTGTGAACCTGTGTACGTTAATGGCGCGCCGTAAAGGGTTTCGCTGATTTTTGAATAGCTAAGATCAACGAAACGCAGGCGGCTACTTACGCGCATCTCAAGATTGTCGGCCTCGTAGGCTCCATTGACAACGATATGTCCATGACTGATTTGACTATTGGAGCGCCCACCGCGCTTCACCGGATCTGTGAAGCTATCGACAACATCAACTCCACCGCATTCAGTCATTCTAGAGCCTTTGTTCTCGAAGTTATGGGAAGGCATTGTGGTTGGTTAGCCCTCCTCGCTGGTATAAGGTGTGGCGCCAGTAACGTAGGCACCATCTCGAGACTAATACGTGTTGCAGTGGAGGCGCTGATTTCATCTTCATTCCCGAAAGACCACCCAACGCAGATCCATGGGAGGATGAGATGTGTGATCAAATTCGCCGCGTAAGGACCTCTTGCATTTTCTGTTGAAGACATTCCTGATTCCGCGTCAAGCATCGTGAAGTCGGTAAAAGGACCACTATAGTTATCGTCGCTGAGGGGGCGCATGACAAGGCTCTTAACCCTATCCGCGCCGAACACGTGAAAGACGTTCTGAGTGACCGACTGGGATTGGACACAAGAGTGACCACCTTGGGCCATACACAACGGGGTGGGAAACCTTGCGCCTTTGATCGCATCCTTGTAAAGTGGATTTTCCATGTGAATTGTCCTTAGGCTGATTTAGGATTAGCCTACTCTTCAAGGTCTGGAAGCCGTGGATGCACTACTCGAGGCTACGCCTGAGACGCCGTCGTACATGATCGGTCTTCAAGAGAATAAAATTACTCGCGTACCTCTAATGGATGCTGTCGCTATGACCAAGGCCGTTTCGAAAGCTATCGAAGAGAAGGATTTTGACAAGGCAATGTCTCTTCGTGATCCCGAATTTCGAGAGAGTTTAGCTGGATTCACTGCTACTTCTACGTTGTATCAAGAGAAAGTCTTACCCCCAGACCAAGTTAGTGAATCTCTGCATGTCTGAATTGTGCTGATAGCCAGGTTTTCAGAGAATGCGCGTAGCCATCATGCAGTAAGCCTTGACGTACCATTCTACTCTACCTGCTTTTACAATCATTCACAGTATAGGTGCACCGGCTGGCGGTATGAATGCTGCCACGCGAGCAGCGGCTAGATTCTGTTTTCGGCAAGGTCATACTCCTTTCGCCATTCATAACGGCTTCCGTGGTCTCTTAGAAGACAACATTGACGAACTTTCATGGCTGGGCGTTGATACTTGGATGGCGAAGGGAGGGTCTGAACTTGGAACCAACCGTGCTCTGCCTTCCATTGATCTTGGTGCTGTGGCGGCAAAATTCCAGGAGTACTCCTTCCACGGACTTCTCATGATTGGAGGGTTTGAGGCATTCAGTGCGCTCCTCGTACTGGAAGAAGGTCGCAAATACTATCCCGCCTTCCACATCCCTATGGTTCACCTGCCTGCGACGATTAGCAATAACGTTCCAATGACCGAATACAGTCTGGGTAGCGACACGAGTCTGAATGCTCTAGTAGATGCGTGTGATGCTATCAAACAAAGTGCAAGCGCGAGCAGGAACAGGGTCTTCGTAGTTGAAACACAAGGAGGAAAGTGTGGTTACATTGCTGCAATGGGTGCTTTAGCGGTGAGTGTTTCGCGATTGCCATAGCACGTTTGTTCTGATGAATGCCCAAGGCTGGAGCCAGTTTGATATACACTCCGGAGCACGGCATCACATTGGATACTTTGCGAAGAGATGTCAGGTACATGAAAGCCCGTTACAATCTTGATTCAAAGGGTAAAAGTGAAGGTCGCCTGGTTATCAAGTATGTGGCGTTATTTCTTCTTTCCCGATGCTAAATTTTGGTACAAGGAACGAAGCTGCGTCCAACGTCTACACAACGGACGTGATAACCAAGATTCTGAAAGAGGAAGGTGGTGACCTCTTTGATTCTCGATCTGCGTCGCTCGGTCATACACTGCAAGGTGGAATACCTTCACCTATGGATCGTGCTCGCGCCGTTCGTTTGTCTTTGAAGTGTATGTCGTTCATCGAAAAGGAGCACCAAAAACTATTGGGCCAGCACCCTAAAACAAGGCATGCGAGTCCGGATTCGGCTGCTGTGATTGTCATACAGTCGAGCTCGCTGAAATGGGTTCCCGTGCAGGAGATGGTGCAACATGCAGATATGAAGAACCGTCGCGGACTTACTCCTTGGTGGATCGGCATTAAGAATTTGGTCGAGGAGCTGGCCGGGCGGCCTCAACTCGTGAAGCTGCACGAGGGAGACCTTCTTTGAGGTAAAGAAATGTTGAAACGTAGAACCCTAGACTGTAACGCGTAGAATGTAGCATTAGTTGTTTCCCCAATTAAATCTCAAGGCAATGGGGGCGTGTTGTCAACGTGTAGAGCACGTGCCGGATGTTTGTGCCTGTTGGTCATACAGGGGTAGTTGATTGCTCTGTTCTGGACCACCACCTCCTCAAGCACGTCCATCATGTCCACCCGACCTCCGTTGCCTTCAGCGCTGAACCCTCATTTGAATGCGATTTGTACGCGAACTGTTATTGGCCATGATAAATCTCAATACTTGCACAGCGATACGGAGGTGCCACAAGTCAAATTTCAGATATTAACCTGTCAAGGCCAGGACATCCTGGTGCGTCTATTCTTTGAATCTTATCTCACTATTGACTCATTGCTCTCAGGTTGGGCGAATGAAAATTGATACGCCTACAGTATGCCTTCAATCACACCTATAGTTTCACGTCTGATCACTCACAGCAGACTTCGGGACACGCATTCATTCTTCGGCGATATGACACTGGAGCAGTCAGTGCCACTACTATGTTCGAGCAGCGTTTCCTTTGGCCTCAGATCAAGAAGAGAAGGTGGAACTGCAATGGATAAAGGACACCTACGATTTGACCGGAAAAATGGGTCCTCGCGGGACACTGGTATAACACGTCTCGCTGGCGTGTGGGTAGACACCAAACTTGCACTCGAGCTTGCCAGACATTATCTTTAGGATGTCTCATTGATGGAGTCGTCGATGCCATACCCAACCCCAATGGCAATTATAGACGATCTGGCAAATCTGGTGGCGCGACCGCCACTCCCAAGGCCGCAGAGGCTCCGTTAGCTGCAACCACGCCGTTCAAACCAGTGTCTACGAACAAGAGCCGAATCAGTCCAGTCGAACCCCCTGCTAAGCGTCGCAAAGCAGTGGCTTCTCCAGTTGCTCGTTCGCCTTCACCTCCTTACCGGTCCTCGCCTCCCGCACCTCGTCGATCCACGCGCACTAAAAGTCCTTCTCTTCGCGCTTCGGAGCTTCCGAAAGCGAGCAGAACGCCTCGCAAGTCAACTCGTCGGGATTTCGTTATTGATACCCCGGGCGGCTCTGAGCAGACCGTTGTGGATGACGATGGCTACGGGCTAGAGAAGGTCATACATTCGGAGCTTCACTCGCAGGATATTGCTGAGCAGAAGGATTTGATCAACGGATTGAAGGCGCAGCGGGAAGAAGCTCTTGCCGAAGAGGACGACATTGATATGGAGTACCCCTCGATGAGCAAGCGTTCTAGGGAAGATGAGAAACCTTTGAAATTCGAACCCAAGCGGCAGGAAGTTGAATCTCGCGCTATCGCCACGAACCGTCGCGTCAGTCGGTTCCACCTCGAGCCTAAGACCAAGTCCGTGGCGTGGGGGGTGGCTGCCTTCGTTTTCGGAGCTGGTGCTGTGTAAGTGGTACTTCTTCAATTGCAACGTCCTTCCTTACCTTTCTTGCAGGACGCTGCTACCGAACCTGTTCTAATTTGTATAATCTACTATCTTAATAGTTGTTTGTTTACCGTAAGTATCATTTACACTTTGGGTTTCTGTATCAATCTCGTATACGTGTTCATGCTGTTCCTTGGATCTACTTTTATATATATTATTCTTCAATACATACACTTTAACGCTTGACAAGCTGTTGTACTCTTACTTGAAAGTATCTGCCTACGAGACAAGTGGTGTACAGACCAAAAGCCCCGGTTCACCATAAAGGCCAGTCACGTATAGATTACCTGACCTGGTGTCTCGTAGACCGGTTGACGATGATGAAAGTAAGGCGCCTGTACTCTGGAATAGCGTCGATAGCTCCGTGCTGTTGGATGAAGGTATTTTCCCAGACGCTGAGACAGGTGCTTCCATGTCAAACATGGTCGAAACCTTGTTCGTGCGTGGTGACAGCGACATAACCCAGCTGGGGGCATACGGAACTCTGTCCCTCACAAGTTTCACCAAGGTCAAGAAATTTGGATGGCCAGTCACGATGAGAGAATCTCCATCATCGTAATCGATATTGTCTGGACAGAAAGGCACGAGTACGCTCTCTTCGAAGGTAAGGGCATTGGTGGAGGTGTTGCGAGCGTAGAATCGAATGGCACTGAGCGAAGTCGACGCTATGGCAACTCTTTCTCCGGTCGACGAAATAGAGATGCCGTTAGAGAAAGGTACGAATGGTGCTACTATCTTGTGCGATTCGATGGGTGTGGTGGAGGTAGGGTTGGGGTCTAATACGACATGAGCGGTCCAGCTCAACGGCAGAGCAAAGATTGACTCGACGAGGGGTAAATGTGTCCGAGCAATGGGAGACGTCGAGTCAGAAGGTGGTCGTTCGTGACATAGAATGAATCGGGCGAAGTAAGCGCGAGCGCGTTGGGCGAAACGAAGTAGGGTGAGGACAACGTTCGCACGTGCGTAATAACGGTTGGGGTTGCTGGAGACAATTCGAACTGTTCTATAAATGTACGTTGACGCGCATGGTTCACGACATAGACATTCGACGAGTTTCCACCGAAAGACGGGTAGACCTTAACGCCAAGTGGATGGAAGTCATGTCCTTCTGGGTAATCAACCAAGTTGACGCGCTGAAGCTGAGCAGGAAGGGTAACGGCTGCCTTTTTTGAGCTGAAAAAAGATGTCGAAACTTCCTGCACAACTTTAGGTGTGGGCGAATACAGCCAGAGCGAGCCGAGAGGCTCTGGATTCAGCAAGGGCCCCATAACCTACACAGAGAAGTTCTGTCAGCTGGCAGTCAAAGACTGGAATGATGAACAACTTGCAGTATTCCATTCCTTTCGACCCGCATCACATGTAATCAGTACCTTTCGTTCCTCAAGTTTCTCTGCGGCATCAAAAAGGTCCCAGAAGGTTTCATCCTCGCAGAATTTGAGCGCATCGTCCACCTCGTCGGCCATCTTTTGACACTGCGCAGCGGCGTCTCCGCCAGCATAATATGCATCGGGGAATTCAGCAGTGTAGAAGATGGAGTTTCTTAGAGTGTATTGACTGCGGTAAACGAAGAAGCTCTGGGGGACATGGGTACTGTGTTCTTCATCCAGATAGGCAAAGACGTACCGTCAATATGACGAGTGCTGAGAGCCTGTGCCTCAATGTCATGTCGTCCGTGTGCAACGCTCGTCGTGATGATCGTGGGGAAAGAGTCGTCGAACACCAAGGCCCCGGAATTGTCTTGCCTGCTTTCGGAAATTCGGAAATGTCCGTCAGGACCGCATCTCCATCAAAATCAAATCAAAATCTCTCGAACTGTCAAGGTTGCACCTGCCAAATAGCACAAAGTTCATGAGACTGCGCTTCGGGTCCTTCCCTTACTTTCTACTTTCAGCCCCATCATGTCCGCCATAACCATTGACGATACCTTCGGTGCGTGGCAGACGTTGTCACCCATGATACCCGCCTAACGGCTTGTATCCCTGGATTTTAGGCGCAATGTTCTGGGGCTTTACAGTTACGATGATGATATACGGGATAACAGTCCTACAGGCGCGTTTTACAACCTGGCATTGAAGCAATTGTTGAGCGGTTGAAGCAGGCGTACTTTTACTACATGACCTACCCGGACGATCGAAAATCTCTCAAACTACTGGTATGTATTCCGATTACAAGGTTCGCGTGCGTACGATCAACGGATCTCCTAGGTGGCCTCTATATTGTTTGTCAAGAATCCTCATTGGCAGGCCTTCAAAAAAACTTGAACTCGAAATTTGTTTAGGACATTAGATACTATTCATGTGGTGTTCAGTGAGGCGCTTTTTACTGGATAATCTACAAACTCTGACGGAATTCAGTTTGCCACGCGATGCATCACTATCTGGTCTGTCAACTTTGCAGTCTGCCTCCGTTGTTCTCACTTCTGCTTTTAGATCACTGGCTTTGCGACACACGCTGTTTTGCTCGACGGGATCTGGTGCGTTTCTTCGCCTGAAAGCTATGATCATATCATGCTAACCTGTTACAGGTCTCTCTATGTAAGCTTTGCCGCACTTCCCTCTACCGTCTACGCTAACACCGGTACAGTCCTCGATCTTGATAAATGTACGTTCTAACCTTCCATGGCGTCCTTTGCCCTTAACTTCTGTGTTTCTCAGATAATCATAGCATTCATCGTTCAATGGTCCGCATCCTCACATGCGATACATCACTTTGCTTACTCTGACTACTCTAGCTTCTTCACAAAACGGATACACTATTGTAGGTGTTATTGATACTCTGTTCGATTCCAATCTGATATAAATTAGTATGTCCCGAACGCTTTAGATGGTGGATGTCCTCCGTCATTGTAAGTGCCGCATCCCCAGTGACGACCGCCGCGCAGAATCTGACCCTCAATAGGGATTTGTTGTTGTTGCACACTTTGGTGGGTCACTTCTCGCCGAGGTAGAAGCGTTGGATTGACTTTGCGCATCCTCATGTCAGCATTTGGTCTAGGTCAGTGTACACTAGTCACATTTTGTTCACTACTGATGCTGTCCCTCAAATGACAGAGACTGTCACACAGTTGTATGAACACTCCTTCCTTTTCGGTTACTACCTACTGGACTCACCATTGTCTTTCTTCAGCTTCCTTATCAAGACATTTTCCCAACTGAAGCAAGTCAACGTATGTCCCTGCTTTCTCGAAGTATCACACCCTAAAGAGGTGTTCTCGCTAGTTCGTTGCTGTCCTCCCATTTGCGGTTACAGCCATCCTCTCGGATATTTTTATTGCCGTCGGCCTTGTGTACTATTAGAGACTAACCGAACAGACTACCAGGATACCAACTATCTAATAAGCACCCTTGTGGGATATGCTATCACGAGGTGTCTGTTAACGTCGTACGTTGATCTAGCTATATCGATTTGCAAAGGCTTGACAAGTTTGAAGCCTCATTGCCGTTGTCGAAGTCGTCGTCGTATGTTAATCAGCGAATGAAAGCGGTGTTGACGCTCACCAGGTTTTTTAGTTCGTCATCTTACCTGATTCATTTTATTCTTTCGCTATCGACTTTGTGATAGGAAAATGTGAGTTCCTATGTATTCCGATGAATATTGCTAAATGGTGTGGCGACAGTATGGGCAAACTCGCTACTAGCCTCGTTGAACTCGCGACGGTCACTGCGTGATAGACCCAAAAAGAGTTCGGGCACCTCTAGTGGAGATATTTCTACTAGCTTCCGTGTAGCGACTCGGTCGCAACAGAACTCGACTGCCTTTGAGCATGGTCAGATCAGCCTTGTCCGGGTAAGGAGTCCTCATAGCATTCCAGTGTTACTCTTACCGAAGAATACTGTTGTTGCAGATCAATCGGTCGGAAGATGAAACTGGTCCTTCCGATGAGGCGGAGAGCTCATACAACGTGGTACAGTCATCCTTGTCTGCTCGTGTCGCCGTCTTTCTGAAGTAGCTTCGTGTAGCCCGTGAGGAAACGTTCGTTCGAGGTTGAAGAAACGTCTGTTTGACGAGGGCATATACCTTTGTATTAGTGGGGACTGTATCTATAGATTTAGTCAAGGATGATATCGTTCCAAGGGCAATGCTTATGCAGGCAGGCAACACAGCCAAATACGCATCATCGCTTCGATCATTGAGCTCGAGTGCATGCACACGCTGTCCATGCCCGCTTCGCCCTTCCGACAGTGACGATGCTTTCACAGAGACTTGTGTTCGCCGTACTCTTAACCGTGAATGCTGTCCTCTTCGCCAAGAGTCGCTACGGCGACATTCCCAGTCGCCAAGTTTCCTGGTTACATGGAGAACAGAGCCTGGTGAAGCGGATATCGTCTGAGCTGATGAGTGTTCAGACAGACTCGGAGCCGGTTAATGAGGTGTGTATTACTTTCCGAATGCGCAGCGCTGGGCGACCTTTTGATTACTTGCAGTGCCGTCCACTCTCCCTCCCGCTCCCGCAACAATGTACCCACGTCGTCGAGGATGTCCTGTCCCAGAAACATTCTTATCCATCCACTACGTCAAACAATACTTTTGCACTCAGCCATCTTTACGCCCGGTCGTGTTTGTCGGTCTCATCATCTGGCTCATATTCCTCTTCTCCACATTGGGTATCAGCGCCTCCGATTTCTTTACCCCAAATCTCGCCACAATTGCCACACTTCTCGGGCTTGACGAAAACGTAGCAGGCGTCACCTTCTTGGCTTTTGGAAATGGCAGTCCAGATGTCTTCTCGACTTTTTCTGCCATGCGCGCCAACTCGGGTAGTCTTGCTATCGGAGAACTTCTTGGAGCTGCATCGTTCATCGTGTCATGCGTTGTGGGCTCAATGTGTATCATTCGACCGTTTGAAGTCAATCGAGGGCCCTTCCTACGCGACGTCGGCTTCTTCACCGTGGCCGTGAGCTTGCTTCTCGTCATCCTTTCCGATGGTCACATCCGCCCTTGGGAAGCCGCACTCATGATAGTTCTTTACATCATTTACGTCGCCTGGGTGGTGGTAGGAACGTGGTGGAGTAGGAGACGCAAACGCCGACAGCACATTGAAAACCTTGAACGGGCCCAGTATGCTGACACAGAGAGATATCAAGACGATCCATCCCCCGTTACCCTCCCAGTACCTTCTCCGCCGCGGACGCGTGCCATATCTAATCCGATGCCACTCAGAATAGAGACGACTCGCTTACCTCGAAGACCGCATTCAAGGACACCTTCCCCTTCGTCATCTTACAGTCATAGTCACATGCCATCATTCTCCCTGGTTGGAGCCCTCGAATTTCGCCATGTTGTCGAGTCGCTTCGACAAGATGCCCCCGACGCTACGATGAATATGTTCGACAGCATACCCAGTTTGCATAGCCAAACACCATACGCAGGTGGTCACTACCATTCTCATCCCCATTCTCGTTCCGAACTCGTACTCCTAGTCGAGAGATAGACCCGTGGGATACTGCTCTAAGCGTCCCAATGAATGACCGCTCGCCGCCTCAACTCATCCTCACTCCTGCTCAAGATGAACCCGAGACCATGCATATGTATGAAAGTGGACATCTGGATGAAATGTCACAGTCATCCATATCCATACCTCGCACTCTCTCTGATGGAGACGACACGGATTCAACTTTCGTCCCACCCGCGACTTCCAAGTTGATCTATGTCTTGCGCGAGGTCTACCACACATTGTTCCCCTCCATGCACCATTTCCACAATCAAAGTGTACTAGGCAAAGTTGCATCGCTTTTCGCAGTCCCGGCTGTCATGTTATTGACGATAACGCTCCCAGTCGTCGTCACTCCGTATGATCATGACCACAGCGCCCATGAAAAAATGGCGGATAGCCACAATCTCATCGGATTCGAAGAGGAGGGTGAAGAACGGGCGCTGCTCGCGGAAGACATTATGCAGGAACAGTTACATGGGGTTACGTTCAGCAAATGGTTGACAGCCGTTCAGTGTGTCTTGGGCCCGTTGTTCTGTATAGGGGTTCTTTTCCGTGAGTCCTCCAGGTTTCTGTACTTCTTGTGCATTCATCTCGTGTAGGCGGAACGGCGCAACATATATGGCTCTTACTCGCTGCATTTATCGCGGGGATTGCCATGGCTGTGCTAGTCATTGTGTTTGCGGACAAGGCGCCTAGCGATCAATCTTCGTTCCGAATGGCGCGCTGTTGCATGGGTTTCTTTGTGGCAATAGTTTGGATCATGGCTATAGCAGACGAAGTTGTTAATGTGCTACAGGTAAGGAGCTATCACGTCTATGCTCTATCATAATGTTGACGCGGTGACATTAGACCTTTGGCTTCATATTTGGCCTCTCTGACGCGATTATCGGTCTAACGATATTTGCTGTGGGCAATTCTTTAGCGGATCTGGTGGCTAACATGAGTGTTGCCGTACGTATCTATAGACCTCAAGCTATTTGCCTAACATTCTTGATAGGTATTTGCTCCTATCATGGGATTTTCCGCGTGCTTTGGTGGACCCATGCTAAACATTCTTCTCGGCGTTGGTATCTCAGGATCCTATATAATATCGCAAACCGGGACACCATACCACCTTCACTTCGGTGCAACGCTATTTGTTAGCACGATCGGCTTGCTGGCGCTTCTCGTAACAACGCTAATCGTCGTTCCCTGGAATAACTACCATCTGTCGCGGAGTTGGGGTATATTCTTGATATGCTCTTATATCATTATTATGTCCATCAATGTCGTGGTCGAGTTGAATGGGTCATAGACTATTAATTTACCTTGCTCTGATATGTATTTTATCTTCACGGAATATGCTCGTCATAATGCAGCCAGCGAAATTTGTGTAGGCACGGCGCAATGATATCCACTAAGTACATTCCTCATCATTCGCAAGGCGGTCACTGCCATTTCTAGACGTTGATAATCATCACGTGGCCGATCTTACCTGGATTAGATAATCGGCGATTATCTAATATCTATCAACAAAGGTTCGCGTTGACCACCACCAATAGAACATCTCTTTCTTCTCTACCACCACATACCATGTCTACAGCCACTCGGGACGCAATCAAAAGCGACACTACCTCCGAGGTCACGCGTGACTTGAAAGATAAACTTGTCATTCAAGATGATGCACTGAGCGTTGTAAGCGCCTTCAAACGACTGCCCCTTACCGAGTGCTAACACCTCGTTTGTAGCTGGGTGACGACGCAAGTAGGGACACTGACGCAGGCGAGGTTTGACGCGACTGAGCTCTTTATACTATCATATGCTGACACCAGCGGCAGGCCGAGCCCAGCCTCACATCGAAAATGCTAGCAAACGTGGGCACTTCTATACTCTGATTTCTGGCGCTGTTTGACACGTGAAGCCAGCCTGACCTGGATGAGGACGACGACGACGACGACGACGAATACGTGTTTGAAGAGCAAGACTCGTGTGCCACTGACGCGACAGACGAGGAGGATGAGGATGTAGAGGCCTCTACTGCTGCCGTCCTCAGCGAGCTTGCCGAACTGCGTCAAGAGAAGCAGGAATATGACTCCGATCCCACGAAACGCCGTCCCTCCCAGAGCGCACGTAGTGAGGTGCTGCCTGAAAGCGAAGATGAAGCGGTGGAGACTGACGTGAGTCCGGTATCATCATATCATCTTGTCACCTCATAAAGGTGTTGTTTTTAGGGCGAGATAGCAACAAGCGACTCGGACGATGAAGAGCTTGAAGGACTCGAGGCGGTTTCCACAACCGGTCCGAATCCGTTGCTCCTGAAGCTGTTGCAGGTACTTACTTCATGACTTAATCGGCGAGCGCTCAATTGAGTTTGCATTCCTTCTGTAGCAGACAGATTTGTCAGATGATGACTCGGAGGATGAGTATGTGCCTTCTAGTTAGATGGATTTGTGCCGATTGATCACTATCTCCAAACCATCTTGTATACTTTGCCTTTGTAGTGAGATCGCATTTCATTCCAATAGTATCACGCCTGCAATGACCTTATCTCGGAGGTTTCTTTCCTTTTGCTTTCCAGCTGGTCGCGTTTAGGGGCTTCTTTCCGCTTTGTACAAATCGCCTCTCATCCAGATTACAAAGTGCGTTCGAGATTGAGGTCGTTGAAGGGAAACGTATTCTGTACAGGCTGGATGGCAGTCATGATCACAGACAACTTCTTGACTGATTACCATCACATGGCTTCGCAACTTGAAAACCAGGCAGAAAGCAGCTCTCAAAAACTTGCGCCCGTGCGAAGCAGCGTAGAGGTTAGCTTTCTTCCTATGCATGGCAAGAAGCTGAACACCATCAGGTCGACGACGATGAGATTTCGGATTCCACAGTAATTGTTTCCTCGATGTTGGCAATCTTTTGATCTGACATTCCTTTCAGACCAAATCCTTGACTTTTATGCTCATGCAAACGGTAACTAGACAGCAGATCTCACGATATATCCTGGTGCCAATGGTTTACTCGACAGCTGGATCGCGATGACGAGGATGATTCAGATTACAGCCCTGGCTCAACGTCTGAATCCGATTCTGAAGAAAGCGTGGAGGACGATGAAGATGATTGGGAAACATCGGAAGAGGAAGAGGAAGAGGAAGTGCCGGCAGTTGGCGCAGCATCGACTACCAACCCAACTGAACGGATAATAACTGTAAGCGGTGAAAAAGAGGAAGTGGAAGTGCCGGCAGTTCACGACGGAGGATCAGACGATTTGTCAGAAGTAGTGGATACAACGAGCGAAATATCTTCCGATTCTGAGAATGTTGGTTTTATCGTTTACCGTCTGTTTGCAGGACTTGACTTCCCCATGCTAGGCATCTGGATCTGAGTCGGATGACGAAAATCTTACGCTCCTCCTCCGCTAAAAGCAGCTGCTATGGTGAAAAGAAACGAGGGAGATGGCAACTAGGCATGTTATGCAGTTCTGGCATTTACTAGATATAGAATATACAAGACGTGTATTGATTGTTACAATTATTCAGACCAAGTCATGACCGTGGTTTACTTCCAACACCTGCAAGTAGGTGAGCGAAACAAATCACAGAGATGAAGCAACGTACAAGACTTCATAGTGATCCCTGACGATATGCTCCCCTCCGCCGAAAGAAACATTGCAGCCACCCCTAGCGACAACGTCAGAAAGGGTAAAGCGATTTCTCAAGTAGAAAGCACGCACAAATGAGTTCCAACCTTACCAGGAACTCGAGTACCCCGGACGCTCGCAACGCCATGGAACAAAGCATTGCCATTCTCCTCGTACCCTCCCTCAACAAGACGCCTGCCGACAGGCACCTGCCCTTTAGAAGCAGGAACAAGCTCCATAGTAGCTGGGTCGAACGGAAGGAGATCGTAGCGCCCATTGTGGGACATCTCCCTGCCACCGAATGCAACAGAACAGGGGTTTGCGAGGCGCGGGACAACTTTGCAAGGCTGAACCGACTTGTCGAGGAGCGCCGAGCCAAAGAAAACGGGCGATCCATCCACGTCGTGGCAAGGAGGGACACCGGCGACAGACTGCTCGGGAAAGACGGCTGTAGGGTGGAGAGGGATGCGGTATCCAGACGCCGGTGGGGCGTTGGCAGGGGAAGATGTGGCGTTGTGGAACGCAGGAGGGATTGCGGGCATGACTCGATGGCCTGGTGCATTCAAGTCTGGCATGAGTGGCGCCTGAGGCATACTGGGGGCGCCGGATCCAAAGGGCGATTCGTTATGACCGCCCAGATGTTTATCGCCCTTCTTCTTGGAATCCTTGGACTTCTTGTCTTTGGATTTCTTCTCCTTCTTGACCTTGCCATGCTTATAGTCAGAGCCCGAGTCGCTATCGGACGAGGACGAGGAGGACGAGTCGACGCTTTTACGGCGGCCGTGAGGAGACATGTTCAAGGTACTGTAGAGATGATGTGCGGTACTAAATACTAAATAGAAACGAAATGCGGTGCTGCACAGGTTGTAGACACGTGATACAATAGCGCTCTAGGCAGAACCCTGGGAACTATCTACATCTGCAGAAAACTCCGCCCAGTAAGAGGGAAGATTGCTATACGCATCGGCTTGAGGGAAATCGGTGATGAACACGCCGCCGAGCTTCAGATCAACTAACGACTTTACTAGATCGGTCGGTTCGGTCGAAGGTCCCGTATGCAATAATACAGCTTGCTCTGAAGCTGGGCTCGTTGAATCGAGGACCAGATCTGATGTCCTATAAATGTACGCTTGAGTATAAATCGTCATATTGAAGGCGACGAGGACTACTGACTTAAACCCATCAAAAGTATCTTCGTAGGACACGACCAAGTCCGCAATCGTGTAGTACCCAGCTGCTGCTGTTGTTCCAGGGTTCAGAATAATCTAATGAACTTGTTCACAGTTTCGTAGACCACAGGATACAAGCAAGACTTACGAAAGGATCCGAAAAACTGGAAGCTACGGAATTCGTGTACGCCGTGTACTTGGTGACACTGCCCGCATCAGATGCCGCCTCGTCGAAAAAGATCCCCGAAGGACGATAGCTTTCCGACCATTGAGCGTAGGTCTGAACGTCAGCTATGACGCTCTCGGAGGCGCGATTACCATGACCGGTGGCAACATAACCAAGGACTCTGCCATTCTGGCCAAGCGCGAGTAGCTCCGCGACGCATTGCTGGTAGGAGCTATCAGGCTGCGAATTTACGCTGCCGGACCCACTCGCGGGGTTGATGACGAGGTAAAAGGGCAACGTTGCATGGGCAGTTATTCTATGGTTGTAAATGTCAATTTCATTGTAAAAAATGCAATTCTGGTGCACTCACGCGGCAGCGATGGGAGCCCACGAATCGCAAGCAGTCTGGTTAGTAGGGTATATGTAGAGAGGAAATAGGATTCCGGTTGGCTTTAGCGCAGTGGTGACAGTCGCCAAACTGCCGATCATAAGCAGAAGTGAATAAAGCATGGTGATGGACGAGATCTTCAAAGTCTTCTGTGTTACAGTTTATATAGCGCTACACGCGCTGAACAGGCACTGATGTTGAAACCTCAAGACGGATTCACGCTGTAATCCCTGGTTGATCCTGGTTTCAATAGGGGAGCTAATTCCAGTCCTCTCCCTCCGACGGTGCGAACATCTTGACTACATCACCCTTCCTACCGTGCATATACCCGATAGCGCGGTCGAAGGAAGGCTCGGAAATAAGCATGAATTTCGGCGCTCTAGAGCCAATCCAGAGCGACGCGTTGGCTGTAGAATCGCTGTGTGAGTCGGTCAGGTGTGAAAGCGTTTCTCTGGGCGTCCAGGAGAAATGAAACGCGAACTGAGGAACGACACGAGGATTTGGTCACTTGCAATTGGTGAGGGTGAGTCGTTCTCCATACCAACTTAACGAACGTTTCATGACCACCTGCAACCTAAATAGCCTCGATCCTGGTCCAGGATGTCGTGACAGGGGGCCCCTCGTACACGAATGGAACGATACAATATACTCCTACAAATGAAAAAAAGCACATCAGATGATAAAGATAACAGGTATTATAAGGATATCGAGTATGTCCATGGCAATCCTGGTGGTATAAGGTAAGCGCCGTCCCAAGCATGAAATGTCGTTACTAGTCAGCCTCCAATCGGCCGTCGTCGTCGTCGTCCTCCTCTTCAAGGTCGCCCAAGACGGGCGAGTCGGCTTCTTCATCAGCAGAATCAGATTCGTCAAAGATTGCATGGAACTAGAACGATACATAAGGAATGTTTGGAGAGTGATTGAATGAAAACGTACCTGAGTTATGAGCGCCTTTACAAGTTTGTTAGAATGTCCCATATTAGATAGAAGAAGTCCAAAATCTGCGGTTCGCAACAGATTAGGGCTGAAGACGATGGCCAAAGCCTCCGCCGTCATCTGGTTGTATTCCTCGTAATCAGCCACTCTGGAGATACGTATGAGTATTAGATGGCAAGAGTCTAGATGAAGGGCTTACTTGTCTAGGTGCTCCACCATACGTTTGAGAAGGTCGGCGTTTACTTGAGGTAACTCTTGTATGACGCGATGATACTCAGACAGGCGAGTTTCTAGATCGTCAATCTCTGAGATAGATGGTCAGTAAGATCAAGCCGAAGAGATGAGAGTTACAGACTAGTGGCTTCGATAATTTGACGGTAGTATATCGGAGGGAATAGAGGTTCAGGTAAGCCACGGAACCATGACTTTACAATATCGCAAATGGCATGAATATCAGTCGATTCAGAAATCGGACTTTGGCCTTTATTGAAGGCTTCCTTGAGGTTGTTGATCTCGGAGGTCGCACCTGCGATACGATCTAGAACATTGTCAGCATCGGAAACCTTAGGTAGATGAAAAGGCTTACAAATGCCAACTTCGGTCAAACCGCGCGCTTCAACCTCCGTCAGGCATTCATAAATAACGCGAGGGATAGAACCGGCCAGTATGTCCGTCCCTCCAGCCTCCCGCTCCATGAGGGTTTGCAGGTCGACACCAAACACTAGATGTATTGGCTCAGTATTTGCCACGACAACGGACGAAGCGGTGCTGGACTTACCTGCAGTTGGTTCGCGTGCAGAAGAGCCTAAGCCACCGTCGATTTGCACGTCCGGCTTACTTGCGACGTAAGTCAGCCGCCTTTTGGCCGCCAGACTCGTCACTCTCCCAATAACCTCCAACCACTTTGTCATCTCTGCGCGGTTCACAGCTTGGACCACATAATGCCCTCCATCTTCCGTGTGGATTTCGAACGTCCAGGACCTCTCTGGATTGACCACGGGTCGCACGCGGGCATCAGTGAGACTGAGCACAAGGGTAGGTTTACCGGTTGGCGTCCACTCGGTTGTCGCTCCACTCATGGTGTCGCTCACGAATGCACTGGAGATAGGCCGCATAAAATGCAGGAATGCACTGCTCATGCTCTTCTTGTTCCTATGACCACGCTGCATGGCCTTACTTAACACCTCGCCGCGTTTCTCGTTCTTGGACTGTTCCAACTGTTTCTCCTTCTGCAACCTAAGACGCCAGTTCCGGTCCCGCCGGTGCTTGTCATTTTGAGTCTGTACAGCGCGCTGAAAGGGGAATGGACGAGTGAGTTTCTTGCCGGCTGCCTCACGTAAGGCATCTTCTCGTAGGCTTCTGTGATCGAGTTGGAGAGCGAGAACCTCCCTTTCGATGTTATTGAGTCGCTCAAAACCTCTCCGTGTAACTTCGCTGTTACGTGGAGGCGGAGTCGTGGTTATCAAGTTGCAGAGGTGTCTAGATACGACAACGTCAATGAAACGAACAGCGCGGAAGAAGATTACGATACCTTCGCTTGTCAAAATTAACGAGACTTTGACCATCAGTTGTCGATTCTACAACGTCCGGCGTTGAGATCACGTCCAGGAGCCTCTCAAGCACCCATCCCATATCAACCGTCAGCGCGCCTTCTCTCTCATTCTCGGCCATCCTCGCCAGCAACGAAGCCAGAGAATCGCACTGCGTGCCTCTAGACTGCGCTACACCCTGCCACGCCCTGACAAACATCCTGCTTTCCACACTCATCAGCGCAGACGAGATTACACTCTCCACGAATGATCTTACTCTCTTCTCCCCAACTACGCCACCCCTGCATAACTCTATGCATCGTAACAAAAACTCTATCCGCCCTTGTCTCCTCTGCAACCCAAGACCTTTAGCTGTAACTTGGCCAACAAGCCATTTACGGAGAATGGAGTATCCACGTATACAGCCTCGAACCCCAGGCGGTAGCAATCTATAGAGACTGTCTAGTCCCAGCTCTGTAATATGTGATGACGGTGCAACTTCATGCACATGGGTATAGATTGTCTGTATTTCCACCTCTTCGCCTTCTCTAGGTGTCGAAAACCATCCGGTACGATCAGCACTTTGCGTTTCAAGCAAGTCTGACGTGATATATAGATCCTAGAACGATTCGTAAGATGCGTGTCTAACGTTCAGGTTAAGAGCGTCGTACCTCTTCAGTAACGTTACTGAACGTCGCGGATGCCATGCCATCCAGAATTTCAATGAGCTCTTCCGGTTTGATCCTATCCAGGTCTGGGGGCTCGACAGTACTCGTATTACGTGACCTTGGCGTAGCGCTCGGTTTAGGTGATGGCGTAGCGCTCGGTCTAGGTGAAGGCGTTGTTGGGTGAACGACTTTGGACAAGCTTGGTCGCATGGTTTCTCTCTTATAGGTCGACTTTAGATCTTCCCAAGTACTTCGGAGAGCAGCGTCATTAGTCTCCATCTGTGGTCCATCCACGAAGACTTGGAAACTCTGATACAGCTGAGTGTCATCCAGGATATCAAGACCGCCGTTCCCAGAAGCTAGCCAATCAATTATGGCGTCCAGCACCTCCTTTTTTGCCGACGGATTTTTGAAATACATCTTTTTCAGTAGCTAAATAGAGGTGAGAAATTTGCGCGAGCACGTAAACATCTTTAGACGTACCTCAAAAAACACGAAAGGAGTTACAAAACTCCGGAACACATTCCACCAGATGTTGGCAAATTCGCGACGGTCGACGACTAATTCTCTTGTGCCTTCACGCAGAGACATTTCGCCGTTATCATCGGCCACAGACACGCTGATATTCTCGAGTCCGTGCACCAAAAGCTCGACAAGGCGATCAATGGTCCCAGCCTGCACTAATACGCGTAATGGTCGCTCAGAAAAGGATTCCATTGTCACGTACGCCTGACGGCTTGACAATGCCGGCAGAGAACTTCGCTTCGCGATACTGCTCTTCCTATCGAGTCCCTGTGATGTGCCAGGCTTCACGCGAATCGAAGGTGCCCGGCCTAGTCCCAACGCGGAGGTTTCATTGATAGACGCACTGGGAGGGCGCGAAGCAGGACGGGAGTTTGGAGCCGAGTCGAGAGAGCTGCTGGAAACAATCAAAAGAAGTTCACCGTCGTGAACAGGGATGACTGTCCCTCCTTGACTTAATGCAGCTAAATTGCCAGCATCAAGGCCGAATTGTCGAGGAGTGCGGCGGTCTTCTTGTTTCAGCCTCCCGTCTACGGAGCGCAGTCCTTGGATATCAATGGTATCACTGTCGAGTCTACCGCGGAGAACAGCTGCTCTGTCGACAAGCGTCACAGTCGGTAACGCTTCAGGGAAGAGGAGCGGTATGAGCGATGCATTCGGAGGATAGTGTGAGGACGCCCGGGACCAGAAGTATGGTTCAAACAATCCTCTACGGCGCGGTTCCGCTGCCAATGAGAGGGACATGAATTGGTCAATTCTGAGGAGATATTAGTGGCTGTGTCGTCAGTATTTCGAGCGACGAACCTCTCAAACTTGGAAGGGAAACCACCTCTGCTCGCAAATTTCCAGTACTCTACGATTCTACGTTCATCGGTAGAGAGATCTTCGAGGCTGCGGGTACAACCCTCGAAGACATCATGACATTGTTTGAATAACGTCCAGGACTCTTGCAAAGGCGCAACCGCGTATACGTCGTCCTTGTCGGGGTTCCGTGACTGGCTGATATGTTTCTCTAGTCTAGTTTTGAGATCGCCTCCCCAGGGAGTCAAGCGAGGTTGGACGATGCCTCCTTGCCCAGAAGCCCAAGCTTCGACTGCGCTGGTATCAATACGTTTCCAGGCCTTTTCAAGACGAGCTACTGGCGGGCAACACAGCGCTGCTCGAATAGCGGCCCAGCTGCATTCATCGCCATCCAAACGGCAGAGCTCTCCGACACGTATCCAGAGAGTAATGGCTTCAACGCGCTTGTCGGTCTGGAGAACCTGCGTCAGCACGTATCGGGTGAGCCAATGCGGATGCGTGTCACTTCCGAAGAAGGCATCGGGTAATGAGGCAGTGAGCTCGAGAGGAAGAACACTTCGATGAAACGAGGTTAGTGTCCGGGCAACGATGTGAGGATCACTTGGCGGTTCCGCCCATTCCGAGTCATCTTCCTTGGGTTCCGGCGGATGTAGAGCACGGTACTCCTCCATAAGTGTGGCGCCTTCTTCCCATCGGCCTAATTCGGCTTCAAACTTGTCTTTTCCGACCAAGGAAGGTAACGCGAGGAGAACAGAATTTTTCCATATATCCTCGCGATGGCCAAAGACAGACTCGTGGATGAGGGCTTCAAAAGTTCCCTCACTTGCATCTTTGGCAAGATCGGGGTGAGTGGTCTTGCCCCAATAAGCTCTCTTCTTCCCTGGAAGACGGGGTGACGGTGGCGGCAGTGCTTCTTCTTCCTCGTCCTCGATGCCAGTAGGAAACATGCCCCGCAGTTGTGCACTTCGCTCCCCGGGGGGCTTGTAAAAGTAAAGTTTGGGACCCTTCATTTCGAGCTTGTACGGTTTCCATGCCTTCGCCAGCGATACGTAACCCGTGTTGTGCACGATTTGGGATGCGCGTTTCGGTTCCGGGGCTGGCGTGTCCAGCATGGGCGAAGGGAGTGGAACCGAAGGGGGTCCGGAGCCTTTGCGTTTAGGACTCGGAGGAATGGCACGCTTTGATGCGAGTTTCGGCCCAAACGAATGAGATCGCGTATGGATGTGGAGCGGTGGTTCCGGAGGCGACACAGTCACTGTAGGTGCGTGTGGTGACTGTGGTTCCGTACTGGGGAAGGGTTGCGGACTGGTCGGGAACGGCTGAGGTCCGGTATTGCTATTGCTCCTGCCTCTATATTGCGCGACCCTTTCCTGGAACGCAGGACTGACCGGCGAGTAACTCAGGCTGCCCAGATCGTCTGCGGACCTGGACCAAGCCTTGCGAGAAATGCTTCGCAAGTCTCCAAGTCCATTGGTGGAAGCAATGGGCGTTGATGGCGATGAGGGTGGCTGGGAGATATCCAGAGAATTTGGCGGTCGTGTAGTCAAGTCCATAACAGACCTAAGAAAGAGTCGATAGGTAATGAGATACGAGGACGAAAGAGAACGCACCTTGCATTCGAGCCGGCGTATCCGTCTAATATCGGCCTGGGATCTGTTGGCCGCGATATCTTGTGTTTTCTTTTCCCTCCTGCCTCTGCCACCGCCGACGACGACGCACTGCGAGTAAACCATTTTGCAGGTCGTGTCAGAAAGTGAGTGATGGGTGAATTGGTGGTTGGGCCAGGGACAGAGCGTCCATCCTGAGCTGAAGGGTTCGGATTTGCAGTAGGAGACCGTCGTAACATTTCCGCGAAGGGTTCGTAAGGAAGGTTGCCAGAAATGAGAAGAAAATAGGTTGCAAGTGAAGAAAACCTTGGTCAGAGTGGACTGCTCTGCACCCCCCGAAACAGGAGCATCGACAAGTCGCGTAGTGGTGGTTAAGGCAGGGTTAAGAACGAATGATACGTAATTATTTTTGGTGCTCTTATTACCCGATTCGGTTTTTGGCAGCGCGTCTCGACTCTCTGGTATTTAATACATGTACGCGGCACTACCATATCCTGCAGGCCACAATTCCATGTCTTAATCGTCTCTCCGATGAACAATATGGTCGAAATAGCCAAATAACAAGGTTCAAGACAACATGGCTTGCATGAGTCCAAGGCACGCTCTGATGGGAACGTGCGTACAAGAGCATTCTATTTGAGATAAGGCTCGTGTGCTACGCCACGCTGCAGTCTGCAGACTGAAACTGTTCTACGGGAAAGCTATGACCGCTAGTTGAGACCTGATTGGGACGATAATGGCACAGTCGGCAGTCGGTCCGGCTCAGTTTCCTCTTCCCTCTCCACTCGCATGACTTGACACGAGCTCTATGGCGAACCTCCTCACTGTTCCTTTCAAGAAAACCTATTTTGTCGACGTGAAAGAACCGACGAGGAACTACCTCGAGACCCACACCGACGCTCATCCGGAGGCTTTCAAAGCAGATCTCAACCAGTGGCAACAGCTCCGAAAAGCTACTGTAGACGTGTCCGTGCATGTAAATGCAGTTGAGAAACTCATAAAGTGCTCTCAATCTCAATGTCATTACACACGGTCGTCTGATGACGCGACAGATATCATGCTCAACTTCTATCCATCCTCACCAAGTTGCCGGCAGACGTATGTTCCATCCGGGCACCATTTCTCTTACAGAGTCACAACTGTTCCTTAGATAGGACTTGAGATCTCCTACGCATCCGTATTCCCTCCGAACAATCTCCCTGTAACCCTTCGAAACCTGGGTTTCGAGCGCGCATCGGTTCTCTTCAATCTAGCTGCTTTATACTCTCAATTAGCCGCGAAAGAGGATCGAATGCACTTGGAAGGTATTAAACGGGCCATCAGTTACTATCAGGTATGGTGCGGCTGTCTCCATGTTTTTCATAACCTCAAGATTTACAATAGAACGCTGCAGGCACTCTGTCATATCTAAGGAACTTTGCGCTTCCTAAACTCGTGTTTTCGCCTCAAGATGAGGAGATTCCCTTGGATCTTTCAACAGATTTTGTTCATAGTCTGGAATGGTTGATGTTAGCTCAAGCGCAAGAATGTTTCTGGCAGAAAGCCAAAATAGGTGCACCTGGTTCGCGTATTCTATGGCGTGTTATGAATGATCATGTTTAGACCAGTTCAAAAGCGGACTTATTGCACGTCTGGCTGCCAATGTAGGTTTTGCGTCCGTAACCTACTGTCTTCTACTGAGTTTGGATAGACTGCGGCGTGCTACAAGCTATCGATCTCCAAGATTCGGGATGCTACGCCACCGATCAAACATCTATTTCCTTCTGTATGCGCCAGCATCTCGCCCTATGTCGTTTTCCTTGACGAGTGCCTATAGGATTGGCTGGCACACATTGAAGCCAAGGAACATCACTTCGATGCCGTCGCCAATTTCAGGAAGAGCATGGAAGAAATAGACAACAGCAAGTACGCACGAGTATCGACATTTTCTACGTCCTCTCACTTTCGACTTTCAGTTACGGTCACGAGATCGCGTACCTTCAGCAAGCACATTATGAAGCGAAGAGGGCTTCCGAAATTGCTCGCAAAGGGCGCGTAGCGGCGGCTGTTCAAGGTGACATACAGGTAGATCTTTGCATCTTTGTTCCGAATGTGCCTGAGCTCAATTGCCAGTCTCTTATGGTTGCTGTGGACACGGGTCTCAAGCGTGCTGAGCGCGACAACGACTTCATCTACCACAAGGATGTCCCAGCCATATCTACTCTTCCGCCTATTCCTCATGCTGCAATAGCCCAGCTGACAACGCCGGCTGGGCTCTCCAATCCTGCCAAAGGAGTACATATGATCATGGGTGAAATGTTAGGCTGGGGTGCGCAGGAAGCTATCAGTAAGTCCATACCCTCAGCGCAAATCTACTGCTCATAGACAAATAGACATTTATAATGACAGGAAAAAGAACTTGGTCAAAGATCAGATCTCCGACAAGTCCAAAGAGCTCAAAGATACTGCTGATGCCGTACTACATGATCATAACCTGCCAGCGTCTCTGGAAGCACTCGAGCGACCAGCAGGTCTCCCTCCAAGCTTATTGAAAAAGGCGGAGGAAGTCCGCATGGAGAACGGACCTAAGAAGATTGACTCCTGGTTTGAGGACCTCCAGAAGCAAGCAAAACACGTTACGAATATCCTAGACGAGGTGAGTCTCTTCTTTCCTTGTCATTGCCAATTGCCTCACTGTGTTGTAGGCCATCGATATCTTAGACAATGAAGCTACTGAAGACGAGATTGCTCGAGAATCAGGCGATTTGGCGAGGCCTCCTTCTCATGACGCCAACGTGGATTTGATTCAGAAGGAACAACGTTATCGCGCCATTCTACAACAGGCTGCATTGAGCGACGAAACTGTCAGACGAAAGTGGGAAGAGTGGGAAGAAAACATCATGGAATTGATCATCAGCGAGGTGAGTTCGTTTTTTGTTTCTCGCTGTTGGAGACTGAAAACAGCGCATATAGGCGGAATTAGAAGCACTCGTTCCCTCGTCGACTTCATCTAAGCGTAGAACGCCGGAGGCAGCAGTCACCCAGCGCTATGCCCGAAACCTCCGAGTGTTGTTGGAGTCCCTCGACACCGTTCATGCTGACCGCGCTCAGATAGTCCGACGTGTAGAATCACTAGCCGAAGCTGATGACATCCGTCCTCACATCCTCAAAGCAGCCACCAAGTTGCAAAGCCTGGAGGAAATGCAACCAGCAATGTTTGAGAACGTATTGGATGAAGAACTCGCCAAATATGACAAATACTGTCAGTTATTGGCGGACAATGCACAGAAGCAGGAGGACATCTTGTCTTCGATTGAGGTGGGTAACTTGTAATCATGTTTAGTCATCTCATTCTCAGTGTGTTGTAGGCGGACAACGAGAAGTTCCTATCATCCAGGAAAGATGATCCGTCTATCAAAGAGCGAGAACATGCGCTCCAATCTCTTGACCTGTCGTATCATAAGTATCGCGAGATAAGCGGGAACTTGCAGGAAGGCATCAAGGTAGGTTTCTCGACGTGCTCCATTCACACTGGCATTGACAAGTACGTTAGTTCTACAATGATTTGGCCGGCCTTCTCCTCCAGTTTAAAGACTCCTGCAAGATCTGGTGTAACCATCGTCAGGAAGAAATACAGTAAGCAGCGTCTTTGCGCCTCAGTGTAGACGCTGACACCCTCACATCAGCTCGTTAACGCAATCGACTCTCGATGATACGGATGACGATGTAGAAGTGCTGGATGACGAAGACGTGAACGAGATTGAGGAAGATGTTGATACGCCCTCGCTGCCAACGAGAGAACCGTCGGAGAAGGCAAAGGGTAAGATGCCTGTACGATTACCTCCTCTATCTTCAAGCGATTGGGGCTTCGAAGAGATTTCTTTACCTCCCGGACCAGCTGAGGCGAAGAAGAAGAAGAACAGAGTTCCCATCTAGTTACACCCATGCTTTAGTTCAATTGTACTGATGCGTCGTCGTTCGGGGTTGTTCGAAATTAAAATTCCCACATGAAATTATGTTATGTAATACTAATAGTTTCGCAAGCGCGCGCCTAGGATTGTGATGATGTGACAGTGGTCGAGTGGCTGCCAATGCTCGCTCCCTCTCTTCGGCTAGTATTGTATACTGATACAGATCGACACTCACTGAATGATACCTTTCACAATCACAGAAACATGTTGCTATAGCCACCTACTCAAAATTCACTTCACATGGACTTTTCTACAATAGGAACGATAATACTCTAGTAAACATTGGCCGTTCGCCCCCGCTTGAACCAGATCATATGACTCAGAAGCAGGTAAAGCCTGAAGCATAGCGGCGCCCAACTGTTCTGGCTCTGGTCTGCCGCGTCGTACGGAGTTCCTTGGATGTAGTCAGCGCCTAGACTGTAGGCAGCAGCCAATCCAGATATAACAGCCACTTCGTGCGCATTCACCAAGGTCCAGGAACCCGCGAAGGTTGTACGTTGCTTGCCGTTGAGGAGCCACATAAAGGGAACGACGAACATATAATGTGTCCATCCATGGCAAAGCTGGTGCCACCAGTCCTCCCTAATAACATGAACGGGGTCAATCTCGTTTTTGGACCAAGTATGACTGTCTTTGTCGTTGAGAAATATCGTCTGGAAAACATGGCGATCCAAAGGTGTGTTCTGATAAAGATTCAGCCGACCTAAAGTCTGACGAGAGTAAATACCGTACCTTGGGTAGTTGGTGCTGGAAAGCGGAGCAATCAAAGCTCATTTCGAGCAGTCGTGGATTGCTAGGCACTTGCTTTATGAGATACATCCTGCTGAGAGATCAGAAACCTGAACGAAATGCGAGTAAGAAGCACGCACGGCTTGAAAACGTCCTTTGCTTCGGCAACTCGGTTTGACTCATCTCGACCATGCAGGTCACGAACAGCGAGTGATTCGCAGAACTCCATCTCGTACCATTTCTTCATGTATCGAGAATCCTGTCCTAAATCGTTAGGTGTGGACTCGAAAATAGGAAAAGCCCACATTATGCGTAACCGTAACATCGTCGCTCCATTTAGTGGCACCAAGCACTTTTCTTTCAATCCATCTGCTCTTGTCCCCAAGAATTTTCAACGCTGTATCGGCGAGAACGCATAGCACAATTTGATCGTACTCTTCAACAAGAGGTTCACCCGACTTCTGAAGAAGTTCCACCTTCACCGCGAGCTTCGACCGTTCCATGACACGAAGTACTTCAGTAGAAAGCCGTACGTGAACTCCCTGCTTTTCAAGACGATGCTGCCAATCTGTATACACCGCTGTAGCTTCAGGAAACACGACCATGGGAGGCAGATTTGACGTGAGCATCTGCTTATCCACAGGATACCCTACCGTTCAGGTTAACGCACGCTTGCAAAAATTGTTGAGGCGTCTCACACATTCCATACGTAGGTGAAGTATAAAGCCGCTCCATTATGATAGTCGGAAGTTCGGGCGTAGCATTTCCTGTCCCTTATCGAAATTTTCGACTCAGGGCATGACCGATGAGAAGGATGCAGACAAACCAAGAAATAGGGCGAGACTAGAGCTATGTCAACGAAAGCACTGGGGGCACGTAGGAAAACTCGCCTCGGGTAGATCATCGTGTTAATGAATCTGAATATAGTGAGAAAGGCGAAAGGCTCGTCGAAAGGCAAACATACTCGTCTGAGAATAAGAAAAGCTTGAGGCTCGTTTTGATGGGGACCATAGCAAAGCAAAGCCCAAGCCAATGAAAGATTTTCAAGGCCCAATTGAAGCGTCTGATTTCTTTGGCGTGGCGACTAACGAGACTCGAAGGAAAGACGTTGGTCCAAAACTAAGCCAACACGTCGCATCTTGCATTAGGATAAGAAATGCCGAAAGGCTCACGCTATCGCCTTTGCCAAATGACACTTGTAAGTCGACTCTGAAGGACTTGGGTTAGATCAAGGCGCTAATAGGGCAACGTAACCTACGGATATACATTGTGCCCAAGATCGCGAAACAGCTTGAAAGTATGATGATAAATGTATGACGCCCTGGCGTACAACGCGTGAGATGCCGTGCATGGCTCAAAGACAAACACTTACCCTTGAACGCCCTGATTCATCCACGAAGCACCAAATTTATCCGATGACAGAGGAATAGAGAACATCTGTCCGCCGCAATAATCCTTGGCCTCGACCAAAGTCACGTCGAATTGTTCTGGATGTTGTGCCAGTCCCGTTGCACACGACATTCCAGCGGCGCCGGCACCGACGATGAGAATGCGTTGTTTGGCTATTGTCATGGTTGTAGACAAGGTTCTCTTGAGCCAAATCGTACGAGCTGCACGATGCTTATACGTCATTGCCCTGGACATCGTCGATCTACGCCACAAGTGCGCGAATGACTGTAACTTTACTTCGCCAAAAGACGGTTAACAGATTTTCGTGGTCGCAGTGGCAGTAGAGTAATCCCATAACTTGAAGCTTGTACTGGCCACAGCGAAGCTCAGAGCCGCAAGCGTTCCATGTGGCAAGGTTGAAGAAGTGATAATCACGATCGCGTTCGTACTTCGAAGGCCACTGTCGTGCTGTGAGGAGGTACGCTTCACGCGATCGGGTTGTGGCATGCAGTCTCACGCGGCTGGAGCAAATCTCTCTCCGACAATATGTTTAAAACTCGACTCTTGAGAGATCGAGGTGAGAAGGAGCGAGGTCGTCGTTAAGCCATGTTTGAGTGCCGTCGAAGTCTTGAGCGACGCTAGTGTGCGGCCCAGGACCCGTGGGCGGATGGTGAAAGCAACATAACCAAATAGGACCATCAACAAAGTCGGGTTCACGAGACATTTTGATTACCGCAACTAGAGCCAAACTAGAGCTGCCCTCGCCAGGCTAATAGTTTCCTCCTTTGTCTATTGTGCTGCCTCCAGATGTTTCTTCGTGAGGATCATATCTTCCACATGTGCATTACTCAGATTCTTCTAGATTTGACACCATCAGGACTAGCACTCGTTCATCAATGCATCAACGTTCAACATACGGGATTCTTCCGTCTGTCCTTTCGGGATGCTCTCACCTCCGAACACTTCACATTTCTCCCTGACACTTTTAGCCGGCAGGCGTATCTTTCTACACTAGGATGATTCCTGGTAAATATGTAGCTATGTCCATGACCGGTGACCACCGCTAGCTCGCTCGCTCAGTTGTCGCGACCGTGGCTTGGTCCTCGGATACCCGGGAACTTGAAGATCTGCGTGTGATACCTCCGTGATCAGCGCGTTTTGAGTGATCCGAGTCGATGCGTAGAAGAATCATAGAGTGCATATCGGCCTGGTGGACGTGGAAATACGCGCAGTTCTGTTTACGGGAGAACGAGTGTCAATGCCGGACTCAGGCAAAGGAGGGTCTAAGTTTTTCAGATTCCCTCGAAGCGTATCCAAGTTGCTCGTACATACTACCCGCCCAGTAATTGAAGGCGGTTCTTTCGCAGTCCAGTACCATTTGAAAATCTGTTGGTCCCGAACAGAGGCGGCGGTCGGCGTTGGATTGTTTTGGATACTAACCAAGGAATACGTAGCCGTAGTTCTCATTCCCGCTAATTGAAATGTTCGCCAGAATCCACTTCATCCCCAAACGTGTCCGGGTTGTCGTATTGATGCCCGAAGAAGTAGCTTGTCTCAGCCTTGCGCCTGTTCAAGGCATGTGAAGCCTAAAAATACAAGTTGCCCTGCGTAGGCTCATGCTGCCCACTCCAAGCGCTGAGGAGGCGCTAAGATAGATCACAAGAGGGAAGTCAGGCCCAAGCAGTCTCTCCCCATGTGCTTCTATCGGTTGCCGACACGTAAAGGGCACAGGATGGTGCGAAATATTGCAACGAACGTCGGGCTCAAAGAGACGTGGCCGTGAAGAACAGATCAATCGTTTTCGATGGCCGTCGGATCGGGGCTCTTGACTTACTGATGATGTTTCTCTCTCTCTCTCATTTTATGACCATCTTATTCTATTCATCAAACACAGAATGGACTAGGTAGCTACCAGCAAAGCTGAAAGTACTTACCATTGTGGCTGAGTGAAAGTTCGGCAATTCCCGACGTGGAACGGGCCAGTCTCAGTCAGGTCTAAGTCTACGCGGACGCTGTTGATTATGCACATCACATCCATGATAGTATAGTTTCTGTGATACGTGAATGTTAACGTGGGGTGGTGACAGGTTCAGCGATACGGAAACCAATAGATAACACCAGTCCGGAAGTCATACGCGTGGGGAGTATGCTGGCTCAAGAGCCGGTCATGCACTGAATCTTACGATACAGCACGCATCCTTCGGAGTCCAAAGATCAGCCAGAGTCTATTGTGCGGATGTTAGTCCAGGGTAACCATGGCCTGGGTGATACATGACTGGAATCTTGCACCTTGAAATGGTCAAAAGTAATGTTGAACGCCGCCTCGTGTCAGCTCAGGATGGTCAAATTCTTGTCAAGAACAGTCTCATGCGAAAGGGCGCCTGGGGCGTTATCATGACGATTTGTTACCCGAAATAGAGACTCCAACACCATCGTATAAAGCATCTCCGCGTTGACACTTCTGACCAAACGACCGACATGTCATATCCTTACTACCCACCCCAGGGACCTCAGAGGTCACAGCCTCCGCCATCCATTCCGCCTTACCAACCCCCTTCGTACAATGACTATGGCGCGTCGAGCGTACAGCCTACAGGTTACGGGCATGTCGAAGCGCCCATGATTCCTCCGCCGCAGGCATTGCCCCCGCAATATCATTATCAAAGTCCCGCACCAATGCCATCCCAGTCGTCAGCCGAGTCACTGATGAACTACATGGTAAGCCGGCTCGTCCTTCGTTTCCTGCGCTAGTTCATTGACTGAAGATAGGGAAAGGTTTTTGGTTTGGTAATATAATCGGGTTCTGGTTTCAGCCGAAGCGCGCTAATCCCGACGTAGAACGAGCAAGTTGAAATATGCATCCAGACAAACAGATGGGTGGCAGGAGTCATAGTGGGCACACTATATTTTTTTGAGAGGGTGAGTAGTGATTAAGTCGACAGGGACCCGCTAAACATAATCGGCAGATGAAGGGCTTGTACTACAGAGTCACTTATCAGAGCGAAGGAAGGAAATATACCCAAGACGTGCCCAAGGCCCATGTTCGCGGGCGCACGTAATGGAATGACATGTCATCGAGTTGCTGACATCGTCTGAAGTAGTGTACAATCTAGAATGTTTTTCACCGGATGTGTTTGTATCGTGTTAGTATTGAGATAAAGATTGATGGAACTTACCCGTCGTTGTTGAGCATTAGAAAGACTTGAACGTGTCCATCAGTCTCCATTTGTTTTAGTACACTTCGCCTGCCCCAGTGATGTGCCGTAAGTAGGACCTGCATTACAACGTGGAGGCAACATGTTCTAGGATTTCAGGAACCAGCGCAAGAGATTTGCTTACGACGGCGACTTCGTTGGCTGGATAGTTTGGCGTGACTCGATCAAGTCGTTAGACAGGCAGCATCAACACAGGCGCGTAACACAGTGGCCTGAAATGAATGGGGCGGAAAGTCGGTGGATAGCTTGGCCAACATCTACGAACGGAGAGTATTGTTGATTTCTTGAACTTGGGTTGCGTGCCGGCAGCTTTTGTCATGGTCGCGTGAGATTTCGACGGTGATCATCTGTTAAGTGTAGCCGTGTTGGTACAAGCGAGAAAGCACAGCGTTGAGGAAACAATTGAGAAAATCAGAGTAGTTCGGAGGTTGGACAGAGAAATCGCAAGCCGTGCGATTTGTTTTGTTCTCCGATGGCGGTGGCTGTGCACCATCCCACCTTGTTCTCTGACTTGATACCCTTAAGCTGTACGATTCTCCGTATTTCCCAGAGCCTCTCGCTGTTGCCGGTTCAAAGCGCTGGTGCTGTTTCGTATCCTTAGGGACCGTCCAAACGCATAATTCGACAGCTGCCTTCCTGTTTCCTTCCGTATCCTCTATTTACTCCCTCCAACGACCATCATGTCCTACGACCAACCTGGATCTCCCGGCAGCATGTCGGGGCGCCGACATACCAACCGAAATACCAATCGCTATAGCGTAACCGCTCTGTTCAGCATGGCGGCGGAGCAGGATGTTGAAGTCGAAGATGAATTGGCCAGAGGTGCACGCCCTTTACCCACGCTTAGCTTTTATCCTTACCAGCTGCGATTTCACAGCACAAAAGCGTCTTCGTGATCTGAAGGGGAAAATATCCGCTCAGTCCAAGAAGAATTTCGTTCTTGAACGCGATGTTCGCTACCTCGACTCTCGCATAGCTCTGTTGATTCAGAACCGTATGGCATTAGACGAGGTGCGCTTCATAATCACTTGTTTCTTTTCGCGTTACCGAATATCTCTCTGCAGCAACGCGAGGTCGAGCGAACGCTGGAGGAAGTCGACCCCACTGAGGGCCATTACCCAGACGACCGCAAGATTCAACAATATTCCAACCTCTTCTTCCTCCTACAGTCCGAGCCACGACACATAGCTGCGTTATGTAGGCTCGTCAGTCTATCCGAAATTGATACCCTCCTCCAAACTGTCATGTTCACCCTCTATGGAAACCAATACGAGAGTAGAGAAGAGCATCTCCTTCTCACCATGTTCCAATCAGTGCTCTCTGCCCAGTTTGAGACTGCTACAGAATTTGGATCTCTTCTTCGCGCCAATACCCCTGTGTCTCGGATGATGACCACTTACACCAGGCGAGGACCAGGTCAAAGCTACTTAAAGAGTGTGCTTGCAGAGCGCATCAACAGTCTTATTGAGCATAAAGACCTAAACCTCGAGATCAATCCCGTCAAGGTAAGCATTCATCTCATGGTTGCTTTATATCTCACAAATTGCATTCAGGTGTACGAGCAAATGATCAACCAAATAGAAGAAGAGACCGGTTCCCTTCCACCGAATTTACCTCGCGGGGTTGCCCCCGAAGTCGCTGCGGAGAATCCTGATGTCCAGGCCATCATTGCACCGCGCTTGACCATGCTCATGGAAATCGCAAACAGCTTCTTGCTCACGATCATTGAAAGCCTGGACAGCGTGCCCTACGGTATTCGATGGATTTGCAAGCAGATTCGGAGTTTGACACGCGTAGGTTTCGCCATTGCTCAGTAACGATGCAGATTGATTCATTACTCACTCAGCGCAAATACCCGGAAGCGACTGACTACGCAATTTGCTCATTGATTGGTGGATTCTTCTTCCTCCGGTTTATCAATCCAGCAATCGTTACGCCCCAAGCATACATGCTTGTGGAGGGCGTACCCGCGAAGCATCCCCGCCGAACATTGACCCTTGTACGAGAAGACTGTAAACTCCACAACGCTGCCTAATCTCTGTCTTCAGATCGCGAAGATGTTGCAAAATTTGGCGAACAAGCCCTCCTACGCGAAGGAAATCTACATGATGACCTTAAATCCTTTCGTCGAGAACAATAAAGCACGTATCAATCAGTTCCTCAACAACCTATGCGAAGTTGGCGACTTCTACGACACACTGGAGGTGAATAGTCTGATCCAGCAACCTTCCTTCCTTCCTCAATATTTCTCTAGATGGATCAATACATGGCGCTTTCGAAGAAAGATCTGATGATCCACATCACACTCAACGAGTTGTATAACACTCATTCCTTGATCTTGCAACATGTTGAAACCTTGGTAAGAGATTCTTCCAGCTCCTTGCCCCCCATCTTGACCGCGCGCAGTCTCCTAACGATAAACAACATCTGCGCATCCTGACGGATGAACTGGGACCCGCACCTGCTCAAGTTCCCCGAAAGGAGAATCGAACCATTGAACTGAATTTATACAGTCGATGGGAAACGCCGGTGCACGACATCCAAAGCGCTCTCATGGACTCTGTCTCCTCTAGCGATATGCTATACATGGAAACCAAGTCCATTTTCGTACAGCTCATACGTTCCATTCCTCACGCTGCTGAGAAAAGACCCTACAATCTAGCAGCCATTGCGGAGCGGGCCGCCACCACAAAGGACGCCACACTTGTGCGCAAAGGTATCAAGGTTAAGGAGATGTTACGGGAATTGGAGGAACAGAAGATCGTCGAGCAAGCGGATGGGTACAAGCTCATGCAGGATGAGGTTGCCGCCGAATTGGTTCACCTCGGCAATCTTCGGGAGAAGGTTTTGCTGGAGACAAAGTCCTTGGAGGCCGTATACAAGACGATCTGCGACCACAACAACTACATGCGTTCCCAACTGGAGCAGTACAAGGCTTACTTACAGAATGTCCGACTCACGGCGTCGAAAGACAAGGGCAGTAGTACAGGTGTGGGCGTCATCACGGTTGGCGGGAAGGAGAAGAAACCTGCCAAGGCGGCGGTTTTAGGGCCATACCGATTTACGCATGCGCAGTTGGAGAAGGAGGGCATCATTGTGGAAAGCAACGTTCCCGATAACCGGTTAGTTCGCGCGAGGAGCTTTATGATCTTGACTGATGCTGCCTTTAGACGCCCCAATATATATTTCAACATTACCTCACCCACTCCGGGCACATTTATCATAGCCTTGCACTACAAGGGTAGAGAGAGGGCTATCCTTGAAATGGACCTCAAAATCGACGATCTATTGGAGAAGGTGTGCTCTTTCTCAGATTCTTTTCAACGCGGCTGACTCCTTCGCAGCAAAAGGATAATAAGCATCTTCTCGACTTGGAGTACGTCCAACTAAACGTACCCAAGGTCCTCGGCCTCTTGAAGAAGGTGTTTGCCAAACGATGAATGTGTCAGTACATTTTTATTCTATCCTTAAATTTTTTGTTTCGTGTACATGTCTTTCGATGATTATGCTCTCCAATCTCTTATATATTCTTGATTTCCTGGATGGCCGATGTTCACGTCGGGTGTATATCTGTGTAGTAGCACCGGCACTTATAAAGTTTGTTGTAGCTCCAGTTTGACGACAGATTCCTGGTACTAGTAGTAGAGTGATAGCTGAGCGAACCAATTTCGGAATTGGCCGAGGACCGAAGTGCAACGGCAAGCCCCACAAAGGCCCCAGGGCACCGAGCTACGTGCCGATGCCGGCGGCCGATGTTTCATCAACCTTCTTTCTGCCTCCACTGCGGGCGTTACGCAGTTGCTCTTTTCTCTTAACCTGCTTTCTGTTCCATCCGCCTAACTTCACATCTTTGTCACGGATGTTGGCTTGGGCGTGATGTGGTCTACACTTCCCCTCTGCCTTTTGACCTTTGTTTTTGCCATTCACGTCTACGGAAAAGACCTAATTGCGGACCGGTCTGCGCCCAGGAAACTCCCACTGTACCGTCGAGATGTTGCGGCCAACGATACGATGTCTGGGATGACGTCTGTGACGCTCTCCAGTGATGCCCAGTATGCTCTTTGACTGCTTCCCCTCTTCAATCCTAAAAGACCCTAGATCTTACTATGCGGTTATTAAGGCCGGTGCGACGTATTTTCGCGTAGCGCTTGACACTGCCTCTTCGGATATGTGGTTAATATCCACCAATTGTACCACCAGTACTTGTACAAAGGTTCCTCGCTATCCTTTGGAATACGAAAGTGGTACATACATCACTGTGAATGATAATACCACTGCTTTCAGTGCTAGCTACTCGGACGGAACAGGTAAGTAGCCATCTTCAACCTGCATTTCAACCTGCTCAGCCTCTCCAGTTGCTGAAGGCATCGTCGCCCGGGAGTCCATTCTGTTCGCCAATATAAGTGTCGACAGTCAAGCCTTTGGTCTCATCAACTCTGGCAATGTCTCTCTCACCGACGACATGAGCGGGATCTTCGGTCTTGGTTTCCCGCGTCTTTCAAGTATCTCAGACTCTGTTACTAATTGTTGGTTATGTTTCTTCGCGTCTACTATTTTGCTCATTCTTTCGACAGCCACTCCTTTCTTCGTGCAACTTGCCCAACAGGGCCACCTGGACTATCCTCTCTTCGGCCTGAGTCTCACACGCAACTCCAGCGGTACCCTGACCCTCGGTGCGTACAGCCATCTGTTTGACTTTTATCAAACATGCTCAATCTGAGTAGGCGCCATTGATGCATCTGTCGTCACGAACGTTAGTGCTATCGGCTGGCATCCCGTTGTTGAATTTGCACCCATCGGAAACGACAATAACTCGTCAAGTTATCTACAGTGGGCGACGCCCTTCACGTCATTTGCTGTAAACGGGACCGCTTTCACCCCCACACCGACGTACCCGACAATTACGAGTAACACCTCTCTTGCCATGTTCGATGTGTTCGTGTTTCCATCTATTTAGGCTTGAATGACCCGCTGATGCTTTAAATAGCGGCACTAGTGGCATTTTCGGTCCATACGCTGATGTGCGCATAATCGGTTGATATACAACTCAGCACTCAACCTAACTCTAATTCAAAGGTCTCTCGGATATTTGGCGAGATAGGTGGCGCTCGACTTGTTGATGCGGACAACGGTCTTTACGCTATTCCATGTGACACGCTGGTGTCAATGAGTTTTACGTTTGGGTAACTACTTGACTCCCCATCAGACGCTCTCGCTGAAAGGTTACGCAGAGACCAGACCATCACATTGCAACCTTCTGATTTCCTGATTGGCCGGGCTTCAGGGAACCCGAACCTTTGCTTGTCCTGGCCAGCCGCGAACGCTCCTAGCTCTGATGGCATCGACTGGCAATTCGGAGCTCCGTTTCTTCGGACGGTGTACTCTGTTTTCAGGTCAGCCCAGTTTACTCTTCTGCAACTTTTTGGCCTGACTGGAGTCAGTTATGGAATCAACTATGAAGAACCACCTGTCATTGGTTTCTACAACCTTCGGAACGAAACGATCATCGCTGAGTCTGAGCAGTATATTTCATCCTATCTTTCATCTATGTCTGCCACCATTGACACTGCTTTGCCGAACTCGTTGTTACCGACTCCGACATACACGACTCCCCCGTATACTTTCAACTCCAGCATCAATGCCCCTACAGGTGGTATCGTCGAGACCGAGCTCGCCACAAGCACGTATAGTGCCATCTTTGGGGCCGCTACGAATGTCTCCGCTTTACCCACGCTGAAGCCTGCTGCAACCCTCCAGACTCTCATAGTCACCGGTACAGGCGGTGTGGTAACAACAATTACATCCACAGCGTCTGCTGCGGCTGTCACCCTTGGTACACCTCCTGGATGGAGTACCTCTGGTGTATCTCGACATTGTGCCTCCGCTCATCTCCTCCTTTTTACGCTATCCGCTTTCGTAGTACACTGGACAGACATTTTTCCATAGCATTCTCATGTATCAAGTTATTACATTGTTGAGTTTAAACGGTGACTTGAAGGGATGTTATCGTTAGAGTTCAAGTGTGAGTGAGCTTCCGTGCTGCACAGAATGTTGACGCTCGGGACCACCCAGATGACCGCTAAATGGGAACGATTTACTGCTCCATGGGTCAGAGACCCTCCTCCTCGGACATGGACGATTATGAGTGAACGGTCAACCTCTCAAACCAACGATTTACAGCAATCATAATGCGACCATGGTATACATCAACAGAAGCACGTCAGAGGAAGGCATCTACTATGCTTCGGGTGTTACACGTCTTCCTTCACCTTCGGTGCCGGGCGTCTTGTATCGAAATTGCTGCTACGCATGATTGCCCACTGGACATTTATGATCATACAGGCCTCGTTACAATACCCTGGAAATGTCGGTCAGCCCACTCAGTAGCTCACCCTGAAACAACTGGCGCAGGTACTGCCTTTTCATACTAGGGTTTCATGCACCTAAGCGCTTCCTCAGCGTGCCGAAAGGGCTCGGGGTTCCGTCAGGACGTGTAAGTACAAGCTCACTTACTTCCCGGCCATGTATCGGGAGCTTCTCTTCTCTTCCTCAATCATGACCTGCTCCTGACCAAGGTGTAATCATCACAAACGTCGCATATAAGCCTAACGCGCTCCACCTCCTACCAGTATCTGTCTTTCACGATTCCCATTGAGTGTCAATGCTTTCGCTGGCTACACCGCGGACGATAATGCGTTTGTTGTCGACCTTGAAATCGCTTTTCCACTCCCACTCGCAACGGCCTCATCGGCCAATGCCTGCTATGAGATCCCCACAGCCTTACTTGGAGCGTTACATACCTCTTGAGGACTTGCGCGAGAGTTTCGGAGGAAGGATGCCCTTGCAGCTTGTCAAACTAGTTGCAAGAGATATTCTCACCGCATTGCGGGAGAATGAGAAAAGAGGTATCATCCACGGAGGTAATGTCATCGACTTCGTTGACTTGTACAGAACCTTACACTCTTGAATCAGACATCAACCAAAACTCCATTGTAATGTCGACCCGAGATCTGAATTGGCTGCTCGCGCGCTTTAGAGACGACGATTCTGATAGCGAGGGGGTGGACGACAGTTTCTCGACTGGAAGCTTTGAAGAACAATTTCCTACTGTGTTTCGACTGGGGATTGTCGGTGAGTTCATCCATGCGCTTGTAGTTTCAGGCCTCTAATCAGCCGTGATACAGATGCCCATCCACGGATTTCCCTTTCCGTTCGCTCTCCAGAGGCTATCCTTGAAGCGCCATGTGGTGTCAGTAGTGACTTATGGAGTCTGGCTTGTGTGGTACGTTCAGTTTTGAGAAATGAGCTCGAAATTAACTGGCTCGTCAGATTTACTTGCTTCTCACTGGAGAGCTTCTTTTTGATCCTGGCTTCCAGTGCGCTGACCTTGGGTTGACACCTGACGAGTCGCACATCATACAGATGATAGAAATGCTCGGCGACTTTCCTGAAGATCTTGTTCGGCGAGGCACAGAGTCGAAGAAATGGTTTCATCCCGATGGTACGCCGATCCTACAGACCTACAAGTCCTGTTGTGGCTTATCTTGAGGAAGGATCTTTCCTCATGGATACAACGCTCTATCCCGTTCTATTGGGCGATGTTTTGCGGCAACATCTAGCGCTTTCCCATGATGACCTTAATGAAACGTTTGATTTTCTAGCGCGTATCATTTGTATTCTACCTAGTGATCGAGCAAGTGTGCGTGATATGTCGCGCCATCGCTGGTTATCCTCGGTGTAGATGTGATGTCGTTGGACTTGATACTGAGTACTTATAATATTGACTCTTCATTACTTACTGCTGGGATGGTTTACGGTAACTTATCACCTTCCAAAATAGTTGTCGATTCGTCATGTACATATGATAAACATATGATCCATTGGCCCAAAATTGGCCCGCTCGCTCCAGTCCCAGCGCAAGCCTCGGAAAGGTCACCTGACCGTAGTTAGATTATTTCGGGACGCGATCGTTACCCGTAACGGTCACCACCTGCCTTTCAAGAACTCTCAAGCACTTCTATACCTTCGCTCCTTACTCTCGTCCCTTGGCGATAGACCGGCAGAAGACTCTCTTGGGCTTCTCTTTGAGCATGTCCACGAAGAATAATCTACAGGATGTATTGAAGAAACGGGCGAGCAACACGTCCACTCCGTCGTCATCGTCTTCCAATCTTATCGTCGCATCCTCAAAGGTGCTTCCTCTTATAAAACATTATACTTTTCATAATTCAACTTGTGATAGGTGAATAAGTTCAAGCCTGCCGCCAATGCTGCTTCTTCGCGTCCGTAAGTACGTCTACTATCAGTCGCCACTGGTTCCATCAATCCACAGTTCAAAGATTGCCCTCCCTACCTTCTTTCGCCACCCCTGGCTTTGGAAAGAAAAGCGTACCAGCTTCAGCTGCTCCAGCACGTCGACCCGATTCTCCCGAACTTACATACGTGGAAAAGCCATCTAACTCGCATGGGACAAAGAGAGGCTCACCCGCAGATACCCCACTAACCACGGCCAAACGGAGGAAGAGCTTGCAGGGAAACAAGGAGAACCAACACGATGTCAGCGTTCCCAGCACACCAGAGCCCAGGACGAAAGGAAAAGCAAAAGCATCCATTCCACCATCCTCGCCTTCCGATGACGATAAACCCTGGTTGAGAATGGATCTGGACGAAAATTTCAACCCTAATCCTTTTGCTCGTATCGCCACAGAATTTCCCTCCCTCATCAAGCCTATTTCGTCCCCACCAAAGAGCACCTCGATGCATGAATCGGTAAGCATCGATTTTTGAGTTTGTTTCCTTACTCATAAGAACTGCAGGATTCGAGCGCCTCGATTCGGGGAAAACTCTCCTTCAATAGAGCCTTGCAGGAAGATAATGCACGGAGCATAGAGAATTACCATCGAAGCAAGGACCCGTGTATCGATATAGCGACATTAAACGCAATACGGTGAGTATCTTTCGCGTTCTCGGTTCAGTGTTCTTATGCCATGTAGCGATCTCCTGTTGGAACGGATTCGATCTTTGGAAGAATTGATGCATGCGATTACACCAGAGGACGACATGGCCAAGGCCAATGTCAAAAACTCAGCTCAGCCCCATCATACAAACCCCGTTAATACCTCACCTTACTTCCAATCAACTAGCTCGCCGACTCCGGGAACTTCGTCGGTCAAGATTCTCTCAAAAGTACCCATACAGAGTCCATCTCTCGGCAACGTCGACAGTGACGATGAAGGGCTTTGGGGTGGTTTGGAAGATATACCAGACTTCGACGACGATGATTCCGTGGTTGAGATCCTCGAGGACACAATGGAGATGCCTCCAACAGAATCCGCTCCTACTCATTCAAAAGCTGTGCTCGAGAGCCCTTATCACTCGGAAATCATGGAAAACCTGCGGAAAGTCTATCGACTACTGGACTTTCGGACTAATCAGTTGGAAGCGATCACTGCAGCTATGGGCGGTCGTGATGTCTTTGTGCTCATGCCGACCGGAGGTGGTAAGAGTCTTTGCTATCAGCTACCAGCGGTGTGTAGGCGTGGCGAAACGAAGGGCGTCACCATCGTTGTCTCTCCTCTTCTGGCTCTTATGCAGAACCAAGTCGCTGGTTTGAGGGACAAAGGTGTCGATGTTTTATTATGGAATTCTGAGACCATAGATGTAGGAGAAATCTTACGTCGCCTGAGAGGGCCCAACAAGCCGAGTCTCCTCTATGTGACACCCGAGAAGCTCAAGGATAGCGGCTCGCTTCGCGGGGTCCTCTCCGATCTGTATAACAATTCACAACTCGCAAGATTCGTCATCGATGAAGCTCATTGCATCTCGACGTGGGGGAAAGACTTCCGAGAAGCCGTGAGTACACTGCTACCACAATGGAAAGCATTTTCATCCGCCCCACACAGTATCAATCCCTTGGCGCTTTGCGTGATGACTATCCAAATGTGCCTATCATGGCTTTGACCGCCACTGCGAACAAGATGATGGTCGACGACATTTTGGCCAAATTAAAGCTTCGAGACTGTGCCTCGTTCACTCAGTCATTCAACCGCACCAACCTCAACTATCAAATCCTTCCGAAAAAGGGCTCAGTTCTCGAAGATATCGTCAAATACATCCAGAACACGCATCCCAATAAGACAGGCGTCATTTACTGTCTATCCAGGGACAAGTGTGAAAAGGTAGCAGCCAGACTCCGCGAGAAAGGGCTTAGCGCAAAGCACTATCATGCCAAAATGGACCCCGCGGATAAGGAGCGTATTCAGACAGAGTGGCAAACTGGGCGTTGCCGCATCATTGTTGCCACAGTACGCGGGTCATTCTTTGTGTATACGCCCAGTTCACCATAACCAACAGATTGCGTTCGGTATGGGAATTGATAAGCCTGATGGTGAGTTTCACGATGCTAGACTGAGTGATTATCTCATTAATGGATATAGTTCGATTCGTTATACACCACGACCTTCCTACAAGTCTCGATGGGTATGGTTCACTCATTGCCTTCATTTGAATGTCTCTTAGCGTTCCAAACAGCTATTATCAGCAAACCGGACGTGCAGGCAGGGACGGCCTACCAGCGGACTGCATTCTATGTGAACCTCACCATAAACTTACGATTCTAGTGCTCATTTCTGTCTCAGATTATTCATATCGCGATTTCAACAATGCCACGCAGATGATCACGAAGAACGCTCAAGAACGGTCTGTACCGTACCTCGAGATCAACCGTCAGATACAGGATGTCCGTCTCGTCATGCAATATTGCGAAAACGATGCGGAGTGCCGAAGGGTTCAACTATTACAGTTCTTCGGCGAGAAGTTCGATTCCGCGCTATGTCGCCGACGGTGCAATAATTGCGCAAATCGTGAAGTTCTCGTGGAGCAAGACGTTACCAGAGAGGCACACGAAGCAATCAATTTAGTGCAGTCGTTGGATGCACAGAACCTCACGCAGGATCAGTGTCGCTCCATTTTTCAGGGAAAGGCGCCTCCCAATAAAGGCTCTTTCAATCATTACTCTTTCTTCGGTGCTGGTAGTCATCTTGCAAAGGACGTGGCCGAACAACTATTCAACAAGTTACTATTTCACGACGTCTTCCGCGAGGTTTCACTCCAGAACGGCTCCGGATGGCACTCTATGTATCTCAAGGTAGCAGACTTAATCTGCCTTACCTTTCCTTTGCGTTTCTAATCGTTATCTCTAGATTGGTCCTAAGGCCAGAGAGTTCTCGCAAAAGACAGCGTTCCGAATCAAGTTGCGTCCGAAGGCATCCAAAGTAGTGACTGAGAAGCCAGTCCCAAAGAGAGGCAGGAAGAAGTTTGCTTAGACTCCATTATATCCCGACAATCTATACACATCATGATCTTTACTTGCATGCGCAAAGTCGGAAATCACATCGCCGAGTACACCGAGGTTTGCCCAGCAAGCCGTAACCAATTAAATGCACAGCTCAGGAGGTCCCAATCGAGTCACGATCAGATTGACTGTTCAACGTTCAACCTCTTCTCCCATGGCTTCTGCGGACGAAAAGTACGAGCTTATAACGCGACGATTGCAAGAGGTGCTTGGCGGAGATCAAATCAAAGCTATTCTTACAGAAGGAAGATCGCCAAAATGCTACTGGGGTAAGACTCATATTCCTTTCGTCCGACATGTATCCAATTTCTTTTTTTCTTTTTAATAGGGACAGCGCCCACTGGAAGACGTTGGTTCAAGCTCACTCATGACATCTGCATGCTCTGATCTCGGGAGTTAGCCCATATTGGATACTTTGTACCGTTAACAAAGATTTCTGACTTTCTGAGAGCTGATGTCGAGGTATGTCGTGACCTCGAATGTGTCGATTCCCTTTGACATCTGTGTAGGTGACAGTTCTTCTAGCAGGCAAGCCTTCCGATAGGCCCTAGTAGCTTCAATTGACGCGTCGGTCAGATGTTCATGCATTTCTCGACAACATGAAGGCCCCGCTAGAGCTTGTTGCACATCGAACCAAGTACTACCAGTTCATTCTTCTCGCCGTCTTCAAATCCCTCGGCATCCCCGTCACGAAATTGCGTTTTGTTGAAGGCTCTTCTTACCAGTTAACGAGAGAATACAACATGGACAACTATAAACTCTGCGCGACCGTCTCGGAGCACGACGCGAAGAAAGCTGGCGCCGAAGTCGTTAAACAAGTCGAGAGTCCATTACTCAGTGGTCTTCTTTACCCTGGGTTGCAGGCCCTCGATGAGCAGTACCTAGGTGTCGACTTTCAGTTCGGTGGTGTGGATCAGGTACGCAACGATCAACATGTAATTTTGGTGATGATTCATTCATTCATCGATACAGAGAAAAATATTCACATTCGCTGAACTCTACCTTCCTCGTCTTGGCTACAAGAAACGCGCGCATCTCATGAACGCCATGGTACCTGGTCTTGCGGGTGGCAAAATGTCCTCCTCGGATCCCAATTCCAAAATCGACTTCCTTGACTCTCCCGAACTTGTTCGCAAAAAGGTCAAAGCTGCCTTTTGTGAAGAGGGCAACGTGGAAGACAACGGTCTTCTAGCTTTTGCAGAAGCAGTGCTATTCCCCGCCAGCCAATTACGACAGGATCATATAAAAGAGGCATCTGGAGCTTCCGTCGAGTATCCTCTGTCATTCGTTTCTGAGAATGCACCCGAGGGAACTCTCTTCTCGATAGAGCGCGATGAGAAATTCGGGGGCTCGTTACATTACTCGACATTTGCCGACATGAAGGCAGATTTCGCGTCGAAAGCTATACATCCTAAGGATCTCAAAGTTTCCGTCGGTAGCGCGATCAACAAGTTGCTCGACCCGATCAGAGCAGATTTTCAGGCGAACGAGGAGTGGCAAAATATTGAGAAATTGGCCTATCCTGATCCGAATGCGAAAGACGCAAAGAAGAAGAAAAAGGTTCGTGATCTGCCTTATCCATCCTCGCAAACTAAATTCGGTACTTCAGGAAAAGGTCTACCATCCGCCACCACCTGGGAAAGGGAAGAATGCTCAACCTCCGCCGCCTCCCGAGGGCAATGCGACGACGGAAGCTGTGTCCGAGGCTGTAGTATAAGCATTGTGATTGTAGATTTTGTAGGTGTTCGTCTCATCACCCGAATCTTCATGTGTGCGCGTGGCATCCACAGGTTACAGTTTGAAGAAGAGTCAGTCGTATTGTCCGTAAAGAATTGCGAATGAGAGTCTACAGTAAAAGTCCAGTCCATCACTACAGATCCAGTAACACATTAATGTCTTTACTCTGATTTGCCTTTAGCAGCAGCTTGAGCAGCTGCGAGGGCCTCCTGAACCTTAGCAGGAGAGGTTTCATCGTTCCAGTTGGATCCCTGGGGAACAACAGTGTTGTTACCGACGTCCAAGCCTGCAGACGAACGTCAGAGAGTGCTTCAGACGGTTCAAGAGGACAGCAAGGTACCGATAAAGCCGAAGTCCGAAGAGTTAATGGAGCCATCATCGTTAACGATCTTAGAGATCATGTTGGATATATTCTGGTCAAATCCAACTTGGCGGCCGGACTGGCGTAACAAGTCGGACCCGAAGGAACCAATGCCAGAGGAGAACTGTTCAAGAACGATGGTCTGAACTTCGACTTCACAGATTTGTTGAGTAATAATCCTGAAGAATGTGTCAGGACGAGTTATTGCGCCAACATTGTAAGAGACTTACTGCTTCGCAAATTCTTGGAGAATGACAAGCTGCTGCTGGATGACCTCGACCTGAACGGTCTGGCAGACAAGTTGTTGCTCCTGGACTACGACTACCTGAGCGCTATTCGATCCGTCAAAGTTATCGATGCCGTTAAAGTTATCGAATCCATCCAAGGACGAGAATCCACCCCAACCGCTGAGGGAAACAGGTGTGAAGTCCTGTCGGACAGCGATGTCTTGAGCTAAAAAAAAAAATAGAAATCAGTACCCAACATGAGTCAAAGACAGTTGAAAAGCCTACAAACGTCACGTCGGGCAGCCAACGGTGTGGCGACGATGCTCGACACCAAAGAGAGAGCCACAACAAAGCGAGTGAACATCTTGACTTGAAATGAAAGGTGGGGAAGAATTGGAAAGTATGCTAACGGGACAATGCTCAGTACGGCCGCACAAAAAAGGTGCAGGGCAGACACCTACAGCAATTACAATGCCAACCGGGGCGAACGAATGAAGGATATGGAAGGAAGGAGACGAAGAACGAATGCACCTGGCCCGAAAACTGACGGAAGGAAAGCGATGGTGAGAGAGTAGTTGTCGTATTGACTATCTTTATACCTCGAATATCGTGGTGGTGTATCCATAACGACTACTATTGACACGGAAGCCACTCTACTGGGAAGCAGGTGAGCGTCCAGTCACCTTCCACAAACGCTGTTCGATGTGAGAAGCCCGAAGAACCATTTACTAAGATGGGAGGTTTTGATGTTTTTGATCAAGATCGCGTCTGATGTCTTGACGATACCAGCATGTCGGACCCGCGCTTCTTGGCATTGAGCTCTCACGTGAGACCTTCGTGAGACGTTGATTCCCAAACCAGTTAGTATTGAAGGAGCTTGAATGTAGACGAGCATGAAAAGGTCGATTTTTTTGCTCAAAAGTGAAGCGTGCCACTCCAACGATACGCTATGGTATCATCAAGAAGGACTGTAGCAAGAAAAAAACATCCATGAATGAGCGGGCATGTCCTTTAAGCGGCGTCCTCGGACAATAACGTTTTGTACCCAAGGTAGAGGAATCGTTCGCAATATGATGACCATATAGTCATGGTCTCGAGGCGGCTATCCAGGGCTTGCATACCGCTGGGCTGGACCAATCAGTCCAGCACTCACCTAGAGGATGATGAGAATGGTTAGAAGTCGCTAAAGTGTTTTCTAATGAGGAATGGCACCTGATGACCGTTTAAACGGTTTCTACGGATTCCGACCTCGACTTACTGCAGACCAGTAGCAACCTTGAAGTCGTTCAGCATCAGGCATCAAATGAAGCTCTAACGAGTCATATTACTGAGTAACTGCCGTGAAAGAGCTCTGATGATTCGGTGCTAGCCAGTGAGATGGTACGCCGCGTTTGAAAGTAAAGCTTCGGAGCTAGAGCGTCACTTGTTACAGTACTGAGTAATGACCATGAAGGTGAGCTCCATCACATAATAGCCGTTCCTCGCTGTCGACAATAGTCCGAGATGACCAGAATTTGTGAAGATTGTCAGAAAAAGTTAAAGCAAAATTGATGAAAGATTTAACAGTTCCGGTTCTCATTCGAACCTGCTCAGGTAGAGGTCGACGAGGATATCATCGCCACAAGTACCACTTTCACAGTGAGATTCAAGCGTCAGGAGCATGAATCAGTCGCATCGTCAAGAAGCCTTTCGTCGAGCCCAGTGCGCAAGACTTGAAGCGATTTGCTGTTGATTTGCTGCCTTCGGTTCATAGAGCCGTCGTAGGACCGGAGAGACTCGGGCACACGGGTCAGGCACACCGGATGTTATCGCGTCTTTTCTTGGCCTTCCTAATCGGGCTTTTCTGGGTACCGCCACCACAAGGTACAGCTCTCTTGGTACATAGTTATCAACAACCGCTTTTAAAAAAAAAGTACGTTCCACACTGGTTCCCCAAGAACTTGGCGTTCTGTTCTGCGTCTCGCACGGACGCGCGGACACACGCAACAGCTAGTACGGTATGTTGAACATCTGAACGAGTCTTTGAACCTACCTCACCCTCGTTGTCCCAGATATTTAGGTCTTAGGCTACATCGTATATGCGGCTCATTGCCGACCATATGTCTTTTATTCTCCACAATTGCAAGATAGAAATGTCTTGGACATGACTCAATGGACTCGGTCTTCCCCAAAACAGCCTTGGCAACTTGGCGCCTTTCGCGATCATTTTCTCGCTGGGCTATAAAGACGCTCGTTCCAGCCAAGATAACTTCAAACGAATGATGGTGTTCCCTCGATCTTTCACCAATTCCTCTGATAAGCTCAAGCTCAACAATCGAGCTACCACCTATTCTGTGACTGTCCCGCCTAGCAATCCTGACTTCTCCAATGTCGCAGCAGCAGCACACACACACACAGTGGATGAGATTGCAACATCCATGGGCACCTCTAAGACGGACGGTCTATCCAAGAACGAGGCCCATCGACGTTTAGAGCAACATGGCGAAAACTTACTGAAAGGAAGAGCAGGTGTCTCTGCTTGGCGCGTATTAGTCGGTCAACTTGGTAAGATCACTTGGATCTAAACACTGTCCCAACTGATGGTCTGTGTAGCTAACGCTTTAACGCTTGTCCTCCTCGCTGCGCTAGCTCTTAGTTTTGGAGTGCAGGATTTTATTGAGGGCGCCGTCATCGCGGCAGTCATCGTCCTAAATACAACGTAGGCAACACTGCTTCTGTCCGTGTCTGACGCGTACTAAGACCACCATCCAACAGGGTTGGATTCTTCCAAGAGTATCGAGCAGAAAAGACCATGGAGTCTCTCCGACAGTTATCCAGCCCGACGGCTATGGTCATTCGAAACGGAGAAAGTATGCATGTTCCCGCAAAGACGGTTGTTCCAGGTATGTAGCGCTATACCCAACATTCACTTCATGCTTACGACAGATTCCAGGGGATATTATTATGATTAAGGACGGAGATGTTGTGCCCTCCGATGTAAGGCTTTGTTCTAGATTCGCGTTTCTCATATACCTGATATCCTGCTATAGATTCGTCTGCTCAGCGTATCTAATCTCGAAGTGTCTGAGCAACTGTTGACTGGCGAATCCGTGCCAGGTGCGTTTTGCGTTTTATGTCTTAGCACTTATTTACCGGAACGCAAAAGTCGCGAAGGATATTGAACCTCTGGAAGATTCGCTTCTCGAAATGCCCATCGGCGATCGCATCAACATTTGCTATTCTTCTACTGTTGTCACTAAAGGTCGTGGCGTTGGAGTTACCATTGGTACTGGTATGTCAACCCAGGTAATCTTGTTTGTTCATCATCTCGAATTGCAGAAACTGATTACATCAGATCGGGCGCATTGCTGAAGCTATGACCAAGAAACCTGCTGAACAGGGCGGAGCTCGTACTTCCCTTGGTCCTCGTATTTGGAACAACATCCTTGAGTTCCTGTGAGTTTGCGCGACTCCAATAATGACGTCGCTAATCTTGTTGTAGCGGTGTTCGCGGCGGCACGCCCTTGCAGATGAAGCTTTCTAAACTCGCGTTTATTCTGTTTGGTTGCGCGATTCTGCTCGTTCTCATTGTCTTCGCGGCCGCCAAGATGCGTATCAACAACGAAGTTGTTTTGTATGCTATTGCCACTGCTATCGCCATCATTCCTGAATCTCTGGTTGCAGTCCTGACATTGACAATGGCCGTGGGTACGCGTGTAATGGCTTCGCAACATGTCATTGTTCGCAAACTAGACGCTTTGGAGAACCTTGGTGGTGTCACAGATATCTGCAGTGATAAGACAGGCACTTTGACCCTCGGTAAGCAATTCATCTCCATTCTCTGGGCTTATCCTCATCGGTGCTTGGCAGGTCAGATGTCGGTTCGCACTTTTTGGCTAGGCGGGGACGCCCAGCACTCCGTTACATACTCCGCGGAAACTGGTTCTAATGCTGTAGAACCCACCGGCTCTGTATACGAAGGACATGGGGAAAAGCGATCGCTTTTAGATGTCGACAATCTAGAAGAAGGCCTGTCTCAAGCTGTTAGAGCTGCCGCACTCTGCAACGTCGCATCGTGCGTGTTCCTCCGAACACTTTGTTGCTCGTCTTCTAATCGTATCTTTAGCATTCAAAAGAATCTCAAAGGAGAGTGGAAATCTCGAGGTGATCCCACCGAGGTGGCTCTGCAAGTTTTTGCAACAAAGCTGGGGCTGGGGCAACCTACTCTCACTGTCGCGAGTTCTTCGAGGGAAGCCGACCAAGATTCCGAACCCGGCGATACAGACAAGATAGAAAAGGTCCACTTTTCCGACGATGCTGCTAAGTCCGACAAGCGGTTCCAATTTCAAGTAGAATTTCCGTTCTCTAGTTCAGTGAAGAAGATGTCCTCGATCTACTTCGACAAAGAGACACAAGAATCAGTTGTATTCAGCAAAGGAGCTGTGAGTACCCATTTCTCTCCGCTGTGCCCTCGGGATCTCATAAGCAAGGTTGAACGAATTTTGGAATGTTGCGTTTCTTATATCCCGAACCCTAGCAAAGCGCCACATGTATCCAGCGCCTTGACTGAAGCAGTGAAACACGACATCTTGACGAAAGCGGAAGAACTCGCGTCTGGCGGATTGAGGGTCATCGCCTTGGGTCAACGGACTTTATCTCAGGATGCCGTCGCAAACCTTACGCGAGAGGAAACCGAACAATCATTGATATTTGTTGCTCTGGCTGGTATCTTCGATCCTCCGAGACCCGAATCTGTGACTGCTGTTATGGCTTGCAGAACCGCAGGCATTGTCGTTCACATGTAAGTCGAGTAATTCGTGTATGTCAAGAATTCCGCCTCACCTGAATGCTTGATAGGTTAACCGGTGACCATATCACCACAGCGAAGGCCATTGCTGAATCCGTTGAAATCCTTACCCCGGATGCGCCGAAGAGTGCTGTAATGACCGTAAGTTGGTTGTTTGTATGACATGCAGTCGACTAAACGTCAAACAGGCCATAGAATTTGACAGATTGTCCGATCAGGAAGTCGATGAACTTCCCGAGCTTCCGCTCGTTGTTGCACGATGCTCTCCGGAAACCAAAGGTCAATTATATCGCCACGTCGTTACATCGCTTGTAGCTGACGGTTCTTATAGTCCGAATGATCCAAGCTGGTAAACGTCGTGGGAAGCACATGGCTATGACTGGCGATGGAGTCAATGATTCACCGGCTTTGAAACTCGCGCCAGTGGGAATCGCTATGGGCATGGCCGGATCCGACGTCGCTAAAGATGCCTCTGATCTCGTCTTAACGGATGACAACTTTGATTCCATTCGCGCGGCTATCACTGAAGGACGTCGGATTTTCACGAATATCCAGCGATTCGTCTTGCATCTCTTGACTACGAATGTAGCAGAAGTTCTACTCCTGATCATTGGCCTATCCTTTATCGACGAGGATGGTCGTAGTGTATTCCCTCTGAGCCCCCTTGGGGTGCTTTGGGTTAACATGGTTCGTTCATGCTAAGTTAACAATATGAGTTGAAACTAATTGACCACTAGCTCACTAGCTCTCCGCCTGCTTTTGGCCTTGGGCTTGAAGCCGCTTATCCCGATCTCATGCAACGGCCACCACATTCAGCCAAAGCGGGCATTTTCACATGGCCCGTTGTTATTGACACTATGGTGTACGGAACGATCATGGGAGCAACTTGCCTACTCAGCGTACGTGACATCCTTCAATTCCTTGGTGACTTCGAGGTGCTTACAGTCGATTCAGTTTGTGATCGTTGTATACGGCAAAGGCAATGGCGATCTCTTCCGAGAGTGCAATCATTCAGCTTCTGATGGGTGCAGCCTTGTCTTCCGTGGACGCTCGACCGTTTTCGCCACTCTGATCTTCCAGATTTTACTCTATGCCTTGGAATTGAAATCATGTAAGTCTTAATGGCACGTTTGTTGTCCGTTGGTGCTTATCATAATCGACGATTAGTTGATCGGTCCTTGTTTTCTCTAACGCCGGGAAGAGCGTTCTACAAGGACTTGTGGGCTAATAAAGTCCTCTTCTTCTCTGTGGTGGGTGGCATGGTCACCGTCGTTCTTCGTGAGTTCTGCGCTATCAAGCTTACGATCTATTTCCCTGACCCTCCCGCTAAAGCTATCTACATTCCTGGCTTCAACACCAGAGTGTTCTACCAAGAACCCATCGGATGGGAATGGGGCATCGTCTCTGGCATGACCGTCATTTTCATTGTTGGATGCGAGCTTTGGAAGCTCATGCGTCCTGCCTTGCTGAAGAAGTGGCTTTACATTCCACCGACGGTCGCCAACTCGACTGCCTAAACGCCACGGAAGGGATCTGCGAGAGATCCGTTATCCTTTAACTGGCGCCTCTGCGCCCTGTGTGCGCGGTTGTCCCAATAGATCGATTTAATTGTGTCTTCGTGTTTTTCAGATGTATCTTCTACTCGTTTTGACCTGTATATCGTTTTTTTTCTTCGTACATGTATTTTTCAATCGCCGTAATCATGAATCGACTTTCCCAAGTTCTTAATTTCATTTCTGTTACGCTTCGCCAATTGCTTTTGTACTCACTCCTATATGGCGGCGTCCATGCTTGATATAAAAGACGATCGCGTCGAACTCGTGCCGCACGTATACGCGCCATGGTGCTCAAACTCTTCGGCAGCCGCTGGTCTCCCAATGCCAAACGCGTCCCCTTCGAGGCGATCGAGATTGACATGATCAACGAAGAGCACAAGACGCCCGCCTATGTCGCCAAACAGCCGTTTGGCCAAGTCCCGTTCATTGTTCATGCCCTTCCCCTCATACAGATCCTCTAAATATACGCCGCGCTATGATAGGACGACGACGGACTGATCGTGTACGAGAGCCGGGCCATCTGCCGGTACATCTGCAAAAAGTACGAACACCAGGGCACTGCTGCGCTCGTTCCGACGTCGAACTTGGAGATCGCCGCGTATGCGGGGTTGTGAGCAGGCGGCGTCTGTGGAGGTGGACGACTTTGACGTGTATGTGCAGGAGGCGACTATGGAGGCGATTGTCAAACCGTGAGTTCAAGTCCCCCTTCCACCGTCAATCAATTTCAAATGGTCAGAGCCCTGGGAGGAAAGATGAACAAGACGGTCTATGAAAAGGCGCTGAGGAAGCTGGGTGCCAAGTTGGATGTGTACGACGGGATATTGGGCAGGCAGCGGTATATTGCGGGAGATGTACGTTCCAGTAGATTCAAAATGGCGCTTACTTACTCTATATGCTTCGAGGTGTTGACGCTGGTGGACCTGTTCCACATACCATATGCCGCCGAGTTGGAGGAATACGGTTGTGATATTATGCAAACGCGACCCCATGTCGCGCGGTAAGCAGTTTCACCTTAGGATCCATAACCAATAGATTGGTTTTAAGATGGTGGAAGGAGCTCCTGCAAAGAGTCGTGGAAAGCGGTACCGAAATTCATTCAAACATATGATCGACAATTATGTAGCAAACTCAAGAAATACAGCTATGGGTAGACATGTAATACAAAGGCATAAAATATATGTACGTTAATCATTCAAAGAGCTTGGCCAGCACAAGGTCGTTATCATTCCCGATGACCGTACCCCGAGAGGAGGAGGAGTGCGACGAACGAGACGAGGCACGGGAAGAGCCCAGCTGTTCCAGTTTCCGATACACACCCAGGTCCAACGCCGACTTGAACGACTCCTCGGCGTCGTCTACCTGCGTCAACTCGGAATTGACCGACTCTGAACGTGAGACACGTCTAATCCAGTTGTCATCATCCACCACCGTAGCTTCCTCGAACCTGCGCTTCTTCAAAGCCATAGCCATACTAGGCGGCGCAGTGCTCGGGCGCTTCAAGTTGTGAAACGGCGTCCTCGGTCTTACAATGTCGGCCGAATGCGGCGGGACGAGATGGAGGCTCTTGAGCTCATCCAGCTCCCTCCTCAACGCGTCCTTCTCAGCGCGTTCCTTCACCAGAAGCTGTACACACGAGGCCTTGACGGCGGACACGATGCGGTCGCTGCACGCGCGCACCATGGACGCGAACAGCGGAGACTCGGGCGTCGGTGGGGGCGGCGGCGTGTGTAGTTGTCGCAGACGCATCTGGGGGCTCTTGGACGGTAAAGGACGCGTAAGACGCGGTACGGGTCTGATGAACAGATGGTCTATCCCAGGTGCTGATGGCTCGTTCAAAGCCGGAATGTTGAGGGTTCTATCGAGGAGAGAGAGGTTACTGGGCGTGAGTTTGTCGTTACCAGTAGGTTTGAGAGGCCAGCCGGGCTTCCGTCGAGGACGCACAAGCGGGTTGTGTGACTGACTGGACGTGGATAGAGGTAAAGGAGCTCCGAATCGCGGTGAGGCAATGGAAGGTACTCGTAAAGGATTCGGAAGTCGTATCTGCTGAATGTTAATCAACTTGGGCGAGCCACCTTGGAAAACACGCAAAGACATACAGCTCGCGGAGGGTCTTCGATAATCCCAAAGGCTACACCATCGAGATGTAGTCTAGGCAACTGGAATTCATCTACCGGATGCGCATCGTCGAGATCCACGGTCCTCGAGGCATAACGTTGGCTAGGCTGTGGAAGCGTGAGCCCAAGCACGGTCTTGCCCGTATCCAAGGTGTCAATTTGGGGATTGAGGTGGTCGTCGTAAGGGCGATACCCACCAGGGAACGTCTACGCGTATTTTAGTGTGACAGACTCGGCCGGAAGGAAGAGAGTACGACGTACTGAGCGTTCGTAGCGAATGGTCATTGAAGGATCGCAGTCGCTCGTTGTGCACGGCAGGGGTTTTCTGCGCTGGGTTGCCTCTGCGGTCGTGCACGGAAGAGGCCTCCTCGCGTATTTGGCAGATGCCACGGTAAGTCTGTATTAAAATGAGCAGACTGCTGTCGAACAGCGAGAAAGAGGACTGACAGTACTTAGCTCAGCTCTGCAACGCGTACCAGCCAGTGGTTTAGCGACGGAAGCAAAAAGTCGACGCATATTTATCAACGGAGGTAAAGTACCCTGCAATAAAAAAGACAATAACGAGCGCCAGGTGCAACACAAAAAGCAATCTGTCAAAGCTGTTCGCTCGGCGTTAACCTTTACATAACCACAGAACAATAGCCAAAGCTCTTCTGACTCCGTCTGCAATGAACGCTCGGCCTCAATCAGGCAGGTTGACTCCTACCAAGTACATGGAAAGGATTCGTCTATTGTTCCTCTCAATGGTATCGAATAAAGATAGATTCTGCCTTATGCTAAAATACAAAAGTGGCACCTTCTAATGCCCTCTATAACTCGTCGTGTCCTGACCCAGAACCATAGAAGGCATCCGTCAATCCTATAGGAAACGTCAGGAAATCAAGGGGCAGCAAACAATGGAGCCGTACTTTTGCGCATGTGTGGGGATAATTCGGTTGGTAATACAACATTGTATTCCACATACAGATCCCCATGCAGATGATGGTTCTCGAACCTAGGCATACCCTCTCCCTCGATTACCTCCACGAAGCCTGGCTGCGTCACACCAGATCGTTGTAATCTTACAAGATGCCCGTCTAGGTGAGTCAGGTTTCTATCAAAGCCCAAAAGTGCCTGTCCATTGTCCTGTGAGAAAAAAGTCCGTTCGCGCATGGGGAAACCACACGTACCTCATCGACGCTAATAGACTCCCGCCAGTAGAGTCCTGTCTCTTTCCTTCTCCAGCCACCTTTACCTTTCCGGCTCCGCACGCGTAAAACAACATCACCAGGTTCCCAATCTGGGCTCTCGTCTCCCTCGGCCTCAAACACGACCTCATGACCTTCCGGCATTCCCGGCGTTATTTCTAGTGTATAGTGTGGTGTATGGTCCATGACTTTCTGTCCATTGCAGTGGGGACATTTGCGACGAATAACCTTGCCGCGTCCACCACAGTCCGGACAGCTTGTCTGCGATTGAGCGAACATTCCTGGAAATATCTGCACGATTTTCAATGCCTTGGACGCGATGGAAATCAGGACACGTACTTGTTGCTTCACTAATTTGACTCCAGAGCCACCGCATCCCGAGCATGTATGTATATCACCGTCCGAAGCTGCGCCGGAGCCTCGACAATGGTCACAGAGAATCTTCTTCTTAATCATAAACTAGTTGTGTTTATGAGTTTGGGTCAAATCGACGAATAGCATTACACCCACATCTATACTGGCGCCTTTGTAACTGTAGGAGCGTTCAATAATGAGAAGAAACACAAGGTGAAGAGACGCACATATCAGCCAGGTCTACTTCAAATTCGGTCAAGGATGTAGGACCGCGTCGGACGTTCTGATGGCCTTGGTCTAGGAGAAGTTGAGTATAAATAACGCGGCGAGTAGAAGCTGATCACAGACGTCCACCAAAGAAACTGGAGAACATGTCGAAAGGATTTGCGTGACCTTGACCGCCTTCATGAGCTTTCAAGCCCTCCTACGAGACAGTGTTAAACGTGGCCAGTGATGTTATAGGCGTGAATGTACTTCTCCATGGCGGTCGTAGATTTGGCGTTTCTAGATACTTGATAAGAGACGGGAAGCGATGGGTATGAAGGGAGATACCTCTGGATCGGACAGAACCTCATAGGCTGTCGGACAGCAAGTAAGCGGAGGTCATCCAAGAAGTAATGGGCCTACACACCATGTGCAATCTCCACGAAACGATTCTCCGCATCCGGATCTTTGTTCTTGTCTGGATGGTATTTCCGGCTGAGTTTTTTGTAGGCGTGGCGTATATCCTTGTCCGAGGCGGATTTGTGCACTAATGCATAGCGTCAGGCAAGAAAGCAACAGGAGATCAGTCGTGTATGCTCACAGTCAAGAGTTTTGTAGAGATCTGCGGCCAAAGCCAGGGTGGAGCAGAGGAGGATTACAAGACCAAGTAGTGAATACATGGCCGGCACTGTCAAGAGCGTCAAGAACACGGTGTGCTAAATTGGCGACACGTATCAAATCCGGCCACGTGACTGGGATAAAGTTCAGGTTAGGGTTTTGTTTCTTCGCCAATGCTCTCTCGTGCGAGCCAGTCGGTATGCAGGGCGCGTTTACCTGCTGCAAGGCGGGTATACCGCGCTTTTACTACTCTCCCTCCAACAACGGAAATAGCCGACTCGGCCAGCCCGCACGCAGCCTCCAACGATTCGACGAAAGCGCAGATAAACTTTGAACTGAATGCCAGGCGGCTGGCCGAGGCTGTCAGTGAGGAGCGGCTGGACAGCACGCCCGAAATATTGGAGGACTCCCCCTTCATGAACATCCCCCCGCTCGAGGATCCCCTCCTCCAACTCTTCACCGGCATGATCATGGAGCATGGTCACCGACAAAAGGCGTCCCGCCAAGTCGCACGCACGCTCCTCCACATACACACTCTCACCGGGGCCGCACCTCTCCCCGTCTTACGTGATGGCCTCTTCGCGATCGCACCACTGGCCGCTGTGAAGAGAGTCGCGACCTCTGCACTCAAACACATCATGCAGCCCCATCCCCTCAGCGAAAAGCGGAGTCTGCGGTATGCCGTCCAGTGGCTTATCGAGGAATGTGAGCATCCCGGGCCGTTACCGCTCGAGGAGAGATTCGCGAGGGAGATCATAGATATCCACAATGGCACAAGCAAGCTTCTGAAAAAGAGAGAAGACTTCCACACTGCTGCCATGTTGAACAAGTACGTCTCTACTTGCACCAACTGCGACGCGGAGCTGATCGTTTCCTTCCAGAGCACATGTTACACATCGCTTGCGTCGGTAAATGTTGCGCAGCTAGATATTCCTATAATTCAGCGACGTATACTCTTCGTGAATTTAGTGCGCATCAAATGAGGAAAATACGAACAGATTGGACGCTTCACAGCTTCCATTATTGAATATAGATCAGCTGCAGTGACACTACCTCGCATCTAACTGATTGTTTTGCGACGCGTCTTCACACGGGGCCGGTTCTTCTTCGGTGCACTCAATACCTCTACTTTCACTGGCTCACTTCTATTTTATCCCGCTTCGTTTGCCTTGTGATTCACTCGCAGAACAGCGCACCTGGAGATTGCTATTGTTCAGGATGGGTATGAACTTGGGGAACGTATAAAAGATTGAGAGCCGAAGCGGCGAGTCTTTCGATCCAAAATGTTCCCGTTGTATCTGTTTTCTTTCGCTTCTCTTGCGATCTTCGCCGCTGGTTAGTTTTTTCAAGAGTGGCTTTGTTCCGTTTCCTGATCGACGAGATGATTGTTCACAGCGCATCCAACGCGCTCCCTGCTCGCCAACGCTCCCGTGATCGCTTTCGCCGCATCGAAAGCAAGCTCCATCCAACAAGGAAAATTTCGCACATCCGTCTGACAATATCTGCGCATCGGACATTGTACTCACAACCGAATGAGATACTCTACTTTCTATGTCGAGACAGGAAATTATACTATGTGGTAAGGAATGTCCATGCATGTTCTAGATCCTGCATCCTGCCGCCAGTCCAGGCTGTTTTCTTTTGGGGCAGCGTCTGCCTTGAACTGTCAGCCTCTGCACTATCTGCAGTTTTATCCCCGCCCCGTCCGTCCCTCGTGGTGTCTGACACGCGCTGTGGATATAAGACTTTGGGCCACTTGGGCGGCAGGCCCTCTGCCTTGATCAGAGGGACCAGTGCTTGTCTGCGGATTGGGTTATCAGGACGCGACCGTTTCGAAGATCTGACTGGTGCTGCAGTGGGAGATGAGGAGTCGTCGTCTCCGTTGGGCGTCACTGTTACCACAAAGCGTAGCCAGCCATCTACAGATGTACATTAGCAATCGAAACAATGTCGCCTTTGGATTACCCACCTTCGTCGAGCACGAGCTTATGTAGCCCGCCGAGCCACGCGATCTCAACGAGATTACCAGCTTTGATGGTCCCAGGATTTTCTTCAGAGTCCTCTGCGGCATCAAATTTGCGCCTGTGAGCCCCCATAACGGCAGAGCGGAGGGGAGAAATCCCTTGATTCTGAGATATGCATCAGGACATTTGGTTTGAGGATCCTTCTGTAAAAAGTACCTTTTGAGTTACCCACAGATGGGCAAGCTCGTGAATGAGTATAGTCTTGATGATGGCGGTCGCAGCATCGAGTGACATAGTCGCACCAGGCCTTGATTCCGCCGTTCCTTTGCATCCTTCTACCGCTGCTAAGAACCAATGGATGAGTTTCAAGGAAAGGACAATGACAGGTCCATGAAAATCAGAATTTCTTTGACGCTGATGAACGCTAAGGCTCTGCTGTCGCCGAAGCTTCTTGCCGTACGGAGGAGAAATTGGCTTTTGAGGCAAGGTAGGCAGGACGTCGGTATCAAATGTGCCTTCCAAGTCGTCCCTAAACTCCAAGTTCTCGAGAGTGTGGGTATCGTCAGTAATGAGGATAAGGGGCGGACAAGTCGATTGCAGCCAGCGGTGAACTTCGGCTGTTGCTTTTTCAAGGCGAATTTCTGTATGGTGAATCGACTAGTCCCAGAGCGGGCTCAGAACCTCGGCAGCATCGGTATACGCGAGTGCTGTTAGGGTTGTATTAACGATTTGTGATATTCTATGCGTCCCGGGTACAAGTTTGGCCAGCTGTCCATCGACGACGTAGGTTTTGGTTGGGAGGCAATATTTTGCAGTACCGGGTGGAAAGACGGTGCGTATGTGGTCCTTGAAGATGTTCGCTTCTGATGAAATGATTATGAGATCAGTTACATCAAGTTCAACAAATACGCACCACTGATAGTGTTCAAATTCACACTGATTCCGATGTCGTCCCATATTCGAGGCGACTTTTTGAAGAATATTGTTTTAGGCAAAACTGAGTCATCCTTAACCCAAAAATATGAATCCAAATGCGCTAACGCTCTGTTCAAATGAATTAGCAGATTGCAGTAAGTACACGATGTTGTGAACATACTTTCGAAAACTGGCGTTTGTTCGCTATTAAGAAATATTATGGCCGTCTTGGTAACTGTAAAGCATCCCAAGGTCAGAACTAAAGCTTGGTGACTGCAGGCAGCTCACTCTGGGCAGATTTTATATGCTGTAGATCTTTGTGACGATTGTAGCATCTAATGGGCAGGAGAGCGGAACTATCTAAGGCACTGGGCTTTAACAATGGCCCAGGGCTATAGTCCATCATAGTATGAGATGAGCAGTAAAAGTTCTGATGTCTGGCATTCTCGATTCTGACTCATTCTGAGACAGTGTCGGTCCTCTTCGCTGCAAAGTACGACTCAGAATAGAGAATTCCCTTTCCGGATTGAACGCCGAGTGCAATGTTTACGGTGAGGGTGTTGCGTGGGAGGTAAATCCAACGCGCCGCAGATGTAACGTGATCCTGTGCCGCGCTGGAATATTAAGACCAAACAACGCGTTACCTTGCCGTCGCGCCCGGCACGTAATAAGACGACGCCAGCTGTCGAGTCAGTTGTCAAGCACTGCTGCTCGACGCCTTTCCTTTTACATTCATGAGAAGGACGACACTGACCGTTTGCTGCGGCCATACCGCATTTCAACCCGCCCAATCGCAGGAAATAACGCGACTCTCGTCGTACGCACTGATATCTCCACACACGTTGACCATCTCGACTTACTCGACATGCTCAGCACTTCTTCTACTGAAGGCCTCTCGAAAGACGCTGCTGGTACGGAGAGAACTCGGTCGAAGCTTCGTCTTCTAGTTAGCCGACTGTTCGTGTAATCGTAAACTGCTTTGGCATTATGCTCTATCATAGCCCACGCGCTTACGCTCGTGTTGTTGGCGGCGCTACTCAGCAGGACTGGGTGAAAGGTGGTGTTATCGCTGGTGTAAGTACTGTCAATACTGTATAGGTTTCTCTCTCTTTGAGTTATACCGCTTATCTCTATAATAGCTTCAGATTCGTTCAAGAATACAAGACTGAATGAATGCCCATGGATTTCCTCCGCTAACTATCGTCTCCCACTGCCGTCGTAACTCTCGTAATTTGTGACGGACAGCTTGTCATTGTACTCTCCGGACCTGTTGAACTAGGTGATGTCGGCCAAATCAAGGCAGGCGACGATATTCCTGCCGATGCGTTTGGACTGGTACCCTCTTCAGCGAAAGCTGACCAAGTTGGGTTATGACCGCTTCCTTTATACTTTTATCCTCACGATGGTCGTATTCGGTGTTGTCAAGTTCTAGATCATCGAGGAAGTCATTATCTATGTAACTTTTCGCTCTTCGTGCCAAATTCTTGTATTAATTGCTATTACTAGGCTATCACTGTTGCAGTTGGAAGCGTACCAGAATCGTGCTGACCCTCAGATGTCGTTGGGCACGCGCCGTATGGCAAAACAGAACGTCATCGTTCGCAATCTCGACGCGTTAGGGAACGTCGGACACCGATATCTGCAGGGACAAACCCGGTACTCCCACTCTATCTGGGCCTGTGCATATTATTTGGCTCTTTAACGTAAAGGTCACTAAAAGCTCAGGGAAAATGTCTGTCCGCAAGATGCCGGTGCGCTTTGTGAAGGGTACGAGTTGAGCACTCGGACTGCATGGAATCCGCTGAAGCCAGGACGATCTGGATGAGAATGTGAGCATCCCGGGTCGTTATCGCTCGAGGAGAGATTCGCCCCGGAAATCATAGACATCCACAATGGCACCAGCCAGCTTCTGAAAAAGAGAAGTGTTCCACACTGCTGCCATGTTGAACAAGTACGTCCCTACTCCCTCTAATCGCGGCGCGGAGGTGATCGTTTCCTTCCAGAGCACATGTTACTTATCGCTTGCGTCGGTAAATGTTGCGCAGTTAGATATTCCTATAATTCGGCGAAGTATACTTCTCGTGAATACAATGCGCATCAAGCGAGGAAAATACGCGCGAAGGTTGAGACATATTGCGCGGACGGACCTATTGGACGCTTCAAAGGTTACATTACTGCCAAGGAAATGTTCCAATACAAAACATGGCGCCCGTAGCCGTGGGCTCTTCTTAGAAGCACTGACTCCACGACTTTTGAGTCTACATCTCGTGCAGGGATTAGGACCCTATGGTTTGATCGGTGATACTCAACGCTTGTTACAAGTCCGTTTCCTGATGCCTATTCTCTCTTTGCAGTACTTCGCTGATGATACACCTACTACAGCCTCTCCTGCAGATATGAAGCGCCGCAACCTACTTGAACAAGACCCTAGCTCAAATCTTCAAAACTTGCCACAACTTCTTGCATCATTCTCCCACAAGATGGGGTGCGTTCTTCACTAGCGACTCGTCGGGTGCGCAGCAGTGAATTTCCCGAATATGGATCAGCTGCAGTGGCACTACCTCACATCTAACTGATTGTTTCACGACGCGTCTTAACACGGGGTCGGTTCTTCTTCGGTGCACGCAATACCTTTGCCCTCATTGGCTGGCTTCAACTTCGTTTGCCTTGTGATTCACTCGTAGATCTTCCGCAGCAGCGCACGGATGACGCAGGGAGATCGCTGTTGTTCAGGATGGGTGTGAACTTGGGGAAATGTATAAAAGATTGAGAGCCTAAGCGACAAGTCCTTCAGTCCAAAATGTTCCCGTTGTATCTGCTTTCTTTCGCATCTCTTGCGATCTTTGCCGCTGGTTAGTTTTGTTTTCACGAGCGACTTTGTGTGGCGTACTCATCGGTCAAGTAGCTCATCCCGGGGAAGTTTATCAGCGTCTCAGCGCGCGCGATCTTGCTGCCCGTGAGGTTTGTTCTTCCCGTATATTCTCTACACGATCTAACGATTAGAACTAGGCCGCCGCTTCAAAGCGCCATCTTCAAGCACGCAACTGTGCTGCAGAAATCTCGGCTTTCAATGCCAGGCGTAAGTCCAAGCGAGAGCTTGCTCGTCGTGGCGAAGACCTGGGCGCGCGCGCTGCCGCCACGGTCACAGCAACGGCTGAGAACCCGACTTACACAGAGCTGCAAAAGTGGGCGCCTACTATGCTCGCCTCCCCGTACTCTACGCTAACGTCTATGAAGCACATCGTGTATCACGGCGCCCGAGGTCACTGAGGGTCCGTACTACATCAACAACGAATTTGTCCGTCAGGATCTGACCGAGACGCAAACGTGAACCTCCACATGCATGTCAAGCGTACAGAAACTGATGCCGTTGCACTAGTGGAGTCACCTTGGTGCTCGACATTGGTGTCCTTGACACGACGACGTGCGAACCGCTCCCTGCCGCTTTCGTCGAAATCTGGGCTGGCGAGTGCCTTCATTGATCTTGGTCTCCTCATCACGCCTTACAGGCATTATTTGTAGCTAACGCCACCGGGGTCTACGGTGGATACGCGGCTGGAGGAGGAGGCGGTCCTCCCCCGACCCTCGAGGCTCGCCAGGGTCCCGGAGGCGGCTCCTCGCCCGTGGTCCGCAACGAGACGTTCTTGCGCGGCGGCTTGGCCACAGACGAAAATGGGATTACGGAGCTCATTACGATCTACCCCGGCTATTACACTGGGCGTACGGCGCATATTCACACTATGGTCCACCTCAACTACGAGGTTGCGGATAATGGGTGAGAAGAAGCGTTTGTTCGTAGACAAGATTGAAAGTTGATTTCTTAGGACGCTGATCTCGCATGGGGGGAGTCTGTTGCATATTGGCCAGTTCTTCTTTGATGAGTCGTGGAATGATGATGTGTTTGCGACTGAGCCATACACGCTGAACACGCAGACGCGTACACTGAACAGCGACGATGGGATTTTGAACGAGGCCAACTCGGATGGGAATAACGCGTTCTTGGAGTAAGTCCCTACACGTCGTTTGTTCAATTTTAGTTGACTGACATCGTAAATGTAGTCTTGACCTCATTGGCGCCAGTCTCGAGGACGGCATTTTGGGTTATATCAGTATGTATCTGATTTTCGTCGTTGGGATGGCTCGTATTGATGTGTTTGCCTACTAGCTGTCGGCGTCGATTCCACCGCTTCTTATACCATTTCCAACACCAATTATCTGAATTCCACCGGTGCGACGGTTGTTCGCGAAGAGCCCGCCGATGTTTATGTCTAGTGGGTTTGTATGAAGAGAACTCAGTTCTATAATCTTCTATTGCAATGATAACGAGTCGTTGACCTGAGCTTTGGCAAGCATGATTGAACAAATAATCGTGACTTGTCAGCAAGGCTGAATGCAGCCGAAACAAAGCACGAAGATCAAACTCAGAAAGACCTAGAATTTTTGTCCGCATCATTCGCTACGAACTCCTTTCTAGCCAACCTAGCCACCAAGACATAACATCCGTCCATCCTCTACTCTACCTCCAACACGACACGAATGGTTGATACGCGCATTCGCCGGACGCGTCCGTTTGAGTCTTTGAAAAAAGAAGACGCGTCTCCATTCTCGGCAACAACAAGTACTGTCTCGCCGCCACCAGCTCCATGAACTACAGTAGAGCAGACTTACGTAACTAGGCATTACACCGACGTCCAAGCCGACTATATCCAGAAGAGCAAAGTATATTTCGCAGCTGAACCCAGGCTGAACCAGCCATCCAACTTCGAGACGACGAAACATTGTCTGTCAACGGCGAGCTCGTAGAGAATATGCATGCCATAATCAGTATCCGTACTTATCGCCTTTGTAATCCAACCCTAGCGCACATTGTTGTGATAGCCAGAGGGAAAAAATGACGAACATTCTGAGTGAGTACGGAAACGATAAAGGCAAACATAGATGATGAAGGTAGGTGGTAAACTGATGCAATCTTTGATCGGCACCGGCGGCTCTTCCTTTCGTCTTCCCCTGACCATGACCACAAGTAAGCACCTTTCGCATATGCTTTTCTAGTCTCCTTCTTATTGCTACCAGTACGACGAGGAAGAGTAAGGATTGTGCGTATCCACCTGTTTCCAGGCCGACTTGGCGCTTATCTCTATCACGTCGCTCAAAGGCTACACCACGCAGAGTCAGTATTCACTTTCTAGGCGTACCTCCAATTTCACCGTTTCACTCAGCATGGCCCCGAATTTTCCGCACAGCAGACGTGGACAGACCTCTCTCATAACATCAAGGAGATCCAGAACCACAACGCAGCGAATCTCTCGTTTGAGGAGAACCATCGCTTCGCGTACAATATGGTTTTATATCGCCATGGAGAGACGCTGTACAAAGGAGTCAAAGCGCTAGTATCGGAGAATCTCGAGAAGCTGTCGAGAGAGCAGGTCACCCCAGTCTTTCCATCTGGAAGCAAGGATCCGCCGCAGAAGAGTGTCGAGGCCGAAATGCTGTTGAAGGCGTTGAGGAGTATCTGGGACGACCACCAAAGCAGCATGGTGAAGCTCGGTCAAATACTCAAGTATATGGTTCGTCTGTTTTCGTCTGCGATTCTGATTCCCTCCATTCATGCCGTACACAGGATCGTGTCTTTACAAAAGCCGCCGAGGTGCCCGAGACCTGGGACATGGGACTTCGTCTTTTCGTCGAGCTGATCTTCCGCCCTCCAATTAAGGACCACCTCATCAACGCCATCCTCAATCAGATTGAATACGAACGCGACGGTTACGATATCAATCGGTCGGCCGTCAAGGGATCTGTGGACGTGTTTATCAGCTTGCACAACCAGATTGGTGGCCCCACCATATATAAGGAGGATCTAGAACCCGCTATTCTCAAGGAAAGCAGATCGTTCTATGAGTCTACAGGACATAAACTTCTTTCTACTTGTGATGCACCCGACTACCTTCGGAGGGTATGGCACCAGTACCTGTGTCCTTGTCTTCTGAGCTAACGTGTTTCCCCCAAGGTAGAATCGGCCTTTGAAGCCGAAGAATCGCGCGCTCATCATTATCTCTCATCCCAGACCGCCCTTCCCCTTCGCCAAATTCTCGAGGACTATCTCCTCACCGCGCATCTCGGGACAGTCATAAAGCTAGAGAACTCGGGGTTGGACGTGATGATTGATATGGACAGGATTGATGATCTATCAAGGTTGTATCGGTTGTACTCGATGGTAGCGAAGGGCATCCCGTGTCTGCGGCGCGCGCTGAAGGATTCGATTGTTCGGCGAGGGCATGAAATCAACCAGAGTTCCTTAAGCATGGAAAATGATGATGCGATGGGCGATAAAAAGGGGAAAGGGAAAGCGGCTCCTGCGGCTCAGATGACTCTAGCGCTAGCTCTCAAGTGGGTACAGGACGTGCTGGAGCTTAAGGACAGGTTCGATAGCATCTGGTCAAAAGCGTTCAACTGTGACCGCGAACTCGAGAGTGGTCTCAACGAGGTTTGTTTGGGACTACTACCTTCATCACAAGGCTGACGATCATCGGCTAGGCATTTGGTGATTTTGTGAATCTGAACAGCCAGTGTTCAGAGTTCATTTCTCTCTCAATCGATGATAACCTTAAACGAGGTCTCAAAGGAGTGGGTGTAGATTTCTAATGTTTCTTTGCTCTAACTGAGTCGCGCAGAAAACCGATCTAGAGATTGAGTCGGTCCTTGACAAGACGATCACCGTCTTTCGCTTCCTTGGCGAGAAGGATGTTTTCGAGCGGTACTACAAAACGCATCTCGCCAAGCGTCTCTTGTTGTCCCGTTCTGTGTCGGATGACGCAGAGCGAGGCATGCTGGCTAAGTTGAAAGTCGAGTGTGGCTACCAGTTCACACAGAAACTGGAGGGCATGTTCAACGACATGAAATTATCCAACGATACCATGGACGCGTTTAGGACGCATCTTGAGAAGCCTGGAGTGGATGTATGTTTAGCAGCCGTTTTTCTACTCTCGTACTCACCTTCCTTGTCAGCCTGCAGAAATTGAACTATCCGTGATCGTGATGACTTCGACGTTCTGGCCTACATCACATCCCTCGTCTGAATGCACAATACCCCCGTTGATGGCGAAGACGTGTAAACAGTTCGAGCAATTTTACTTATCACGACATTCGGGACGACGCTTGACGTGGCAGTATTCGCTTGGAAACGCCGATGTTCGTGTCGCCTTCAAGGCGAGGAAGCACGACCTCAATGTGTCCACGTTTGCATTGATTGTTCTATTGCTCTTTGAAAATGTACCGGACGATCAGTTCTTGACTTATGATGTATGTTGAATCTGCTTTGACCGTCGGGCATCTAACATTCTTTGCAGGAAATACAACAGTCAACAGGAATCGAGACCGTCGAGTTGAAGCGACATCTACAGTCTCTGGCATGTGCAAAATTCAAAATTTTGAAGAAGCATCCGCCTGGGCGGGATGTCGATCAGAGTGACTCTTTTTCGTTCAACGTGGATTTCACTGCGTCATTGCAGAAGATCAAGATCAGTACCATCTCGTCCAAGGTGGAGAGCTCAGGCGAACGGAAGGAGACGCGAGACCGGATTGACGAGGAGCGGAAGCATCAGACTGATGTGAGTGTTCTAATCTCTATTGCCTTGATTCGTTTGGTACTGAGATAGACGACTAGGCTTGTATCGTGCGCGTTATGAAGGCAAGGAAGCATATGACACACAACGAGCTTGTGAATGAGGTTATACCGCTGTTGTCGCAGCGTTTCAAGGCGAACGCTCTGGATATCAAGAAGCGGATCGAAGGGCTGATTGAGGTATGCTTCTCGCACTCTAAGGTCTCCAAATCCTGAAAAATAAACTTTGTAGCGGGAGTATCTGGAGCGCTGTGAGGACAGGAAGTCGTACAACTACCTTGCCTAGGATTTCTGATCGCACGCCATTTTGCTTGGACACTACCATACACACACCCACTCGCACATCTGTATCAACATTATGTATTCATTGTATCTGGCACACTACATACCGCCGGCCGCTTAGTTCGTCTACTTTGTAGTAGTAGTTCTGCGTTTTCCTCGCTCGCGACTTTTCTTCGGCCGCCATCAGTATCGCCGCACGATTTCTCTAAGACTCAACAGAAGTCACTTCACTGCACAGAGTGGCACAGAACAAGGGGAAGACGATTACAATAAATTTTCCGGAAAAGTCCGGTAGAGGTGACATAGGTCATTTGAAGTACGAACATGACGCCCAGCAGCTTTGGATTCCTTCTTCTCATGAAGTGCTGATCTTTTCATATCTATAACATTCTGGATTGGCTCCAGTAGCTGTGTGCGGATGCGACCCCCTTCAAGTGTTGATGATTCCCTTTCATGACAGAGAAATAGGGGAGTGAGGGTACGTGCGCCAGCCGTAGTGACAGTCTCCACGAAACGGGTAACATCTGCAAGACCTGCAAGGTAAACATTAATTCTCCAAGACATTGAAGACGGTGGGAATACATACTAGGAGCATAATCTTTGCCTAGCGTTGTATTCCTGATAAGGAGAGCGTGAAGATGGTTGAACTCCCCGACATGCTCCTCTGACGTCCATTCAGCAACCAAGAACCCTCCGATAATGGTTTCTAGAAATGCCTCGTCCGCACTGCCTGAAAAGCGCACACGCACAGCCTCATCAGAGACCAGTGTAAATCGACGTCCAAAGACATGTTTTGCAATGAGGTGCATCTGTTTGTGGAATACAACGACAAGAGTAGCGAAGCGGAAGAATGGAACCGGGAGATGATACTCTTCGGGATTCAAGGTCTACGCCAGGCGCATATCAGCTAGTACTATTAGGGAGGAGCTAGAGAGCGAAACTAACCTCACAAGACGCCAAGCGCGCTAGCTCATAGAGAACATTCAAATTGAAATCAGTAGCACACCACTGCCTGGAAATCCAACTCCAGCGCGAATTGGTGGGAAAGGGAGACACGACGAGATTGAGATGTTGACGACAACCAAGCCAGTGCTGCCAGGAGTCAGGTCCATTCTGTGGAAACTGTGTGTCTTCTGGAAAGTTTATTTGCTGGTAGCGCCTGATGAATGCGTCGACGGCAGTTTCCAGGCTACTTCCCCTTCCGGAGACTTGCATTGCTCGGATACCGCTGAGAGCAATGCCGACAGAGGGCTGTAGATGGACGGGAACGGCGACACGGTCGCGGTTGCCTTTTGGTTCTGGGAGTACGGCGAAGACGTGGATATGTCTGGTCGAGAGGATGGGAGGGAGAACGAGTTTGAATACAGGGAGCTCTTGAAGATAGTCATAGATATCCAGTATATAATCGCTCCAGCTGACTGGGCTGGCGAAGAAGGAAGCAACAAAGGCGAACATGGTGGATGATAGTGACTGTTTGTGTTTCTGGTTTCTCCGTGTCTCACTCCCGGCGTTTCTTGCCGAGCACGAGACTCAAGAATGTCCACATTTCCTGCGCTGATAGTATATGCAAGGTGAATATTGTAGAGGACCAATAGAGGACGCGAGACTGGGTACCTGTCCCAATTCCGCCCCTAAACGCGTAAGGACCTACAACTCAGCTAAATTCTTCGGCATCTTCTTACTAAACCCTACTCTTTCCCATGTTCACATCACTGACAGTACACCAAAGGAGATACCCAAAGCTACAGCGAATGCACGAATGCCATTCATACTTGCGCCATCGGTATCGGACGTTCCTGTCGTGGAGGGTTCTGCCCCAGCCGAGGTCGCACTGCCGGACGTTCCCCCTTCAGAGCCTATTGCATTGGCCACAAATTCGTCCGCTGTCTCTTCCGAAGTCGGATTGACGGCGAGCACGGCGCCTTGATCACAGGCATCGCTCTCCTGGTCAAAGAACCTACATCTCACTGAATAACGTTTCGATTTCAGAATATGTCATAGTCGCACCATAGAGAATCGGTGCTGTTCACTTTCACGTTGACTGTGGGAAGTCCAGGAGCGTCGACTTCAAAGTGAGTTGATACAGAGACGACGCCGCTCTCGAAGCCGTTGCTGGGTGTGCATGGGTTCCTGAAGGAAGATGCTGAGAATGACATGGTCAGAACATGCTTTTAGCACGTGTCAGTCGACGCTGCGCACCAACGACATTGTGAGCGCCACTTTGGAATACAAAGACAAGGGTGTCGCCAGTTCTGGGCGCAATCACCGACGGGTCGAAACCTGCGCCCTTCCCTCTGATCGTGGATCGAATGAATGTCAACTGGCAAGATCAAGAGATCACTTACCCAGTGGTTTCATTCTTACCCACTGCAATGTTGATAGAAGCAGCCTGCACAAGGGAATTGAAAAGAGGAATATACAACAAAGCACGCCCGTAATAGATCATGACAGATAGTCGTTAGAATGAAGAGGATCACGATACCAGCTCGTACATATATGCATTCGCCAGTCTCCCTTCACATGCGCTCAATCATCGCCGCATCCGCGACCCATGCAGACCTTTTTCAATTAGACCCTCACTCTACGCATGGGCTCTATCGCGTACTGAAGTATCGCCATTCAATCCAAATCCTAAAAGGAGATGATGGCATGGTCACTCATCGCCTCCTCCATCATCGTCATCCTCGTCCTCCGCTTCGCCATTCTTTCTCCCCTCACGCCTCTTTCCCTTTCCCGTCCTCCAGCGCTCATTAATGGTTTCCACATTGTCGTTTCGTCGCCGCAGCATTAATGGAACGTACTGTGCAACCCTTCTAGTAGCTCCTCCCCCATACAGAATATCGACCCCGTTGTCGGCGGACCATCTGACGCCAAGCGGCTTATCGCGTCTCAGCCCAACATCCCTAGACATATGCCCCATCTCCTCCGCTTTGAGAAGGAAATGCTTATTTAACACCGTGAATATCCGAGAGCGCTCGTGGATTTCCTGCAGATGCTGATGCACGCCGCGTCCTTGGCCCCTCTGAACCTCGCCTTCCACTGGACCGGTATGCCATGTGACATCGCCATCGTTGTACCCGCATTCCCAAAGGACCAAAGGCAATGCATCTGCCATCTGGTATTCGGGTTTCTGGTCTAGAGCATCGAACTCTCCCGGTTCTGCACCCTCGGTCACGTTCAACAGCTGGAGAACAATGTCCGGAGACTCGAGGTCTCGCCCGACCATCAACAGGATGGCCATGATGCACCGCACTTGGTGATACAAGAACGCGCTCCCGGTGAGATTCAAGACGTACATGCCCTTCTCGCCCTCCACCTCAACGATATCCGCAGTGAGGATCCGGCGGTTAAACGCTGTTAGTTGCTTTTGTGCGTCGATCTTGCACAGATTTCGGAAATCGTGTAGGCCGACAAGATAGGATGCGGCCTGGCGCATGAGGGAGATGTCGAGGTTGAGAGAGGAGAAAAAGTACTTGTAATGTCGGTACGCGCAGCTGTAGCGGGCGGAGAAATCGGGTTCGACTGGAGACCACGCGAGGACGCGGATGGTTGGAGGCAGCAGACGATTTAGGACACCAGTGTAGTCGTGCTCTTGTACGCTTTTTGACGCTGTGAGAGACGTGTTTGATGCTCCATCGAACAGTCCACCATGTCGTCCTCCTCCTCCGTGGGTAACTCGATAGGCGCAGGCTCGTCCTGTTTTTCCACCAAAGCGGTTCGGACATAAAGTGATATCACTTGCCCTGCAGCACTGACCCCGCTGTCGGTCCTCCCACACTTTTCCCAGCCACAGCCCTCGAATCCCTTCTCCTCGTCAATCAGCCGTGCCTTGGCGAGCGCACTAAACAGGACGCCTTCTACGGTGGGGAGCGGCGTAGGCTTGTTCTGGTAGGCAAGCCCGTTGTACTCCCATCCAGAGTAGCAAAACTTGAGCGCGATTTTCCGCGTCGAGTACGCTGAGAATCTAAAGGCGCCATTGTTGTTGTCATTCGAGAGCCAGTTTGGGCCGGATGCGCTTTTTTCGAGATGGGTGATCCGCCGAATGAGGTCCTCCTTTGACCAGGTCTCGTAGTTGGACGCGACCATTCTCCGCGCTTTCGCTAAGAGATGGCTAGGTAGGTATAAGGATGTCCTGGATAGAGTGCCAAGGGACATACACTGTACGTTGTCGTAAATGCTTTGCTCAATGGTAAGTTGCATACACACCTATCACGCTCTATATACCAAGCCTGTACCGAGTCAGAAGTGGTCACTGTCATAGTCAGAGAGCAACAGGTTCGATCATTGTTGTACAACACGGCCACAACCAAACTATTCAAGCCCTCCTCGCATACATAGCAATACAACGTAAAGCACGAATAATAGCACAATATGGTAGCTTTGTAGATCGATAACATAAGGGGTAAGTGCAACTTGGAAAATTAACAAGAGATGGGAATGAGAGATGATTATTTAGATGTCTAAATGCATGCTATGAAGAACGTGAGGAGCGGACAAAGTCTGTAAAGTACTTGCGGAAAGCTTTAGGGTCGAGATCTCGTAATTTAGTCGTAAACTCAATGGCCATCTCTGACGGCCAGTTTTGCGAAGGAAGAAAGACGTTGAGGAGGAAATCGTACGCCTCGTTCCCCCTGGTACGCGTTAACGTGTGGAGGAAATTGGCGAGCTCGTGTAAAACCTGCATTGCCAAGTCAGAGAAATCCACAATACGTCGTCAAAGGACTCACAACAGTAACCTGACCATCCTTAACATTGAGGTCCGGAGCTGCAGGTACTCTGAACGCCGCGGGGACTATACGCTCATAGATGAAGCGTTCAAACCCGGGCAATGGGTTATGAGTGACGCCATTAACAGCCGTTGGAGGCGTTGCCCAAGTCGTCACACATCGACCAAGGAACGTGAACGCCGCTTTCTCGCTGGCAGGATCCGAAACATCCTCAGCGATCCCCGCCATCGATTGCAACAAAGACTCAAAGGTCGCGTTGTTGCCTATTCATATCCCATGAGAACGCCATATAATACACCTATGTCTGAAACACACTCACGTTCTGAGATGAACACCGAATGCGACTTTGAGCTTATGATGCTGTTGAGCAACGACAGGTACGCCTTCTTCGTCTCCATCTGCTCCTTTTCGACGTCGGGATCTGAGATGGGCTGGGAAAGGAGATTCCCAATGTGGTTTCCCAACGGACCGATGAGTTCGTCCAGAACGGGGAACATATCATCTTGCAGCTTGAATATCAATAACGTAATGAAATTCACGAATTCCACCAGTTCCGAAGGCTCAAAGTGCCGCAGAAGGTTGGCCATGAGGGCGGGGATGTAGCCTGTCACGCTGGGGCCTGCGGTACCGAGAATTCGGGCAAAAGCGAAACGGGTCTTGTGGAGAATAAGTAGAGTTGGGTATTGCAAAAAGAATGACATACCGCTTCCCGAACGATTTTGAAGACATTCATGTTTTCTAGGCAGACAAGTATTGCTTGGGCGACTTGAGCAAACACATCTAACGAAGGCGAAACATAGTCTGAAGGGGCAGGAGAAGGATAATCCGGATAACCCTTCGCGACGGTACCCAGCGCAAAGATGAGGTGATGTGTCGCCACAATAGGAACGAGATCTTGGCCACCTTTGCTCCCGAATGCCTGGAAAGATTCCGAGAGTCTATCCATTAGCGGCTTGACAAACGAGAGCAGTAGACTCGTTGGTTCTGGCGAGGATTTTCCCGCAAGCCAGCAGAGTATACCGACCGCTTCGAATAAGAACAGTTGCGTCTCAAACGTTGCGTTCTTCGCTGCTTCGGTCAACACGTCTGTCTCTACTTCATCCGGTTCTGGAATCTGGACCTCTATCTGTAACAAATCCCTCACGCTCTCGGACAGCGTCTGACAGATATCGGTTGGTATGTCGTTTTTGTTTTCTCGGATAAACCTAGAGAAAAGGAAGGACAGTCGGGAATGTAATGCCTTGTCTGGATGATGAAGACCTCTTGAAGTGAGTGTTAGTATCGTTTACCATCAGGAGATTGGAGAACCTACCGTTGATCGACGAAAGCTTCTAGTGTAGGGACGATGCACTCCTTGCGAACCTTGAAGAAATCGGTGTAGCGGCAAACGGTCTCGAAGAACTGCAGCGCGACGTATCGATGTGGGTACGCAGATATGCCAGACCGTGTTAGCGCCAGTAGGAGCTCCCCGTGCGTAGTCAGCGCATACTCCGAGTAGTCTGTCCCTTTTCGCTTCTCCTTGTCTATCACCGAGGGCGTTTGGCAGAATGCTGCACGACCTTTACCCCCACCTGTTGCGCATTAGCTAAAGAAGGTCGAGAACTGAAAGGAATGCACTTTTGTTGATTTCGCCGAAGATAAAGACCATGTAGATACCCAACTCTGCCTCATACCATGGCAAAGTAACCCCATTCTGGTAAGCTGAAATCGTCGTCAATCCCAGGTTACGCACAGCATCCGTAACGAGCTCTTGATCGACGGTGAGAATTGAGTCCATAAAGATGCGCAGGTCCTGCTATCAGGTCAATATCACATAGTCAAACGAGGGAGCCCACGAACCTTGCGAAGCTTCTCGAACTCTGAGCTGTCATCCTCATCTATGTCATCAATATCCGTCGAGGCTCCCACTTCATTTTCGTGAGAATCACTTCAAGAAGAGAACTGAGGAAGGAGCGTTTGGCGGGATCGATGGGGTCCGAAGATACTTTGCGAATCCGCTTGTACTGTGAATCTCAACGTTAGCAAATCTCTACAACGCTACAAATGGAAACCTTACGTTTGCAAGGATGGCTTGAAGGAGAGGGAACACGGTGGAGCAAGTGTCGTCGTACTCATCAGCCATGAAACGAATGAGCACAGGGAGACACTGAGACAGGTAGTTTGAAGCTTCAGAACGGACTTGTTCATCTGGTGCATCCTGAAGTTCGGTGAGACGACATTAACTAGGTCCAGAGAGTACGACCCACTTCTAATTTGCAGAGTTCCAGACCGAAGACGTTGAAGAGCTTCCCTAAAGACTCCCTGTACGATTCTTCCCCTTCATCGACGTCTTCTCCACGTTCTATCTGTTGTTGTCGAGTTTTCTGTTCTAGGGCATCGATAACTTGACCAAGCGAAAGCACTTTCAGAAGTTGTAGTTTATCTCCAGGTTCCTTGAGGCCTTTGCTGACGATCCGAAGAATAGCCACACAAGTCGCAAGTCGGATTGGTAAAGAAGGATCGTCAAGTAAAGCGAAAAGAAGTGGGATCGTCGTTGGAGTAATAGTTAAATTGATGTCAATCCAGCCTGCGAAGACGTCAGGCATGCAACGGGATACTGCACGCCACATACCGACATAAGACCCGAATGTCGGATTCCCCAGTCCACTACCTCCACGACTTCGTCTAATTGGCGCGTCGTGTCGGTGACTCTGTCGCTTTCCTCAGGTTCGACATTCGCTCCGTCCTTCTGCGACGATGGTCAGAACCGCCTCGTTGATCCTGTTGGCGTCTCGTTCTCGCATGGCATCTCTGACACGACCATCTCGATCGGCGCGCATGGACGTGTACTGCCGGGCAGCCTTGATCATCTGGTCCGCCACCTCGCCGGAAATTTCGAGCACGAGATGGAAGAAAAGCAAGGAAATGTGGCGGTTGAAAATGGAGGAGGAGGACGATTCTGATGACCGGATGAGCGAAAAGATGTCCGCGAAGAATGTAGGCCATTGATCCATGTAAGTGCACAGGAAAAATAAGGTTAACGTGTGCGAGAACTTATTTCGCAGAACTACGGAAATTATCAGTGAACATCGGCGAGGACGCTGGTAGATCATACAGGATGCATTGGCTTCGGAGTTCCCGTAGACATATTCAGATTGTATGTATGCGACCAGATTTTGTTGTATAGTCTGGAACGTGTCTGATCTAGCGGCTCAAACCTAGTAGAAGGCCATGAAATCTAAGATGTGATAATACAACAACGTACCGGCTCTCAAAAAAATCATCGAGAACACGCAGGGCGAAGAAACGGACTTGTGACGGGTACTTTCTAGTGCCTTCAGGAGTGGCGTCCACGAATAATGGAAGAGCAATTCTCCATGTTTCCGAGGCATTCTGTTCAACCGACTGCAAATACGCTAGCGCATCGGGATGCAGATTTGTCTGTTGAACATCTGATGCCACTGCAATGGCTTGAACCACCCGCTCGATCTCCTGGTCCATCCTCGTTCTTTGCGCCGCTTTAATAGACACGAATGCGAGAAAGGATTGGTCGAAAGATTGTTAAGTGAACGTAACAGACAGAAAGTATTGATGGGTACGAAATCGCCACTTTTCTACACGTGATCTGATTGCTCCTGATTGACAGTGACTCACACGAGGCGTTGTTGAAAGGTTCATTGTGACTCTTTACGTTCACAAAGACGCGATACAACTCGTACTATATTCCCAGACTAGTTAACGCGTCACATCACAAAAATATCTACATTGACGCGAAGTCTGAAAGAGGTGGGACAGCCAAATTATTATCATTAAACTTCGTAAACTACTTCATGGCGTTCAGATGATCATTTAGCCTTCAACTGATAGAGAATAAGCCTCGTGAGGGGTTGGAAAGGTCAGATATACTCACAATTGCAATATATACAATTCTCCGTGTGCAGACCAAGACACACTCTACCCGTACTCTCCTCAAAGGCCATAGATTGACACGAGTAGATCTCAAATGGCATGGCCGTATGTGCGGGTAGCAAGCGTTCTACAATCGCCGCGTGTTTACCCTCGCGAAAAATGTGGCCTTCATTAGCGTGAAGCTATCCGTGTCCCATCTTCGCTCCAGCCACACGGCTCTACGGCCGGTTGGCCCCAGACAAATGATATCCGATGCGGCGCTGGCTGGAGTGGAGAAGACGTGCACGGGCATTGCGCCATGCGGGCAGCGTAAATCTCGGTTTGACGGAAAAGAGAACACCGAAGCAGAGCCATAACGCAACGAAGACACGCCGGACGCGTGAAATAGAAGCGATGTGAGCTGTGGACAATCCCCAGAGACATATCCGTCAGACAACGTGTAATCGGAATCTGCTGGAACGTCGTCGGTTTCCTCTTCTGTGAGATGGTCACCTAAAAGGCATGTCGCATCCGCGTCGTCCTGGCAGAAGGCCGGCATAGACAACTGCGCACGCACGGCCGAAAAATCGTACGTGCGAACAGTCAAACTTTCATGATGCTTCAGTCCTGCGATAATGAGGTGATGAGGGAAGAGTCTGAATTGAACATGTGTGAAATGCTGGAGTCATGAGACGTGAGATGGCGAGCAAACAGAAGATTAATTGAAACTTACCTCAGGCAATTCGGGGCTAATGATGAGCTGGTTTCCGGTATCTATATCGAGAACGATAAATCGATACGTCGGAGGATTGAATATGTTCTCAAACTGCGCAACGGCGACGGCGACCACGCTCTCGCAGATATGAACCTCGCCAGGCGTTCCATCTGTCTTTGGACTAGAAATCTGGTTGACTAGGATTGGGACGTGTGATATCGAGTTATCACGATCGGCGTCCAAAGCAACCTTGTACACGTTAACATTTCTAGATTAGAGTAGTCAAGACCGAACGTGGAAGGCAAGAAATAGGTACGTGGCACGCGTAGCATCCAAACGACTGCGATAATTGCCTCTGCACCATGTTTTCGAGAGATCGCAGCAAATTTGGACGCGTAAGGGACGTCAAGAGATGCATATCGATACTCCCGGTTCGATATGCCGATGTACCACAAGGAAAGACAGAGTGCACTCGTCGGAGCACGAGATAGAGTGATTAACCAATCCGATCCCAGAACTGGTTCTGAAAAACGATGTCGCCATGCATGATGCGACACATTCTCTTTGGCAGGGAGGCATGTTTAGACCAACTTTGCTCGAGGCGCAGGCCCTTGACCCAGGCTTGACGAAGTCCGGACCCGAGATGAGTCGTCTATCCTTTCCGGAAGGAATATCAAGGGGAAAGGCCACGTCAATGGAGTGCCATACATAGTCAGAGGACCCCAGTTCGTAGAGGCCACGACATGTCTGCGTGTCTAAGCAGGAGATTAGACAGGGAACGAGAAAGGTACCTGGACGAGAGAAAGGAGGTCCTTGGCGTCCAATGAGCAAAATAAGGCTAGTAGAATATCATCCGGGAGATTAAGGAAACCACAGGACATGAGAACGGGGACAAGGTTGATATCGGCCGACTTATTTTATCTGATAAGATTGATCGGAGATGTACCGCGGCAAAGCGACCGGCATGTCGGGGCCGGAGGGGAGAGCACTACATAAGGGTTTCATGTTTGTTGCCTCCTATCATATATACCATGGACGCCCTTGCCTCAGAAAGCGATACTGTTCATGATTTCTCAGATTTTCAAGATTCGTCAAGCAGGTCAGACGACGGCCTATCAGACTCGGACTGGCTCGACATCGCAACCAATCGTGAGTCGGATGACAATGACTCAGTGTCGTCCAGAGACAGCGACGTTCACGACGGCGTACCCTCCCTGCCTCTCTCTCGTCGTTCATCCGTGAGCATCGGTAGCTCTCGGGACGGCGACACCGATGCATGGGACGGCTTCACAGACGATAGCTCGGACGAAGGCATCACCCATGGCCACCACGCGCCTCCGACCCCGCCATTGACGGCCCTATTCTCAGTCCAGTATTCGATCTGGGCATCGACGAGCAGGAGATTGAAGAACGCCGCCTGCGGGACGCGCTGGATCAGAGCATGATCAGCACGTTGGGCTCCTCGAGGTCGGGTTCTCTGCCCTCAACCGTACACAACTCGATTCGGGATCTCCGCCTGTCCTTCCCAGACCCTCTCACCAGTTCTCGTGACGAGCTGAGCTCGTCCTATGACAACGTCTCCTCATCTGTGCAGAACATATCACCATCTCCTGAAATCGTCGACAATAGTCCCGTCCCTGAATCCCCGGCACTTGGCCCTGTAAGCCTGTTGCCTCAAGAGACCGCGAAGGAGCCAGGTCCTATCCCCATACCTGTGTCTTCTGAGCAAGGGAACTCTCTAAGCCTCCAATCTTCGTACGGTATCAAATTATACGGGACTCCCTCATCCATCAAATGGACATTTGTGTATCAACTCATGCAATCCAGTTGCCAGAAGAAGGGTCTAAATTTAGCGGCCATCAATACATCGCCTTGCGGAGCATTTCATTGGTTGCAATTCACTAACGCTCATGGTGCCACTGCTCTCACCGTACAAGTCGAAGATCACATCCAAGTAGGTTTCTATCGTTTATTGATTTACAGCTAACATCATGAGTTATAGCGCACACCTAGCCGTTTAGCGACGCTCAGTGCGTCTTTGGGCATCGTTTACCTTCCTTGGTCTCCCTTGCCGGAAGACTTCCGTTGCGACCGACTACTCCCTGTCCCCATACCGGACGAGGAGAAGCCTCATGATGGAACAGTTTCATCGTCTATGTGGTTCGCTGATGCGCGAAGGTCCAAGAAGACACTTGTTCTTCGCAAAGATTCCACGCTTATTGCTCCCTATCACGATATCACCGAGCTTCATACGTCGATGGTGCATGAGACATTATCCTCAGATGCACTCTTCTTCAACGTATGCGCGTAAGTCTTTCATTTTGTATTGACTTGATCTTGGTTTTATTTTCGTCGCAGTGGGACTTTTGGTGCTCTTTTGTTCACCGGTCTTGGCTGTATGATATATCTTTTGTTCACATTGGTGGCAAGCTCTGCGGATATGGTCATTCCCACCATTCCGACACCCTCGTTCGCACCTACAGTTGCGAACGTGTCCTCATCTTTGTCCATTCGTCCATCGACGAGTGTCGCCCTTGTTCCACAGGCATATCCTCCTGCTATCTTGACCGCCGTATCTTCCGATCTTGATAACATTCCACCTCGCACTTCGTCTGCATGCAATTGTCACTCATCGGACCGCACGAAATTGTCGACAGACATAATTTCTATGCCCGCCACCGCTTCGTTGTTGCCACAAGCCCCCTCGCAGCGTACAGAGCCCTTTCATCCCTTAGCATCCGCGCCGTCGACTCTCTCTCACAATTGTGGACGTTACGATGAAGGCCTTGATCGATACTGTGTCGCGAGATCTTAGAGAGCTCATGGATGCGTTGGACGATTTGTCACGGGCCATTATGCGACAGACTAGCCACATTGTTGATACCTCCAGAACGACTTCTAGGACAATGCGGGAACTCATCCAGTACCGGCATGAACGAGCGAAGGGAAGAGCGGCGGAGCTAAAGAAGCTAGGCGGAGGATTTGTGTGAGGGCAGGAGAAGCGTTTATCGGGAGGACAAGGTTGCTCGACAGAAAGCACACAGTTTGAAGGATCAGCTCATGTCGTCGGAGCTTGGCAAGCTTACGAGAAGGCGCATGGAGACTGGGCCTTGGCGCTGGGCCACAAGAAGGGGAGCAAGAGCAGCCACCACCAAAGGCAAGGATGTTCTTTGGTCGGGCTTGAACTTGGGTTGGACTCATTTATTCGATACCATTTACATCTACCACGGTAAGACCTCTCGCACATATGTATATCATCTGTAAACACATTAGGTTAGTATGAAATTGCAAGTATGTTCACACTGAATTTATTCACGTGTATTTATGCCACTTTGCGCCACAACCACCACATGAGTTTCGAATAACAAATATAGTTATTGGATCCAAGCGCTCCAGCTCAACCACTTCTTCGTATCCATTGCCAACAATGAAACTACCAATGTCCAGGCGTGGCTCCTCTATCTTGGCTAATCGCTGGAAGGGACAACGGTCTTCATGCTCCACGACTCGAGACTTGGGCTCCTCCTCCTTTTAGGTTCGAGACCGTAGCCTTACTTTATCCAGCTCGAGGTTTGTGTAAACAGCCACGCCTCATTGAATTTGACTTTGCCTAGCACTGATGGCAACGACCCTTCTTCTCGCCTCGTGTTCTTGGGATGCTTCGTCGTGTTCCGGCTTCTTCTAATCCTACCTCTCTTTCACTTTCACGTTCACTTGCGAACTCTTTCAAGTCGAGGTCCCTGGGCCGCGATGCAGACCCTTTCGTGGTTCCGGTATTGCACTTGCCTTTGGCGCTCCTCCTGCTCGTGCTCGCAGACGTCGGAGCGGCGTCGGAACAATGTCATCTCAGAATCAACAACGCGGCTGCTGTCGGCGGACCCGATGACACTGGCAACGACTCGACCCCGACGACGTCGAGCTCATCCACCGCGGCGCCTTCCGCCACAAGCTTGGCTGCTTTCAACTACGGTCATCAGAAGATACGCGGGGTTAATTTGTGAGTCTCGATAATGTTTATTTACTCTATAGACACACTGATCAGCTATGCAGAGGCGGCTGGTTCGTCCTGGAGGTGAGCGCGCTTTTACATCCGTTCCGCGCTGATGCGATTTTTGTTAGCCGTGGATAACACCGACACTTTTTGAGAACACGAACAACGACGACATTGTAGACGAATATACCTTTGGACAATTGCAGGATCAGGACACTGCGCTAGCTGCTTTGACCACACATTGGGAGACCGTACGCACCATCCCGCCTTTATCGCCAAATCATTAAACTCTACTCGCTTTTAGTGGTACACTGAAGATGACTTTGCCGCCATGCAAGCCGCGGGGATAAACCATGTTCGGTGTGTGCGATTTCAAGCAATGGCCAGATTATTTCTGACGAGCTTCAGCATTCCCATCGGGTATTGGTCTGTCCCAATGACTGCCGCCGACACCACGTTTGGCACGTCTGTATCTCCTTACATCCCCGGCGCGTGGCCCTACTTCCTGCAAGCCCTCAACTGGGCGCGGGCCCATCAGATACACGTCATCGTCGACCTCCACGGCGCGCCGGGCTCCCAGAACGGCTACGACAACTCTGGCCAGCGCACGTCCAATCCCCAATTCGCCGTCAACCCCGCCAACGTTCCCGCACCATCGACACCCTCCGCTTCATGACGGAGAAGATTGGCGGCATGATCGATGTGCTTGAGCTGCTCAACGAAGGCGCGGGCTTCACGTCGAGTGTATGGGCGGCGAATATTCGGCAGTTCTTTGCGGACGGGTATGATGCGGTACGCGAGGTTGCTCCGACGGATATGAAGATTATGATTGGGGATGCGTTTCTCGGCGTCGATGTGCGTCTTTGACGCGTGTTGGAGGCGTTTTGCTGAACCCTCACAGAGCTGGACCGGCTTTCTGAAGAACGAGACTGGTGTCATGATGGACTATGTAGGTAATGCGCCATACCATATCGCCATGGCTGATTTTGTTTCATACAGCACGAGTATCAGTTATTCAGCAACGGCGAGCTGTCGCGTTCACTCGATGACCATGTCCAAGTACGTACGTTTATGGCGTAGAAGAACGCTGTCTAACCATTTCATAGTACGCTTGCACCTATATTCCGACTCTGACAGGCTATGCAAATAATAACCTCTGGACCATCTTGGGCGAATGGTCAAACGCAGTCACCGACTGTGCGAAATGGCTCAACGGAAGAGGTACATTTATAAATTGACATCTACACATACACGCGCTCATATTTATGGAAGGTGTCGGCGCACGGTGGGATGGAACACGACAGGCCAGTGATACGACATACTTTGGCTCTTGCACACCCTGGACTGGCAGCTACTCAAACTTCTCTGATGATTACAAGACGTTCCTGCGCAAGTGCGTGATACATTCTTTCAAATTCCAGCTTATCTCAATCGTCACAGGTACTGGGAGGTACAAGTTCAAGTTGGTGAGTCCGTTCAAGGATGGATCTTCTGGACTTGGAAGGCAGAGAATGCCGATGAGTGGAGTTATCAGAAAGGCTTGGAAGGAGGATGGATACCGAAGGATCCCACGGACAGACTCTACCCAGATATTTGCTCTTAGATACAGGTTCACATGTGTGATACCTTATACAACATACACCTATCCTTATAAACCTGTACTACGTATATATGTAGAATGTGTAAACAGAAACAGTCCCAATGACATAGTAATGCTAATATATCGCGGGTGGCCAATCGGGACAACCAGTAAGTGTGGCGTTTGACGCTTCCCGGACCCGACGTTTGCTGGCCAAATCACCAGACTTTCGATAATTCTCAAATACTTCGTGCATTTGGAATGACGCTGCTGCGGCCGAATCTACGCAAACATTCAGACGAGGGCGAATTGGAGAACAGATGGAAACTAAGTACCAGAATTCGCATCAGCATCCTTCATAAGCTGTCACAGGCGAAGGTGTGTGAACAAGCTTCACAATAGCGCAATAGAAGCAAAAACTCACCCCTTGCAGGCGGGCTATTTCCTGCTGTATCTGCATCGGGTGGTATCCACCGCCACCATACTGCATCTGCATCGTGAACTGCTGGATCTTCTGCTCAATCTCCGTCTTCTTCGCCGCCCACGCATCCTTGACCGCATCGAACGCGCCGATGAGCTGCTTCCACGCATACGTGTCCCAGGCTTCGATTTCCGCCTTGTGGATCCGAATGTACTCGCGCGGATGCGAGACGCCGGAGGGGCTGGGGATGTCGTGGGTTGTAACTGGGATGAGGAGGAGGAGGAGGCAGCCGGATCCCAGCCTTGGGCGATGGATGCGTAGGGATCGAATTGGGATATGTAGCCCGGGTTGTTCTGGACCTGCTGCTGGGCGGGCGTGTATGCAGGCTGCTGTGGTTGCGCGCTGAGGTAGCTGTAGCTGCTGCCCGAGATGTGCGGGGCGGCGGCAGCGGCGGGGGTGGCGGGTGCGCTTGCCATCCACGGCTGGCCGTACCCGGACGTCTGTTGTGGGCTCATGTATCCGGTATATGAGGGCGACATGGCGCCGTATTGTTGGGGCTGCTGCTGCTGCTGTGGCTGCAGGTATTGCTGAGGCTGCTGCTGTATAGGCGACGCCATCCCAGGTTGGGACCATGAGCCGTACTGATTGGGCGTCGGGGCGCCTGCATTGAGGTCGGGGAAGCGGGATTGAGGACTACTGGGGTCTGGCGCGAATGGGTTGTTCATCGGTGATGTTGCGTAGCCATTATACATGTCGATGAGAAAGTGGTCGGAGGTAAGAAGGTAAAGCGAGATGCACAGCAAAACGTCCGCGGATGGATTGGATGATCTACTGAACTTGTTTACAAGTTCCTTGCTGCGCTTTTCAACACATGTCCTTATTAAACCACGAGTTCATTCTCGTTTCACACTCGGCGCAGGTACCAATCCCAACAGCCCAAACCCAAGTCCGTACAATGACCAAGCTGATAACAGTACTCAGACACAATCAACGTCCAGAAACCATGTCTACCTGCGATAATAGCCTGAACATTTCCAAATGACCCCCACGACGCTAGTGTGGCAGCCAAAAGTGTCGACCCACCAAGAATCAAGATGGTCATCGACTACCTGTATTCAGTATATGTGGCGCGACAGACGAACCTTCACGCACAGGGATGACGACCGACAGAGTCCTAGACTCTCTCCACGCTCGAAACTGACAAAAAATCAGTTGGCTGATTACCTAGTAGACTTGCAAGCTTCGCATACGTCGGGATTCACTCCCTCCCTCCAAGGTATCAGCATCACATAGAGAAACAAAACGACGGTCATTGCCGCCATCCCAATGCTGCCAAACGCACATCCTCTGGTCCAAGAAACAGAATGGTTACAAGGTGGCGCAATAGAATCAACTCGCAAACCGACCTTGCCCAGCCGCCTTCCACCTCAAGAACATGCCGAAACTCGCTTATAGTAGAACACCAAAAGGTGACCAAACCACAAGGCACCACGAGCTTCAGTTGCTTGATAGTATGCCTGAGCATGATAGTGTAAAGCCAAAAATAAGTTTCAGCGCATGACCCATATGAATGATCATGAGCCTAGTTCAATTCGGACTATCGTACACACTCGCACGCGGATTCAATTAATTTTAACAACCACCTTTTCCCCGCTGACCTTGTTGTTGCGTAACAGATCCAGACCAACAGCCACCCGATCTTTCAGACTGCCTTCTGCAAGCAGCTTCACCCGATTAGGCTGTATAATCCCCTTCTCCAGCAGAGAAGGCAGGATTTTGGGCATCAGATTCTCCTTGAGGTATTCAAACTGCAAAGCACCCGTCAATATCAGTCTCTTTAGGAACGAACAAGAACGTCTCACATCCTGGTAAAGGAAGGCGCGAACACCCTTCACAGTCACCCCCTTCGGAAGCGGATTCTCGTCTGCAGGGATCTCCCAATACATCGCAGACGCGTCGCCGTCCGCGCGCACCTTGTTGCCCCGCTTAATAGGAAGCAGAATAGCCAAAGTCCCCGCGGGATCAATGACATTCGCTATGGTGGCGATAGTAGCCTCCGCACTGATGCAGTCCAGCGCAAGAGACACTCTCCCGCCTGCAGCCCCAATGATGTCCTCCGCCAACGTCAAACTGCGGTAGTCAAACACCTCTTTCGCGCCAAGCGACTTTAGGAACTCATGATGACGAGGAGACGCAGTCGCAATGACGTTCTTATACCCCGATGCGCGCAGGAGCTGGATGGCATACTGCCCCGCAGTAGAGCCCGCGCCATAAATGAGAATCGCGGTGTTCGCGCTTGCCGGAGGCTCTTTCGCTGGATAAGACGTCGGGTACGGGAGTCCGAGGTCAGCGAACAGGGTTCGGAAAGCCGTGATAAAGTTATCAGGGACAGTCGCAGCCGCCGCCAGCGAGATGGATTCGGGGACCTACATGGATCACCAAAGTCAAACTTTGAAATTGCAAAAAGAAACAGAAATAGACGCTTGCTTACCTTGGCACAAACACTGCGCGATTGGATACTGTACTGTTGTATTCCCTTCTGCTTCGGGTTTTGATACGTGAATGCGGTGATCTGGTTGTCAGATGAACATCAAGTCGAGATTATATTGCATGGGTGACTTACTTTGTCGCCCACTTTAAGATCGTCCACGCCGGGGCCAACTTCTGCAACAGTACCCGCGGCATTGAAGCCTAGCACAACAGGGTACTCGGCAATCATGTATCCCAAGTCTGTCTGATATGTGTCGAAGGCAATCATGGATGCGTATTCAGCTTTTAGGAGGACCTCGCCCTCTTTGGGCTTAGGCGTGGCCACCTGAATCGCCTCAAAAATGCCTAGCGACGTTGTGGCGATGGCGGTATGGGTCGACATGACTGAGTGCGACTTTTGGGACGCCCGTGAACCATCCCAGCCTTTAATAGTCGCAGCGTTTCGCTTGGTTTGTCATCTTGGAGAGTCCTTAGTAAGAAGAATGCTTATAGCATGCTTATAGATAGCAAACAGAAACCGGATACCTTGATACCCTGGGATATACCTAGAAACGACGACGAAGGGCGACGTTTACGGTTGGCGGGGACGGTTTGGAGAAAGGATGTTGATCGGGCCAGCACGGTTTTAACAATGTCAAAGGTGTTCTAGTCATCGCGTTGCTCCGAACGCGTCCATTCAGCTTACGTCGCGTCAAAACCCGGAGGTGATGCTTCTCTCTTCCGATAGGCACTGGAGAGCTGCTGGAGCATTACTGGGCGTTGTTCCAAACGTCGTTGACTTCACCAAGACTTAGGATTGCAACCAACATAGCAGTGGCATTCAGAAATCCACAACAACAAACGACAGCTAGCGTTAGTACACTCCGCAAACAAAAGAGACAGTTGCGACGGATTCCGTAAACAATTCTCCACAACGCAAAGTCATAACACGCATGTACGAAATCCTATCATGCGTGACCGCCCATCTGCTGGGGTGTCGGAGCTCCCTCATATCCATGAGGAGGAACGTTGGGCGGTGGCGGAGGCATCATCATTTGATATGGAACGGCATGTTGTACTGTGTGATGGTTAGATAGACTCTGGGCGAGTCATTTTTGACGTACATTGAGGGCTTTGATGGTAGTATGTGTGAGCATGCTGTGGGATTGGGGTCGGCGGCATCGACTGTCGTGGACCACCACCGTTAGTGGGAGGCGGGTACGTTCCGGGGGGCGGCATGTAGGCTTGAGCTGGAGAGGTCTTAGTATGCACGCTGAATGTACGGTGTGAAGGACGTACGAGGCATCTGCATACCAGGAGGGGCATACATAGCATTGGGCGGCATTCCAGGAGGATAGGGCATAGGTTGCATAAATGGTCCAGGCATGTAAGCTCCCGGAGGACCGGGAGGCGCCATTCCAGGCATCATAGGCTAGTGAATATGTTTGTCAAGGTGTAGATGTACGGAGTTGAAAGTCACTTACTTGACCAGGATATCCATAGTGTGGGTAGAATACATATCCGCGAGCAGCTGCCTGGGCGGCCGAATCCTCTTCATAGGAAGGAGGAGGCATTGGTGGAGGAACGGGAGGTCCCATATGAGGCGAATGTTGAGGAGGCTGATGTTGAGGGGTTGGGTACATTTGCATGTAGCGCTTGCCATTATACGGCCAAGAGGCAGCTAGGGAAAGATAATCAGGCTCAAGCTCTTTTGAAAGGAGAGCAACTTTATCACGAACATATATGCGAGGCATCGACAACCTTGCTGTGTTTGAACGGATTGAAGTCGTCTTTGATGTTGACCGGCGTTTTCTTAATAACTCGCGTACCAAAGAACGGATTGTTTGGAACGGCCGAAGTCTGTGAATTCGATTGTCAGAAATTCAGGTAAGTTAAGTGATGAGGTACGTACAGCCTCTTTCGGTTTTGGGGAGGCCGACGAAGAGGTCATGCTGGGATTCGGTGAAGGAGTACCCTGAAGCAAATGGTCAATAATCATACAGGTAGACCGAAAGGGCAGGTCCAACCGGGGTGAATGCGCTTGCCTTCGGATTAGGTCTGAATGATGAAGCGTTGACATTCAGGCGGTTGGACGGAGAAGCTGGTGCCTTCAATGGAGCAGACAGTGCAGATTCTTGAACGTTGGTAGGTGACGCGACGGCACCATTAGTCTTTGCAGCAGTCGCAGACTGCGCAGTAGGTTTCCGAGCACCCTTGAAGGGAGGGATGGGCTGAATGACCATAGCTATCGACTTTTTGCCAGTTTCTTTCGTGGTTGCGGCAGACGATTTCTGACCAGCAGCTGAAGGAGGCGGTGGAACGGTCGTCTTGGCTCCGTTAACAATAGCCTTCCGACTAGCTTCAGCCATGTTCGCTGCCTTGCCACCTTGCGCACGAGGTGCGCCAGCGGGCGTAGTCGAGCCGATGTTGCGAGCGGAAACAGAGGCAGCATCCTTATTCGCCTTCTCTTTGATAGCCTTTTGCTTCTCTTCGTCCTTCGCCAAAATCGGAACCAGGTCTTCCGGAATGGGTTTGTTGAGCTATTCAGGGGCGTTTCAATTTAAGTGAAGCCCATGCACAGAAGAAACAGCCGTACCTTGAAGCTTTGACTGAACTTGACAAGGTCTGCCATGCGCTTATCCATTTCGTTTTTAACCAAAGCCTGTCTCTTCTGGGCGAGTCTTTGCTTTTCGCTTGATACAAACTCGCGGAAAGCAGGAACCGCATCAGCAGGAGGCTGAACGGATATTAAATCGCAATGCCTGAATTCTTCGAAATCGCACACACCTTTGCTGACCCGGAAGGTGCAGGTGACGATCCCTTCGACGACGAAGGGGGTGATTGCGTTCGAGAAGCTGCTGCCACGCCTCGGGACCGTTGACAGAAACTCTGGGAACATCAATTTTCGCCGCGTTGCTAGCAGCAGGTGGCGCGCCAGGTTTACGGGCTCCCGGAGGTACATATGCGTTTGTTCCGCGGACGACGGCACCATATCTAGATAATACTATCAGTCAAAAGGGTACTGAGAAGCAGGAAGCAGACAGACTTGTCCTCTTCGTTTATACCGCTGTCATCCGCCTGATTCCTCTCTTCAGCGATGTGAGGATTACTTGAGGTTGCCTGAATGAATTTTAGGTAGAGGCATGAACATTAGCGAGTCTCACTTACACCAACGATTTCGTTTGCAATCTTTTGGGCTTTGCGTTCGCGCTCCTTGAAGTCTGCACCGCTGCGATCAAGTTTCGTAGTGTAAAGTTCCTCGTCGAAACTTGTTTTGACGCCGAATAGTGATTCATTAACACCAAACTGATCCCAAGAGGTGTTGTTGGACCGGGCCCAAAGGTTAGGTCATCGCCTGTACCTAGCTGCGCGTTTGCGGGGACAGGAGCATCGGGCTGCCATGCCTGAAGCTCGCGTTCCCGACCCGCACCTTTCTTCTGACTGATGTCCGCATCGGTGCGAAAAGCTGTTGAGAATGCATTAGAGGATGATACCGTAATAGGCGATGATGAGCTCACTTTCGCCATTTGTCAGTTTGGCATCAGCGGGGCCTGAAGCCCATGTCTCGATATTGGTGGAAGCGATGAAAAGCTGATCTTTGAGAGGAGCGGCAGCATCGGAGATTTCCTTGACGTCCTTGAGGGTTACACCCATGGTGTCACCTTCGCCGCTGGTTGAAAGTATTACGCCTTCGTAACGAATGGAAGTCTTGGTCGTGAGAGTGATGGTAGTGCCCTGCGAGAATGAGTGGGCGACAGGGCAGATAAGTGGATCAGCGCACCGTTAGACCAGACAGAGACCGAAGAACGGTATCGTCCGCTCGGACAACACCATTTCCCTGTGCTAAAGGGGGAAATGCTCCTTGAGCCTGTGGAGCCTGAGAAGCTGGGCGGGCAGAGGTGGACGACGCGGTAAAAGTGGGAGAGGCCCGTGCGCCATTCCAGGCATTACTGGGGGTGCAAGGGTCAGAAATCGGGCATGGCGACACTACAAAAACGCACCGAGTCGGTTCTGGTGGGCCTCCCTTGCGCATGGGCTTGGGTTGGCGTGCAGTTGTGGCCATTACTGAGAATTAAGACGAGAAAAGAGAAGGAAGCACGATAATTCTGACGTGACTGATAGCGAATAGGTCGTAACGAATCGAGTCCAGCGCACGAGCCCAGAAGAAGGTGAGCTACAATGCTGGCAAAGCAGCGAAGAAAGCCTCGAGCAGGACGTCAGAGACGACGGGGAAAGAAAGTGCGGGCACGGGGGAGAAATGGATAGTTACGAGCTCCTGCACTGGAGACGTCGACGGCCAAAGCCGAATACGGTGGTTGCCTCGATAGACCCCGGATACCTCCGATTTGGTGTTTTTCAATTTTCTTCCTCTAATTATTGGTTGTAATTTACACCTTCGCTCTCATGCAATTGAAGTCCATTTTTCGTTCTTCAGAGCCACTCTCAATGTGGCGTTTATTTCACTAGAGTGATCACTGCAATCAGCTACTCTTAGCGGAGTTTGAAGTGGGTGACCAGGGGCCCTGACGCGTGTTCTTCACTATCCCCGGACCTTAGGGTCGAGATACTTGCCTGGAAATGATACACAAACCGAAGATCTGGATCATATTCACAACTACGCCACACCTTATACTTGGCAATACCTCTTATGAGACTTCCAATCCTTCTTCTGACACACCGGTGAACAGTACCGTACCATCTTACACCCTGTACACAGCGACTTTGCCTTTGCTCTGCACAAGAAACACCTTCGCGCTTCGGGATCTCTTCCAATTGGCTCAAGATAGGAAACCGCAAAGAGAGGGCTCAGCGCAATGGGTGTAGCGTGCGGTGCGAACGGTGCCCAAAGGGCGCGTTTCAGCATGCCTGCAGCATCCTTTCCTCGCCCACAACTGCACAGTGGATCCTGCTCCATATCCACGGTCAACGGGATCCTCCCTTGGAGTTTGTACTCGCAATTATCTCCGTGGCTCCAGGATGTACGACAGCGCTCTGCCAACACAGGAAGTAGCTGTTTCCATGCACTGGTCTCCCGCTTTGACAAACCAAACGAGGCCTTGTTTGCACCGTTGATCAGACGTCCAAACGATCGTTCAGTCTGTTGCAAGATGTGCCTGGTTAGCGGGAGCGCATAGCCATCACAGATGACTGTATGAGCGCCCACGTCGTACCGCATGCAGTCCACGAATAGCAATGTATCAGAGTTGTTGGTCTCGGTATCAATCAGGACAAAGAGGTCGCGAGACGGCCCATTCTGGATGCCTGCTGCAGTGACAAAAATACTGTGGATGGTATCCTTCACGTTCATAAGTGCATCATCGTCTGCTTGCTTACGAAGGGTCCGTTCGCGCGCAGACATCATAGACCCAATGTGAGATCTTAGCCATTCCTTCAGACCTTTAGCGCGGTAGTCAAGTTCTGGGAGGATTAAAGGGTGGACGCGATGAATATTCCAAAGGCCGAGAGATCCGCCGTCCTTCCTCGTCAAGGAGAAATGGTTTAACTTTACGCCATCAGGTCGAGAGATGCTTGAGGGAGGCAAGATCACCTAGACTAGCATTAGCACAGCAAGACAGACTGTCAGCCCAAAACGAACTCACTTCAATATAGGATGACTTTCGCGCCACACGAAGCCTATTTTTTGTCCCAACGACAGGCAAAGGAAAGTGTACATCCTGCTTCAATGCACCGAGGCATAGACGCATGACGCATGGTGAGATTTGGGTTATCGTTGGTGTAACGCCAGACTTCAACAACGATTTTGCTTCTTCAGGATACAGATCCACTCGAACTGTCATAGCCGTTATCAACTCACAATCTTCATCCAACTCAACTTGCGTCGGATGCCTATGACCCAAGGCCGGAGATGGTCGTGGTGCGCGCGCAGGAGGAGACGCTAGCGACAGCGGACTGGGACCGGGAAGTATATAGACATGTTCCCTGTCCATCAGAGGCGCTTCAAACACACAAAGCTTCAGACCGAGTTTCATGGCAAGAGGAACCGTTCCAGGGGTACTTCTGACAGCCAGACCAATCTTCATAGACTGAGGAGCCTCAAGCTCCGTCAAGAGCACTGACGGCATGAGGAAAGACACCAACAGCGGGTCCTCTCCTTGCCACCCCTTCACGTCACGATGCAAGACGACCGAAGGAGCACTGTCGCTTCCTGCAGGAACACTTTACCGAAACACGCATGTACAGAATTGAAGTTGTTCATAGTAACTTGACCAAGAATATAGGTCAAGAGTGGCGGCGTCCCACTGTCTTTCAATACTTCGAGCTTCTCTCGAGGGACGACGAGGATTACTCGGACGAGTAGAGGTATGGATGGCCACGTGGCCAACCTGCCTATCGTGCGCGCTGGAAATTGAAAGGAATAATGTCGCGCGGTGTGCAGATTGTACCGATAGAGCTGGGCACAAAGGTCATGTTTGTTAAGAGTATCCATTGGCATTGAACGATCCGCCTCGTCGAACTCAAAAAACCTGTCCATCACGTCCTTCCATTGTGCTTCGTCGATGGCAAGTCTTGAGCGCACCAGACGCAGGAGGAGGACAAATGTCTCTCGGGAGTAGTGAACCAAGTTGGAATGCGCAATGGCGTGCAGAAGATTAGACTTGTTCATCTCCTGAAACTTCATGGCGTCTTCTTGCTCGAAGATGGTGTGATACACATCATACAGTAATCTTCCAAGCTGACGGGGTTGAAACGCAGAGGGAGAATTTGCGTCATCGTCACAACTGTCGTAGGCGGTGGGTGCTTTCCAAGTTGTGACTTGTTGGAACTGGGTCGCTGTTTCCTCATCACTTCATAACCCATCAGCTCGTGGGTATTGGAACGAGCCGTATATCCGGAAAAGAAGTCAACTGGCGCAAGACCAACCAAGGCGGTCATTGTCATCATATCCATGCAAAGAAGGGAACTGAACTCCTTCCTCGCATCCTCCGATTTGAACAAAAGAGACTCTGTATAGAGAACACCTTGCTCTGCGTGGAGAAGCGGAATTGCGGGGATCAGGACATTAAGCAGACCAATGTGATCAATCAAGTTAGACGTGTCGATAGAGTGAAATCTCGTTGGGGCCCTACGCTCGCGATACTCTCCAGCGTCTAGCTCGAGCAGTGTAGGCAACCACTGGGAAATCGGTATCAAAATCTGCAGCGAACCAGAGATATTGAAATGATCTAGCGCATGGCAAAAGGCCATTGCATCTCCAGCCGACATCCTGATGATAACGCGAGAGTCTTTTATCGCGCGCGCCGACGCAGCGCACCAGTCACTGAACTGCTTCTTGGCATCTGCCAGACCATCCTCTGTTGTGACTTTGCGTTTGGCGTTGCCAAATACCGCCGCAGTGTGAAAAGGGATGAGAGGATCGGTGCCGTAATGAAGATTGCAGCCTTCTCCTCCAAGGGAATAGACAAAAGTAGGATTCAGAAGCGAAGCTGATGCTGCTTGACGACCTTTGCTGAAGGTCGTTCCTGTTTCCCAGTAACTACGAAAACGTTCGGCCGTTGTGGGAAATGCTTGGGCCATGAGGGGCCCCGCTGAACGTGTCGCGGTACTAATCATATCTTTTGATCGCGCATTGGCAACCTTGGTGAACTGCGATCGTATAGCGCGAACGTGGTGTTCTGGCTGCTGGTGAAAGGCAACATAGAATTGCCAATGAGACCGCATTTCGGAGAGAGTATGCCTGCTGCAGATACGGATGAACTGGCCAACGGGAGACACCGCCCAGCGCCCCATCGTCTCAGAATACTGAAGCAACTTTTGACATTGGGTCATGAGGACTTCATGAGACGGCGTATCGATCATGAAATGAAAGAATATGTTCCATAGCGTGGTGGTAGCGGGGACTCCGTCATCGATCATACTGAAGAGCAGAACGTTGCGCGCTATATATGAATCGGGAGACAAATGAGTATCATGCATCTTCCGTAACTGACAGTCATACCAAGGACCGCTGGATCAAAGTCACAACAGGTGAAATCAATTCTTCGAGTAGCTGGCAGGTCGAGTGCTGTTAGCAATGTGGAAGACGAAACCTAACGTTCTTCCCTTACCTGTGATAGGTTCACAGTACATTGTATAGAGGACATTTCGAGGATCGCCACATCCAAGAAGCAGGACATCAAGATTGCTATCTGTTGCTAGATCGCGGGTTAAGGAAACCGCTGAAGTGTTTCCAATGGGATAGTAGAAATACTTGTCCCGAAAAGCAAGCGGATGGGCCATTATATGGCGTAGCTTTCGACGACGACGAAGAGGAGGAAAGGCAACGTAGCATTCTAGGCGTGTGTGTGAGGAAATGCACGTGCTAATCTCGCACGCTCGTCAGGCAGGCAGAGAACTGAAAACGTAGATGAGGAGCTGGAGAGCCATCAGAGGCTGCTCGGGTGCAAACGTACCGAATCTGCAGTTCTTTGTAAGACCAAGATCTTAGCCACAGCTGCATGCAGCATACTGGTCGTACTTGGGTGCATGGAGACCGACTTGAATACAGAGCGTTGATGGCGATGATGTGAACAATTGGTGGTCGTAACAAGAACAGTAGAGCAGTCACGTCACACGTTCATCGTCAAGCTTCAACAGGCTAAGGCTTCAACATTTCAACTCTCAGCCTTGTAAGGATTCTCATGGAGATGAATATCATAGATTACGGCTAAACTAAACATAGAAGCACGTTGGACCTGGTTATCGCAAACACGACATTTCCACCTTCTTCAATAAACCCTTCAACGTACCACTCGTGCGATTACAATTCGATTGCAGCCACGTCTCCATCCTCTGCCTCATCAAGCTCAGCTCAGGCGTTATGGGTATCTCTCCGTTCCCAAACTGGCCTGGATTCAACAAGAGATCGAAAAACTCTGTCCAAAGCTCGGTCTGCCAATAGCGCTTCAAAGGCGTCGCTACCTTGTAACGCCCGCCAGTCAATATGACAGAATCCGCCTGGATATACTTCCCAAACAAGAGGCAGTACACGATTCCAGCAAGGCCGAAGTAATCGGTTTGATGCGTCCAGGGTCTATCTTCACGTATCTCGAAGCAATCCCGTGCGTCTGTTGCCCATCTGCTATGAATTGTTGACCATTGGGGAAGAGACGCGTATTAATTGTCCGCCCAAAGTCGATGAGCTTGATGCCCTTGCAATGCCACCCATCAGCCCCGGAAGGATCATACAGGCTCGCCCAGGCAGATGCACCTCCGGGGACGTCCTCCAATCGCAATAGACAGTTATCGATCTTGAGATCGCCGTGAATGAATCCGGCGTTATGCATGGCTTCTAAAAGTCGCGTAATTTCGATGGCGAAGAAGAACACGAGCAGTTCGTCCAAACAGGCGCCCTGCTGTGATACCCCAGCAGAAACCGCTTTGGTAACGACATCGAGTAGGGTGCCTTGTAAACAGTACTCCAGTACCAGGAAGCTTTCGTCGTGAAAGGCGAAAAGCGCGCGAGGAAGAACTACCGACCGACGCTGCGCCGATGGAAGCATGGAATGTAGCTTCCGCAGAACATGGTACTCCCATAGATTTCGAGGCTTGACAACTTTGATAGCGACCGATTTCGTATCCTCCTCCAAGTCCTCGAAATCGCTGTCAGTATCATCTTCATTATCACGAGCCTCGATGCTCTGCGCCTGGAAGACAGCTCCAAAGCCGCCTTCTCCAAGTTTGTCTATCACTCTGTACTTGTGACCATCTAGAGCAAGCGGAAACGTCGAGCTCAAATCAAGAGCACTGTGATTAGAGCCACCGCTTGCCTTCTGAACCTTCTTTGCGAATTTCTGAAGTCCGTCTAATAGGGCAGCATCGGTATGACGGAGATCATAATAATGCGGATCGGAAGGCATTAGTGACAATAAAGTGGACATGACCGACGGATCGAAAGGGTTGCATGGATTGGTTGGTCGGAAATTTGATGAGAGAGTCAACGCGTCGACCAAACTGAGCTGGCCTGTATGCTCCTGTAGCTCTTGCATGTCTGGCTCATCCTTAGTCGAATCGTCCTCCATCTGGCTGATGTGTTTCCACGGTTGGACAGAATCATCAGGGTTCCAGTCTTCTTCGACCTCTGGCAACCCCTCTCGGTCGAGCATGTTGTTGTCATAATCGTATTCCTCCTCGTCTTCGTCAATGCCGTGGGGGTGATCACGGGGGGTGGCGAATACGGAGCGAGTGCTTGTGTACTCTAACGTCCGTTCCGTGATAGGCGTCATGACATTGAAGGCTCCAAAGCGCCCACCTAGTGGGACATCGGGGTACATGCCAACGTCCTCATACTCCGCATAACCATCCGACTCCTCCGTAGATGTTTCATAGTCAGGGTCGCCGATTGCTTGTTCGAACTCGTCCTCGATGTAACTGCTTCCATAATCATCCTCATCCTCGTCCTCGACTTCAAGTCCCTCATACTCGTCAGTCAAGGGGGTACTGGCCGTCGAAGGAGGACTTGGGGATCGTTCATCCGGTACGGACTGTACGGGAGAATCTCTAGGTGGTGGTGGTGGTGGCGGTGACGGTGGCGACTCATCGCGATATGGCGTGAATGTAGGTTTGGTTGAAGAAGAGGGTGTGTAAGCAGGTGCTTTGGGAGTAGTATCAGGATCATCGTCGGAAGGGCGACTGAAAACTTTGAACGGAGTTCGCTGGTTTTCATTGAATGGAGTGAACGTTGGGGTAGGATTTGATTCTGATAAGGGAATCGAGGAAATGTCGTGAAACGACTTAGCCCTCTCGTGGGTAAGAGGTTTCGCTTGAGGTTTGCCGTGAGCCTCTGTGAAAACTTCGCGAAGTGGTGTTTTCGCTGCCGGAGTAAAGACCTTAGTGAACACGTTCTCGGATGAAAGCGGAAGAGTCTTGTTGGCAGGTGTGGTGGTAGCAGTGAATGTCGTTGATAGAACAGACCTGTTAGCGAAAGGCGTCTTATTGGAGTCCGAGTCAACAAATGGTACGAACTAGAATATATCACTTAGCTGGAAAGACGGAGGAAGGAGTTCGTACACACAAACCTTTGCAGGTTTATTCGGTTTATTTTCCTTGGGGCCTAAAGGTTCGTCGACATATGGTTTAAAGCCTGAAAGACGGTAAATGCGGGGAATGCACTAAGTCATATCACTTACTGCTGCTACTTTGTGATCTCGATAGTTCGTTTACAGGTTGCTTGACTGCTATGAGAGACTCGACCTTCTTCACAGGAGCATGTTTGCTGCCAGGCTTGGCGAATCTGATGGTCTTTTCTGGTGAATTGTACATTCCGAAAACGTCTGCCAGAGCCTCTTTCGTGTTGATGGTAACCGTTGGTTCGCCGTTCATCATGCTCTTTCTACGTGCACCAAAGTCGAGCGTCCGAGTAGGCCTTTGGCCATCGTCATTATATGACACGCGACTCGACGAAGAGGAAGAACTTGTCGCTGCCAGGAGACTACTTATTGGCAGCGGCGTCCACTTCTTCCCCAGCAAACCCATTGATCTGGCGCGCGCCTCTGCAGAGCAATATTCAATACCATCAGGGGTAAAGAGGAGAGAGGCATTATATTTCAGAGTCTCTGGTCGCTTTCCAGGTGCTGGAGGGGCCAACATTACAGCATACCGAGCTGCAGCTGTGGCCGGCGGGCTTGAAGGTGCCGACGTGGATGGGGCAGCGGCTAGTGAGGGCGTTTGAGAAGAGGGTCGCGTCGCATTTCTGTTCTTGAATTGTTGATAGGTTGTTTTCAGTCTTTCTAGAGGCCGGACCTGGCGTTTTATCCCCAATCGATAGATCTGTTCAGCGTCGCCTATACTAAAAGCGTGTTGGCGACCAATAGACAATTGGTGTTAGTACTCACCGACCGACTCTTTCCAGTGACTTGGCATACTCCTCGTAGAGAAGCGAGTAGGACACTCCGATGTGCTGCTTGGCGAGCAACGCGTACATGTTGATGGCTGTAGCCGGATCGGATTGTCGCGTGTAAAGCACCCACAGCTTAAGGTAGCGCAAATCGTTCTTATAAGTAGCATCGTTCTTGAAGGTGTCCGTGGCCTGCTTCAGGACCTGCGCGAGGTTGGCATTGGGGTCATTTTCCGCATAGTTTTTTGTGATCCACTGCACGAACTGGACGTAGACGGAGAGCGGGTCCTCCTCCTCGGTGAGCGCCGCTGATATTCTCGCCGTGAATTCGCGACGCTGGTTTTCGAGGTCGCGCCCAACTTGCGGCGCGGCCATGGACAATCTTGAAGGTTGGATGCCGCCTTTGTTTGTTTGGCTGCAGCACCTGCGGCACGCGTCGCGCGTGAAAGTCACATTACTCTTCGGCATTATCCGATTGGCGCCCTAGCGGTTCGGTGTGAAACATAGCGCCGAGGACTCCTACCTGGTGGGCGCTGGGAGGCGTCAAATTCACTGCTGTTCGCTGCCGTTTTTGCTTTTCTATGCTCGAGTTCTGCTTCCTTGCCAAGAACATGGACACACGTCGGAACACGGGAGAACCCTGCACAAAGACGTATCAAACTTGATGCACGAGGTCCAACAAAGCAAGGCCATGTCCGGGTATCGCTTTCAGTGCTAATTGTCTTCTCGGGTACGAATTGAGTCAATTTGGGACGAAACGGCGACTGCCATCACAATTTAATACATTGGATCTGACATGCACGGTATAGCATGTCACAGCGCTTTGTTTCCGTCTTCTTACTTCCATCCCAATGGTCGAAAGCACGAGTCCCCTACCGTCTACTAGTACTTCCACCCACGACCTCCCTCGTGGTGCCATGCCCCCAGAACGAGTCACACTCAAGGCAAGATTAAATCAAGCGCCCTCCCTTCGAGATGACTGAAGCCACGATCAGGATACCACGACACCCCTTGGATCTCCTAATGAAAGGTTGCTGAATGATACAGATGCGCAATACGCTTCATACCACGAAAAGTCGCATACATCACCGGATATTAGAGGTTCGAGCCACTCTAGTACCTTGGGCCACATTGCTTAATTCCCTTCCAGAGAATGAATTATCATCTAAACCTTGGATACCCTTCCCCCTACGCGCCTGGTTTTGGCTTCCCTTTGTCTTCTCATGGTCCTTGGCGCGATAGGCTTGGAGATTGCACTTCACTTTAGTAAAAAGAACAATGGCGCGTGCACACAATGTCGCGTAAAATCTATCTAACATGTTTATAGGATGGGCGTCGAACGTAGACGCTGATGACAAAGCAGGAATAATGCACTACGTTTATGTGCGTTCCTATTCACACCCCGTGCTATACACCTCTATACATGTCTTCTGTAGACATTACCACCCGTTGCTGTTGCCGCCGTCGTCAGTACCCACGAGTTCTATATTGCATCAGACTAACATTTCACCAGGTGGTGGCATTGTGGACATGGACGGACATCGAAATCAAGAAAATGCAACCATATGTTGATCTAGTCCACGGAGACTCGCCCCCTCAGCGTAGTCTACTATTGGACTACACGAGAACCAAGTGATGCGCTTTTCACATACTGTGCGCTGGCGACACTAACTCACTCTGCAACAGTAACTTCATCGTCTGGGGCCGTGCTGCTAAACATAAACACTATCTTGTCGCCCTGGCATCTCTGATGGTGCTGTTATCCCTCACCTTCCAGCCTTTAGCAGCCGCTTTACTAGTCGTCAATGATGTGTGGTGGAGTGTACCCAGTAAGCCTCACGGCAATACGATACTTATCATCTCATGGATTGCGACGCTTAGATCAGACCATGCAGACTGTCCAACAAGTTGGACTCAATCAGAATCTGCAGTTCGATGACCTGACCTGTAGGTTAAAGTATGTTTTTACCGTATTTGCGGCCTCACAGAACTTGAATAGCCTTCCTGACTGCCGCAGGTTTCTCCTCTGCTTCCGTGCTTTACAACCTCCCGAATCCCCCATTCACTTTGGATGGATACACCGTAGCAGAGTTCCAGGTACGTGCTCCCATTATCATATGAGCTCATTGAAACCGTCGTTCAAATCTTAGCTACCGACCAATGTCCTCAGAAACGGGACTGTTGTATCGGCTAACACGACGGCTATGCGAAGCGACCCCGGATGCGTACATGCACCTGTCGACATGGTGAGGAATGCTGATGGAAGTGAATGGACGAACACTGTCAATGGTTCCAACGGTTGTAGCATCGTCTTCAACGTCGACAAGAGCTCTACTACCCTTTTCGGAACGGACACCGTCATTTGCGACAATGACCAACCGGATCAATTCAGACCGATTGTTTTTTGGTTCTTCACGTACGTCTGGATGCATCCTGTCACAATTCTCGTCCCAACATGATCTGATATTGGATTCTAGATATCAACCAACTCCCGCCGCTTCGGCAACGCTCTGCTTCCCTTCCTTTACGCTGTGGGACGTCAACGTCAAAGTCGATCTTGGGAGTGGCAATATCACCAAAGTGACCCAACTGCAGCCGTTTTCATCTTCTTCCAATTTCTCCTCATTATCGGCGAATGTCACTGGAGCTCCGCTAAACGGGCGTGCTTACAATGGAATCCAGTTCAACTTGACCGATCCTGATCCCTTCGTACTCGCCAGGCGCAATGCAACTCAGCTACAGATGCCTGCTGCTGTTTATCAGAGCGCCGTACAAAGCCCCGAAGGTTTAGTGGGCAGCTTTGAAGCCGACCGCTTCGTCAGGTTGTCCACCAACGTTTACGTGAGTGCATCTCTCATTTTAGTGGAAGAATGGCTGAATAGGTCGATGATGTAGAGGACGTACTTGACACTCATAGCAAAGAAGGTGTACTTCTTGGATGCACAAGACCCAATTGATGTTTCCATTATGACAATACAACCGCGTGTCTTCTTGAGGTATGCCTTTCTTAACCGCTAGTATTGACAGACTTATCGAGGACTACTTGAAGCGACGTTGCCGTCCATCTTCTGGCAGTCGCAATGCTTATTCTTGCGTTCTTTGCTACAATTATCCAGCTTCTTCACCGACAAGACCGTCGGAACTTGAGGTTGCAACACGAGCCTGGCACGATTGCAAGCGCGGTCGCTATTGGAGCTCAGACCGGTATGGGAGATCTTTTGGCTGGTAGACAACGGGAATCAGACATGAACGAAGCCTTGAAGAATCGCCGATTCAGGATCGACCCACGTACCATGAAAATCTTCATGGAGGGCGAGGAAGGTTATGAATGGGCGAAGACACCGACGGAAGCCGAGAAGTACGACAGAAGGAAGTCGATCTTCGCGACTATGCAAGGGCAGAAGGGTGACTTTGCTGTGTGGCGACATCCAAAGTCACCCAAGTCACCTAAATGAATTGGACGGTTTTTCACGGTGTTCGATGTCGTATCATAGGCACGCATAATGATTTCAACGATTATAACGACAGCATCGGAATTCCACACAACCAGACAACTACAAACGCAATTTCACCAGAGCCATTGAGGTCTGCAGCCTCACTTCACCTCTAGTTTTGCCGGCTTCGTTTCGGGATACGTTCCCGGTAAGCTGCCCTCCTCCAACTCTGGAGACATGCACTTCTCGGCCTCGTTCTTTCTCAGTCTCCGGGTTATAATCAAGCACCGTTTGACCCATGACAGTCTTCAAGCCGAATCTGCCTTCAAACGTCTCATGCAGGCCGACATCGACATGGCCCATGGCGGTCTCCGCTTGCACAGACAATGCTGAGCCAACCGGAGCCTCGGGAAAGTCAAGCTTGACTGATCCTACCGAGGTTTGTGCAGAGACATAGAAACTGCCACCGGTTGTGTTTACCGACTTGAGACTCAGAGCACCAGCAATCGCCCTGCAGAATGTTGTTGAGGTTTGAAAATGGAGCAACCAACTAGACTCACGCGTTGGCTGTCTTCATCCTGACGCCACTAGCCTTCTCTTCGTCAAGATTATACACATCGACACTAACATCGATAACACCGTTGGCTGTCTCGAGCTCGAGGTAAGTCGAGGTATTGAAATGTCCAGTAATGGCTCCGTTCGCATCTGACAGCTTCGCGATATGTGCAGTGAGGGACTGAGACCACGAGTTGTTAGCCAATGATGAACATATCGCAATGAGCCTCACCTCAGACTGTATCGAGCCTACAGCAGTCTTAATTCCAAAGTAGTCAAAAACTACCGACGACAGGTCGCCGATGTGCTGGGAGAATACGGGCATTTCCACGTCGAGGTTCGGAATCCTCAGAGCGCCGGAGCTTGACTTGGGGAAGATGACATGGACCTTAAAGTTGAGGTGAACTTGACGTCTGCGGTCAATATGACGAGGAGGCGTCTATAGAGTACAATTAGCACTTATATGGAGGCTCATGAGCTTTCCACCTACAAAAATTCCGACCCCATTCTGTCCATCACGCTTACTGACTGAGCAGACCTTAACAAGGTCGAGGTCGTCGTGATTTTCGTTGTATTCGATATCAATTTCAACCTTGACATCATCGGAGATCTCATCGGATTGTGAAAAGTATACGCCTCCGACTGAGTAGAAGCCGCGCGAAATGAGAAACAGAGACTTGGAGGAGACAGGCAGCGCAAAATGGATCGATGCTTTGCCGATCTCTCTCAAGTCGGAAGGAATGAGCTCTGGGCATTCCTTCACGGTGAGATCGGAGGGAATGGGCCAGTCCCAACGTTTAGCACCCTACATGAACCATGAGTACTGTACACGACTGAGACGAGGAGAAGCCACGTGCCCCCATGTAGGCAGAGTATTGTTTTTGTACAAAAGTAAGATCCCTAACCAACAGTCCTAGGAGAACGATAGAGACAAGAGCTAGAGTGATCTTCCTGAATATCTTTCGTCGACGAGGGTCTGAGTGCCTCCCGCTATCTTCCGAAGGAAGCTCCTGGTAGTGAGAAGGAAGAAGGTCTGGAGTCTTCTTGTCGGCGGAATCCATGGGAGTAGGAATGAAGAAAGGCATGACGCAGAAAGCACACTTTATAGCTTACGAGGAGCGTCGCGCCACTTAGATGACTATCATGTTGAAGGCATGAGGAGGTCGACATTGAGTCAAGAAACTGCGGAAATGTATGAACTCATCCCTCACTGCGGCACAGCTCCATAAGTTGAAGCATAGATCCTGTCAGTTTCTCATATACGGTGAGGCCTATCGCGCAGCGAGGTACCGAGACCTGGAGAAATTATGGATATGTAGTTGCTCACCGGTGGATGGACCAGGATGAGGTGCGGATCTCGGCCCGATTACTGCGCAAGCGTTAGCCCTGCTTACATTCAATTAACTCAATGAATGAATTCTGCAGGCTTCATGAGGCGCAGCACCTGCTAGTACTAGTGCTTTGGATCTGAAACCTGCGCGCCGTATGGTGGGTAGGGCAAAGACGAACGTCACGTCAACTTGATGATCACCCCGACGCGGACGAACTACTACTGCTGATGGGCTTAACAGCTAGCTGCTGACCACCATGTCGCCCACCCTCCCCCAAGAGCTGGTCGACCATGTAATTGACTTGAATGCCGATCATGTCGTCGCTCTACACGCCTCGGCTCTCGTGTCGCGCTCCTGGACAACACGCGCTCACCGACATCTCTTTCGAACCATAACATAACCTTTCACAAGCCAAAGACGCTCGTGAACCTTGCATCTGTCTTTCGCACTTCGTCCTTCCTCGCTTCTCATGTTCAAACGGTCAGCTTTACCGGTAACACGAAGTCAGTCTCGTCACGTTCCCCTCGAATCATTGAAATCTTTGCTGATAGCATTGGGCGGCGCGGGAAATCATTTTCATGGACATCGCCTATTCCATGCTTCTGCAGACTGTCCAGGATTACATTCTCGCCTTCTTATCGACTCCTTCCATACACTCCTTGACATTCGATGATGGTCCGTATTCAACTTGTCGAGTACGTTGAATATAATCACCCTTCCACGAACCTCAAGTCCCTACGGATTCAACATTTGGATATATTTTGGCAGCCTCTTCGCCGTTCTCTTCCTCGAGAACTATTCCTCTGGAGAACCTCGAATTCCGAGGTTATTTCCTTATTTCTTTTACCAATTTCCTCCGTGAACCGCACTGTCCATTGGGCATCCAACTCCTCACATCGCTCCGCCTCAGTGGCCGTATTTCATCAAAGAGCTCAACAAGCTATTTCTCGCATTGCGGCGCTTAATCATCTTACCATTAACTTTCCTTCGTATACTCCGTCAGGCAGGTCTACTGGTACTTAGCCTGTCCTCCATTGGAGCTAATCACCTTGTTAGATGTTCTCGAGCTTAATCGTTGTCCCCAGCTCCAGACATTGACTTTTATGGTTGACCATCCCCTTCTGACTGACGTAGAACATTCTTCGAGACCATTTTCTCGGCCGAGTATGGAACAGACTCGTTGAATATCGTCAGTTTCTCGTTTGGCCCCTCAGCCATCAACTTGGAGGAAGACTTGAAATATTGGGAGTATCTGAACGAGATGGAAAGTGTGCTTGAAGAAGACGCGAGCCTTGGAGGAAGTCATCATGGAATGATGATTCAAGATGGACTCGTCGATGTGTAGCTTTTGGGAGTACAATTCATTTGAGGAGTGCTGAGATCAAAGCAACGATTTTTGTTCAGAGATTTTCACCACCCTACAAAGCCTTTATCAGAACACTGATTGTTCTTGAATGAAAGCGGACGTACAGTTTTCCGGTATTACCACCACTGAAGAGCATAGGCAGAGCGACGGGAGCCTGTTCCAATCCCTCGACGATGTGGAATTTGCGTTTGATGGATCCATCGGTAAGGCCACTTGCTATCTCTGCAATGGCTTCAGGATATCGAGCAGCGTAGTCGAAGCTACAGAAATGATTGAGAGTAGCACACACACAGTAGTCGAAAGGACATACACAATAAATCCTTGGAGTTTGGCACGCATCGAGATGAGAGTCATGTAATTTCTGAGGCCCTTCGGGCGACCATCTAACATTTCATGAGTCCACAGTAGTCAGCTCCAAAGGAGGGCACTTGCTGTAATCAGAGATAGCACCACAGAGTGCAATCCGAGCATTTTGTGCGAGCCTCGTTAGGACAAGATCCAGGATGTCACCTACATGAACATGATCAGAACGCATTCACTGTATATTATCATTGACATGAGTTGCATACCACCGACGTTGTCGAAGAACGCGTCAATATATCCAAGATCTTTGAAGTCTTTCTCAAAGGTGGGACTCTTGTAGTTGAGCGCAACGTCGACACCAATATCCTTCACCAACCAATCACACTTCTCCTGCGTGCCAGCGATAGCAATGACTTTGGCACCCCATTTCTTTCCGAGTTGGCACGTTAATGAGCCTACAGATCCTGCAGCGCCGGATACCACCAAAGTCTCTCCCTTCTTGACTTCACAGATATCCTTCAAGCCCTGCGGAGATAATGGGGAGTCAGAGGATGATGTTGGGATGGATTAACACGTACAAAGTACGCAGTCATGCCTGATAATAGTCAAGAATCAGGACTCTACACAAAATAAACTGCGAATCAACGTTACCTGACACGCCCAAATTGTTCAAAAAGTCCAGAGGTTCTGCACCCGGAGGAGGCCTATTCGAAAGAATTAGCGCGTACGAGAGTACCAGAAATCAACTCGATTTACAAGACTTTTGTTAGAGCTTTGTCGTTCATTACAGCGTACTCAGTCCAACCTAGGGAAGACGTCGGTGCCCATGCGATGGATGAGAAGAAAGAGAAGTGACCAGCTGTTGTAGTGACCTGATCCCCGACTTTGAACTTGCTCCCTTCACCGACTTTGACTACAGTAGCCAACGTGAGTGCGCGCATCGTCTAGTACACGGGGTCCTTGAATAAGCATTTCACGATAAAAGCAGAACGCACCTCGCCGAGACCGACAGGTGGGAGATAGCTTCGCGTGTCATTGAGCCAGCCTCGCATAGCAGGATCCAGAGAGATGTAGGTCACTTTCACAACAGCTTGATTGGGACCAGGAATGAGATCTTGAAGCTTCGCTTCCTCCGTCCGGAAAGTGGTGGACTCAATGGGGCCCTTGGGGCGCTCGTTGAGAACAATACGTTTGTAGGTCGACATGATGTGGTTAAGAAGGAAAGTGGATAGTTATCAAATCTTCCATGACGGTACCGGTTATAAATGCTCATCGCACCGGTAAATGATAGTCCGAGTCGCGCGCTATTGCCTCCATGATTGAAGCATGTGATGATACCAATAGTGTGATGATCAATGATTGAAAATATCAAAGATCTTCCGCTAAGCGTGCGTTACATCAAGCTTCAAGACATGCAATTACACCTGTATATACAATAATATTATACTTTCTTGCACTTGTATTGCTGCGCCATCTGTGATAAAACTGCATGCTCAATCGTCACCTCCCAAAGTTTCGTCCGTGCCATAATATTAGCATCGGCTAGAAGCGCTCTCCGTGCGTGCACCTCTTTCATGATCTCAATCTTGGACAGTTTCCTGTTCTGCACAGGCCCAACTGGAACAGGCTGTGCCACCTTCACCTTCCTAACACTCGGAAAAAGTGCAGATATCAATGCCGGTAACACTTCTCCCACATTCGCATTTTTCTCTGCCTCCTTTGCGATATCCATCACATCTGTACCAAACCGTTGATAAACACTCCGGTTGTTCATGATAGCACGACGCGACATACCTTGTTGACGCGACTTGCCTTGAGTAAGACCTCCTTCATCGCGGTTAGGTCCCGGCGCCGACACAACGTCAGGTTGGGCTATGTCCGGTAATTCCCAAGATGTTGTGCTGGGGGTGAGGAGCTCAACATCTCCAAAAGAACTCATAGAAGGCATGGGAGATGCAACGAGGGACGGCGGCGCACTATAGTCCTTGAGGTTGGTATCTATATGGATAGCTAGGGGACGCGAAGCTGTCGAAGCACCTGCGGTCTGCGCAGGAGGAGGCGCCGATGAAGCAGGTCGTGCAGACTGTGCTAGCAGTGCCGGATCTATAGCAGAATCCGGGGGAGGACGCCAATGTGGCACGGAGTTCTCGGAACTATCTCCATTGTTTGCGACGACATTCACGACTACGCGCGGCTGAGAAATGCTTGTCGGGGAATCGTCCAGCAGCGGAGAGGTCGAACCAGGTTGACTTGCAACGGGGGCTGCTATCATTTTAGGTATCGAAAAAGTCTCCAACACATGGTCAGGACTATCGTCCCAAGCGTTAGGCGTGATTGTCGTGTCGGCGTCAGATTGCTCCAACATGGAAAAATCAAAGTTCATGGGGAAATCTGGAGCGGGGGAGGATGACTGCAGCCCGCCAACATCGAGACGACCGAAGTCTTCAGCGGACACTGGTAGTGATTCAAATATGGGTAACCACGTATCCATAACCCATTGTTCAACGTCCGGAGAAGTAGTAGCGGCCGACGTGTCGCTGAGGAGTGTCTCTAGCGTTGGGAGGTTGCTGCTGGGTGATTCAGATGCAGAGAGTAACGATCCGACCAGTTCATCGAGCACATTGGCCTGAGTCTGGGGTGCATTCGAGGAAGGAGGAAGCGAAAGCGAGTTATTCGCCCGAAGCGAGGGTAAAGAAGAAGATTGCGATGGATGTGAATATGATGCAGACTTGGGTTCGGGCTGAACCGCCAGGGATTCGTTGCTGACATCAACCAATACGGCTGGAGACGAAGGATATTGGAGGCTCGAAGGCGAGGAGGGATACGCAAGGTCGGAGGGTGATGATGCGGGAGGTATTGGTGCCGGAGGAAATGGTTGAAGTGTAGGTTCTTGACCTGTAGTGGCAGGATAATGCAGAGTTGCCGGTCGATAGTGGCCAAATACTTTTGGCGCGTCCGTACTTTCCGACATGTCTGAGTCTTTGCCATTGATCCTAAACCAGTAGCTTTTTATGGCAGCTTTGCGAGTCGCCGAACGAATGTGAGTCATCAGCTGAGAAAGTAGGTACTTGCATCGAGGCATGTCATTTTCCCGCCCGAAGTCGACGTTCCAATCACCCGCCCCCGCGGGTATGGAGTCAAGTTTGACCTTCTTCCTGTTGAGCTCCTCCGGTACGCGCGATTGTTTCGCAAAAGCACCTCTCGCAAACAGAACTAAAAGCTCATGCAGCAGTGGTAAAACCTCTTTGTCCTTGAGAAGTGCATGAACGATTTCCGCATTGGAAGGTGTAGGTGCTCCATTACTCAATTTACGACGCTTCGGAGCGTGTCGTTCGTCGCCAGATAGCTCGTCATCGATAACAATGGGATTGGAGGAGGTCCCGCGAGGTGTAGAGAGGTTTGACGTTTTGACGTTACCGACCAACCCTGCTGTACCCAGAAGCGCTGACTGATTGCGGAGAAAATTGGAAGGAATGGGCTCCGATGGGCCAGGAAGAGGAATCGGTGGCGGTGGCGGGCGCTCATAGAGCACAGATGCTTTTCGCTTGAGTGACTTGTTGGTTTTCCGTTTGTTGGTCGGGACAACAGTTGTTTCCCTGGATGACGAAGACGGACCCGATGTAGCGGCAGCAGCTTGATTATGCGCCGGAGGCCGAGGAGACGAGCTCAACGACAAGGCTAATGGATTGACATGAAGTTCAATATCAAGTTGGGAACCAGGAAGTGCAATGGTCCCCACGTTTTGTGTAGAGTGCATGATATTTGCGATGCTGCTTGTACCAGGCAGAGCGAGGGCCGGCGAAGGTGACCTACCTCTCATGATTGGAGAAGCAGGAGGCGAGCCGCCAAAGAGAGACCGCTCGTCTTCTTCCATAGCGGACTGGCCGCTGTTCTCCATGTCGTCGATCAGAGCACTTTGTGGCGCGTCAAACAATGTCATGCCTGGCTCTTCGATAAGACACACCTCACGAGTGCGATTGACCGATTGCGAAGAGAAAGACGGCAAGGCAGCCAGCGTGAAGAAGATTCAAGGAAAAGCGGTGGTTTCCTGCAATAGAGAGCAAATCGTCAAAATCGCCCAGACTGTGATACACGCGACTAACCACTGCCGCGCCGGGAATATACTGCAACGGAGAAAACGCCTCGCGAGATGGTGGTGGGAAGGAAAAGAAAAGGTACAAACAAGTCACAACACACGGTCGGTTCCGAGACGCGTGACCCTGGCGCGTCTTTTCATCGATGTGTCCGACGATTTGACACCGACGCGGATTCTGCGTTCCGCATGCTCTTTCTCGCCTAGAATCTCCTCCTATTTCAACCGCAAATAGCTAAGCTTTCGCGGACAACTATCTGTCCAGCTTGAGAATATCATCAACTCTGCCGGATTGATATATCAGTAGATGTCAAAAGTATGTCCAGAATGTAACGAAGTCGACGGCCGTTGCACCCACTCACGTTCGCCTCTACTTTCTCATGCGACGTTGAGCACTATCAAATTGTACTTGTGATTCCTCAAAGCTGCTTGACAACCACGTCATCATCAAGAAAAGATAGGAAAGATCTCCTGTAGTGGGGCCGTCTGATGCAGGCCACTGTAAAGCGAGTCGTTTGTTAGATTTATTCTAGTGTCTGCACATATTGGTTTGCTGCACCGGACGTTGGTAGCAAAGGCGGGCACGATATGACCGTTCAGAATGTTCAAACGCCAAGTGTGTCCGGCGTGCGCACGCGTGGTAACGAATTACGTATACGCGATGGAGCCTTAAAAGGGTGAATCTGTTTTGGGTTGACACATTCTTCCCTCCCTCCCTCTTGCAGTGCACGCTAGACGTTTTCAACCTCACAAACCGACAATGTTCTCGCCTTTCCTCAAGTACACCGCCCTCGCAGCTGTCATTGCTGGCGTTATCGCTCAGTCGACGTTGACCATCAACACCCCGCAAGTTTCTTTTTCCTCCCGCAGCCGCAGCTCGCTCATATCCCCGCAGTGGCAACGTCGTGACTTGCCAGCCTACCCTTCTCTCATGGACTGGTGGTCAATGTACGCTCTTTTCATACTCGCTATCGCAGAACCCTGAGTCGTCTTTTTTCTCTCCTAGCACCGTACCAACTTGTAAGTACTCGTTTTCATTTCTGCTCACGCTTTTGCCAATTCCCGGTCTTCTAGTTGTGCGTTCACTTTGTTTTTCATCTGTTTCTCCTACTAACCCCGCACAGCATCACCTCTGGTGACGACTCTTCCGGTCCTACCATCGAGGACCTTGGTACGCAAACTGACAACTCGGAGACCTACACTCCCAGCCAGCAAGCCAGTGTGTCCGCCTGCTTACCCAGTCTTGGTTTAGCCCTAATTTCTTCCTAGACACCCGCATAGTCTTCAACATTCGGGATAGCACTGGTCTCATCGCCCAGACCGGTATCATCACCGTTGGCGCGGGTAGCAGTACGTCGCTCACATTATTACACGCTTTCGTTCTCTCAATACTTTGCTTGTAGCCACCACCTGCAGCAGCGCGTCTGGTGGAAGCTCAGCGACTGGAACCAGTGGCGGTGCGACTGCCTCTGGCTCTACTGGTGCCACCACTGGGTGTGTACTGCCTCATCATATCATTGCGCAACGCTAACGCCTCTTAGCACGTCTACCAAGACCACTGGCGGATCCTCCGGAACCTCCACTGGAACTTCCGCTGGCTCCTCTTCCACATCATCCGGCAACGCTGCGTCTGCTCAACTCTCTGGCGCTGGCTTTGCAGGTGTCGTCGGTGCCGCATTGGTTGCCCTCCTTGCTTAAGTTGGGAAGATGGACTTGGCTTGATGTTTCTTTTGGATTCCGTCACGAACTCTTCTCCTTACGCTCGTTTGGGCCTGTCCAGTCTTTACCCCAACAAGTACTGTGTTTAGTTCCTTTTTTAATTCCTTTTCATCCTCTCGCATCGTGAACGTTCCTCTCGTACAGTTAGATGTTTACCCTAGATAGATGTCCCAGCAGTGTTTCTGCGCACTGTACGAATCATCACGGAATGCCATCTTCATGCGTCGAATTGTACAAGTTTGGTAGGACCGACTGCTTTCAAACACCCGTCAATCCAGCGTCTGGTCGGTCCACTTAAATCTTACCTGCTTGTTGGTTCATTGTGGGGCTGCGCTCATGATCTACTGACAACTCTAAAACCCTGGCGTTTTTACCGAGCGGTGGCGAGGATTCTCCGCAGGTACCATCTAAAGTCACCACTCTACACCTAGCATTGGACCCACTTCTACACGGCATTTTCTCGCTTATTACTCCAGTCCCTCATGTCCCATTGGGAAGTGTATCCCAGACGATTCGGTACCATGACGGAATCTCGTCTGTGGCTGGCACGGAATCCTGTTACCCCGCATTTGAACCCTTGACTTGCCGAAATACTGATTTGACCGGATGACCTCCCTCGATTAAACTAGTATTTGAAGCTTGTTGCCCTGCTCATGTGTGTACTCGTCTTCCCCGTATCCCCCACCTCCAGTCTCGCGCAACGCTGTTGACGCCTCCCCACCATGGCTCCCCGCACACTGCCGGAGTGGACGATCGTGGACTTCATTCATCGAGGCCCGTGGTGGACAAATCGAGGTTGGCGTTTCCTCTGAGCTCCATACATCACTGATTTGGCGCGTCTAGGAATTGTGTCGCTCAACCTGTGTCTCTTCTTATCGCTGATCACGTCCTCTGTGAACGGACTGGATTCTTCTCTGGTCAACGGTAAGCCGACGCCGCCCACCGTCGTAGCCTTTGCTCACTAGTGCATGCGCCGCTTCGTAGGTTTACAGATTCTTCCGGACTGGCAGATTTTTTTCGACCATCCAGAAGGCAAAGCGCTAGGTGAGTTATACCGTCTGCTGGTCAGCTCGTTTGATAGCTGATAGGCACATCTTTGCAGGCTTGATTCAGTCTGCGCAGAACATTGGTGGCTTCATTGTCAGTTCGAGCGCGCGCATGCATTCCTTTTTCATGCTTATGCTCTATAGGCTCTTCCAATAACACCATTCGTGTCTGATACACTAGGACGACGCGCGAGTCTGTTCATCGGATCTCTCATCCTTCTGGCTGGCGTCGCGGTTCAATTCGCAGCACCAACCGTCAAACTCTTCATTGGTGCCCGAGTGATACGTAAGTTGCTTCCTGCTCTAGCTGTCCTTATCTCACAGCTCGTTCAGTTGGGTTCGGCCTAGCCTTCTGCACGAATTCTGCGCCCTTACTTCTCCTTGAATTGGCGTATCCCACACAGGTGCCTTCCATTCCTATGTGTCGTAAAACTGAAGTCGAGCTATGTTCAGCGAGGGAAAATCACGTCGTTCTACAATTCCAGTTGGTATTTTGGGAGTATAATCTCCGCTTGGGTTTGCAACCATCATCGAACGTTGGTCGTGGCGCTCAACGGAATACGTTCTAGGTCTGCTATGGATCTTACATACATACGCAAGGCAGCATGTGGTCCTGGAGAATACCGACCCTCATACAAGGAGGCGTACCCTTACTTCAAGTGTGTTTGATCTGGTATGTATATTTCTTCACTTTATACGTGGAGGCTCACGCCACTATCAAACGTATTCAGGTTCACCCCCGAGAGTCCACGTTTTCTCGTCTCGAAAGGTTATGTTAGTCGAACTTCATTCCGGAATGAATTGCGTCTAACAAGATGGCAGGAGGGAAAGGCTGCACAGATTCTCGCGAAATACCACGCGAACGGTGGAGATGAAAGGGATCCACTAGGTAAGTTTCTGGAATAGTGACGCTATTCAATCGATTAACTTCACCGTCTAGTTGTCTTTGAACTCGCTCAAATCCGACACGCACTGCGGATGGAGGAGCTCAACGACAAACATACTTCCTATTGGTCGCTATTAGCCACTCCGGGGAATCGTAGGAGGATGAGACTGATCATCGCCATAGCTATTTTCTCTCAGTGGAGGTGAGTATTCATTACCCTTCGGGCCGCCGGCCGCCTGACGCCTCCCAGTGGAAACGGTCTTGTGTCGTATTATATCAACCTTGTGCTTGAAGGCGTTGGGATTACAAGTACCGAAACCAAGGCCGCAATAAACGGTGGTCTCCAGGTCAGACTTTTATCCTTCGCATTTTTCCGCCTGGGAAAAACTAACTTTTTTTCTTGCACGAACAGATTTTCAACCTGGTGGTAGCCCTCGGGTCCGCATCTCTATTGACTGGGTCGGTCGAAGAACTCTCTTCATCGTGTCAAATTCCGGGATGCTTGTTGGTACGATTGTTTTGCGAGAAAAGACCGCGCATCTGCTAAGGCAATTTTTAGCTTTTGGCTGCTGGACAATCACGGAGGCTTTATTTAACGAACTGCGTCGCGCTTCCGCCGCGAAAGGTGAGCACAAGGAACTGCAATAGATAATTCGGAGCTCATGACCTCTTTCTCAGCTACCATTCCACTCATTTTTTTGTACTATTTCTTTTATGACATTGCCTATTCGCCGATGCTCGTGGCGTACACTTTGGAGATCCTGCCCTACAAAATCCGAGCTAAAGGGTTCGCCGTTATGGTATGCACTTTTTCTTCTCCTCATTGACAATTTGCACTCTAACACTGTACTCCTTAGAACATCGCCGTTATGTTAACCGTCGCTTTCAACCAATTTGTGAATCCCTGGGCGATACAAGCCATTGGATGGTGGTATTACATCGTATATTGCGGGTGGCTCATCATCGAGCTCGTATTCGTCGTGACCTTCATCGTGGAAACCAAAGGTTAGTAAGGAGTTTCCGTGCATGACTTTCCTATCTCATCATCTGCCTCAGGACGGACGCTCGAAGAAACTGCAGCCATCTTCGACGGCGAGCAGCAGGAACAGGATATAGTTCACATGGGCGGCGAAGCTGCCACCATGACCATGTCAAGGGCGGTTGCACTCGAGGACCGAGTCCCGACTGACTCAGATGAATCCCACCGGTGGTCACAAGACAAAGAGTCCGAGACGTATCATCCTATTCGTCCGCGACAGACCCCCGAAGTCTCTTTCCACTCTCGCGATATCGGGCGAGCTATATGATGTATCAAAAGGTAACATTATCCGAGTTGTATTTTTATGTTGTATTTCGCGCGATGGAATGTCTGTGTCCGTGTCTACATACGCTGTAATATCATCCTTCCAAATATCCTGATGTCCATGACCTATTACACCATCTCATGATTCCCCGACCCATACTTGGACCGTGTTCGGGAAACATGAGAAGCTCCCCCATCCGTCCGCGTCAATTTCGACTTGACCGCCCTCCGTCATGAAGCTTTTAAAGGTAGAGCCACCGTGTCGCTACAAATACCGTTAGCCTCCATTGGTACCGCAGTACCCAACGCTCACTCGGCCAACATTCATTCGGATGGTATGAACGAAACTATCGTCGCGGCTTCACGTAAAATTTCAGAAATGATCAATGTCGGTTAGGAAAGCACGTACTCTTCCCTGTTGCTCAGTATAACCGCGCATCCGCCGTGCTTGTCGTCTCCCATACGAACAAAGCCTACACAATTTCTGTCATGTGGGTAGTCATGCAGGGGCCCATACGCAAAAGATTGGCGAGCTCGTATAAGTTTCTCAAGGTTATTTATTGTGGCGTCGTCTGAGCATTCTGCGTTCTTGTACAGATCGCCATAGAAAACGCAGCTAAAGCGGATCTATAAGGGTGATCTTATAATCGTGGCGGAAGGGACATACGGGTATCCTTCGTCTCGTAATAGGATTATTGAATAAGCTTGAGCTTTGAAGGTGGCAGAAATCTATACGGACGATATCAATGCCATAGTAACCAAAGCGAAGGACGGGCGGTACCCAGCTTTCAAGACTTTGGCCTTCGACCTACGAAAGTTGAGGAAACGCAATTAACGCATGCGAGATTTGTTACCGTACTATGAATTGGGAACAAGGCATGAGCGACTTTTCGTCTTCATGCAACGTGACACTCACTCATGATTATCCACGAACGTTACAGCGTCGCGAGGCTTGAGTTTTGCGAGTGAATTGTCCATCACCGTCCTAAGATCGTAGCGCGAATAGTGAACGCTCGCATGATGAAAATTCATATGTAAAGGAACATCAAAGAAGGCGGCCTAGAGAACAAAGTACGTGAACATTCCGCCCGTAGAGCGAAAACAATCTATACACGTACCTGTCCCTTGAACGCACGAACATAGGGCAGAATTAACTTGACACTTCGAGCAACGAACTCAATACAGTTCGATTTGAGATTGATTGGTTTACGTACTCCCCAGACCAGTATTCCGCTGTAAACGCTTGAGCAATCTATTTGGCACCAAGGACTCGTAGATAACATACCGACGGCTAGCATTCTAGGTTTCGAGGAAGCATTCTTGACGTGAGTAATCTATGTTCTGATTTGAGTTTTCCATGTCAGAAAGAACATGAAGCCACTCTGACCCAAGATGACAGAAACTTGGAATCTATATGCTTGATAGCATCGAGTCGAAATCCGACGGCGCCGGTGGTCTGCAGCATGTTCGTAAATCTTGGAGGACAGTGAGATGTTCTGATGCACCTGTAATATCCAGGATCCCCAGTTCAATAGATCTTCTTGTACGGCAGGATGTCGGTGATCTATCTGTATGGGGTGGATGTAGATGAGTGGCTGAGAGCAACACGCAGGGAAACCAGTTGACTGACATCCACGCCCAGTAGATAGTCGTAATTGCCTAGTTCTTTATCAACGTTCTTGGACCATCCTTTGTGGCCAGGACCATCGATTCTGTAAATTGCTTTGGTCCGTGTTTTGTGATCCCAATCTAATCCTATGAGAACTTGAGTTTCAAGAACATGCGCGATGTGACCGTCATACCAGAAAAGTGGGAATGATTCCAACGGAAGGTGCTATACTGATAGCGCGCTGAGTCCACCTTCAGATAGCGTATGTTTAAAATGCACCCACTGTGCCATTTCGTCCTGTGAAGTCGAAAGCAGTCCAGCCCTGTGAAACATGAAGGCAGACCATATAGTAATTGACATCGATGGCCTACTTCTATCTCTCGCGATTTGCCCTCTGCTTTCAGACGGTTCTTCTCGTTGACAGGAATCGCTTTGAATGTTTCGGGACGATCGCCTCCGAGTTTATGCTACCCGTTCGCCGCGTCAGACAGACAATACGCGTGGAATAACGCGAAGAAACATACATTGAGTACCGCGTCAATAATTATGTCCAGGTTGTGTTCTTTCGCGGTCCGACAAGCGCTGAGGAATTCTTCTCTGGTACCCCATCTAGTGGAAACAGAGCCTTTCTGGTTAAACTCGCCTAGATCCCACTACACGTCCAATGAATTTTAGAATTATGGGCCAGGAGCTGGCAAAAATACCAAGTCGTAGGCATCATAACCCCTGCCATCCTGATGGAGATTAGAACGCGATGTATGTGATGATGGCTGAGTGTACTTTGGCATTGGCCGCTTTGTTCGGCGGTGGTAACCAGACTTGTGTGAATCCTAGCGCTGCAAGCCGTGGTATCTCCTCTTCAAAGTGCCTCCACCAAGAAAGCGTGGGATGCCTGCTGTTCCAAGTAAAGAATTGGAGCTGCCATACAAGGTAAGCAAACCGTTATAGAAGTGTATTCGACAAACCATGAGAGGGTTAGCTTCTTGATGATCTGGGCCCAGGCGCATACCGTTTAGGGCAGGCGCCTGGGGGGTGACCAGCTGCTTGAGGCGGTCGAGGAGAGTCATGCAGTCCCGTATCAGACTATGCAATATCTCGAGTCGTTCAAGAACGAAGGCAAGTAACGCCTGATGCATGTACTCAACGTGAATTTTGTGCCAATAATAGCCGCCCCTTGCGGATCAACGACATTCAGACTCCGCTTCCGCTCTATAAATTCCCTCGATCGAGCTTTTTTTTTCTTTACCGTTTACACGACAACCACAGTACTGTCTTGCTTCGTGTCTAGCGTTTTGCTGGACCATGGGGCAAGATTTTGTGCATTTTCGACGTGGATTGTAAGAGTAATAGGCCTCGTTAATCGCTCTTATCACGCTATCCTACGTTGAGTGGAGTTTCATGCTGTAGGCAACAGATACTAGAATCAAATGCTTCTTGTTCTCGACCTCGTCAGTAATGGATACCATGATAACCACGTCGGGTTACTGAAAAAATTATGGGAAAGGATCGCCGAATCGTAGGGAGTGCTTGACAGACAGTGTGCGGTGTAGATACTGGACCAGGATCTCCTATGCCGACGTTGTTGAGCGTTATTATCGACTGGCATCGCAGTCAATATGTAGGAGTCACATTCAGAGCCGCCGTCGTGGCGTTAGATTTCCTCACGGCGCTTGGATTCCTCTGATGATTGGCGAATGCATGTAAGCCTCCGTGTCTTGGTGACAATTGATATCCAGCTTAAGCTCGCTTTTGATGATGCTTTGGACGTGGGCCAAGGTTTGTACTGAGATTGGCTCAGATAAGTGCATAACTGATGATGCGTTACAGGGCCTGGAAGACGCGTTTTGACGCAAAGACTCAGTAGACAGAACCGCACTGAGAGCTCATCCATTGTGAAGAGAAGACCAAAGCTCAAGCTGGGGGGTTGTAACTATTACGAGGGACGAGGATGACTTGTCGACCTGTCACTACTTAATCTCCAGGTATGAGACCCGTTTTGCCTTGATCTCAGCATGCGCCGTCTTCCACAACTCAACGTTCAACATCATGTAATGTACCGTAAAGTTTGTAAAGTGTACTTGAATTTCTGTATGCAAAGTTGCCTGCCGATATGTGCCGAACAACATGTATCTCACGGCACCATGATTCAGCTTCATCCGGAACGTTCATCAACTTCATGTCGAGGACAAGAAAAGAATCGCCATCACCTAAGGATGCTTCAGACGACGATGTGAATGACATAGAAGCATGTGCAATATGTCTACATACCTTTTCCGACCGCACTTTAGTGCCTGCTTGTGCCCACGAATTCTGCTTTGACTGCATTCTGGAATGGACGGGTGAGTGATACTACTACACACTCTTCCAATAGGCTGAATACCCGCAGGCCAATCTCGAAAATGTCCACTTTGTAACCAGGCGATTGGAGAATATTTGATACATCGTATTCGGGGGCGGTACGACTATCAGAAACACTATATCACTGCTCTTCCTGAAAAGGACGCCGATTCACGTCCGGGGCCATCACGACGTTCACGAAGAGAGCGAGCTCATAGAGAGGAGGTTGATAGACTAGATCAATCTATCGAGAAACGCCGCGCGGTGTATACATGGCACTTGTATGCTAAGGTACTTCGGTCGTCTTTACGGTTATGCGCGCTACTAACGCCACAGGACAGCATGTAGCTTCTAACGCATACACCAAGTATCGACCATATCCAACGCCAGCGCAGTTTGCGGCATCGCCGGAGCTCATTAGAAGGACAACTATGTTTCTGAGGAGGGAACTGCGCGTTTGGGTCAATTTGGACGTCGAGTTCCTTACCACCTTCACCATATCAATTATGAAGTCAATCGACATCCGTTCTGAGAGTGCTGTCAAGCTTATCGCCGAATTCCTTGATCTTGACGGGGGTAAGGAGAATGCTGAGCACTTTGCACACGGTATGACGAACAACACAACCTAGGTCGGTGAATGTTATTGACATTGCTCGTGCAGAGATTTACACATATGTTCGATCCCCATACCAGGATTTGTTCGTATACGATACCGTTGTACAGTATGACGACCCTCCGGAAAGAGATTCTCGATGGAGAAGACCACCATCTCGTCAAAGGTCAAGGTCAAGGTCGCGTTCTCCACATCGACTTTCAGCCTCGCCATCGCGTGTTCCATCGCACCATTCGCTGGCAGCTCACCGTCGAGGTCGCTCGCGGTCACGAGCGTCACGATCATCCTCAGAGCTCTCGTGGTCCCCTTCTGGGAGAACATATCCTAGAACTCGAAAGAGCCGTTCACCTCGTCGTACGCGGCACCGTCGCGAAGGAAAACAAAAAGAGAAGGTGCAAAGAGACAGAAGATCTGCGTCCCCTCCGCCTCGAAGACGCAGTCCATCACCCCAATTACCTCTACGGAAAGCATCCTCGCCGGCTCCACTCTCCCCTCTTCCTCCCAGACCGCATCGGCCCCCACGGAGCGCTCTCGCTGCGTTACAAGCACATCTTGGATTGTCAAACGGTAAAGGGAAGGAGAAAGCCCTTCCGACTGCTGTTGCCCATTTGTCCGAGTCACCTGGGACACCAGAGGATTTACAAATTCGACACGCTGGTCTACGGGCTCGATTACAGGCTCTCAAGGCGGAGACCTCACAAAGCATTGCGGACCCTCCGACCAAGCAGGATGAGGCGCAGGAAAAGCGGTTGAAGCTTCGGGCACGATTAGCTGCAGAGAAGAGGAAGTGTCTTTGACAATATTAGGGTGTATAGGATAACAAAGAGCACGCGCACTCTGCACCGCGGCTGGAAATCTGCTCAATCTGTCTTGTACTGATCCCTACGGTCAACCATTTTCATGATTATTCCTTCAAGCATTGTTCCCGCTTTGCCGTGAAGAGATTGAATGCGCAGGGCTATAGAAGAGAGGAGTATTTCATTCTCAGGATTATTGCGGCCATGTCGAAGAAAACTGAATGGTGGGAGAAGGGTACCAGTTTTATTGGGAACTCGGTATTCTGTGTGATGATTTTAGCACGCTGTGGGTACCTTGGACATTGATATTTACCCACGGCCTGTGTGCGGATGCCGGTGCAAGTTAATCCTCAATCGGTTTTGTATGTCCGTAGCCTGGTGCAGTCTAGATTATGGCGTCCGGAGCAAGTCGACGAAGCGTGACGACGACGCGACTTGCACATGATCGTGACTCCTCATTTCAACTTTCCTGCGGTCTTAACAATCTCGACGAGACTTCCACTTCACGAACGCTATATCTCAAGCGTGCTATCTCCACACTTCCTTTATTCGACACCAATTGCGCCATATCTTCGTAGTGTGTGCGCGCGCTGCGTGGAAGGAAAGACAGGTTATGTCCGTAACCTCATAGTGTGAGCAGCTTCGCATATATTCTCGGGGACGCGTTGACGAACGAAGCTCATAAGCTCAGTACTATGGGAGCCACGAATCCAAATGACCCGGTCGATAAGGAAAGACAGGTTATGTCCGTAACCTCATAGTGTGAGCAGCTTCGCATATATTCTCGGGGACGCGTTGACGAACGAAGCTCATAAGCTCAGTACTATGGGAGCCACGAATCCAAAGGGACTGTCTACAGTCTTTGCAGCCCCACGCAGGGCTTCACGTTTCGTTTCTTTGGGAACCGTATGGGGAGAAAGACGCTTAATGACGCTGCTCTCGGTCTGCCTCTCTTGGAGTTGCTCATCCAGGAATCCCCTCATTGGAGATCAGCTAGTTTACATCTCGCAGGCCAGGAGCAGGTAGATGCAGTGGAGGCGGTACGCGGTCGTCTGCAGCTGCTCTCGTACCTTCAAATTTCGTGCAGACAGCTCTCTGATGGGCCAGAGAGTATTCGTGGGTTTGAAGATGCCCCCGCCCTCACCCACCTGCTGCTCGACGGCTCAAAGTGGAAGTTTGAGGAACGATCTCAATTTCCCTGGAGCCAGCTCTCGTTCTTCCACGATGGCCGAACTTGTGTCGAGGATGAATCTATCAACTCGACATATTACACGGATATCCTTTCTCAGTCACGCGGGTTGGAACACCTGAAGATCATGGCAGCGCACGAACCAAATGTCTTCCTTCCAAGGGTCGTACACCGAGGCGTGAAGCGCCTAGAGTTTTGTGACAGCTCCATTCTCAGCTATTTTGCCTGCCCTAGCAACGACTGGTTTGTAGGGGTCGAGGACACCCACGACGTATGCAATCAATTGAAGGAATTCATCTCCGCGTCTTGTAGAGGGCCTTCTCAATTGCTCACATACCTCGATATCGTCAACATCATCCCCAATCATGACTTTCTTTCCATGCTCGGAGTAATGTCCGCCTTGACGGACCTACACGTCGACTTTTGCAACTGGCAGGACGATATCAATCTCATTCATTATGAAAACATGCTCATTCGCCTCTCGCGCTGTATCATGGAGAATCCACGCACTATCACACCAGAGCTCATACCGCGTTTGGAGGCTTTACACATTGCGATATACGACTCCAGCAATTGCCCGGAGGCGGTGACTTTCCTCGATGATCCGTTGGCTGGATTTTCAAGAAGCAGAGTTCGGATGACGCCGCTAAAGTCGGTAGAAGTGTGCGTGTACGCGAAGCAAGTAAACGTCTCGGCGCAGAATAGGGCGTTCTATTCCGGGTTGAGGGAAAGAGAGATGTGCCATCTTCGTGTGTACTCTTGTTACAATCGTGATGATGGGTCTGGGCTGCCAAACCAAGTCGATTATACAAGCTTGGAGACAGAGTGCGAATAGCTTGACTCCTTACTAGATTGACTCGATGCTACTTTATAAAACTCGTACTAATAATCGCCGACGACTAAAGACTAGTCACCTAGTGATTATATGAGTCCGCGCGTAGGTTGCAATCGACTTTGACGGGTTGATTGAGATTCGCTTACTAGGCTGTCGGATAGGATTACGCGCGCTGCCTCGTCATTGAGGCTTGAGGCCGTCGAGAATAATAGTTGAGATAGTGAGCGAAACAAAATACAGACAATCTAATGCATGCCAGAATAACGAGGATCCATGGGACCCATACCTGGCGAACCCATACCGCCCATGCCTCCGCCCATACCACCCATACCACCAGGCATGCCACCACCCATACCCCCGCCCATATTTGGCAATCCAGCGCCTCCCATGCCTCCACCCATACCCATGCCGCCCATGCCGCCTCCCATGTTTGGTAAACCTGCGCCGCCTCCCATATTCGGCAAACCGCCCATGCCCATGCCCATGCCGACCATTGCCCGAGGCATTTCGGCCGGTCCGGGCAAACCCATGCCGCCCATACCTCTTGTCATGTCTGGCCCCATGCCCATTCCGTCCAAGTCAGGCGGGCGGCCCATGCCCATCATTTCGCCACGACCCATTCCCATTCCCATTCCCATAGCGCCGCCTGGCATTCCCATTGGACCGCCACTACGAGGAAACCCAGGTGGAGGACCGCCACGGCCCGGGTAGGGATAGTTGACTTGCTGGGGTGGACCGCGCTGGGGTTGTTGAGCATATCCTCGAGAACTTGAGTGAGGAGACGAGCCGCTATGGTGATGTGAAGGGTGATGTGACTGATGTGAAGGGAGGGAGTGTGGATGGGATGGGGGCTGGGGCGGCGGCGGCGGCGGGGTGGTCTTTCGACGAGTGAACCGGACAAGGACCGTCGGGTCATAGTACAGGTTTGAATGCTCGTCGACATGGAATTGCTGCGTCCCAATGTCCCACTGTGGCCCGCGAGACGCCCGAGCTGTCATGAGGAACGAATTCCATTCAGACGCACTTTCAATGCTTTCTGCGAGACCACTGTCACTGCTGCTCCCTGGTCGGCTCAGATCCACTCGGACGCCTTTTTCTTTCGCCGCATTCTGCACTTCGGCTGTCATTTTGCTGCCCAAGTCCTGCGCATTATGCCTTGGCACGCTTACTCGCACACCCCGTACCGGTCGACCAGGAGCCATATACGCGTTGAAAAGAGCGAGATATGATCGCGTGATCTTGATCTTGATCTCCGTCACTCATTCTCTCACGATTCTTCGTAAGTACAACGACCTCTTCGGAGAAATGACAGTGGTACTCATCTCTCATGGGACTTGCTTTCTCATTTGACACCTTCGTAAGCCAGTCGAGAGCCGAAGAGACGCGCACTACTAGTAGGCCTTTTGGAGATCAGTTATCGCCTGATCCATCCCACGACATGCTCGGAAAACTAGACATTGCTCACAATATAAGTACATTGACTTGTGAACGGTGTCTACATCTTCCCCAACTTGTAAAATGTCCTTCTCCGCGCAGCAATTGTCTGGAAAAGTTGCCCTTGTCACCGGCGGGGGAACCGGGATGTGCGTACATACACACCCGTCTTCATGGCTCTACTGATCTCTTGCTCATAGCGGTCTCTTCATGGCGCAAGGGCTTGCCGCAGCGGGTGCCAAGGTCTACATCACCGGGCGCAGATTTGAAGTCCTTGAAAAGGCTTCCAGCGCTTCTCCAGGAAACATGGTTCCGTACGTCTACTTTCCTGACACCAGATCAAGCCACCGACATCTCGTAGCCTCCGCATGGATGTCACCGACGAAGAATCCGTACTCGCTGGCGCGAAACATATCAGGCAGGCCGACGGGAAACTAGATATCCTCATCAACAAGTGAGTTGAACATTATTGTTAGCTATGTTAACTGATACAATCCAAGTGCGGGTGCAGCGTACACAGCACGCGAGCCGAACTTTTCTGAAAAGAAGCTGGCCACCTTCACCGAGAAAAGGGATCCTTTCGAAGTGGAATATATGCGCGATTGGGTCGAATTGTTTACCCTCAATACTGTTGCGCCGTTTTTCGTTGTCAAGGCTTTTACAGATCTCCTTGTCAATGGCGCTGGGAAGGACCACACGTCATGCGTGATTAACATATCTGCTGGTGCATCCCGCTTGTTAGGATCGAACAGCATAACAAGTGTCCGTGCTGTCTTTTTGAACTTCGTCCAATTGATTCTAGATCTTATCTAGTTCGCTTACAACACCACCAAGGCGGCATTGGACCAGTTGACGCGCTCTCTGGCTGCCGATTTCGGCAAGCGCGATGTACCCATTCGTGTTAACTCTCTCGTTCCCGGATTTTTCCCTTCAGAGATCATATCGGCTGAAAGGCTCGAAAGTATTAAGACGACAGTGGTTCCGGGCTTTGTTGCTGTCGTTCCCGCAAAACGAGGTGGCCGGTACGTTTACCTCTCCCCTCAACTTGGTCATGAGATAACGTTCTGTGATTCTGTAGCCCCGATGAGATCGTTGCAGCGATGATGCATCTAGCCACGAGTGAGTATACGACTGGGGAGCTGCTGGGAATAGATGGGGGCGCTACTCTTGTCAATCCGTAGAATGGAATGGTTCGTTATAATTTCTGCTTGTATATTACTCGTTTCGATCAAATTGGTCTCACTTGCCTTCACGCACTCTGACTTCCTTTCTGTAGCAAGTTCTGTAGCAGGCTCTGCGTATCATGCCATGATGCAGTCCCTCAAACTTGCCAACCATAATTGGATGCCATGAGCTCAAGCTGCGCGTTGAAACTCTAATCTGAATCTGGCACGGCAATCGCGTAACCGTTCTCGTCACCTCGCTTTGCTCATTTCCCCACGATCTCGAGGCCGCCTGCGATAGCTGCGAACCTCCCTTGCGTGTGGAAAATCTGGAAACAGATTGAAGGTGCACAAAAAAGTTATTCATAGTAAGAACTCCTTGTGAGTATTCCTGCGTCAACTTGAATCTCGTCATAGAAACTCCGCTGTTTGTCAGTACATACGTGTGTACAGACGCTACGCGACGGTCAAATTACCAGTGTCTCCGGACCATCTTACTAAGTAGCAGCAGCTTAGAAATAAATTCGCGTCCAATGACCCCTCTTTGACCAAGCAACATCAATGAACTACCGTTTCGCCTTCTTTGGCCAAATAAGATATGCCTTGTACAGCTATATATTGTGGTAGTCTATTTCTGAACTTGTTCTCTTCAAAGCTTGAAGATGACGACCTCCCCGAAACAATTGTCCGGCAAAGTTGCCCTCGTCACTAGCGGCGGAACTAGCATGTAGGTGGATGCACACGGGTTGCTCAGCATCTAATGATGCTTTGTCTGTAGCGGTCTATCGTTGGCTAAAGGTCTCGCTGCGTTTGACGCCAAGGTCTACATCACAGGGCGCAGACTCGAAGTCCTGCAAAGGCCGCTAGCGCCGTGCCAGGCAGTCTAGTTCCGGACGTCTAGTTGTTAGTTGACACCCTTGGGAACCAGCGCTTGAAATTTCATACTTAGCTTACAGATGGACGTCACCAACGAAGAATCTATATTGAATGGTGCGAAACGCATTGAGCAGGTCGACGGGAAGCTCGATATCCTCGTCAACAAGTGAGTCGACAGACAACCTCGATTCGCGTTGACTGATATGTCCCAAGTGCCGGTATAGGTCACGCCGACCACGACCCACAGTTTGTTCAAAAGAAACTCGCCGCATTCTATGAGAATAAGGATCCTTTCGAGCCGGAATCATTGGGTGACTGGGTGGCCGTGTTTACCATCAACACCATGGCACCGTTTTCCATGGCCAAGGCATTCACCAACTTACTTGTCAAGGGCGGCGGGGAGGATAGTACGTCCTCCGTGATCAACATCTCTGCGGGGCTTGGCCGTATGTTGGGGACAGCTGCTATGACGAGCGTCAGTGCACTTTCAAAGTGACTTCATGTACTGAACACATTGCAAAGTTTTCTTACAACACTTCAAAGGCAGCATTGAACCACTTGACGCGTCCTCTGGCTGCCGATTTCGGAAAGCGGGGGGTGCCCATCCGTGTTAATGCTCTTGTTCCTGGATTATTTCCCTCCGACGTGGTATCGCCTGAATTCTTCGAGAGCGTGAAGACGACTCCGGTTACGGGCTTTGTTGCTCTCACTCCCGCCAAGAGAGGTGGCCGGTAAGTTTTTTAGAGGTCCTTAGCGTCACGAGCTGATCGTATCGTGAACTTGCAGGCCTGATGAGATTGTTGCAGCGATGATGCATCTCACTACGAGTGAGTACACGAATGGGGAGCTTTTGGGGATAGATGGTTAATCCGTGAAGTTACTGTACCTATGATGTCGGCTGTTGCCGGCGCACGGATGTATTTTAATTTACCGGTGTATTCTGGTGTCTTCTGCGTCATTACCTTTCTTGACCTTGTACCCTGATGAGCGACGTACAGTAGAATCGACTGCACTCGCAATGCGTCGTGTCTTGTTGCAGAAATATCGCTTCATTTTTGGAGTCACTGGTGCCTATGCTCTGCGGCATGTCAACATCACTCTCAGCGGTGGGTCTTTCATGGCTAATTCTGCTTTCATATTTACACTGGATTTTGTACTTCAATAGACGATCTTGGTCGTGAGCTTGAAGGGCGATTTTCGCAGTCGTCAGTCAACTTTTCACCAGGAATAGCTCGTTTCGACAGCCATATTCTGTCCAAGTGCGTTCCCGCCCAAACGACTAATCCTTCTACTTACTAAGTAACGTCTGACTATCAGGGACCCGGTCGGTCCAGCCCACGTCCAGCAGGCCTCTGCAGTTCTTCCGGACGGACGCGTCTGGTCATTCTCTTGTCTCGTCGACAATCACCACGGCCATCATACTTCGGGATGGCTGGCGAAGAACTTCATTCCTGCGGCCGTCGGCAAGGTCGCAGCCCTCTTCTCCAAGACGAAGCCATCTCCAGACGCGCCTGCTTCGTCACCCACGTTCAGGACCATCGACGACAGCATCACGTCCCCGGCAGATCAGAAACCCTTCGGTGAACCTCCAGACGAGGAAATCAATGACGAGCTCAGGAACTTGTTCCTAACGGTGGATGCCGATATCATAAACCTCGGCGCAATGCTAGCAATGTCAAACAAGCGGAGAAGAAATAGTCAGTTACTTTGGAAAGCCGCAGATGGAGTGGAGAACGAGCATGGTACTCCAAACGGTGCAGCCAACGTATTGCAGCCTGCATTGAGTGGAAGCTCCCTGATCCTCACATTCTTTGACTCAAGAACACAAATTCTGCATGTTGCTACCACTGGAGACACTCGGGCTATCTTTGGCAGGAGTCGAGGTGATAAAGGTGGATATGATGTCCAACTGCTTGGGCAGACGCAGCTCGATGCAGACGCGCGTAGAGTCGAGCAGGAACATCCTGGGGAGAGGAGCTTGGTAGACAAACAAGGTAACCTATTCGGTGGTGTGAGCCCTCTTCGTGTCTTTGGCATGGCACCGTTGAAGTGGACGAAAGAGGTGAAAGAGAAGATTGGAATGGATCAAGAAACGTACTACAACGGTGCTATAGAAGGGAAAGTACTCACGCCGCCGTATCTCACCGCAGAGCCCATTATCACGTCTATTCAAGTCCAAGAGGGCGACGTCCTTGTCATGGCTTCCTCCGCTTTATTCCCAACTCCAAACGCACCGCCAATCCAAGACGTTTTCAACGTTGTGGATACCGCTCTACACTCAACAGAGCGACCTTCACGTCGGCGTGTCACACAGAGCATAGATTTGGTGGACGAGGATGTACCGCCGGAGCTCCGGTTTTCTGGCAGGGCTGTTAATAGCAGCATCGGGCTCTTCGACACTATCGAGCGTACTTGGAAGAACATATTTTTGAGCGATGACAAGGACGGATGGTTTGAGGATCGGAATCTAGCTACGAAAGTTGTGGAGGGATTACGTGGAGACAAGGAAGAATTACCTCTCGGAGTGGCACTCTCTGTGGCGGTGTTGGTCTTTGGAAAGATGAATTCTCCTAATAACTAGTGAAAACAAATGAAAGTGTATCTCTAATCGATTATCGTATCCATCCACCAGCGCAGCTATGAATGACTCGCTGCTCGTCTTTCAGTAAAGTCTGACTACGATTCGATGACAAGAACATCCCAATCCCGAGATGGTGGCGCATTATTCGTCCCGCTAGTCGACCGCAAGGTCACTAGGATAAATGTTTTTTAACGTGCATTGGTCGGCCCGCCATGTTGGCGAGCCTTAAGCCCGGGGTCCACGACAAGGCCGCACGCGGATGGACGTCGTAGTACAAACGCCACCCTCCCCGAGAAACCGTCCAGTCTGTGAGAAGTGAATCAGGAGAGATACAACAGGAAGCTCGAGGCATCGCAGAGACGGAGAACGAGATAGAGGCGTAGGCAGAGATAGACCAGAGGAATGATAAGCAAGACAACAAGTGAGTTCAGAAACCGCCCAGAGAACCGTCGCAGAGTGTTCATATGTATGTAGGGCCTGTTAGCTTGATCATAGAAGAAGACAAGAAGCCGCCAACAAGAGAGTACAAAGAGCAGTGTTGAGAGACGACAAGCAAGAAAACGAGTAGCACCGCCAAGAACTTGAGAATCGCCAAAGAGTATTCGCCTTCAACAGGACGTTTCGCCATGCAGACCATGGAAGGCAGTATGCCACTAGCACGAGAGTATCAGAGCATAAAAAGAAGAAGCAGTTCGGAGCTGAGAAGGACGAGACTGGACGGTTAAAATCTATAGTGCTTGTTATTCCATCCTTTTATCCTCTAGAGGGCTGGGCGCTGATCAATCTATCAGCGCGTGTAAAGCGCCTTGTTCTCTTTTGCTCAGTGATTCCTGGCTGTTCACAGTGGGGACACGCTCACACCGGAGAGGGCGCTGCCTCGTGTTGCGACGGAAAGGCGGTAGAGCTGATCCAGAAAGGCGAAGATTCTGTAAGACGTCGATGTTAAATACAGTAATAGTGGGCAGTGTTCAGAGTCGACACTGTGGCGCGACATACATATATCCTGACAGTAAAACAGCCATACTTTTCGGCTAGCTAATGGTTCAAGGACTAGGAGAACCAAGTCCTTCAAGGCGTCTCTTGTTCCAAAGGGGAAGAATAAGAGACGTCCGTAGCAACATGTTATCAGCAACAGAGTCACCACGTCCATATCACGCACAGCAACTTTTTACAGCGTAACGTCCGAACGCTAGCACTGGAGCGTCGACATCAGCGGCGAATTCGAATAATGCAGATATCGATAACCATGACTAGTGCCGGGTGTCCTTGATTTTCAACTTCAAATTCCGGATTGTCACCATCGCTAGTACAAATGAGAAGTCTCAAGTAGTATGGCAGTGAAACTTCAACGTGCAACCCTGTTTCACTCGAAACCCCGTTGCTTTCGAGTGCAGCGGCGAGCGCTCTAAAGAGTTATGGAGAACGATAGTTGTTGAACGTTGTTGAACCATGATGGCAGGAACCAAATTAACCGTCTCACCTCGGCCTCGCTCTCGGGCGACTCTCAGAGACTTGCCCGAGGCCCTGATCACCGTAGTCTGCTAAATATAATCTTTGTCTAAAAGTACAATTCCTGTATACTTGCAAGTCCTGTACATAGCTACTTAAATAAGTGCAAAATCTAAAAGCCAGCTCTTACAACGTTTGTTATGAAATATCAAGGGTTTGCTGAGATATCCACGTCATCATATCATAGCTTCCACTTTCGTCCCAATCCCATACCGACAAACTATCACTGGTGTTCCAATCCAAGTAGCCGATCCATCGAGCGTCAAGGACTGAAACGATTTTGGTTATCTCCAAGTCCCAGTCGCGTTTTGTCCACCAAGGTCCGTTCATGCGCTGCATGATCGCACAATAATGGCCAAGTAAGATGAGGGCGCGAGGTCTCCGTTCTGATAACAACGCCATGAACGAATCGCTTGCGAGGATAAGCCAGAAGAACGCGGCGTGCATCTGATAATCAGGATAGAACGAGGCAACCCATGACCTACGCAGGAACGAAATAGCGTGCTGATATGTCGCTGAAATCGCCCCATCGCGGACCTCGTCCTGATCGGGTGCCCCACAAATGGGCAAGGGAAGGGTTGAGAGAGATTGAGGAAATGGCGGCACGTTGCCGAGTGGTTCGTGTATATCCAGTGGGGCAGCAATCCAAGGGATCATGGGGGCGATGACTCCATGCTGCAAGGTGGACCACCGAGTCCGGAATGTCGAGGATGAAGTGCGGAGAATACGTAGCCAATCACTCTGCGTGTGAACTGCAGGTGAAGTCGCGAATCCGTAGATACCGATGAGTATTTGGGATATGAACAAGGTACCATCATCAACATAGCCGGTGGTGTTCGTGGGGACGCTGTTAACAGCTTGGCTGAAGTGAGTGAAGGCGGAGGAGGCATATTTATCCGCCATAGGATGATTGGGGTTCAGAGTGTGAAGATGAAGAGCCGAGACGGCGAGGAGTGAATGGAGGAGGAAGGGGTTATCAGTCGAGACTGCAATGCGAGGTATGATGACCTTCCAGACCTCCAACGCGGACGCCTCTTCGCAGAAAGTATAACAGGTGCTCGTCGTGTATTGATGGATTAGCTCTAGACTCCTCAAGTCGAGTGATGAAGAAGACATGACGGCCGGAAATGCAGGCATATCATGCGGCGCGGGATGCAGGTTCGAGCGTATGGATTGGCGCGCCTGGGCAGGAGCTGTGTATGTGCATTTGTCTGCCCAAACGCATTCAATCTCGCGCCGAGTGCAGTTTTTGCAGATCGGCGATGCTTCGTCGCACTGAGAGAGCGAGATGTAAGCGAATAGGCAGGGACACAAACGAAGGAGTCCTCGCCTTAACTTTACGACGCCGGCATGTCTTGCATCCGGTGCGCGACTTGTTGTGTGGGCGAATAGGTGCCATATCTGAATGACTTGTTCTACGGAACGGCTTATATATACACGCCTTCCATGTTTGAATTTAAGCAGCGCCCGGTCAACGCAGCCAAAAACGTAACCAGTCCCCAATCAGGACACAGATGATGTGGTATAGAAACCGCCAAGGTGCCCCCGAGTAATCAGGAATGGCCACTGCATTGAATTCGTTTTGCAAATTATTGGTAGGCATTCTGGTCGCCTCGGAAGTTCTGACTTTGAACGCCAGCCTATGAGATGCATAAGTCCTATATATAGATTCCCAATCGCGAGCGCATTATTGAGAGTTGAGGTATGTCGCCACTTCGAGTCGACGTGCCAAGTTCAGATCATCAGCAATTGTTTGGCCAAGTGTTCTCAAGGCGCACCCAGAGTGCAGCATTGACGTAGTCGTAGAATAGATCGTTCTACACTTCCCGAACTCAGTACAATTAGGCGTTGAAGGATGATGATGGTTGTGGCCGAAGCATATGTTTTCGACACGACGTCCCTGTGGTGAGATCTGCTCGGGGGGCATTAACGTGAGCCCGACCCAATAACCCTGTAAAGTCAAGCACCACTCCTCGGAGAGCCTGTGGGGAGCGCTAGACATATGTAGACCAGGGTTCCGGGAATATACCAACCCTTATGTCAAGAATCAATGGGAACAGAGTAGCACGATTTCCCTGTAACACCTAAATGTCATCATGCGGGTGGTGTACACAGCACGTACCTATATGACGATGGCCGGATGTTACAGACCGATTTATACAGAAACGGATCCAGATGTGAGGCAGGCAAGTGGCTCAAGAGGACAGCGCTATGAGTGCAAGTGAGTGTCGCAGTGGTCATCGGTTGCCATCTAGCTATGCCTGGGTTTCAAAACCGTGAAGATGAAGACAATTCAATACGATTGCCTCCCAAAAAGCATATCTGTCGTGGTCTGCGGACGTGAAAGCCTCATCAGCCGATCTACCGTGGAACTGAGCATCAATACAGCAGGAAACTGTATTCATCCAACAAGTCAACAGGCCGGAGTTCGACGTTCTACTCTCCATATATATCAGAAGCACCGGCTGGCGTCCCATATGAATTGGATCTTCCTGGGTATCAGGGTGAACGGATTAGGAAGACGCTCAGAAGAACAGGGGATAGGTGGTGATAGCTACATCGTGGTTATTCATGCTCGATTGTCCTTCAAAACAACACAAGGAAAGGTACCTTTAAAAAATCTGGGGTACTTCGTCCGATGTGGTCCGTCTGGGGATGGTATGTCAGTACACCAGGTCATTAATTAAGAAGCAGCTGGCCTCCTCATCGCGGCCGCCAAAACAGAAGATGTAGCAGAGGGTGTTAAGATTCATCAACGGTCGGCAAGTTCCATACTGAAGAGCGTCTTTGATGTTTCAACGGACTGACTTCTATCTGTGTTTTGGGAATACGCAATTTTAGGTGGCGACGAAGTGAGAGATTTCAGGCGCCGCCATAAGTCGAAACTTCAAGCGGCGACACTCAGTCCTCCTATTTTTGGGATACGTTTGTCGCTCACCGAGTAATAGTATCGTCTCTGTTCGGATAATCGGCAGTCCCGACTTACAGGTTCAGGTCACGATACCGCTACACAGTAGAGACTCGACACGTATTTTGAAGGACAAAAGTCGGAGCTCAAAAGTCGGAACGGTTAATACAGACCGCACACCTGGTGGAGCTTGAACACGCTAGAGAAGTAACGAGACTTCTATAGTTGAGGATGATTGTAAATGTGGTACCTGACGCGCGAACTGTTGCAGTCAGTTGGCCACACATTCAAATTGACGACATCGGCGCCATTGTCTCTCTGGGTACTGTGTAATTGGTCTGATGGTCCCATGTACATTGTACACTTCGTTCCGCCTGAGTTTGAGAGGGCCAAACTAGGCAGATAATCCGAAACAGCGGCGGGTTCCGACTAACCAGGAGGCCACACTCGCCATTTTTTCCCGACAACTGAAGACATTCGCTTAGAGTATGGCGCGCTCAAGCGCACCGGTCGAAATTGCGTTGATTAGCGAATGAGTGGAGGTCACGTAGTGGGAGGACGCAGAGGCGCGATCATTCGGCTATTGCCGGGCTTTTCCCCTACGACGACCATCTCCTCAATTCGACTTGAAGTCTTGGACGACGCTGCAACCCGGGGATCTCGCGCCACCTCTTGTGTAACATTGAATGCTACCTATGCAGACGTATCTGTAATCTGTTTCTTGGCCGGTCAGCCCGCTGTCAACATTTTCAAAATCCGTGTCAAAGTTTACCGTAGGCTGTGATTGTCGACTTCTCTGTAGCGTTCACGTCGGAGCCTTCCGACGCCTCTAGCGCTCTACTTTACGTCTCCTTGGCGCCCAGAAAGGACCAGGAGTATCCAGCATTCTTAGTAAATTCCCTACGGAGGGTCTACTGTCGAAGACTCAGTCAGCAGAGCGGGTCATCTCTACCTCGTCTCGAGAACAAATTGGTCGACTTTTCTGTGGCTTGCGGATCTTCGAATTTTCCGTGTCTATAGGCTCTTTCTCTTGATCCTTGGGCTCACATATTCTGATGATGCACTTAGCTTGATCCGTGTGGCCAGCACTGGCAGAACCCTTTTCGTCCTATTGCTTCGCAGTTCATATCACTCCTGGCTAGCGCCATCTCGGAGACCTTGTCAGTGCTCTGCATAGACTATCTGGATACAGGGCCAATGTACTATGTGGGTCTCTCTCTTATCATGGACTTGCACTCGGATGCGCGGTCCTGGATGAACCATTGCTTGGCACAAATTTTCAAGTTTGAACAAGACGGCTAGCCACGGCCCACCGGAGCGCGTACCTACTTCCTTGGAGCTACGGTATACACTGTATAGGTCGAGTCTTACCGCGTTCTACTTGGTCGATCCTCGTTATCTAGGTAGTATACCAATCATCACGACTGCAAAGGTCCTGTCGCATATGATAACTCCTGGATCGGATTGCTGCCTTTCGATTTTCGTGTCCGATCCTTGATCAATCAGTTCTTTCTGTGCAACGGGCACACTTAGCATCCTCAACCTCCCGTCCTGACCAAAGGATGTTGGATGTTTACCCCTTCTGCTCCCGGTGTGAGTTCTTAACCTTCGCGTGAACTACAGTAACGGGCATCTTAGAGGTCGACTTACGCAGGAGGACCTTGTCTCAATTTGGCGCAAGAGTTCTTGGGAAAAAACCTAATAGGCGAATCAAAACGTTGATATCAAGGAGTACTCACATAATCCATAATAGCTAGAACTCGCTAGAGGGTCGCCGGATTATTGGCTTACCTGTGACAAAACAGAACTTGAAAACATCAATACAAGTGTTCAGCTCGAGAACCTCATAGTAGCCAGTGAATAGAGAATTCTCTCTGTGTGTTCGAGCTGAAATTTGCGGAGACTCAGGTCATCTTAGCGCGATAACCAGCTATAGCAATTACATTCATAAGCAGCCACTGGTGGAGGAGAATGAAGTTATTCGTTGGGCCCATTCATATATTGCTACTGTTACGAAGTTGGCGTTTCCTACCGGAGAAGATGCTTAACGAACCGTCGACGCTTTATGTACGAAGTTTGTACAGTGGTAGCACGAAATTTGGGAGTTGGGTTTGAGTTTGTTGAAGACAGTCAATAAACAGACCATATTAATTGATCCGAAATTCGGCCCCTGCTCTTCATCGTCATTCTCATCCATGAACGCGTCTCGAACTGACCTACTCGCCTGGCTGAACGAGCTCCTCCAGCTCAACTACACCAAGGTCGAGCAATGCGGGACAGGTGGCGCATACTGCCAGATCATCGACTCTATCTACGGTGCGCGCGATTCTCTCGATGCTGTCTGCGATGAGCACCTGATTTGGTGATTTTTTCTCCTTTTCTTTCTCTTCCATTTCCTCGTACGATGCACTGCAGGCGACTTGCCCATGCAGCGAGTGAAGATGATGGCCAAGCACGAGTACGAATTTATCGCGAATTTCAAGGTCCTGCAGACAGTGTTCAAGACAAAGAAGATTGACAAGGTGCCGTTTCCTTTACATATCCCTCTTTCACTGCCGTCTCACGTAGCCTGTTGAAGCCGATACCCGTAGAGAAACTCGTAAAATGCAAAATGCAGTACGTGATTGCCCGCCCCTCCCCGTCCGTCTTCAACCCATAAATATCAAAGGGACAATCTCGAGTTCTTACAGTGGATCAAGCGCTTTTGGGATTCCAACTACGGCGGGGGCGCCTACGATGCCGTCGCCCGGCGAAAGGGCGCCCCGGCAGACCCGCCTGCAACTGTCGCGCCGCTTTCCGCCGGCAAAGCGAACCTTGGCGTAGGCGCGGGCCGCGCCGGTGGGCGGACACCTATCAGCGGCCACAGATCGGCGTCGACACAACCCAACGAAGCGGTGCAGCTGCTGCAGACGCAGGTCAAGGACCTTAGTGCGCATTTGGAGGGTCTGGAAAAGGAACGAGACTTTTACTTTGAGAAGGTGCGACTGTCTTCTTCTCCTTCTGCTTCTGATGTATGCTGAATGTGCGATGGGTACGCTAGTTGAGGGATATTGAGATTCTTGTGCAGACACAGATGGAGGTTCTTGAAGGAGAGGGCAAGGACGATGTGACTTTGAGAGACATCCAGAAGATTCTGTATTCAACCGAGGTGCGTCTTTTATCTCCAGCGCAATTGGTTAATGTGCTTAGCCTTCCGATAGGAAGGATTCGAAGTGCCAGAAGGCCAGCCGGATGATGAGGAGACTTTCTAATATTGTTGTGCAGCACTTGGCTAGCGCGAAGCGTATACTTTACTCGTCCATTTACACTTTCCATTTGGTCTCTTTGATAATCACCACCGATAAGTCACCTCTTCGCGATTTCAACTTCTGGTCCTCACATTCTCATGCTTGAGCGAAGAAATACTCAACACCTTCGAACCCATTAGAAGCTTCGAACTATATGAAATGAAATTGCTTTGTACCTTCCAGGTTGTGCACGGTGCCAATACAAAGGGAATCAAGGCAAGCCTCAAGGAAGGACTATTCAAGAGTATGGAACCGAGAGCAAAAGCTGTTATACATTATCATTGAACCTCGACGCTCCTCCTCATTGCTCGCCTGGATGATCTGGCGCAACAACGTTAACATCTGAAAATGCCTATACCATAATACTGGACGAAATAATGCCGCTGTACTCGCCCCAAGGTCCTTCAGTCATTGAAGATCCAACATAAACGAAGCCAAAAAAGAGCACCCACATTCTGCAGGTCTGCTTTGCTTTTGTTAGTAGCTGAATCATACTCTATATAAGCGAGGGCATCTTCTCCCCAACAGTTCTTATTGCTGGAACCGTTTGAGGACTTGAAAAACTCGACACGTACCTGCAAGTTCTTGCGCATCAGAATTCCAATAGTCTCCCATAGCGTACATGTCAAGTCAGCAAGCCAGGTCCTGAGAATTGACGCCACTGTTATGTCGCCTGTCTTTGTTGCACTTGACTGTGCGATAGAAATCAGTACGACATGGCGCAATGAGATACATATACACCAGGCATGTTCTGGCGATAGTAATCCAGTTGACAACGATTATCAGTTTGATAGCCCGTGGACGACGGTCGCAGTGCCATGAAATCATGGCTAGATAGACTCGTATCACCTTATATGAGCTTCAAGTTCTGCGCGAAAGAGAGGAATAGTCAGAATAATCTCATCTCGGCATTTTCAAACTGATTCCGTCATGATTCAGAGCTGTTAATCAAAGGTACAGTACATGGGCTTCTACCTGTGAAGCATGTCTCAGTTAAACCTCAGAGAGTGAGATGTCCATCTAGAGAAGAAGTATCAGAGCTAGGAGAGAAACCCTAACCCCACTTGTTCTCTTTCGCCACCATGGCGGGTATGGGTGCACCTCAAACCGACGGACTCTGTCTCAAGTATCCAAGTGACCTCGGCCTGCATCCCTCAGTCAATCTCGAAATGGCTTTGACCATGCTCAATCGCGCCTTACAATTGTCGAACACTACCCCATTCCACTGGGGCTACATTGACAAACCAAAAGGTCCGCCTCTTGTTCTGCCACCGTATCTCGCCCTCATGCACAGCAGACGGACAAGTCTATCTCATTTTCCTTCCCAGCCAAACCCCATTCCCGAACGACGGAATACGCTACCTCGAGGCAGAAACAAAGTTTGCAATGCCTGCCCCCAGTGGACGGGTGCGCACAACCTCGCCTAGGTTTGTTGTATGCTGAATCTTGTCCAGGAAATAGAGGTACACGAGTCAAAACACGGGTTCATACCAAATTCTGGTGATCCAAACGCGTGGCGGCTACGGCGGCGATTTCGCATACTCAAAAATGGCAATTCCTCACTCGTTCTTGTCCACTATACACGCGGACCGAGCACTCGTACGTCTAGACTATTCTAGTCCAGTCATGCCCCATCGAAATTGCGTTGCAGCTGTTATGCCCTCTCTCATGAACCAACCAATACGCACCTATCCACTCCGGCCTGTTTCAGAAGCGGCTGTCTTCGTGAATGGCGAGAAAGTGGGAGTAAAGGTTCCACCAGCTGGCGGCGGTCCAGGTCCAGGTCCAATGGGAATGAACAACATGGCTATGGGAATGAACATCCATCAACAGCAAGCCCTCCTCGCAGCACAGAACAACAAGATGGAGATGCTGGATCGCAGTCGAGCCATGGGCGGGGTGGTTCGTCTTTTTATGCTTTGGCCATGTATTATGCTCATTTTTGTCTCTGAACAGCGTCCCTCGTTTCCTCCACATCACGAAGAGATTGCAGAAATAGACGACGGAGAGATTTACACGACCAGATCACTCGCCATGGCGCGCTACCGCCGAAACCATGATTTCATGAACGATATTTTTCGCCATGCAGCGTACCGCGGCAAATACACCCCCGATCCGCCCGTGCCATACTCGATATTTGATAAAAACGAGCTGGAGGAGAAGGCACAGAAATTGGAGAAGGAACTCGAGGCGCTCAAGGTCAAGTCGGCGCAGCGTCGGGAGGCGAAAACGTCCAATGCTGATGTTTCGATGGAGGCGCCATTAATGTTGTATAATTATTCACTCACCTTTGTGCTATAGGATTGTATCGATTGTATTTTCTCAAATTGTTGTTTCGACCTTACCAACACATGATACTAAGCAACATTCCACTAAAACATAGCTAATGGTGGTAATCAGAGGAACCATGGATCAAAGCCCAGACTAATCCATTTTCCTCGCCCGCCGTCCAGAACTGTCCGTAATTCCTTGTTGACTGTCCTGACTGACATTGGCCTATTTCAGAATTCTAGGTCTACAGACCGTACCAATCATCTCATTATGGTTGCTATGAATACCGGAAACGCGAACACGTACCAAGGCAAACCAGAACGAGCCCACGATATTCTCGACGCACCACTCCCCACGACCTACTGATTTGCAGGGCGTTCTGTTTTCTGTTTCACGGCCCACTCGTTGTCTAATCGTATTCCAACCGTGTCACGACATTCGTCCGGGTAGGTATCAACTCCGAAGTTTTTGCACTCTTTCGTTTTTCGTTGCTCACGGCGCCCGCATACTCTGCAACGCAAGTTCATCATACGTCGCCACGGCTGGGCAGTGGGCATATAAATCGCAGTCCACTTTTAAATTCTTGCGACTCCATCTATACATTCCACGTTCTCTTAACCCCCGGTGGGCTTTCCCCTATTCGCCTCCATTCGTTTGGGAAACAGTTCGCAAGATGATGCTTCCACTTTACTTTGCAATCATACTCTCTCTGCACGTATACGCGCAGTCGGCCGATTACGGACAATGCGGTGGTAATAACTGGACTGGAGACACGAGCTGTGGCGATGGATGGACGTGCAAGGAGTGGAGCGAGTGGTACTCGCAATGCGTCAAGGAAACGGATGTTTCTAGTAGCAGTGCCGCCGAGTTTGTTTGCGGTCACGCGACGTCTAACTCTGCTACCAGCGCGTCGACATCCATTCAAGTGTCCTCAGCCTCAAGCTCGTCTTCAGTGCCAGCCTCTTCCAGCGCGTCTGCCGTGTCGTCGTCGACTGTAGTGCTCGTCTCTTCTATCGCCTCGAGTTCGACTGCTGCACCTGTTGCTTCATTCTCAGCCAGTGCGTCTAGTTCTGGTGCTATCCCGGATGCGACCTCTACTGCGACGCCCTTGCATAACGCGGCAACTGCAGCTGGAAAACTCTACTTTGGTTCTGCCACTGATAATGGCGAGCTCGATGACGCAGACTATCTTGCCATCCTTAGCGATAGCACGATGTTTGGCCAAATAACACCAGGAAATAGTATGAAATGGGCGAGTACCTTGTTGATTTCGTGAGATACATTGGTGTACTGAATGTACTTTCTAGGACGCGACAGAGGCGACTCAGGGAACATTCACTTTCGACAAGGGTGATGTTATAGCGGACCTGGCAGCTTTGAATGGCCAGCTATTGAGGGGTCACAACTGCGTGTGGCACAGTCAACTTCCGAGCTGGGTGTCTTCTGGGGGCTTCGATAATGCGACGCTGGCGGGCATCATCGAAAGTCACTGCGGGACAGTTGTAGAGCATTATGCGGGACAAGTGTGAGTATAGTCTTTTTTTATACTTGAGACTGTTTGCTTATCGTCGATATAGTTGTGAGTACTGTCAAGCGCACCGTCAATCAGTGCTAACAACAGCGCGTAGACGCTTGGGATGTGGTCAATGAGCCGTTCAACGATGACGGTACTTTCCGCGAATCTGTCTTTTACACGACAATGGGCGAGTCTTATATCGGCGTTGCTCTTCAGGCTGCTCGTGCCGCAGACTCCAACGCAAAGCTCTATGTGAGTGTTGTGGAAACTAGGTCTTGAAGGAGCTCACCAACATACTTATGCATAGATCAACGAATACAACATCGACGGCACCGGCGCCAAGTCGACTGCCATGATCAACCTCGTCTCGTCCCTCCTCGACCAAGGTATTTCCATAGATGGCATCGGAATTCAAGCCCATCTCATCGTCGGCTCCGTGCCCACCACGCTCCAAGAGAACTGGGCGGCGATGGCGGCATTGGGCGTCGAAATCGCTATCACGGAACTGGATATCAGAATGACTCTTCCTGCGACCGACGCGTTGCTGGCGCAGCAACAGGCCGACTACCAGACGGTGGTCAGCGCGTGCAAAGCCGTTGCAGGGTGTGTGGGTGTGACTATTTGGGACTGGACGGATAAATACTCATGGGTGCCGAGTGTGTTTTCTGGACAGGGTGCGGCGCTACCGTGGGATGAGGATTTTATTCCCAAGTCGGCGTATGATGGGATTGTTGCTGGGTTTTCCGCTGATACTAGTAGTTCCCAGAGACAATTACGGGACGTGCCAGATATACCTTCTTTCTCCTCGGGGGGCTCTTCCCGGCTCGAAGATAGATATCATAATCTATGGGTTACGTTCGCTTTTCTTCTAGCTTGTACCGTCACGTACTACCACATGGTGTATCACGTGCTGCACTCAGTCTCGTGCTCGTCCGAGAATTACTTCTCTGCCTCAAGATCACGACAGGTTCTGTCATGCTCTCTTGTGGTTACCACCGATAGGCTTCACCTCGAACTGAATGGGAACAGTTTCTGCTAGCTCGTGAATACCTTCGAGCGACCTCCTACTTTTGTTATGCTCCTCAGCCGACGATCTTCCGTTTAGATCATAAGCCAATAAAGGTACAACACCTCCGAAGTTTTTGCTTCTCAGTACCTGGCTAGATCACAGCATGTTCCTTATCCAGCATATTGTTCACGGCTCCCGCCTGTGCGGAAGATATATATTGTTCACGCTCACCTCCCATCGTGAGCACAAATCAAGCGATGTACATCCGATATAATAGTCGTGCCCCTGGGCGACTGGCCTCGCGTTTATAAGGACACACTCGCCAGTCTCGTGCTGCGCAGAAGAAACGACGCGATGTTTCCTCTACTCTTGCTCTCCTGCTCTCCTCGCACGTCCACGCTCAGTCGGGAGCATGGGGCCAATGTGGCGGCATAGGCTGGCAGGGCGCTACGACATGCATTGCTGGATACACATGCACGTACTCGAACAATTTTTATTCTCAATGTCTCCCCGATGCCAGCGCACGACGTCTGTTTCGAGCACGGCCAGCGCCACACTTCCTGGAGCTTCGTCTACTGCAACGGCACTGCACAATGCCGCAGTCGCAGCGGGAAAGCTCTATTTTGGCTCAGCCACTGACAATGGAGAGCTTTCCGATACAGCGTACAAGGCTATCCTTAGCGACAACGAAATGTTCGGTCAAATCACGCCTGGAAATAGCATGAAATGGGTGAGTAATCCGCTGTAAGCTTGTCCAGGAATGACACCACCTCTTGTTCATAGGATGCTACTGAGCCTTCCCGGGGAACTTTCACATTCACCAATGGAGACGTCATCGCAAACTTGTCTGCTGCTAATGGACAGTTGTTGAGAGGACACAACTGCGTTTGGCACAGTCAGCTCCCTAGCTGGGTTTCTTCCGGCGGATTCGACAATGCAACTCTAACGAGCATTGTACAAACTCATTGCAGCACTGTTGTTTCCCATTACGCTGGTAAAGTGTGAGTAGCTCTCTGTTGCCCTTCCAAGTTACTCTACAAAGTGCTTACCCCGCATACAGATGTAAGTAAACCCTCTTCACTTAAGCTTTCAATTTATAGCAACGTTTGAATGCCCATACAGACTCGTGGGACGTGGTCAACGAGCCATTCAACGACGATGGAACCTTCCGTCAATCAGTGTTCTATACGACTATAGGCGAATCCTATATTGCTGTCGCTCTCGAAGCTGCTCGGGCTGCAGATCCCAACGCTAAACTCTACGTTAGCTTCTTTTTATATTCCTACATTCACCTTCATCAACACTCTCTTAGATCAACGACTTCAACATCGATGGAACGGGAGCCAAGTCCACCGCCATGATAAACCTCGTCAAGTCCCTAATTGCGCAGGGCGTCCCAATTGATGGCATCGGCATCCAAGCACATCTCATCGTCGGCGCTGTCCCCACGACGCTCCAAGCCAACTGGGAAGCCATGGCCGCTTTGGGTGTAGAGATCGCTATTACTGAGCTAGACATCCGCATGACGCTACCGGCTACAGCGGCTTTATACGAACAGCAGCGAAAGGACTACCTGTCCGTCGTGAGCGCGTGTAATGCGATTCCCAAGTGTGTAGGGGTGACCATTTGGGATTGGACGGATAAATATTCCTGGGTGCCAAGTGTGTTCAGCGGGCAAGGTGCGGCGTTGCCATGGGATGAGAACTTTGTCCCCAAGCTAGCGTACGATGGCATCACAGCTGGATTTGCCTAAAACAATGAACGTTGTCGTAGAATTATCAAGTCGATTCTCGGTGGGGGTTGATGCTCCGCTTCTTTAAATACAAAAATCGTACACTCGACAGATGGTCTGTAAAAGTCTATTTCATAGCTTTTTTCATCGCCTGGCCACTCATCAGTACGCGTTTGATAACATTGACAAAATACACCAACCTCTTCCATCGTATCAAAATCTGTTGTCTCTATCCGAGTGATCTTCCTCCCCAGACCTTTCTCAATGGTCTCCATCTGGTTCCAGGTCTCCTTATTGTGCACAAAGTTGATCGACACACCCCTGCGACCAAAGCGTCCCGTTCGCCCTATACGGTGGATGTATGTCTCCAAGTCAGGCGTCATGTCTCCATGGGTCCTATTCGTTCCACGCTCGCCCATAAGGGGGAGATCGTAGTTAACTACCATGTTCACTTGCATGATGTCTATGCCCCGGGCAATGACATTCGTCGTGATTAGAACCTAGCGACATACTGTGAGTGAAGGAGATAAGGACAGAATTATGAGAGACCTTGTCCTTGCCAGCTCGGAATCCGTCAATAATAGCATCTCGTTCGGCAGCATCTTTAGCTCCATGAAGCGAGGCCACTCTGTGTCCTTCCGCTGTCATACGTTGAGATATCCGGTCCGCTGTATGCCGATGCTTCATGTGGTGTTAAGAGAATACACCCAATGAAGTGCAAAACAAACCTGGCAGAAGATAATACTCTGCCCAACAGTGAGTAGAGAATACAAGCTGACAAGGATATCGTATTTGTGTTCCGCGTCTCGACAATCCATGTAGAACTGCTTGATGCTGTCGACGTTGAGCTCTTCCCTTCGCAACTCGATCTTGTTGGCCTTGGGTGCGAACTTGTCGGCAAAATTCCGAACGTGGTCTGGGAAGGTTGCGGAGAACAGGATAATTTGAACGCTTTGGTTTTTGGGTAGCATGCTGTATACAAGTTGAGTGGAATCGACATGGTTGAATGAAAACACACTTTTTCACCCTCAAAGTCTGGTCACCTAGTCCATCCTGATCCAGCATGTTGTCCGCTTCATCGAGGACAAAGACCTTGACGGCGCTAACGTCAATGACTCTCTTCTTGATTAGGTCAATCATCGTTCCTGCAGTGCCAACTACGATGTGGGCCGTGATTTTGGTCGCCCCACGAGGTAAATGGTCCTTGATGGCATACTCTGTCTGTACTGGGGTGTGCTTGCCCATGAGGAGAATAACAGACATGATTTGCCGCGCAAGTTCTCGCGACGGCGCGAGACAAAGAGCCTAGGTGGAATGAATCTGACAAATTGGAGGAAAAGATCTTAATGCCAACTAACCTGTGTCTTATTTAGGGTAAAATCGATGCGGGACAACATGGTGAGCACGAAGGCTGCAGTTTTGCCAGTGCCAGACTGAGATTGGCCAATCATGTTTGTGGGGCTGGGAAGAAATTGGGATGGATTCGCGATCGAATATTGTGCGCCTTACGGATTGGACAGGAGCAGGGGAAGGGCGCGTTCTTGTATTTTGGACGGTTTGATAAATCTCATCTGGAACAGTCCCTTCAACAGATCCGCATGCCTTTTAGACCTTCAGTCATCTGAAAAACATCATTGAACTGAACGCACAGTCCAAGTTCCTCAAACGTTTTCACGCTGTGAAGCGGCGAATCTGGGTTTCCCTGTTGGTCGGCGAGGGTGACCTATCCGACGTCGTCAACTGTTGTTGTCATGGCGCACTTTAAAAAACCCAATAGCACATACAGTCACTTCAAAAGTCGAGTTTATCAGATCGCTGTTGTCGACTGCGCCATCGTGAGCCACCGTCTGATTCGCACCCAGATTGCAACATACCTTTGGGCGAATCTGGTGGCGCGGTTCCCTCATCTGCGACTACACCACTGTCAATATACTATTCCGATCAGTGGGTGAAAATGCATACCGCCTGTAATGAAGCCATCTGCATCTTTCTGCATTGACGACATGACAAGTCAGAAACAAGATGAGTAGTGCCTTCGGCCCGCCGGTACCGGTTGGAGACTGCGTCCCACAGAATCACACAAGAGAACTCTAAAGGAAATATTCTATTCCAGTCATATACAGCGAGCAAAATGTAGTGCGAGTGAGTACGGAAATGATGATGAGTATGAATACAGAAATATGCAGCGACGATGATGGTATTTTTACTCCGAAAACCCTATAACTAAGACGATTTGGATGCTTGAGCAAACGCGATGGCGACAGTCTAGAGGGTAATAATAAGAGTCCTGCTCCAACTGTGACGAGAAGGAACATACCTCGGAATGGCTGAGCGACAACAGAATCTTCTGCACTCCCTTGGCCTCGGCCTGTGCTTTGGTGTCACCGTGCAAGACGACGTTGGGTGCCCGGTCGCGGCATCGTTGACGATCTCGATGTCCTTCATCGCGGCGGCCGCCCCCTTAGAAGCGACACCGAGCGACTTGAAGACAGCCTCCTTTCCGACCCAGCGAGCAGCGTACGACGACGACGGAGAGGGCTGCGCATTGCAGTACGCAATCTCAGCATCGGTGAAGTTGCGAGAGACGAAGGTTGGGTTGTGCGAAGGAACAGAGGAGATCAGCTCTACAGTGATGATCAGCAATGAATATCAAGTCGTAAGAAATAAACAACAAACCTTGGTCAACGCCAATCCCGGTGAATTGACCCTCAGAGACAGCAGGTGTCGCATACATGATCTGAGTGACTGCTTTGACGTTCGCAGAGTCGATCGTTGCGGAGGTCGGTTGCTTGGCATTGAAAGTGTACGAGCCCGTCTTCGCATCAGCAGTAACACGCGCCAGCGAGTTGGTGAGAATCTTATCCTCGAGTTCGACGGGGTAAGGCGGCTTCTCCTTGATCTTCACCAGGTTGTTCTTGATCATCATCTCGCTCATGGCCTTGTAGGACTCGAGATAACGGAGACGGTTGCGTTGCTTGTACGCAGCGTAATACGAAGGCTCGAGAGCACCGAAGAGGTAGCGTGGGTGAATGACAAGAGCGGTTCCACCGACTTGACCGAAACCGAACGACGACATGACACCAGCACGAACACCATCTGTCTGGATAGACTTGGATGGGAAGACTAGGTAGGTGCGATGCATGAAGTGCGAGTCAATGTTGCTGATAACATAGGTTAGGTGACGACAATTAAGTAAGAATGTCAACTTACTCGCTGTTGCGATTACCAGGCACGATGCCAGTGTTGAGGGTGTCGAGAACACCAGACATCTGCCATGCAGCGGCTCCTCCTTTTGCGTGACCGAGGAGACTCTTCTGCGCCATGATGGGCACGGCATTGCCCGGAGTACGGTTGAGGTTAGTGAAAATGGTGTTCCAGATGTGCGTCTCGTTCTCCTCCTATGAAACGAGTTCAGTTAAAAAAAAAAAGTAAAGTGCAGAAGGTTGACGTACGTTGGCCTTGGTACTAGTTCCATGAATAGACAGAACACCAACGTCATCGGCAGTAAGACCCCAAACAGCAAGCGCACGACGAAGGGGAGCGATTTGAGGATCATTGCCCTCGAGCATACCGTACATGCTGAGAGCGTCACTCTCTTGCTTCTTCGCCTCCGTTTCCATGTTGGAGACACGGGTGGCCACGTAATCTTCTTCGAGAGGAGTACCGGATGATTTCGCCATCTCGACCTCTTCGCGCAATTGAGCTTGCTCGTTGGTGAGCCATTGTGAGATCTGGGTGCGACGGAAGTTGAGTTGACGACGGCGGTAGTCTATGTTGAGGAGAGGGTGAGGATGCTTGGAAGGAACCTCCTTAGCAATGGTAAGAACACCACGCCCAGGCGCAGGAACGGAGCGACCAGCTTTGTCGGTCGATGTGGAAGTGAACGCAACAATACCCCGGATAGGGCATCCCAACTCGAGCGCAGTCTTGGCACTCATGACGATATGAATACCAGTGCCCTGGGCTTCCATGAACTGCGAGGTCGTTAGAAAGATGTTATAGTGTCAATGAGAATAATTACCCCGGCGCGAGTGCTGGTAGCAGGACGCGACATCTCGTTTGGTTCGCGACCCATCTCAAACTCGGTCTCCGCGTTGCTAGTCGCCTTCATGTTGGCAAACTCGTACGCGCCTTCTTCACTAATGTCATCGTAACCACCAGCGATCATGACCTTGGCTTTGCCGGAAAGGATGGTGTCGCGAGCGATCTCCATTGATTGGAGTGCAGTGGCACTAGAACAAGGCATATAAAGACGAGCTGCAAGAACTTGAGAAGACGACATACCAGGCGCCAACAGGGATCTTGACAGGTCCGCTGGAGGACACAAGGAGCAGGTTAATCCAACCAGCAGCAGTGTTGATGAAACTGATAAAGAAGAGGTTTTAGTACGAGAAGTGTGAGTGAACGAAAGGACTTACGTTTCCTGTAGGATGTCGTTCTGGACTTCCTTCTCATCGCGACGATCCTTGAACATCTTTGACATGGCGGATTGACCCCCAAGACCAGCTCCGAAGCAAGTGCCGACATCCGCAGGATGCATGTACTTGTAGAGCTCGTAAGGGTCAGTAATACCAGACATGTTGAACGCCTCGGCAGCGCAAACAAGTGCCCAAAGTGAAGTACGATCGACCTGAGCAATGATGTCTTCGGGGATTCCGAAGCGGCCGGCGTGCCAACCTGTAGGAATCTGACCGCCAACGGTGCGGCTGAAGCGGAAGGCCTTGGGTACGAAAACAAGCGCGCCCTTCTTAAGCTTGAAGAACCACTGGCCGCCTTCGCCCGCCCAGATATCGCACTTGTCGCCGTGCTGCTTCTTGAACTTGAAAGCCTCAGACTCGGTGACCTCAAGGGGTTCAAGATCGTGAACGAGTTCGATCTCCTGGTTGAAGACCTTCTTGGCTGGATCGTATCCGTTGAAGAGTTCGGGTTCTGTAGCATTCAACTCAGCAAGTGAAAGCATGAGAGAAAAAAAGGACATTACCGATAAGTCGCACACCACCATGAGCAAGGATGTCCTTCTCGAAGCGGGGTTTGACGTCCTTGTCATCAATAGGTTCTCCGGATTTGTTGTCAACCCAACCGACATACAGAGAGCCATCCTTGAGACGACCGTCGAAGTGCTTGATGTAGCCCATCATCCAAGCCATTTCGATAGCTCCTTCAATCGTAAATTCGCCGCGAGCCTCCATCTCCCATCGAGTACGTGCACTTCCCCAAGGACCAACCTCAGCTGAACCAGTTATGACGATCACCTTGTCGAGGTCGATCATGCCTTGTAACTTCGAGACGTCAGCCAAGCTTTCCGCCGACTCCAGCGTTGGGTATTCGAAGCTGAAGTTGGCGCGAGGACGAACATCGACAGTCTGGATCAAACGTTCGGCTTCGGCGCCATTGATGACCTTGTAATCAGCGGAGTTGTCTCGCGTGATAGCCCTACGGAGTTCGCCCTTCTTGTTGAGAGCCGTGCGAATGCGTGTGGTGATTTCGGCAAGATCAGGAAGACGATCCATGCCTCCGTTGAGGTCGGCCCAGATGGGCTCGACTTGCGTGATGCTGAAGAGAAGAGGGTGCATCAAACCGAGGATGTTGAAGGCCATCTCTTTCGCAGAGAATGTCCGCACACCATACGATTCCAATTCGTGCGCAACGATATTGGTCGGTCCCATCAGGCCGGTACCTCGAGTCCACCTAAGAACGTATGAGCATAATACAGTGGAAAAAGACAAGACATACCCAATGACAGCTCCAGCCAGACAGAGATACTCTCCCCAACTTTCGGAAGCCCAACGTTGGAAAAGGGTCTCTAACGAGATCTTGGACTCGGAATAGAGACCATCGTTGCCAAACAGACCGTGGTTTGGAGAGAGCGGAAGAATGACTTGAGTCGGCCGTGTAACGAAGCGGCGATTAGCCTTCTTGGTCTTTACTGCTCCCATGATACGGAGCAAGTTGGTCAACATGATTCTGTGGGCCAACTCGGACTTGTCATCGAGACTGTCGATTTCGCGACCGTTCTCGGGAATACCGGCGAAGGGCACGATAAAGTCGAGATCAAGACCAAGAGTAGTGTAGATGTACTCGACAAGAGCTTCGACGTCCTGCTTGGAGCCCTGATTGAAGGGAACAACAGTAAGAGCTGAACCGCGACTACCGCACGAGTGGAAGATGGACTGGTAATACTCGACGGTGGCACGGTTGTATCGCGACGTAGTTATCACGACGTGAGCGCCGCCAGCAAGAAGACCCTTCACGATTTCGACACCGATGGATCCTTTGCCGACACCAGTTAACAGAGCGTTCTTGTCCTTGAAGGTGGTGCCAGCGGTCGCAATCTCGTGCAGGATGTCGAGGTAGACGCTGGTGAGGTTGCTGCTGTACTCCCAGGCGGTGCCGACTTTGCGCTTGAGATGTAGCAAAGGAATCTTCTCTGCAGAAACAGTGGCGATGCCGGAAACTTCGGGGCGGACGAACTGGGAGGAAGAACGACGGCTGCGAACACGAGATGGACGAGGGTCAGGACCTTTCCGGAGGGAGCGAACGACACCTTCATAGAGAGCTTTGATGCGGTTCTTCTGCTCCTGGCTGATCTCCGGTTGCGACTTGACGATGGTCCAGAGCTTGAGCACGTCATCCTGGACCTTCTGAATGTTGACAGCGCCAGAAACTGTATCTCCACTGCCATCTCCTCTACGTAGGCCTCTAGCTTGCGAACATTCTCGCGAACGACCTCCGTATAGACAATATCACCCTTCGGAGTGACCTCGGTGCGAGGAGCCGTTGGGAACATAACTGAAAACGATTAGAGAACGAAAGACAGAACATAACGGGCGCGCTTACCATCCTTATACACAGGAGGCTGGTTGATGAACTCGCGAGTGTTCTCGATCAGCTGCTGTCCAAACTCTTTCGCCAACCTGTAGTTCTCACCCTTGGTAGGATCACAGCGACTGATGTTGTATTGCAAAAACTCGAGCAGGTCGGGGTCAGCACGGTTGAGGATGGCGATGCAACGAGCAGTAATCTCGCGGTCGACGGTACTCCAGCGACCATGGATGATGTCGTAGTACATGAGGAGTAGGTCCTGGCGGGCCCAGTTCCACGAAGAATCGAAGTGCCGTGCCTTGATGGCGTTGAACGCAGGTGTATGCCATCGATGTACGTGTCTCCGTGCTCCTTGGCGATGCTATCCAATCGTGCTTGCAACGCCAACGAGCTGGCCTTCTCGTTGTCGAAAGCAATCTCTCCAGCACGAGAATCGCGTTTGAGGTAACGCATGTATAGCTCAATGTGCTGAGCAGCGAACTCTTGTTGCTCCGCCTGGAATTTCAAGAACTCTTCGCTGTTCATCACCGCTCCACCACCTCCGCCTCCGCCTGCGGCGCCGCCTGCACTAGCGGCCGACAAAGAAATACCGGAGCGCTGGGCGTAAACGGCAACAACACTGTCCAACCATGCCTTGGCTTCTGGCTCAGCTCCTAGACGCTTGGGAGGCTCCATTGTCGTTCCTAACAACAAAACACCGTCGGCACGCGAAGGACCTAGACCCCACGACTTTGACAGATACGCCTTAACGGCAGAAGAGTTGAATCCACCGGGCATCTTGCCGCCACACATACGAGAGACGAGACCCGTTGTGTACTTGCCGAGAGAGCCGCTGTAACCGGAGCCCAAGGCTGCACCAAGCTCCTCTAGAGGAAGTTCTTCGCCCTTTTCAGGAGCAGAGCCGAACTCCATCTGCAAGTCACCCAAAATCTCGTTCTGCAGCGTGGATTTGCCGCCAACGAGGTCCTTGATTGACTTTGACAAAGGGATTTCGCTGACACCCTTCTTGAGTTTCTGGGCGACGACGACCAGAAGGACGTCAGTAGCCTTGATGGGAGCATCTTCAATGGAAGCGACGGCAGCGCTGGGAGCGGGAGCAGCAACAGGAGCCGACACAACTGCGGCTGCAGGGGCAGCGGAAGCAGCGGGAGCAGCAGCGGCAGGAGACTCTGCAGCGGGTGTATCGAGCTCGTCCTCGAAGGAATAGTAGATCTCCTTCTGGTGCTTGGACACGTTGAAAATGGCGCGAGTGCGGGAAACAGAATCATCCGACGCCTCGTACTTCGCTTTGAGCGTGCGGGAAGCCATGCCGGTCAAAGTAGGGGAAGGTCCAACTTCGATGAAGCGTTCGAAGTTGAAGTCTTGGAAGAGACGGTCCTGGATCTCGATCCACCGCACGGGGGACGCGAATTGGTAGGCGAGGAGCTCTATCATGATGATGTAGGCGAGCTTCGCACGCTGCTCGTCAGCACCCCAATTCTCCTGGTCCCATTTCTTCAGAACCTTGTCGAGCACAGGAGAAGTCGTTTGATCGTAGATGATCTGGGCGTATTCCTTGGTGACCTCAAAGGGTTTGGCGATGAGGTTGGGAATGTAACGTCCGACCAGCCAGTCAGGATTGATGTGCAGGGGGTTAATCTTGCGGGACAAGTCTAGCACAAGAGTGAGATAAAGGCTTCATAAGATTATCGAGAAGCTTACACGCTCGGAAAGGCATAACACCTGCCCACAGGTAACGCGAGTGGAAAGGTACATCAATGCCAGGCAAGGGTATGGTAGCAAAGCCGCGCTCGAGAGAGATGTACCCTTGGGCCTTTTGTTGCGCGTCAGCCTTCTCGTGCGATGACTTGATGATTTCACCGAGCATTTCCTTGACTTGATCCTCGGTGAATTTGGCTGCCAACTACACGAGACGTGAGCACGTAGGATGAAAAAAAAACTTTGGAAACTAACCTCCTTCAGATCGATCTTCTTGATCTTGAGATAGTTCAAGACATTTGTCATTGTCTGTAGCGCGACAAGTTCTCCAGCGCAAACGTATTGTTGCCCCTAAGCGACAGATCAGATGGGTCAAAAAAGATAAGCATACTCATACCTCGACGTTGTAGTTGACGATCTGTAATAACAGACCAGTAGCGTTCGAAATCGCATCAACGACTTCACGAAGAGCATTGTCCGTGAAAGTCCTCGAGATACGACTGGGGTTGACGGCGCACATCGCATAGTTTGATCGATTCTGGGCGTCACGCTCGACCGCACGCTGCATGGTGAGACCACGATAGAAGACGACATCAACGAGGGAAGCGACCGGGAAGATGTCAGCCATGGCTGCGAGAGCCGCGTACTCGCCAAGGGAGTGACCAGCGAACGGACAATCACGTTGGATGTATCCCTTGCTGCGAAGGTCTTCGAATGCAGCCTTCTCGGTGACGACAAGAGCAATCTGAGCGAACTGAGTAGCATAAAGGAGACCATCGGGATGGCTGAATGTGTACTTCGGAGTGCGGACGTCGATGTCGGCGAAGAGAGGAAGGGTCTTAATATTACCGTCTTTTCCAATGGTGTCGTATGTCATGTCCATGTACCGCTGACGAATGGCTTGACCTTTGATACCACCAAAATGAATGGTCTTCTCCTTCGGATTATCCTTGACGATCTCGACGATGGAGAACCCATAGACAGCACTCAGGTGAGCGTCACCGCCATCCCAGACGGCGCGGGCAGCAGGGGAAGTGTTGTAGAGCTCCATGCCCATACCAGGTTCTTGAGAGCCCTGCCCAGTGAAGGCATAGACAGTGGTTGGCTGAGCAACATCTGCCGTACCATCCAAAACCTTTTCGCCCCGGGTGTTGAACGTTTCCACTTTGACGACCATGTTGCCGTCACGCATTCCAATATGCCGAAGCTTGACATTCAGCTCGTCGCCGGGCAGGACCATGCCGACGAAAGAAACGTTGTACCTGTAAAGAGTCAAATGAGAAACGAGAACGAGATCCACGCAAATAAGACTGACGAGTTTACTCGCTCTGGATGGCCCTGAGCCACAACGCTCTCGACGTAGCGCCTTGTGGCGGCACTACTCCAGAGACCATGGGTGATAGTCGCAGGAAGAGACGCGTAGCAGGCGAAGTACGGGTTGATGTGGATAGGGTTGAAATCACCGGAGATCACAGAGTACGGCTCGTTGGTCAATGGCGCGTTGAATGTAGTATCCCCCTTGGTCATGTTATAACCATCGTTGGGCAGAGGATACATGGGGTCGTCCGCCTTGCCGTGACGCTGAACGTACGCCAAAACAGGGTTCCCGTGGCAGTTCTCCTGCTCGAAGTGAACAGATCCAACCTTGATCAACTGCTTGAGGTGGTTGCGAATGAAAATGTCACCGGTGACAGACAACTCGCTATACGATGTCTCGTCCTTGAAAGAGACTTTCGACTGCGTGCTGAAAATGAGCGACGTGCCAGCCACAAGAGGTTTGCTCTCATCATCCCACTCGAACCACTCCTTGGACTGAAGGACGCCGACATCAGCATCAGTCGCGTACTCGACGATGTAGTCAGACTCGTCGGTAGTGTCAAAAGTGTTCTCATAATCGCTGAAGCGGCCACGGTAGAGGAAGGCAGAGACGACTTCGACGACTTGTTTCCCGTCGCGGTAGACATAGCCCTTCACCTTGACGGTCTTGCCAGCATTGCTATTCGTTACGGAAATGATTTGGGCAGAAGCCTTGCAGACGTCGCCAACGGTGAGGGGACGAGCGCCGTGGATCATACGGAAGCCGTTGGACAGGTGAACCAGCCGCAAGAGATCACCGTCGATTGATGTGGGGAAGATGGATTTCATGATAGCCTAGGCGAAAGGTGAGTTACAGTCACGAAACGAACGATATGAAGAAAAACATACCTGCCAGCCCGTAACAATGGCGAAGTCCATAGGCGCCGTGATCTTGTCTGTACGAGCGGTCTTGAACGCCTCAGACTGGTTTCCAACGACAGCACAGAACTGCTCGACTGCAGCAGCCTCGATGGTAACCTCAGGCCCTTCGAAAACATCGAAAACGTCGAGAGCGGGCATGGCGCTATCGTCACCGTACCACAGCTTCCAGTAGAATTCCTTGATACGAGTATTCCGACCCTCCGAAACTTCGTGGATAGGATTAGAGCCTTGCGAGGGAGCATATTGGAACAACAGCGGCAATGCGACGGACGAGTCTTGACGATCCTCGTACATGGTGACCGAAATCACGTTGGTCGAGGAACTGTGTGTGATCTCGACGGCCTTGAACTCAGGCTTGTGCTCTCCGAAAGACCGTGCCGCTCCATAGACGACAGCTGATGAGGGAGAGACGTGCACCTTCTGGTTGGCACGGGGGATGAGGAGACGGCGCATAGGATTGTCGATGTATGCGGTGCCCTGCACGATGGTGGGAGACATGACGAGCGCTCTCAACCAGCTCAACTGAGGACCGGCCAATGTCTCGAGCCACTCCGACACGGCGGGAAGAGCAGTACCGAACTCGTAGACTGTAGTTTCGCCCGACTTGGAGACTGTAACATTGGAGCAGCTTGGCACAGTGGTAGGTCGCTCCGCGAGGTAGTCGACCGTCGGGACCTTGCTAGCATCGCCCGCATATTTCTGCTCGAGAAGGCGCTTGATAAGGGAGTCGTTCACATCGCCAAGCATTTCCTTGATGGGCTGATCCTTGACGACTGAATGCTTCACAGCCATAGGTCCTTGAAGAATGCAGACACGCTGAGGATCCTGGTCAAAGACCGCCTCAATATCCTCGGCAGCCCAAAGTGAGTCCTAAAAACGGAGTTTAGCATGACGAAGAAAGTGGTAAACATATTGACCCACCTTCTTGAACCAAACCTCGAATGATGCATCAAGCACGGGAATGAAGGGGGCGGGCTTCTGTCCAGGCCTCTGAGCGATGGCAAGGAAAAAGGCAGAATCTTCAGACGCCAAAAGCTGAGAAGTCGCAGCTGGGTAGGTTTCGAAAAAGGTCTTTACAAAACTTGTCGGTTCGTCGAGAGAAGAGTACGACTGGATAATGGATGGCTTGCTAACGCTGCCGTTGACCTCGGAGAAGCGCTCCTCGACACGACGAAGCCAGTCGCCAGTAAGATTTCGCAAGGAAGGGTCGATCCAGCGAGATTCATGGGCCACGTACATGAGACGAACCATACGAAGGGCAACTTCTTCATAGGTCATGTCGCTAAGAGCGCGAGCGACAGACCCGTTCTTCTTCCAACCGAACCAGGGCTTGTTGAAATCCTTATTCAGCTTCGCAATGACCTCGTCGTGATGCTCGACCAACCAGGTCACGCGCTTCTCCTTGGGAAGGCCGAACACGGTGTCGTCAAACTCCTTCCACAACTTGACGCCGCGGGTGGCCACCTTGTGGATAGGCTCGCCCAGCTCAGAACGAACAGTGAGGATGCCGCCAGTGGGCTTGGTGTATGTACCTTCCCATTCCGAATCACCAACACCGGGAGCGGCGACAATCAAATCCTTGACGGAAGGGCTGGTATGCGCTTCCTTGGCCACCATGACGCGACTAGCAAACAAGAATCCATCGAGAGGCATAGGCTGAGCGCCAAATTTCTCGACGGACCATTCACCAGTGAGATAAGGCCAAAGATCCTCGGCAGCACCAAATCCGGAGCCACCAACGAGAGAAATGTTCTTGTGCTGACGAATGGAGCGATATGTAGCGAGAAGGGGCTGGTGGAAATCCTCGTACGAGTGATGGCCGCCAGCACGACCACCAGTCCATTGCAAGATAATGGGGAAATCTGGGTTGGCGGCAGCGATGTTGACGACTTGTCGAATGCCGTCCACGGAGCCAGGTTTGAAGGATACGTGCCGAATGCCAGCAGAGCGAAGGCCGTCAATGATTTCGACAGCTTTCTCGGTCGATGGAATGCCTGCGGCGACACAGAAACCTTCGATGGGAAGACCCTCGCGGCGCATCTCTTGCCAGAGCGGAAGCTGGAAGCTGAACTGACGCGGGTTGATGTACAGCGCGTTAAGTGTGAGACCGACACCAGCAGGAATCTTGGACTGGATCTCGGCGACCTTGGCTCGAAGAGCTGCGGCATTGTAGTGGCCTCCGCCAGCCAACTCGACATGGTAGCCAGCATCGAGAACAGCACTGACGAAGCCGGCCTTGACAGTGGTGGGGGTCATACCAGCAACCATGATGGGAGCCTTTCCGAGAAGGCGAGAGAAAGGCGTGTCCAGACGAATGGTACCATCACTTGATAAGTCGTAAATGCTTCATCCAAGTGTGAGAGAGCAATGAGCTTACCTGGTCTTGACCAACGAAGGCGCAAAGTCCTTGCCCCACCATGCTTCGTATTTGACTTGGGTCGAGCTATAAAGTTCTGCGTCGCCCTTGGCGCGGTCACCGACCACGAGTACACGAACACCCCTGCCATCAAGATTGCGAGCAGTAAGGGGACCAATACCGCTAAGTCCGCCAGGACCAAAGTCGATAGCATGAGTTGCCGACTCAGGGAAGTCGATAGCCTTGGTCCAATGAATGGGTGCCGTGAAGATTTGGTCACACAGCGAACGTGTAACCGACGAGTTGAGAGAGCGCAAGTCGGAACCTGACATTGATCAGATAGAGAATGTGAAGAAAATGAATCTACATACCGTCCTCGGTGTTGAAGACAGGAACTTGCAAATCCTCAGGCTTCCAAAGCTCCTCTCCAGCAAGATCTTCAGTGAGGACCCTCTCAGTCGCGCCCTTCAAGTAATCGCTGTGGTAAGGAACGCCGACAGCGAGGAAACGAACATTGAAGACAGGCTTCCTCTGAGAGAAAGGAAGCTTGCTCTGGTCGGTGCCGCTGGGAGCACGAACTTTGCGGAGGTTGGTAACGAGACCGTAGAGGGCACGGGAAGGTCCAGTAATAACGAACGCGCGAGGGCCGTTGTTGAGAGAAACGAACAGCTTGGAGTTGTCGGGAAGATGGGCGTTGGTTTTCTTGAGGTGAGTCTCGAGATCCTTGAGGGCCAGGCCGGTGACGGCCAACATGGGACTCGGAGTACCCTCCCCGCCCTCCACGGAGTCCTCTACGATCCGGGGCTCGATAGAGACGACGGGGAATGCTTGATGGCCACGAAGACCAGAGTAGAAAAGCCATCTCAAGGCCTTCTTGGAGTTTTCGAGGAAAGACTCGAAAGTCGTCGATGCAGAAATGACGACAGCAGAGACAATGCCTTGGGAATGGCCGGTAGCTCCGGAGAGATGGGCAAGATATTCGCCTGGAGTCTTGCCAGTGACATGGCAGGCTACGAGGTACTGAACGAGCTGGGTCAGACCGATCAGAGGGAACGAGATCGGGATGGAGGCGAAATAAGCAGTAGCAGGGCGCGATGCAGCATCCGCGAGCCATTTGGAGGCGTCGAGGCCGTAAGTGTAGAGGGCAGTCGCGTGCTGAGCGACGGCCAGGGGCTCGAGGATGGATTGGGAGAGAGCAGCGACGTAAGGCTCAACAAAGGGCCTGTAGATGTCGAAAAGAGCTTGGAGCTCGTCAAAGTAAACTTCGTTGGTGCCCTGACCACCGAAAAGGGCGAAGATGGAAGCCTTGCCGTCAGTCGCGGCCTTGAGAAGTGCAGATGGAGGGCCGGCTGGGATATCGGCGACGTTATGGGCGCGGAGAGCAGCCAACGCCTTGTAGTAGGATGTGAGAACGACTTTTCTGACCTCGATGTCAAAGCCAGAAGCGAGGGTATGGATGTCGTGGATGGAAAGGTATGCCGTCGTGAAAAATTTGAAGACGTTGAGGAGAACGGCGACGCAAGCCTCTGTGTCTTTCTCGAGGTGGTCTGCGACGTAGCCGAGAAAACGCGCGGAAAGCTCTACAGTTGCTTCTTCCGCATTTTCGAGTTGGGCCGTCGTGTCGACAGCGTCTATGATGGACTGCTCGTGGGCAAACTCGTCTCTAAGGACCTCTGCACAGATCCATTCGTCGTGACACGTCCGAACTGGAATGGACACCTAAGAAAACGCGGATGAGAACGAGCAGACGGTGAGCAGAATAAAGACGCACTCTAATCTGGCCCAAGGAAATGGTGATGGGGCGGGAGGTGATGGACGCAGCAGCGCAGTCACTGACTGTCTTCGCCATCGTCGGTGGTGTGGGGAAGAGTCCTTTAGATGGGCGAGCAAATTCAAACTTGCTTTTATTTGCTACCCGGCCTCCCCAACGGTTCCGTTTTTGGGGAGGCGATGACGCGCTCGATTTGGATTTCCCCATTCAGGTTTCATCACTATGGCCCTGTCCAGTCCAGAGGGTTGGAGTTTAAATCTTTGACGTCGAGTAGATTATTGTAGATGCACCGAGTATATATCCCTTTCTATCTGCACCGAATAGCTCTGAGCCCCTCAGGGCTACTACAGACACAGGTAAACTTTGCAGGAACGCGTCTGTATCCACACAAACGCGCCCTCTATCCTTGGCTCGGAGTGAGACAGCTCAATCCAAATGGCGCAATTCGTGTCTCAGCAATTGCAGTTCCCTGTTGACTTTAGATAGTGGCCAACTACGTTTACTATCTATCCCCCACTACGCACTTGCTGTTCAACTTCATATATCTCTTGTACTCCTTCGCGGAAAAACACTACGTTGTACTCGATAAGACCTCTCTTACTTTCGAATACCGGCGTAGGCATGAGAGCCAGCAATGCGAGATGTTCGGTGATCAAATGATATGTCAATGCAGTCCCTGGATGGGTCGAGTGCAACAACGCAGCCGCACTAGGATAGAACAGTTCTTTCCGACGACGACGCGCGGCCTGACGATCCGATATCTCTGCGTCCTCCGAGGATTCCGACACTGGGGGCGGTATATCTGCTATGTGTCGTACACCACTTCCCGATGCTGACCTGTCATCGGTTTGAGCTGATCATGCTTTGGGGTGATGGCGCACTCATTACCTATACAAAGAGCCGAACGAGTTGAGCATTTGTAAATAATCACAACAGAGGTCGTGTGTCATCGTGTCGACGGGTGAAGCATCAGTGGCGACATACAGCCGCGACCTGATGTCGAATAAATACGCTTTAGGTGATTGTGAGTTCTGTTTGAAGAGGTAAGTTTACGAAATGAAAACTGCGTCGATACATACAGCGCAGAACACGTTCAAAAGATCTTCGAGGTACGGCAAGGAGCCTATTAGTTTCAGAAGGACCCTGGAAAACGCCTGGTGTAGGGAATGATCAAAGACCGAAGTCATTTGGAAGACGAGTGGAAGCTGTTCGTATTCTGGTGAGTATTCAATGAGCCGGTCAAGCACGCGTTCGTTGATTTGTCGAAAGTTTTCTGCCGATTTACTCAGCTTTGTCACCGAGGGAGCCGCGAATTACTTACCGACCTTGTCGTCTTCCTGGAGCCGCTCTACTTTGTGTACAAACACCTCGAAATGAATGTTCGGATTGACATGATACGCGGCAATCACAAAATCAACAAGCTTTGCGATGGCTTGGTTATATAGGTCCTGCCGACAGCCTATCGTTGAATGAAAAGAAAATACCTGGTGTAAAGGCTACTCACTCGTATATCAATGACGAAGATGATTGTTCTAAAATGAGACAGCGGAGTACCCAGTGTTTCGACAGTAATGTTGCCAGGGCAGTCCCAAATTTCTAAAGGAATGACCGTACTGCCGAACCGTTGGCCCCAGTTGTACTCTGAGTAGGGATCCATGCGTACTCGTATATTCTCTTGTCAATTTTCGCATTTGGCTCGAGATAGAACGTGTCTTTGGGTGGTAGATTATCGAACAAGACCCTTTGTATTGAACTCTTTCCGCTCCTGCGCGCGGGATTTGAACATATGGCGCGCCCGAGGGTAACGACAGCCTACCTCCGCAGGCCCAGCAACAGTATTTTCGTTCGTGCCACGTCGGTGACAGTAGAAGCAGAGCCTGGCATCGCGCGAGTAGCTGGTCGGACGACGAACCAAGAAGGAAGTTAAGCAAAGGAATTTCAATTTAATGATGTACCTGGGTCCCACGAACGTTTGTGGACGCCTGTATCTGGTCTGTTTGTTATTTTCGTCATATCGAGCTGCTGGCAGTCTAATTTCTCTTCTGTCTCTACCAGATCAGTTACAGTCATGAAGTTTGGCAGAAAAATCAGTGTACGTCGTTCTGCAGGCTCACGGTGGTCGCATGTTGACACGCATCATAGACGGATCTATATAATGAATGGCGGCCATTCTATCTGGACTACAATGGACTAAAGCGGGAGCTCAAGGTGCGTCTTCGCATCTATCCAACGGCCCGGTTGCCCAATACTGGGAATAGGACCGCACGACGGCACGCGCATGGATTCCAAAGGATGAGGAAGAGTTCAAGGTTAAGCTGGAGTACGAACTCGATAAAATACACGACTTCCAGAAGGACAAGGTGAGCCCAATTCAGCAACAATCCTTATCCCTCTCTCCAAACTCGCGCACGTTCGTCATAATTAATACCTTGATGTCCGTACAAACGCTCCCAATCGGACAACTTTCACCTGTTTTTTCATTTTGGCGACTCGCATTCTTACACCTTTCTAGACATCTGAACTGTCCCGTCGAATTTGCGACGCAGAGAAAGATGTTCAGCACCTGGTCTCCGTGGAATCTACGTATTCTCACGACACCGCTGATCCCCAACATCATGAACAACACGATGTCGACCCAGAAAGCCAACAACAAACTTCCCTTGGGCCCGACGAGGGCTCTGACGATGACGATGACGAGGATATCGACGGGGACAGCGACGTTGAATCATATGACGCCTTGGAAGATAGGTTCCACGGTCTCGAAGAAGAAGTCGCGACTCTAGTCGCAGATGTTCACGACCTGGCGTTGTATACGAAACTCAATATCACTGGTTTCATGAAGATACTGAAGGTCAGTGCTAAACTTGTCATGTTTGCCTCCAGGCTTAGACGTTTGCCAGAAACACGATGTGATTATATCCTTTGATCCGGGGAAATTCACTTCCTAACGCTTTCTCAGAAACAAACAGGGCTTACGTTGAAGACAACTTTTGTACAGGACTACTTGGAGAAACGTCCGTTCTACCGCTACAATTGGGACGCCCTCATCGTTAAACTTTCCAAACTATATGATCTTGTCCGTACTCGTGGACATCCTGTGCAAGGCGACGCCAGCGCTGGTGGAAGCCAGAGTGCTTTCGTCCGTCAAACAACGAAATACTGGGTAACGTGCCTTCATATCAATTTCGACTGATATTGAGGAATGGCAGGTTCATCCCGATAACCTCGTTCCTCTCAAATTGGCCATACTGAGGAATTTACCGGTTCTTGGTAAGCCAATTATACGCATTCTACACGCCACATAACCGGAGTCATTAGTGTTCAATGCGGATAAGGAATACGAGCCGAAGGATTCTGGTACCTTTATTCGCTATTGACTTTGGTTTACAATCCCTAATGACATTATAGCTATCACATCCATCTATTTCGATAACGAGGATTTGGAACTATACCTCGGCAGATTGGAGAAGACTGAAGGGGCGGAAGCTATCCGGTTACGGTGGTATGGTGATGTCGATACCAAAACAGTACGAACCATATCATTTATAATAACTTTTTCTCATCCACTCATAGATCTTTGTCGAGCGCAAGACGCATCGCGAGGATTGGACTGGCGAAAAGTCGGTGAAGGCGCGTTTTCCGATCAAGGAACACCTCGTCAACGACTTTTTGCGTGGCGAGTATACAATGGATGAAGAGTTCCAGCAATTAGTAAAGAAAGGAAAGAAGACACAGCAAGAGGTCGACTCGATGATTCAACTGGCGAACGAAGTGCAATATGCTATTCTTACGCGCAAGTTGCAACCGGGTGAGTGTCGGTCAATGTTCTTTCCGCTTGTAACCTAACGAGGCTCAGTCATGCGTACATTTTACAACCGAACTGCGTTCCAGCTACCTGGAGATGCCCGTGTTCGAATTTCACTTGATACAGAGCTTACCATGGTCCGCGAGGATGATTGGGACGGCCGAGAACGCGCCCACGGTAATTGGCGGAGGTCCGACATCGGAATTGATCATCCCTTTGAACAACTTCCCTCGGACGACAAGGAGCTCTTCAAGTCTGTCATTATGCGCATACTTCATCTCACTCAACGTTTTGAACATAATCGTCAGGTATGGCGTACTGGAGGTCAAGCTACAAACACAGCTCGGCCAAGAACCTCCACAGTGGGTAACCGACCTCGTTCAGTCACATCTAGTCGAGGCCGTACCAAAATTCAGGTCTCTGTCCAGAACTCGTTTCATACTCTGTATCACTCATGGCTTGGTAGTAAATTCATCCATGGATGTGCGACACTGTTACCTAACCGTGTTGACTTGGTGCCGTTTTGGCTTCCTCAGAGTAAGTGAATCTATTTGGAATCTGATGCGTTCACTCAAATCGGTGTTAGTGGATACTGATATCCTGAAACCTGATACTGGTTATCTCTCTATCATCGAGCGTCCTACCCAAGTATCGTCTTCGAAAGGCTCCTCGGATCATAGGGACAGTTCGCCATCTCGTACCCCACCTCATCTCAAGTATACGGAGCCGGTATCGGAGGGAGAAGAGGACGAAAACATAGACGTTGCTCCTGCTCGGGATGAAGACAAGCGGACAGGACTTAGCGGAGAGGAAGTCGCCGCAGCTATAGCTTACCGTGAGCAAATGCTGAAGGAAAGGAGAGCGACTGAAAGTGCAAATGGGAAGCGTCCCGTCAGACCCGTTGGTGCAACAGAAGAGTATGCCGTCGAATCGGATGGGGAGGAGGACGATGAGCGTACAGCTTTCCTGCGCGGGCGAAAGAACAAGCCGTCACTTTCGCAAAGCAATGCTACCGGCCGAGGTCTATTGATCGATCCTCTAGCACCGTCGTCTGCATTTGATGAGACGCTTAGGTCCCGCCTGCGAACAGCAAGCCAGTCCGGACAACGCCGTTTGGACAATCTTGATGAAGATAACGAGGGTGATGCGGATAATGAATCCGAGGATGAGAATGGAGCAGCTGCGCGGTTAGACGACCGAGTATTGTCGCGGGATTGGACAGCTCCTTCGGGCAAGAGAATCGCCGTCCCAGTACGCATCGAGCCCAAAGTCTACTTTGCAGCAGAACGGACGTTCCTAGTGAGTTTCATCGCCTGCTATACCGCCGATGTTTATTGTCTATTCATCTAGAAATGGCTGAACATATCAGTGTTCATCGGGACGATCGCGACGACACTTCTCAACTTCACCTCTCCAGATGACTTTCGAGGTCTCATTAGTGCTTCCCTCTTCACCCTCTGTGCCTTAATGGCAATTGCGTACTCTGCCGGGATTTTCGCTTATCGCACCTTCAGACTGCGAGCCCGTCGTGCCGAAGGATTGTATTATGATAAGCACGGGCCTACCATCTTGTGCTTCGTGTTGTTCGCGGCCATGGCCTCGAATATCGGGCTGAGAGTTTCAGAGATGTTGGAGGAACAACACTGAAACGCTACATATGCGCAGACACACACATGGAAGTTCGACCTCGGGTGTTGATAGCGTTTCCAGGAAGTGATGAACTCTGTACATTCAAATCTTGCAATCAAACCAGTATCTGGAACTTGAGAGGAACCTCGACGCGTGATCTAGTATTAGCGGGTATCAGGAAGGAAAGGAGAGCCGTGTACTGTAGGTAGGACGTATGTTATATCAGAGTGACTCAAGTTTCAATCAAGGATTGAATCAAGATGTTACTCGTTGCCTTGCAGGCATCAGACAGGCGGCGGCTCCGGGTGAGTTAGACTGAGTGCGGAACAAGCGCAGAGCCACAAGATGAAAACGCTGCTTTAGTACCTGAGCACCACTGGCATGGCAATTAATGAGAAGTAACCAAGAAAGCATCCACTTTTGAAGAGATCCAATCTATGGTTCAAGGAGAATGTAAGTAATGTAATAAGTTAGAGCCACGAATGAGAAAAGCCCCTCCGATCTTCGTGGATGTTGAGATAAGCGGTAGTGTGGCGCAATCAGTTCTCCGAGTCAAGAATCAGTAAGAGATGCCGAAATAGAGCGCGTCGCTGACAACTGATTGTCATTGGACTGTCGTGCCGAGTTCTGTTCAACAGGCAAAGCTTCAACCAGCTTTAACAGCTAGGATGCAAGATGCAGAGCGTACATCTCAGCTAACAACTAGGCATCGACCAAGAACTTGAGGAAATTGAACGCCCTTGGCAAACGCGCCCAGAGTAGCGCCCAAGGAGCGCCCATGAGATCATGCAGTGCAGTTTTGTTTATGCCGATAAAAAAGGGATAAACAACCAGGTGTACTGGCGGTCTGTACACTGACAGCATCAGTTTTCCCTCTTGCTCACTGCCATTCCGCCGTTGGTCATGCTTTCAGCAACAACGCTCACGGGATTCTTGTTCGTTGACGCGCTAGCCTCTTGGCTGAGCTCCAGACCCCTTTTTGGCCATTTGCCGCCGTCGTCGGGGAATACCTGAATTCATCATCTCGTACTGTGCTGCAGACTAGGCCGCTCCATCTGAATAGTGGACTTTGATCTTTTAGAGATCAGCAGAGTAGCACCACTCCTGGCCTACTCGGCGGTGTCGGTGACGGGACTAAATTCTGCAGGTTCGTTCATTCATCTAAAGTATTTCCAACGATTGTTGACAGAAACATAGGTTCCACGGAGCACAAGTACATTATCGAGACAGTTAGGAGCATTACTCACGCGCCCGAGTATCAAAGGCAGGTCGTTAACTCAATCAAATGATGTGCTGACATAGGTTTATTCGAATACAGATACACTATACATTTTATGGAAAGCGATACAATAATAGCGAAGGGGTAAGCGTTGAAGTTATCGTAGTAGAAGGGTATTAACATAAGACATGCCAGACCATGCATTTCAATCATATAAGCAGGAGATTGGGACACCGCTCTCGTAAAGTCTCGCGCCAATCGATTGCCCCGCCTCGTGTATCGCGTTTCTGCCAAACCGCTTCCATTAACAAACGCGTTCGCGACAAGTTTCCGATACTCTCATCCTGCGCTTGTAATCGCGCTTTCAGAACATCTCTCTGTGTCGAGTCGTCTGACATACACCCTGATAAACATATCGGCAATACCAGCACTCTATCGATCTCTGACGGTGCCAATTGCTGAAGTAGCTGGACGACATTCTTGACACCGGCGCTTATTTCGGGTACCGCTTGGGAATGTCAGCAAAGATGGATAGGAAGCGCACGAAACCAGTCGTACCTGGTTGCATATCGTTGACCGTCGTATGAAGGTACAGAATCGCCGTTTCTCGAAATATGTTCCCCACTAACCGCATGACTTCCTCGGTAGGAGACGCCAAAGGGCTAGAGTCACCCATTGTCGCGTGCAGCAGATTAGGATGCAAGGGTGGCTCTTCGCGAGGCATCGCCCGGCTCTTTCGACTCTGAAGCCTCTGCTCGATCTCGTCAGCGCGACGAATGAGTTCCCGATAACTCAGCGATCCTTTACGCTGCTCCATCATCTTCCACTGGGCCAGGTGCGATACCTCTGCCAAGCACAACATAACTTCATCGGGACAACCGGTCAGTGACTCCATATGGAGTCCTGAAGGCTCCATTTCGCTGCTACTGCCTTGACTGCGGCCCCAGAACGTCGCCTCGTCACCGAGTAGGCGTTTATACAACTGCATATATTTTGTAGGGCGCGCGGCCGTGAAGCCGGAGAAGATTTCGATCCACTACAACAGTATAGTCAGTGGATCGGTATTGATGGCTAAGAGGTCTGATGTACCATGGTGAGTTTCACTACGAGCTGTCTTGATGCGCTCATATTCAGTAGAGTCAGCTTCGGGTTTTCGTCGGTCGTGAGACCAGTCTGGGCTATCCAGTCGATAGCGATAGTCAACAGCGGCTGCCAGTCGGCCGTATGACCCGACATTTGGGAATAACAGATCAGATATATTGCCGCAAGGACATCGTTTTCATCGTGGCAGCCTTTCGTCTGCTTACCGCTGGCCAACTGGAAGAAAGCCTCGTCGTGAAAGTACTGAGCGGTGGAGTGTTCAGGATTTGGATCTGGTGCTTCAAGACCTTGCGCGACACGCATACGGGTGAAATGTAAACTCGATAAGGCACAAACAGCGTTAGTCACAGCTCCTCGAGGATCTTGAACTATCAACTGATGTGGAGATTTTTAGTACGTCCATAAGAAGGAAGTTGAAAGACTTACCGAATATGTGACATTAGTCAAGGTGTTACCCGTGAGACGGAAGTTGGTCTTTCGGACATGCTCAAAGAAGTACATGACATGACTTTCTTGGATGGAGGTCTGTCCTGCAAGAAGGGGAAAGTGGTTTACAGGTGACGGAGGACGGACGGCAAAGTCGAAGCCTTCACTGTTATGGGCAGCGGCGAAGAGGTTCATGTCGAAATCGAGCATGTTTGGCTCGCTATGAACGGATGAGGATTGAGGCGAGTACTGGAACATGGGTCCGCCGCCGAAATCCATTGACGCCAAATTTGAGTCGCTGTAGGAAGCTCCTGGTAGTTGATGGAAGTTATGAGACGGACCTGTCGCATCACCGTCAATGCAATGATACAAATCACCCCGGTAAGCCTTACCTCCAAGTCCGTTCATTGATTGATCAAATGAGTAGTTGAATGCCCCCAAGTTGAGGTCGAGTCCGAGCGTGTTGGCGGAAGGCGATGTATCACGTTGAGAAGACGACAAGCGAGTAAAGGAGTTTGAACGCGTCGTGGAACTTCTTGCTGCGGCTAGGGATGTTCGAGGCTGCCCGCGAATGAGACCGGCACGCGTTAATTTTGCTTTGATGTCGCTTTTGTATTGTTCTACGGCTTGCTTATCCTGTGGACCGACGGTTTTTAGGACACGCAAGGCGGAGTTTTGGAGGAGATGCTCACCCTCATCCATTCCGGACGTTTCGCACCCCAACCAAGGCATTCAATTGTTAGCCGCCTACAGGTGCGACATGAGCCTCCTTCCCGCTCCTCATCGCATTTCTAATGTCTTCGTTCAGATGAGGCCTCGCTTTCCAGAAATCCTTATTTTACCTTTCGACGTAGGCGACAAGTCCTATCAGGAGGATCAGTCAGGCAAAAGGCGATCGAGCGGTCTTAAAATTCCTTACCAGCATCCACCTTTGCCCGCGGAGGGCGTTCGTTGGGGCAAGTCGACCGTACTATTGCTCGGAGTGCCTCGACTGCTGCTGCTACTCAATGCTGGCGACGCACGGCCAGGCGCAGGAACCATTGATATGGGTGGAGGTAGGGAGAAGCGTTTGATGAAGCTGGTGCAGATGATGAGCTTCCACCGGTATGTGAAGTGCTATGGCTCATTCAAGGAGGAGGCAAGTGATGATCGTCGAGGAATAAAATCAGAATAGCATTTGGGGCTGTCACACTTTATGAAAGTCGGCGGATGGAAAGAGGAGAGTACGTGACTGACTGATATTAGGAAAGGGTCCGCTTGAAAGCCGGTCTGTGTAAGAAGGGGAAATGTCTCGAATGGAGTTAGACGATCGGAGAGGTGAGTTGATGTGATGATGATGTGTTACCAGGGAGGCCCACAGTTTGGGCAGGAATTTAACAGGATAGGCGGCAGGCCGATTCGAAAACAG